>JAGSMP010000423.1:0-608884 GCA_029286625.1 Parnassius orleans | reverse complement strand
TCCAAAACTCGTTGAGCAACCTTAAGCTTCGTCATACGGCCAACAGTAAAGGACCACGTCTCAGATCCATAAGTCATCACTGGCAACACGCACTGGTTGTACAGTCTCGTTTTCAAGTTTTGAGGTATACCTGACGAGAAGATGTGTCGTTATTTTCCGAACGCTGCCCAGCTGAGTTTAATCCGTCAATTGACCTCTAGGTCGATGTTGGACTTACCGAGTTGGACTTACTTTGTCCCAAACATACTCGTCAACAACTTCGAGCTTAGTGCTCCCAACAACTACTGGCATAGGTGTGATATGGACGTTATACATGATCTTTGTTTTGTCCATGTTCATCTTAAGACCGTTGGGAGGCACTATTGAGGTCATTTAGCGTAGTGCTCACTCAAAATCTCAGGTGTCCCGGAAACGATACTGCCACATTCGGTATTCAGCTTTGACAGTTGGCCCTACTGTGAAATAATCTTCGGAACTTAGTTATTAGATATATATTTGTGAGATGCCGATATATTTGCACTGGTTTATGCTGCGGCCGCGGTACTGAGTGCATACTCTGGCCGCATCACTTACAGCAACATTTTATTCGCAGATGCTTCTGAACATACACTAGGACTTCCACGCGGCAACTTCGTACAAACAAAATCTCTGTAAATTGCTATTCAAAGAATAAAAACTCATTAGATAACGATTAAAAACGAAAGAAAATCGTTTGGAACATATATGTTTCTAGTAATTTATAGATCATATTGAAATAAGTTTTGAGCGTTAAAGATAGGATAAATTCTTTTATTAGGTCCTTACATATAAAATTAGCGTTTTGTACGGGAGGAATATAAAATTCATTTTTGAAATATATTTAATTAATCAAAGTATGCACCGTTTTTATCTATGCACTCCTCTGTGTGCGCAATATGCTTAAAAAGAGGTATGTTACATGCACGTACGGGTAAGGGAATCCACCAGCCACCAGCCCATTACGTACAGAGGGTTTCGTTCTCCTATGTGATAAACTCTCTCAGAAAGGAGTGGATGCTTGTGTGCTGTAACTTTGTAGGAGGTTATTAGAGCTGTTGTAGCTCAGAAGAGCCGTGGTTATTCAGGTGCTATGCACTCGCCGTAAAGTTCACAGTAGTATGCGAACAACCCGGGTTCGATCCTCGAATTAAACTGCAATCTGAAATTTTATAAGCTGCTTCTCCACGTGCTCGGCGAAGTTGCCAAGTGCTTCAGTGTATGCCGCAAGCACAGGTGCACTCCATCCCCTCACTATCATAGTACGATGGGACGGCAATCCAACACGACCAGAGAGAGATTAGGCGCAGGACCAACGGCTCCGCCTGCTATCCGAGGCACGAGGGTGAAACATCACCGACTTCCTGACTCCGGGTTGCTACTGATAACTTCTTGACAGAAAAACACAGTAAATGGTTTTGGCCCGACCCGGGATTCGAACCCGGGACCTCATGGTCTGCAGTCGCTTATATAGGGACGAAACTATACAACAAGGTAGTGTTTACTATGTCGAATAGATAAGATAATAGTAATGATTATTATCTTTTATCAACGATTGAATATTATCTCGGTCTCACAAAAACATTGCGGATGGAATAGATCATAAATAGGTATAAACTTTTCCATTCCTAAGTAGAGTTAGTAGCCTATTATATTTGGGTAGGGTCCCGTCGGACAGTTCCCTTGATGGTAATATTCTTCAAAAGCATTAGACGCGAAATAAAACACGCTGCAGGTGAAAACAATGCTATAATATCTGGCGGTAATGTAAAATAACCAATAAAAAGGTAAGATGGCAACACTGGACGGGGCTGTTTTATAACAATCTAGCGACATAATTGTTTGTCGGCCTGACCCCTTGCTCGCAGCGTTGTGGGTTGGTTATAGCTGCAAATTGTTATGAATTTTTTAATCGGGCAAATATAGGTTCTGACTGCAAATAGGGACATAGAATGGCGGCCCTATCCCAAACTAGCTACGAGTAAGTTTGGATAAGTATGGATTCTCTAAACACGTCATTAGTCAGTTTTTTTACCATATTTTAAAGTAAACAACGGCTGTTATTCCGTATCAATATATTTTTAAAAAAAAAAAAGTTTTCCGTGTAGTGGCCACTGATAAACAAAAAGAAAAGATACGGTACTAAGGTCTAGTACCTTATCTTTTAGTAACTAAGCCCATACCCGCAAAATGTGGACCACGAAAACTTCGTGTAACTGATCACTTACGGTCGGCACTTACAACATGTATGTTGACGCGACAGTAGCCTAAAGGCAGGTTGCGAACCGCGAACTCAAAAAGTTTTGGGTTCGAATCCGCCATTCGATTACCGTCGTGAACCACTCCTCCAGAGTATTTTGTGCTTACCGGTAGTGGTTAGAGGCAATATTATAGCATTGCTAGTATGAAAAAAATGTATCGTAACATAACATAACACGTAACGATGATCTCAAAAAAAATAGTTTCTTAGTAGTTGGCCTTCCTACTCATTTTACAAACATACCAATCATTCAGTTAAAATAAAAGTCGCTCGAAGTCACTTTAATATGTAAGCACTTATTTTTTATTTATTTAAAAGCAAATAAAAACATAGTAGTGGCGCTGTAAAGATATCTACTGCCCCATATCGTCCCGTGGGTATCGTAAGAGGCGACAGAGAAGCTAAATCTTAAGATGGACAGCAGCATCGTCCAGATAACAACTCAAAATAATAAAAAACTGCGGTTGCCAACCCGCCTGCCAAGCGTGGCAACTATGGCAAAATCCTCTATATGAGGCAGTCTATGGGGAGGCCTATGTTCAGGAGTGGACTTTTAGAGGCTGTTATGGATGAAAAGCAAATAATATTTATAAAATTGACCGCGGTCATTATCGTGGAAGCGGGATAGAGCACTGCGATAATCTTAGAGAAACAAGTGGTAAGAATAACTCAAAAACTACTGGTCAGATCTTGATCAAATTTATATGGGACCACATGAGAAGCACCAGCTTCCAAATAAAAAAAGAATCATCAAAATCTGTTTCCTAGAAAAAAGTTCTGAGGTAATACACATAAAAAAATACAGTCGAATTGCGTACCTCCTCCTTTTTTTAAAGTCGGTTAATAACAAGCTTATCAATGTTTATATTATCAATCGTAGTGGCAGTATAGGAGAATCCACTATCCCATATCATTACGTGGGTGTCGTAAGAAGCGAAAGAGGGAAACTAAAACAGGAGATGGGCAGCAGCGTCTTCCTGATAACAACTAAAAAAAAATACTGCGCTCGCGAACCCTGATGGTAAGTGGTTGCTGTGGCCCATACACATCTACATCTATCTTCGATTACGAATCAAAATGCAGATGCGTTGTCACCCGTGAGGCCTAAGACGGAATGCCTCGTTTCCAGTAAAAAAGGGTCCCCGGTTCTCTACACTCACCATACGAAACACAGCAGCGTTATGCTGCTATTTTACGCTGGTATTCTGTGAGAGCGTGGTCCTTCGCCGGTCGAGCCGACCCATTCGTGCTACAACTGTACTACTAATATAGCTGCAGCATGGCCCTACCACGTGAAAATCTATATGGAAGGCCTATGAAAGATTTCTGCTTTTGTTCAAATTTATTTTTAACCCTTTGTCAGGACTAAGGATTTCGCAAGTTCAAGAAAACAACTTGAGTATTCGTCTAAATAGTTACATTAAAAAGTTCTCCCCATGTTTTTCTACCATTAGGAGTAAAATTTTTCTCTAAAAATTTATATGGGACCACCCTTAAAATATAACCTATTAAATAAAAGAAGAATCATTAAAATCGGTTCATAAATAAAGAAATTCTGCCCCAACATACATAAAAAAATATACAGACGAATTGAGAACCATCCTTTTTTGAAGACGGTTAAAATGGGGTCTCTGTTTTACGTCACGTATAACTTAACGGCTTTATACTACTATTTTACGCTGGCATCTTGAGAGAGCATGCTCCTTCTGTTTAGCTGACCCATTCTTGCAGCTATATATAGCTGCAGTGATGCTCTGCCAAGTTAATTATCCGTATCTATCGTTTACATTCTAATGTAACCTGTTTATTCATAGGATGTTAAAGTTACTATAATATTGTAAAGTAAGAAGCTCAATTGGAAAAAAATCCTCAAAAGTTGACTTACCTCGGCATAATGATAGCTGTATTTTTGTCTCTCCTTAGACCATCTCTTCCTTTAGTATCGTATTTTATTCTACTGTCTCGGCTCGCTTCTCTCCTGCCCATATCAAAACTCCTATCACGACTTTTATCTCTTATACTTGTCACAAATACGTCTTGCCTTTCCAACTCTTCGGGTAAACCGTAATTTAATTTCTGTTGCGCTTTTGGTGAGATTGGGGAGGTTCCACCTCTCATCAGAGTTAAATTAGCACAAGATTTAGAAGGTGTAACCCCTTTTGTTGGTGTACTTGCGATAAACTTCCTCGGAGTATCTATATACACGTTTGGACTTGTCTGCTTGTTCGGTGTCATTCTCACTGAAGGTTGGCTCGCATAGCTTTTTAATTTCCTGGGTGTCGATAGCAACTCATGCAGTTTTTGTGTCGCTATCAGGTTCTTCTGCGACATAATTGGAGATGAGAATGTTACGTTCATTTTCCTCGGCTCCTCATCATCGGAGGGCACTATCGCGTATCTATGTGTCTTTCCGTTTACCGTTTTTACTATTTCCGTTGGTATTTCTTTCAATTCATTTTCGTCTGGTCCATCTACATTATACTCTTCTATTTCACTAGCGTCAGCTTCTACTATTCTCTTCTTTGTCGGTGAATAGTCTGTGAGATCATCAAAGTCTCTAATAACTTCATATCTATGTTTCAGTCTATTATCTTCTAGACCGTCATCGCTATCAGCGTTTCTTTCATATTTTGTTGTCTGTCTTTGTCTTAATTGCGCCATTTCTAAATCCTCACTGCGTGTTCTACATCGTACGATTTGTCTAGTCGGCTTGCAGATTAAGGACGCTTGTCTTTGAAACTGCCTTTGGTACTTTGGTGGTTTTGAGGCCCTGGAGGCTCTTCCTCATTCTTGCACCAGGTGTCAACTGTAGAGGATTATCAGAAATATCAGTTCTGACTATTCGGTTGTCGATTTCATTTTTTCTGGGAGAATTGCCTCTAGTGGAGGCATTCTTCTATTCGGGGAGATTTTGTGACGCATGATTTTTGCGCGAATACCACTTGCTTTGAGCACAAAAGGGGTTTGAATAATATTTGTAAACGATTTTGGCGAATCCATTTTAATAAGCGTATTCTTTCCCCAGCGTTATGAGCTGAACTTATTACAGTTACTACTGTTAAAGCGTTACCTTTCTTAAGGGTGCCTCATTGAGCGTAACCGTCTCGGTCTTTTGCGCTGCATTGTGATTACTGGTTATACATAAAACTAAAGGTATTTAAAGAAAATAGGGTATAATCGGCCCTCTACAAAGAATTTTTGCAGGTCCGTGCCCTCCACACTAACACAGTTTTTTCAACTTAATTATCTAGGTAACGTTTTCACTCACTTAATATAGATTAAATTACATAAAACACAACGATACACTTAGCACTTAGGTTTATTACTGTGCTATTATTATCACTAAACTATAATATACACGTAGTCTTAACCGTTCAACGATCAACCGTCAACTGACGGGGATTCCAAATAAAAAAAGGCGGAAATGGCGCAAACGCAACCCTCGATAAACAGACGCGCACGCGCCCTACGCATTCCAACTTCGAAAGCTCCGTTACATTTAATTGATTTTAAACCTAAATACCTAGGTAATTCAACTGTGTATGCAATCAATAACAGTTTTCTACATCTGCATTGACAAATTGACGTTCATTGAACCAGAATTATTTAATAATTACATTTATAATAATATAACACTAAAGTACATATTGCCGTGTAGTAATAGTCGTAATAAGCTTAAAGCTTGCATTATAACTTAATGGGTCCGATTCTGACCAACGGAAAGCGAACTTGTGTATCGACTAAACTATGAAAGCATTGAAAGTCTTAAAATAATTAAAAATTAAGAAATGGAAAACTATCTGAGACATTTTATAAAACAACAATATAAATTTTCTCATCAGATGGAGTGATGACTAAATGAACCATGCGAGGTTCGATGGATTATTAGTTTGTGGATAATAGAATAAAATCACGAACTAATCGTTACACATACACGTAGGTATGTTCATGGAAAAGTTTAGAACTATGTACTCTCTATAAAAGAGTAACGAACACAAAAAAAAAATACTAAATTATTGGATACAATTCGACTGGGTATGGCTAAACTGGCCAATCATTCGATTTTTTGAAATACAAATTTCAGGGAACTCGAAGCTCGTTTGTAGGGAGGATATGCCTTAAACGCCACGCTTGGCAGGCGGATTGGCAGTCTTGGCACTGTCTTAACAAGATGATTATGCCGCCACCTATCGGAAGCCATGTGAACCTTATGGGATTTGGCATACTTGCTTCTCTCTAGTTTACATTTGTAATCACGGAACGAAACCAACGAAATGGGGTGACGGATTCGCTTACGCCGCCTCCAAACGATGCCAAAAAGTAGGGAAATATATGCATAATTTAAAATTTGCAGTAACAACTACAGAAAACAAAATGTTAACTAATTAAATTGACAAATAGTTATAGGTAAACGAATGTTGGTTGTTGGCAGAATACTCAAAGGTCCTTTACCTTATAAAATTATAAATAGCACCTGCACCTTGACTCACGGAAAAGGCTTTAGACCGACTAGGACTTGGTACTACTTATTTTGTAAATAATAGAGGGAAAGTCAGTTCAACTTCAATAGTTTTAAAGGCTTAAAAACGGCTGTGCTTAGTTTTCTATGACTGTTAGAAATTTACGACTCACTAAATTAAAAATTAATTAATTATAGGAATACAAAGTACGGACTGATTATGTTAACATCTTAATTAATAACTAGTTAATTATATGTAATAATCTTAATTATTATAAATTCATACAGGAAAATAGTATTTTACTACCTAGATAAGATAATGATTTCTTATATTTACGCGAACACTACACATTGAATTAAACTACTTTTACGGATTATATAATAAGTAAAATAAAATAATAAAATAAGTTAATTAAACGCGATATAATCCGTAAAAGTAGTTTAATTCAATACCTAGATAAGATTTAGGGTTATTTTCAACTTTTAGTTTCAAATTTTAATCGGAGTGCTTTATTCAAGACTGTTCGAATAGTTTGAGTAGTAATAATGATGTGCGAGGGCGACGGCACGTGCTCACCGCGTAACGGTCGCAAGCAGCTGCGGCTGGCACAGAGCAGAGTGCATAGTTCAAGGATTTGGTTAACATACATTAAATTTTTTTGTTACACGCATCTCGAATTAGACATAATTTTGACTAGTACCCAGTAATTTTGTCATACAAAATTAGGCTGATTATTATAAAGCCAGATGTGAAGAGATAGCAAGCTGGATTTATTCCTTATCTTTTTCTTTCTTTATCAACCCGCAAAGGCTATGGCTGACTATGGATCTCTAGCGTTGTAGGAAGGATTTGCCATAATTACGAGTTGCGATACATCGCAGGCGGATTAGAGATCTTTATTTATGTTTGGTGAATTCTGTACAGTATATTATCAGTGGAATTCTTACTCGCAGTTTGGCTAATTCACTAAATATGTTTTCTTCGAACGGAAGTATCCAACGTACTTACAGTCCACCTAAGTAACTGCTACTGCAGCCCTTGGGCTCCTAAAACCAACTTCAACAAAGAAGACAACAGATACCTTGTTACTTCTGAGATGAAACATGGAATGCCTCGCAGCCTGTAATTGTACTGCTCTTTATAGAATGAAACGAGCACAGAAAAATTCGTTACATTTGATTTGCTATCGGCACGCAGAGCTACAATCAATTTTTCAAAATCCAACTATAAAAGTAATTTTAATTAGGGCTGATTTTCTAATCGTCAGATAAAAGTTATCAATCAAATAAATTATAACCTAGCTGAACAATAAATAAATTACCGTGTAATGGTGGTGTAAGAATAGCCACTATCCCATATAATCCTGTGGATGTCGTAAGAGAGGCAACAGAGGGAAACAAATCAGGAGATGGGCAGCAGCATCTTCCTAATAATGACAAAAAAAAAAAAAACTGCAGTTGCCAACCCGCTTGCCAACCGTGGCAACTATGGCAAATATCCCCTATATGAGGCAATCTATGGGGAGGCCTATGTTCAGCAGTGGACTTTAATAGGCTATAACGGAAAAATAAAGGGGCAGATATAGCATAGTATAAGCACCTCAGTCACCTAGTTTTTAAATTGGTAGTAAACGCTTTATACCTATGAATAACTTATTGAAATCTACCAATAGCTATTGTGTTAACGCGAAGTAGCTATGGCAATAAAGAGGAAGACTTTCTTTTTGATCTATATAACACTACAAATAGCACCAATTATACGTTTATACGTTTTGTTTGTTGTGGTTTCATAATCCGAAGGTTTGTAAGCCCTGCCCTTGCACCGGTCGTTAGTAAAGCCCGCATTTTAAGGCACCTTTATCATTGACAAAAACATTAGAAATTGATAATGACCTTGACATGTTGTTTATATATGAACATAAAATTATTTTTGTTGCAATTTTGCAACAGCATATTGAGCAATAAAATAATATTCTATATCGAGAAATGAATACAGAATTTTATAAAGATCGGGATGGATATTTTTAATCTACTTATCAAACCATATTTGTAAATAAAACGGGTTTGAAACAATATTTTCTTTAATAATCACTAATAATATTATTCATCTTGTTTTTCTTCATGAACGGAATATGGGCCTCTCCCATCGTAGTGAAAGGAGATTACATACAGTTAGGTACCTATTTCTTTCTAAAAGTAGGTACATAATAAAATTCTAATTTTAAATGTTCGAAAACGGTTGATATTTATATTTTTTATGAGTAGATAAGTAGGCAAGTGTTTTACCATTTTATACTCTAAATTAAATGGGCCATTTTTTAAATAATTTGCCTAGGGTAGTATAATATTCTTTTTTAAAGATGAAATATAAAAAAAATTACTAAACATGACTCGATCAAACTTTTTTTACAAAATGACAATATCTATTGGATTTGTGAATTTAATCAATTCAGGAACGAATAAATTCAGGTACAATTTTAAACTGCAATTAGGAAATGTGTGATCACCTCAGTACAAAGATGTGGTCTAAGGCTGATATGTATATATAAAAAAATATCATTGGTAAGGATGTCAAGTTTCATCATTTTCAAAAATATTCCTATTATCACTAAAGCAAGTCACATTCATAGCTTTTTCCCCCCATGTTTTTTTTGCCAAAACTAGTTTAATCTAGCCTGTCGCCCGGTCGGGTACCGGTTTACGTTGAGTTTCGGGACACCCAAAAAATGCATATGTATATATTTTCTCTGGGATATCAGTATCACATATCTACTACCAAGATAAACTTGGAAAGTAAAACGTTATTATAAATTTAATACATAATTTTATCCAAATCTTTAGAGACGTTCCCGAGAAACCAATTACATAAGCATATTTTATAAAATCGCTCTAATAGTATAGGAATATCTTTATTAGATACAACATACGTACACATAGATAATAATTCACGTAATACCCACAAAGTCGACAACTCAAAATATAAATATCAGTAGGATTTAACTCGTTTCTTGATGTAAACATATCAAAAAAATAGTTTAAAGTAAAACAAAACAATGTCTACAAAAGTAAGAAACAAGTTAAATCGCGTTCTTCTCGTGCCGGTCAGTTTCAGTTGGAAGGATTCACAAGATATTAAAAAGGGTAACTACGCTCAGAGGATAGGGAGCGGCGCTCCAGTACCTCGCCGCAGCCCTGGAATATCTTTCTGAGATTTTGGAACTGGCGGCAGATGCAGCAAAAGAGAATAATAAGAGCAGAGTTAAACCACGTCACATACTCTTGGCTATAATACGACGACGAAACTAAACAAAATGCTGTCCGAGGTAACCATTTCTCAGGCTGGAGTGCTTCCATCAATTCAACCCCAACTGTTGCCGAAGAAAAACCAAGAGCGCGTCGCAATAGAACTTAATTTATGATTTGTATTTATATTGTAATGTTATTTATTATGTATGTTTGTTAATTTTTTTTGTTGATGTAGGTCGAATAAATGACCTGAAGGACAAAGCCCTTTTAGGCTGCATTACAATTGTTTCTAGTGGAATGTCTAAATGAGGCTGCTCGGCCTAGAATTCTCCCAAAAGGGTTTTAGTTCCTGAGCATTTAGTCGTTTTTTTCTTTTCGTCACAAATTGTCGCCAATACCTACCTCGCTCATCCTTGGCATAATAGAATTCAGACCAACGTTAGGTAGGATTATGGTTTGAAAATTGCGTTAAATACCCAGGAATGTAACAACTTCTTGTATTGAGTTGCACAATATTTAATTGTTAGTGTCAAAATATCCACTCACCTCACATCGGCCCCTGTCGTAAGCGGCGACAGAGGAAATTGAAGCATGAGATGGACAGCAGCATCTTCTTGACAAAATCAAAAATAATAAAAAAAGCGGTTACATATTGCCTGCCACATGGCAACTGTGGCAAAACTCCCTATGAGATAATGTATAGTGGAGGCTTATCATTAGCCGTGGACTTTGATAGGCCTTAATAAAAGAATGAATGAAATGAATGATGAATGCTTGAGTATGTCAGATCAGTTGAGTATGTAAATCAGCAGTCTACCAGTGCATGCTGGACATGTCTACATCCTTGAAATTCTGGAAAGGATTTTCACTACTGTTTACTTCTTGACTACTTAACTGTGAATGGGTGAGAGGGGTCACTTTAATTACGAGCGGTGTCGGTGCCTCACATCTTACCTTGTCCCACCCTGTTAACTCCTCGCTCGCACAACGCATCTAGCTCCTTGCATATAATACCAACGTATATTGCACGGTAATAATCACGAATTGTTGTCGAGTTGTTTTGGTAATAGGTATGTAGGTATGTACATATATGAGATTGTTCAGAGCGATTAAAAATAGCATTTTTAATTATAACGAGAAAAATATATATTTTTCAGGTTTCTCTTAACGATTTGACAATACTGGAAATACGGAGAGGAACAGAAACTTTAACTTTAACTTTTAGAAAACATCGAATAAAATTCAAGCAACAAAATTTTATGTATTTATAATTTTCATAGCGATTACATCTGACATGATTATTTTAAAAGTTATTATTTTACTTAAGTTACGAGTTAATCACAGCAACACCCACAAGTGTTGCTAAATTTGACAAGGAACATCAATAAACGTGAACGGAATCCAAAAGCGATGGATGGAGAGGAGAAATGTGACTTAAACAACCAATTACATTATTCACCCATCACTTTCTGCTTAGCTTCAGTGGATACACTAAACGGGGAGAAGAGGAGACTTCCTTCGTCTCTCTCTCCTCTCCACCCATCTTCGCTTTATGGATTGTAACGATTACATCATTTAGGCCTGAATGTGTTACAAGATAGAAGATTTTATTTTAAAGGTGGTTGCATGATTAAATTTATTCTCGTTTAATGTTCATTCGGCGGTTTTCGTGTAGCCAAATCCACTGCTTAATATGAGCCTACCCAAGGAATGCTATAGAGGACGGTCTTGAGCCACCTGCATGTCTTATCAGGTCGTCATTCCATCTAATGGAGAGCCGACATAGCTCGAAGAACCGACAACCAATAGGGGCGAAAGGTTCTAGAGATGCAGCCTGTGCGGTAAGTGAAGTGCAGCTCTTAGAGTATACAGCACTTAATATGTACACTTAAAAGTGTAGCTATTTTCAATGGTATTAAATTTTTTGAGTTTCTGTGCTTTTTAAATAAAAATATTGCAAAATAATGTTCCAACAAAGGGTAAATTATTATAGACGTTTACTTAAGAAACAGGCAAAGCTGCAGCCCTGAGAAGGACTTTGTCAGTGGAAACGTAATCCAGCATAGGTTATATTAATTCAATACTTACATATTATATTATTATTTAATCTGCGTCTATTGTAAAAATGGCGCAAATCATGCGCGCTCGCCACGGACCCTTCTAGCGAGTTGAATGTCTTTGGGCATTATGGTAACCCTTTTAGCGTGAATGGCGCAAAGATTCGTGTCTTCAAATAGTCCAACCAAGTATGCCTCACTTGCTTCTTGCAACGCCATCACCGCTGAACTTTGGAACCTCAAATCTGTTTTAAAATCTTGCGCTATTTCCCTAACCAGGCGTTGAAATGGCAGTTTTCGTATCAACAACTCAGTGCTTTTCTGATATCGTCTTATTTCTCGCAATGCGACGGTGCCCGGTCTGTAGCGATGAGGTTTTTCACACCACCAGTCGCTGGAGCGCTTTTTCGAGCAGCTTTAGTTGCTAATTGTTTTCTTGGTGCTTTCCCGCCAGTGGACTTGCGAGCGGTCTGCTTGGTTCGCGCCATTTTCTTATTTATCAACCTTAATCTAGAAGTAATAAACGTGGTGAACTGTAAAATAATAACTCCAGACTTATATAGTGTTTGGTTATCCCCACTCCTCTTTGATAATTTATAATAAACATACTAGCAGATATCAAAATTTTGAGGGTAAGTCTATTTTAAAATGTAATGACTCAGGGAATGGAAAATAATTTAAATTGAGTTATGTTTAGGAGTAAAAATATAACATTTAAAAGTTTATTTTATATTTAGCTTTTACCCGCAAGTTTGGCCGCAAAAACCCTGCAGTTCTATAATAGTGGTGGATGGGCAAGTAGGATGGATGGATAGGTCAATTATGAAAAAAAAAACTTTAAACCAAAGACTTCTATAGAAGTCTTTACACTTACTTTTCCTGTCTCAAAAACTATGTACGATATGGTAAAATGTCAAAATAAAAATTCAAGATCTATTAATTTCACGTAAAAAAAGTCGTTACCACAGTATCGTTTTGTTGTAAAATGGTGTTAGAAGATAAAGTTTGAGAATCTTTTTGTTTTTCTGCTTGAAACTTTTATATTTCTTATGGCATAAGAGATAATCAATCAAAACCATTTATTTTGTTAGTATTATTACAAAAACCTGCATGTTTTCCAGATAAACTATTGTCTAGATCGCTTCTGGCACTATTGAGAATAAAGTTACACTTACATTACCCACAATCGGTTCAGGCATTCCGAAGTTTAACTCGGGCAGACGAAACTTTTAAAAATGGTTATTCATTTCTTTACCTATGAAATTACCGTTCTGCAGTGGCCTGGCCATTTCAAATCAAAACAATTTTTGTTTGGCTAAGGCTCAATTTACATTGCGGCGGAATGGAATGGAAGCGGATTTTTGTAACGAAATTGTACATAGTAAAATGAATTTTATGTTAAATGCGTAACGTCCAAACTAGATATCGATAAGACGCGCGACTTCTTACACAATTACACAATTAACATAAAATTCATTTTACTATGTTGTATAATATAATTCGCTTCCATTCCATTCCGCCGCAATGTAAATTGAGCCTTATTTCAAATTAATTTTATGTTAGAATCATGGAATTCTTTTGACGTGACAACGTCTTATAAATTGGTTTGCCGGGTGACACTTCAAGAAACTGCGTTACGCTCCGCTCACGTTATGCGCTCACAATGAGAGCGAGTGAGAGGCACGCGTCCCTTCCACTGGGCATGGTTAGCCCGCCTAAGAGCGAGAGAGACAGACATAATAAAATTATTTACCACCAAAGTCGTTGTCACGTAAAACTTTCGCCCGTATACCGACTTTACAGGCAACCAAGTTTTTTTCAAAATTAATCATTTGTTTAATTTTGAAAAAAGAAGCGTTATGTTAGCGTCAGCGTTATGTTTTCATCGCATTTCAATATTTTCTACCGACTTCAAAAAGGAGGAGGTACTCGATTCGACTGTATGTTTTTCTTTTTTTTATGTGTGTTAAGTACCTCATAACATTTGTCTGGGTGAACCGATTTCGATGATTTTTATTTGTTGGCGCTTTCATGTACTTATAAATTGATCAAGGTCTGACCAATAGTTTTTGAATTATTTTTAATAATTTATATTGAAGTCGGTTGTACAAATTTTTAATTTTTAATTATTTACCTTGCCAATTTGACACAAATGTACCAATATTGTTTTGATGCTAAAGTCGAAAGCAGCTGCTAAATCAGCCGTAGATTGAGTATCATCAGCTTCCACAATCGTCTTTAATTCGTCATTGTTGACCAAAGTTTTCTGACGACCACGGGCACGAGCTTTCAAATAAAAAAAGAATCATCCAAATCGGTTCACCCAGACAAAAGTTATGAGGTAACACACATAAAAAAAAGAAAAACATACAGTCGAATCGAGTACCTCTTCCTTTTTGAAGTCGGTAGAAAATATTGAAATGCGATGAAAACATAACGCTAACGCTAACATTACGCTTCTTTTTTCAAAAATAAAAAGTTATGAGGTAACACACATAAAAAAACATACAGTCGAATTGAGTGCCATCTCCTTTTTGAAGTCGGTAGAAATGCTTGACAAATGGGTGCCCCACGAACTCGATGATCGCCAGCGCGAAGTACGCGTCGAGACGTGCCTTGCACTGCTCAACAGGCACTCAGACGAAGGAATTTTGAACCGCATTGTTATCTGCGACGAAAAATGGATTCTGCTTGACAATCGCAAGCGCTCAGCAAGTTAGTTGGATCCTGGTTCAGCACCTAAACAATGCCCTAAATGAAAACTTACCCCCAGAAAAGTGATGGTCACTGTTTGGTGGTCTACCGCCGGTGTGCTTCATCACAGCTTCTTACCACACGGGATGAGCATTACTGCAGATGTGTACTGTGAAGAACTGAACACAATGTTGGAGAAGCTCGCACGTCTCCAACCAGCTTTGGTCAATCGCTCATCCCCGCTGCTTCTGCACGACAACGCGCGTCCTCATACTGCACAACAGAGGACCTCCAAGTTACAAGAGCTGGGATTAGAAGCTCTCCGTCATCCGCCGTACTCACCAGACGTTGCGCCTACAAAATTCTGCTTTTTCCAGAATTTGGATACCTAACTTTTTGGCGGGCAAAAAAATTCAAAACACGAGAGGCAGTACAAAATGCCTTTGAAGAATTTATTGCCTCTCCTGTCTAGCTGATTTCTTCAAGAAGGGCATCAATAAACTGCCACAGCGTTGGCAAATATACATAGATTGCATGGGTCATTACTTTTATTAATAGAAATAAAAAAAATACGTTAAATTATTTCATAAAAAACGGCAATTTCATAGGTAAAGACCTAATAGAAGCCAGTTATTTCGATATTACCTTCAATTTTATTTTAGACGCATCGACGATTGTGCTACTTTAATAAACTGTAAGAACTAATTTAAGTCGATCGATCCGGTCTACTGTCACTATCAAATTCCTATTTGGTCCTAAATAGAAGTACTCTCTACTCGCTATCCTATCTTACGACACACACGGGACGATATGGGGTAGTGGATATTCTTACACCGCCACTACACGGTGTAATTATGGTTATTTAGATACCTTTTCTCTGTTAAGTTGGGTGATAGTCTGAACTGGGTAGAAAAGACATTATAGCAAGCGTGGCAGCAAAAAGCGGGCTCTATGATTAACGTACTTATAAGTTATAATATAATAAGTATACATAGAAGTTTTTGTTTATAAGTAGTATGTTTTACGCACGGACGTAAAAAATTGTGAAAAAATTAAAGTAATGGCTACACATATTTATGCGGTGCTATTAATTTATAATAACACTTTTACCCGACTGCCCCAGGAGGGTAATGTTTTTTGAGAATACAAAAATGTATGTACGTATGTACCTATGTCTATTTTTTGGCACGTTCTGTAGCTTAAACTGCTTGATGAATTTTAATATATGAGGTGTCTTTAGATAAGTCTTAATTGTGGGAGTGACATAGGTTATAAATTATTTACCTATATATTGCATCTGCAAATACTAATAAAGGTAAACTTTTTAACGCAGTCGGGTTTTTTAAATTACGGTTTTAACCATTAAGCTTGAGGCATTTGATTTTGAAAAATTAAAACCCTTAGAAGGTGAAGTAAGCCTCTAAGGGTTTTAATTTAATATAACCTTTTATTTATGGGCGTTATTAGCAGAATGATCTTATTTGTTATTAGTTTGCGGCAGAATGTCATAATTTGAGTCAATTGACGTCCAAAAGAAACAAAAAAATGCGGTCCTCAAAAGGACCTTGTCAACGTCGAGAATAAATTAGAACACACAAATACACATTATAATTTCTTTTTATTTAATAAATAAATTAACCTCCAAAACCGTATAACGTTCTGCCTTGCCGTTTTAACGCGTAAACAACGTCCATAGCCGTTACCGTTTTTCTTTTCGCGTGCTCCGTGTACGTCACAGCGTCGCGAATGACGTTTTCGAGGAAGATTTTCAAAACGCCTCTGGTTTCTTCATATATAAGGCCGGAAATTCTTTTGACTCCTCCACGTCTCGCCAGTCTTCTAATCGCAGGTTTTGTTATACCTTGGATGTTGTCCCTAAGGACTTTTCGGTGGCGTTTTGCACCACCTTTCCCAAGACCCTTTCCTCCTTTACCACGACCTGTCATTTTGGCGCACTTGAACGTAGTGAAATGCAACAGTTCACGCGGGCTTTTATAAAGTGTACGAGTCGGTCTCTATACTAATATATCAATTAATTGAGGGTATATTGTGGCTGAATGTCGTTTCATTTAACATAATTCTACCCTCTACAGTAGTAATAAAAATATTATGAAGATTTTGTTTGATTTGGTTTTAATTCATTAATACAAGATGAAAATAGATATGCTCTCAACATAACACTACTCCCTTAAAATTACATTATGCTTAAAAAGTATGACAATGGAGACAATGACAAAATGTTGGAAATTGATTTTCGACATAATTTAAATATTTTTACGGCTCCGAGTAGCTTAGTATGAGTTACGGCGCCAAGGACCGGGTTTGAATCGCGCATGGGACAATAATTTGTATGGATGTTTGTCCATGTGAAATTTATGTATATAAACTGCTTCCACGATACAGGAGAAAATTTTAGTGTTGGGGTTACGTTTTTTTTTCAATCAATAATGACTTGTAGCATGACTACAAGGTGTTAGGAATCTTTTTCAATCTAGGAGTGCGTTTAGTTAGATACCCCCATAGATATACCTAGTAGGTATATACCGTCAGTTTACTAAATCTATGGATAACACCCCCTTACTTATTTCTGTCGGCAAAAAGCAGTGCCTGCACTCATCATCATGAACAGCCTATCAAAAGTCCACTGCTGAACACAGGCCTTTCGACACCCACGGGATGATATAGGGTATAATCTACAGGAAAGGCCTATTTTTTACCGACTTCAAAAAGGAGTACCTATTCAATTCGACTGTATGTTTTTTTTAATGTGTGTTACCTCATAACTTTTTTCTAGGTGAACCGATTTTGATTATTCTTTTTTCATTTGAAAGCTGGTGCTTTTCATGTGGTCTCATATAAATTTGATAAAGGTTTGATCAGTAATTTATGAGTTATACTTAATAATTTATATTGAAGTCGGTTGTACAAAATTTTTAATTTTACCACTTGTTATTAGTAATGGATTTTTGATTGGCTGTAATGAATAAATGAATGAAGTACGTTAAGACAACAAAATAAGTAAGTAGACAGAGTTAGTAGAACAATGACGAGAAACAAAAAAAAAAGGAATACCAAATAACAAAATAATAGCACCCCATAGTGTTCACTAGTGCGATTCGGAATTCGGTTCACTAGTGCGAAAAAATAATAATTATATGAAAATATATCACACTATCTTATAAAAAAATAAAGAATACTAGATTTGTATTTTAGTATTCCTTTTTCTGGCTTCACTTTTAAATTATGCTCAGGCCTGAAAGGTCGCTAGCACTGAGTCCGATGAACCTGTAAAAGCCAACTGTCTAACAGCACTAACGTCACAGAAAATAGAGAACGTCTTACAAAAATGTTGAGAAAGTAAGCATGTTTATTGGTCAAAGAATAAGCATCGTGTAGCATTACCCACTAGTTGCGATACCTTTAAAAACTATATAAATAAGTTTCAAACAACTTCTATATTTCGTAAAGAAATTAATTTAAAAAAAGAATTTTAAAATGGCTCCAGTAAAACAACCAAAAAAAGCGTTAAAATCGATGGAGAAATCACTAGAGAAGCCAATATCAAAAAGAAAGAAGACCAAGAAGAAAAACTACCAAAGCTTTTCAATTTACATCTATAAGTTACTGAAAAGCGTAGCGAAGGAGAATGTGGGTATATCCAAAAAGTCTATGCTGATAATGAACAATTTCGTGAACGACATGTTGGAGAGGATCGCTGAGGAAGCAGCGAGATTGATGTCACATTCAAAGAAGAACACGCTAAGCAGTAGAGAGATACAGTCGGCCATAAAACTGCTCGTACCTGGAGAGTTAGCAAAACACGCTAACGTAGAGGGACTTAAGGCTGTCACCATGTATATGAATAGCAAGACGAAAGAAGCATCGACTTAAAGCGCGATTTTTGTTAACTAGCTTCGGTTTATAAATTAATGATAGTTTGGATAGTGATGTATTTAAATAATTATAAATAAATGTTGATATGAAATTAAATTAAAATAACAAGGTTCTTATAAGAACTGAAATTACTCGTGTTTCTAAGAAAAAGAATCTTCTTCTTCATCAGTCTACTTCTACTTCTAACCTTTTACTGGGTGGTGGGATTCTGTTTCTGCCTAGGAGTCTGTCTGGGTACCTATTTCTGCCACCAAATAGTGCGTGGACTACTGTGTTCCGGTCTGAAGAGTATAGAGAGCCAGGATAATTACAGGCTGCTACGCATTCTATCTCAGTACTCAGAGGTCACAACGCATCTGTACAGCTTTTGTTTGAAGTGGCTGCAGGTGTCCATGGACTGCAGAAACCACTTACCTTCAGGTGCAAGTTCGTTTGTCTTCTGTTTTATAAAAAAAGCTCTTCAATAATCCCCTGCTGAATATAGGCTTTCCTCTCATCATCATCACCGATGAATAAAAAAACTCCCATAAAGAACTCCCATAAAGCATGCTATTAAGACACCTGCTTTTGGTTTCTGATGTTAGTGCTGTTAGCCTTTTGGCTCTTACAGCTTCACCGGACTCAGGGCTCGCGGCCTTTCAGGCAGTGGGTGGAGATTATTTATTTTAGTGCAACGTTACAAAAGCAACGTTGCCCTAAAACAAATAAACTTGTGTTGTTGTGAACACGTCGTGACATAGTTGAGTTATCTAACGGCCGTCCGAACAAGGGTGGAGGGCCGCGGCTCTGAAGGCTAACTAGTTTCGTTCGGTGTTCTGGGCAGTGAGAATCGCCCAGGGCCGCGGGTGTACGGTGTGTACGCGGTGTGGAGGGGTGTGCGGCGCACCCGTCTGCCGACTCGCTGCGTCCCATCCCATTGTCCTAATCCTAATTGTGCTTGTTTGGTCTTGTTATACCACACACCTTTTACTT
This sequence comes from Parnassius orleans, assembly GCA_029286625.1. Classification (NCBI taxonomy): domain Eukaryota; kingdom Metazoa; phylum Arthropoda; class Insecta; order Lepidoptera; family Papilionidae; genus Parnassius; species Parnassius orleans. Next base: position 589,287 of record JAGSMP010000423.1, on the reverse strand, counting down.
GATATGATGATGTATGATTTAAACACAGTCTTGAGAAAAAACAAAGATTTATTGAGATTTCACAATATACGGAACTTGGTAAAAATATAAGATTGAGTCACGCGACCGTATTGGTAGGCATTCACCAAAGCACTGAAATTGTAGAATATTAATAAATAAGGTCATTCGTGCATAGTGTTTAATTACTAAAATGCCAACGCGGGAGAATGCACGGTGTTGCACCGTACAGTGCTTGACACTAGGTGAGTGTGTAGTGTCGGTAGTGTGTGATGTGTTTCGGCGAGACATTTCCTTAAAATATTCTGAGATCGTCGGAAGTTGGCAATCTCTGTGTAGATCGGAGTACCAACGAGCTGCGGTGGCTTTTCGAATGAAGCTATTTTGGACAACTTGGAGGCTTTACAGACTAGATGTAGGCGCGTGGGCGAAGGCTACGCTAGCGTACGACATAACAGGTCTTATGCATATTTTGTAGAGATGGAGCTTGTGACTTAAGGACAGTTTGCTCTTGCTGTTAACTAGCGGATCCGTTGTCCTAACGATGTTTGTGACACAATATATATTGGTGAGTGTGTAGTGTTGATGTGTGACGCACACACATTCTGCGCTTGGGCTCAGTAGGATAAAATTGGGGGCTTCTGCAGCACGAATCGAGCGCAGCGAGGTGAAGCCTATTACCCGATATGACGGCTCGAACTGCAGAATCCTATAATATTGTTTACTGAGCGATACTCTGCTTCTTAATCTGACAGACAGACCGATCCAAATTTATAGCCCTAAATTCCATTAAAATATCAGTTAGTCGGTTCAATGTATTAATAAGTACCTAATCAATAGGTGCCATGTTAGGTAATACCTATATTAATAGGTACCAAGCTAGGTATTTAATTAAAATTAAATAATTGACATTTTTGTATTTGAACAATAACTACTAATTACTCGATATGACGACTCGAACTGCAGAATCTTATAATATTGTATGCTGATCGATGCTACATTTGAATACGATAACGTCACATTTGTCTCAAATTTCCGAAACAGTTTTTGGACTTACAAAAGACAATTTGTCAAAACATATGTCCATTAAAATCAATTTTGAATTATTTGTTTCCTGTTATTTGGCTAAGAATGAGAATAATTCCCTTAAGTCTTTTAACACTAAATATAACGTTATATTACAAAGTAAACACTTATCGCTAACTTATGACTCGTTTGTTGAAACATTAATAAAAAAATGTTCAGAGTTTGAGCTATCTGAGTCAGGTTGGACTATCGATTCCATAAGTCATTTAGAAATGAACGTCGTTAAATGAATGGATCATTTATACCCTTACCAAAACATATCTCTAATACAAAATCATGTCTGAATATATATAATCATGATAATTAATGTTTTTTATGGTCTATTGGAGCATATATGTATTCAGCAAAAAGTAATCCGAACAGAGTTTCGTCATACCAGCATTATTCCAATCTTAAACTTGATGGGTATTATATCGTTTCCACCTAACTTCGAAAGCGATTTGAACATAATAATACCCATTATAAGCGTAAATGTATATGGATTAGATAAAAATGGTAGTGTCACTGGACCATTATACAAAACTTGCAGTCGTAAGTTGGATCATGTCAATTTATTATACTTACATCTGTAAAAATGGAAAAGCTCATTTTAGTTTAATAAAATTTTGAGAAACTTGTTCTCAACCAACTTATACTAAACATAAATCTGAAATACATTTGTGTGATGAATGTTTTACGTACTTTGACAAAAAATAAAAATTAATTCGTAATGATCATACTAAACTTTCTTTTTGTAATTTCGAAAGAATTCAAAGGATACCAATAGTTATTTACGGTGACTTCGAAAGTTTATTAAGAGAATATTCGGATAAAAATACATCGACATATGTAGAAAATATACAAATTCACGAGGTCACTTGTTTTGCTTATTATATTTGTTGTGAAAGTAACCCAGAACTCAATCAAATAAGTAGTTTCTTATAGAGGTCCAAATTGTTCAAAAAAATTTGTTGAATCTCTTGTTAGTGATCTACAAAGACTATATAACATACTGACAGTTTCTAGATCCATGATGCCTTTAACAGAGATTTAACAATATTCCTTTAAACATGCGACTGAGTGTTATATTTGTAAACATAAGTTTACTCTAGCAGTGATCAAATTGTAGCAGACCATGATCATTTTCCTGGCAAGTATCCTATACTTGCTCATAATGCATGTAATTCGAATACTAAGGCCTGTCTGTTTGTGCGAATAATTTTTCATAATCTTTCGGGATATTATTCATAAAAGAACTTTCAGCAGTGTGCGGGCGAATTAATCTTATCCCAAAATATAAAAAAATTTATATCTTTTGCAAAATGTATTCCAATTGATCAAAAAAAACGTAGTTCAAATAAAATTTATTGATTCTTTTAACTTTTTTCACAGATCAGCACTTATTCAATCTTGTTAGCAAGAAAGGTATTTACTGCTATGATTATATTGACTCTTGAGCGCGGTACAATGAAACTAAATTACAGGAACCCTCGATATTTTTATAACAAACTCTCGGCAGAATTTATAAGTGATGAAGACTAAAGACATGCCTTAACTGTTTGGAATACTTTTAATATAAAAAACATTGGAGAATATACGGATTTATACTTAAAGTGTGATGTTCTGTTGCGATGTTTTTGAGAAATTTAGAACAATGAGTTTGCATTACTATGGTCTCGATCCTTGTTATTATGTCTCCTCACCATCATTGAATTGGGACGTAATGTTATTATTCATTAAAGTAAAAGTAGATCTTATATCAGATATTGAAATTTATCAAATGATAGAAAAAGGTATCAGGGGAGGCCTTGTTCAGTGTGCACTAAGATATGCGAAGGCTAACAATAAATATCTGGAATTTCACAATGATAAAGAGCCTAATAATTTTCTAGCATACTTAGACTGTGTTTGACTGTGCCATGATGCAAAAAATTTCAGGTTTTAGTAAGTGATGAAATATTAAATTTTGATATTAGCAGTTTATCTGATAATTCTGATACCGAATATATTCTTGAAGTAGATCAAAAGACATAAGTTCATTATCCATCTGACATTCATGACGGGCACTCCATTTACTTGCCATTCGCCCCTAAAATTTTTGTTCCTTTTGGAAGTAACAGTGCTAAATTAACTGCCAATCTTTTTTTTATAGTATAAGTGTGACAAACGAGCGCACAGTCCACCTGATGGTAAGTGGATACTGTGGCCTATAGACATCTACATTTATCATCGATTAAGAATCAAAATGCAGATACGTTGTCACCCTGAGGATATACCTAAGATGGAATACCTCGTTTCCAGTAAAATGGTAAAATGGTCTTTATGATAAATATAAGTATGTTGTGCATTACATTCATTTAAAAGAATGTCTAAAAATGGATTAAAGTTACTGAAAATACATAAAATTCTTTTCATCAAAGCAAGTTTTTGGAGCCTTACATTTCACTAAATAGCGCTCTCAGACAAAAAGCTTTCTGATTTCGAAAGGGACTTCTTCAAAAAACAAAATAATTCAATTTTTGGTAAAACGATTGAAAATAAAAGAATACAAGTTCATGTTAAGCTTTTTAACGTCTGAACACATAATTACAATGCGACAAACAAAATATTTGGAGCAGATAAATAAATATATGTGCACCAAACTTTAAAAATTTATCGATAATTTCATAATTTCGGAATCTCTTGGATGTTATTCAAATGCAGAAAAATTATTCTCGATCAACCAATATAAGTAGGTTTTATAATTCTAAAAATTTCTAAAAGTCATTTGTATCGATTACACTATTCTGTGATGAAACGTATATTATGGTAATAATATTTGTCTTCGTTACAGGTACAGATAGCCCTCTATATTTAATACACAGAAGATTTTTATGTAGATTTAAATAATGATATTACGATATTTCGACACAAGTAATTTCCACAGTGATAATGTATATGGTATACCGAAGGCTAATGCAAAAATACATAGCTTTTTTTAAAGATGAAATGGGTGGTGATATAAAAGATCGGGGAAAAAGTTTTTTCGTATTTTATAAACAAATTCAAGACATGTTTTTTTCAAAGTTTAATTATATTTAATTATAATATATATATATATATATATATATATATATATATATATATATATATGCCATTTTGTTCGATACCTTGTTGCCATCTTGTAGGTAGTGACATAAGGTCAAGGTGGGGAAGTCCGTAAACGGGGCAAAGCCATCTACAGGATTTTAGGTATCTTTTTGCACCACTAGGCAATTCATAGCTTAATTGATAAAACAGTAGTCGATAGCAGTTCTTACAATCTATGCTAGATGTCGCTACGGTACATACGTTCTGAGTAAAACGACCACAATGAGGGCATCCACGACTTTTTCTGCCACCAGGGCGGCGCCACTAGAAAAACACGGTGTGTTTTTACCTTTATATTGTTATTATGCTTTACTAAACATTTGTAGGTGTGGTGGGTTGGTAACTGCTGGTATGTAGTAGGTATGTGGTTAAGTTCACATATTGCAAGTAAGATTTGAACCACTTCCTCCGATGTCTGATTGAGTTGAAATTTTGTATACCGTAATTTCAGTGACAATGCAATAATATGATAGATATTGTTTTGTTTAATTTGTCTTCACCCATTGTGACAACCCTACAAAATAGGTAACATTTTGACAGCCTTAGAAGTTTTGGCTCTGTACGGTTTCTTTACTCATGTGTCTATGGGTTTAGTAGCCACTATCAAGTGGACTGTAGTTCGTACGTCACTTCCAGTTTATTTAAAGAAAATATTACATACATACATACATACATATAATCACGCTCTTTTCCCGTAGGGGTAGGCAGAGACCACTCTTTCCACTTACATGATCCTTACATACTTGTTTGGCTTCGTCCACTTTCATTATTCCCTTCATACATGCTCTTCGGTTTAGTACTCTTGACCTGGCCTTTTCAAGACGTCCCTGATTTGGTCGAGAAACGTCCTCCTAGGTCTACCCTTCCAACACTTTCATTCACACTGCCTTATACACTTTTTTCGTCAATCGTTCTTCATTCATTCTCTCGACATGGCCAAACCATCTCAGCATACCTTTCAATTTTTGTCACTACATCTTCTTTCAAATCACAACGTTTCCTTATCTCACTATTTCTTATCCTGTCACCAATTTAACTCCTATCATACTTCTTAACGCTCCTCATCTCAACTGCATTTATTCTGCTTTCAAGTTTCTTTGCCATACCTAACTTTCACTTCCGTACATGAGAAATGAACACCCCTCCTCACAGCCAAACGAGCCTTGTTAGACAACTTCCGACTGCTCATAAAGGAGTGCAAAGCCCATTCACCATGCCTGCATCTCACTCTTCTTTCGATATCACTCACACTTTCCATCTCTTGTAAACTTTGAACCCAGATACACAAACTTAAAATATAATAAACAATATTAAATCTTTGTAAATTATTATTTTTCATCATAATGAGGGCATCCACGACTTTTTCTGCCACCAGGGCGGCGCCACTAGAAAGTGAGGTATAATATTTGACAAATTTCATAGCGGGAAGTTAATTTGTTCGGAAAATGTAAAGTTATTTCTTTTCTGTACTATTAGCTATATTTTATATTAATAACATTAAAAATAAATAAACCAAATCACAGATATTCATAAAAGTAGAAAAATTTAAAAAAAAAGTAAAAATGTGCAAAAAATTAAAGAGGAAACCACTGACGCATTGTTTTGTGTATTAATATAATACTTACTCTAGAAACTGATAAACTTTTATTAAAAAACAAATTCTCAATTAAATTACATTGTGTAACAAAAAACTATACCTCAGTGTAAACTAGCGACATCTGGTGAGCAGAAAATTATTAGCCCTCATTGCTGGTCACGCGACACTGGATCGAAAATCGCGTTTCGAGTACTTAGAGCTTTTAAGTTTTAAGTGTAGTTTTTAAGCTTGAAATGGCTTCTGTTCAGTATAACTATGGTCAAAAATGTCACACGAAGTAATTTGGCTTAAAAACTGAGGACTTATGATTTTTTTAACGAAAAAAATGAAATAAATGTATGGAGCAGAAACGAAAAATCAGTATAACCCTGAAATCGCAAAATTGCGCATTATATACTTACAGGGGGTTATAGTACTAATTATTTATGATTTTTTGACATACTTCATAATAAGGGAAATACTGCACTTTTTTCTTTAAAATCGTCAAAAATAAAAAATAAATTTTCTTATTTTTCGAGCTTGTTTTAAATGCAGAAAGATAACTGATACGGTTTTTTTGCTTAAAATATGTCAGAAGAAAGGTTTATTACAACATCAAACCACCCCTCATCCGATGGTAATAAAAAATATCTTTGATTCTATTGAGGTCTTCTAAGAACTAAACAAAAACCAATAATAAAACCATTAGTGTTTGCTCGTACTACTAATGAGTCGTAATCAGATCTTTTTAGAACACATTAATTAATAATGATTTTTATATTAAAAAATATTATTTATTTACGTTATAATACGTACTTCAAACAGCTCAAAAACTTAGGAACGCTTCTAGAATTAAAAATTCCACGAATAAAATTAAAACCACTTGGACAATTATTAAAGAACAAAAAAAATCAAGTAAAAACACAAGATAAAAATAAAATTACTAAAATTAAAAATCACAGTGGAGGCATAATCACAAATAATACAAATATAGCAAATAGTTTCAATGAGTTCTTTTGCAATATAGCTGGTAAACTTACAGAAAATTTAGAGATTAAGGTTGAAAATTATAGCGAATATTTAAAAACTCAATAAAAATAAAATTCGCTTTCCTAAAATAAGTAAATCCGAATTTTGGAATATCGTTAATAGTTTAAATGTATTAATATCAAGAGACATATATGATATGTCAACAAAACTATTAGGAGAACTTATCATCCGCAACAAAGACATGTCTGATATAATATTGAAGTCTTGAATGATTGCATCACAGAAGGAATTTCCAGATAGCTTAAAATTGGAAAATCGTGCCACTGTTCAAAAAAAGGAGAAACTACTGAAATTGGGAATTATAGACGGTGTGTATATTACCAGTTATATCAAAGATTTTAGAAACTGCCTAAAATCTAGGATATTAGATTACTTTGAAAAAATAACTATTTACAGAATGTCAATTTGGTTTTCGCAAAAAAGATCAACCAAAATGGCTATTAGAAAACAGTATACTTTATATTGGACGCTTGGATGGATCGCAGAAGGTATCTAGCATTTTTATGATTTATTCAGGTTTTAGATTGTTTGCGGCATGATATCTTAATTTATAAACTAAAATTTTACGGTTTTGAAGGAAAAGAATTGAGTATAATATAGTTTATCTTAACAATCGAATGCAAATAGTAAATCTAATAATACTAAGTCCGATTCACAACATAGTTACATTGGCGTACCACAGGCTCCATCCTGGGACCATTTGTTTTTAGTATATGTGAATGACCTGCAAATAATTTGTCTGACTGGGCGATGGTTACACAATTTGCGAATGATACAGGTTGGTGTTAAAGATAAAACGCATTTCAAGTAGCCAAGAAGACAGATGAAATTTTAAATATACTTAGAAAATGGTTTGAAGCAAACGGAATAATTTTGAACGTGAAAAGTACCATAATTAATTATGCAAGAAAAACAAATAAAGTTACAAATAGTGAAGTCACATTTTTAGGTGTACTGATTCCACTTTAAATTAAACCCATATAGATAATGTTTGTAAAAGTTAGCCAATGCAAATTACGCCTTATTTAAGCTTTGCTCATTATTGACAGGAAAACTCTAATATCCGTCTATTTTGCATATTGTCACCAATTATTAGCTATGCAATTACGATATGGGAAATGCTCCACAAATTGAAAGAATACTGATTTGTCAAAAAGGTCGATTAGAATTATACATGGATTGCAAAAGATTGACATCACAGAGCCTATTTCCAAAAAGCGAAAATCATGACTGTCATGTCGTTGTATATTTATAGTTCATGCCTGAAGTGCACCATCAAAAAGTGAACTACCAATGAAGATGCACATACAACTACAATACTAGAAATCGCGAAAAATTTGTTGTTCCAATAACCAGATTAGTAAAGCGTCCAAGCAAGGTTTTCCATTAAAATCAAAATGTACAATAAATTGCCTTTGAATAATAAGATCCGTTAAACGCGTTTCGACAAGTGACAAAAACATTCTTTTCGAATCACGCTTTCTATAATATAGAAGAATATATGAAATGTTCATTTTCTCACTTGCTTGACATGTAAAATAATGTAAATGTAAATGTAGATGTATTTTAATTTGTAATATTAATAATCTAATTTAATCGTATACCATTTGAATTGTAATATTTGACGTACCAATGTTATGTAATGTAACGAAATGGCCAATAAATAAATAAATAAATAAATAAGAAAGACAACAGAAATTGTTATACACATGTTGTTTGTATGTTCGAAAATAAATCAAAATATGTTTACAAAGTTATAAAGAAATTAAACTCACCCTACCATAGCTTTTTCTTCTTTATCGCTTTATCGGAATCCGATTCGAATCTGACTCTATGTTGGTCATATCCAAAATTCAATTTGAGTTTCCTGAATCTCTATTAAGTCTAAAGTCTCATTGAATAGTGACTGTTTTTTTTGGCATCCATATGAGGTCTTCTTTTGCCAATAAAAGGATCGGAAGTTAGATAAGCATATTAAGGATATCTTCGTTAGAAGATTTTCACTTTTTCCGGGAATGACGTAAAATCCTAAAATCTTGTTCCGAGTTTCAGCTTCTTCTGATAGGCTCCTAATTGGCACAATTGCATTGCGTTCGATGATATCTGCTCCATGAATCAGCAACTTATGAACGGTCGATGACATGTAGTACCAACCGTATAATTCCACATACCTTTGGGCTGTCTTATATGTAAAATCTTTGAATTTGGTGACATCGATTACCTTTCCAGATGTTATGGCTTGCAAAATCACAGAAAATTTGCGGACAAGCTCTTTGTCCAAACCCGTGATTGTCGCAGTTTTATCGGGAAACTCAAAAAATATTCTTGCCGTGTTCCCATCGTTTGTGGTTCCCGATCCTTGTTTCTTCCAATGTCCACTAATAGATTAAGATCATCTTTAAATCTGTCCTGCATAATTTTTTTTCTTGATTCTAACATTTCTTTGTGTTCATCTCCTCTTGCAGCCCACTTTTTAAAATCGAGTCTGTAAGAAATGTGTAGTTGACACTCCATGTAATTAATACGGGCATGTAGTGATGACAATCCGAATTCATATACATCTATAGATGCGCTCTTGGATGATACCAAATCTAAATTGTTCATTTCTGTTGGTTTGGCTAAACAGATGTAGCACATTGCACTTGATTTTGCTTCTGAAAGATAGGTACAAAACTTACCATCAATCATTGTCAACATCAGTTTATGATCAACTTTGTATGTATCGCACTTGGTGGGAGAATGCAATTTCTTCATCCATTTTTTTTTGATTTTTTTGATTTTTTTTGAAACACTAATGATTTTATTATTGGTTTTTGTTTAGTTCTTAGAAGACCTCAGTAGAATCAAAGATATTTTTTATTAACATCGGATGAGGGGTGATTTGATGTTGTAATAAACCTTTCTTCTGACATATTTGAAGCAAAAAAAAAACCGTATCAGTTATCTTTATGCATTTAAAACAAGTTCGAAAAATTAGAAAAAAGTGCAGTATTTCCCGTAATATGAAGTATATCAAAAAGTCATAAATAATTAGTACTGTAACCCCCTGTAAGGATATAACGCGCAGTTTTGCGATTCCAGGGTTATACTGATTTTTCGTTTCTGTTCCATACATTTATTTTATTCTTTTCGTAAAAAAAATCATGAGTCCTCAGTTTTTAAGCCAAATTACTTCGTGTGACATTTTTAACCATAGTAATACTAAAAAAGAAGCCATTTCAAGATTAAAAAACCACACTTAAAAGTTAAAAGCTCTATGTCTTCGAAACGCGATTTTCGATCCAGTGTGTGACGCCTTGAACTTTAAAATTGACTGTCACGTGCGCACTCAGAGTAATCATACGTATACTATGTATGTAATTACTCTAAGCGTGCGCAAGAAAAAAAAATTATATGTGAAAACATAAAATTTCCGGATTAACTAAGTGAGTATGCTCTGAATAATTCATTCTCAATGTATTTTTTGTACTGAAATACAGAATAAATAGTGCTGAGACAATGATTTGAATTGAAAAAATGCAGATACTTTTGTTATTTTCTGTGTGTTTGATTGGTTTTTGTCAATTTTTGGTTTTTATATCAATAACTATAAAAGTACGTTCACTCACTCCAATCAACACCGGCTTGGTTTGAGTGATACTCGTACGTAGTACAGTCATTATTCAAGTTTTTTTCAGTATCATCATCCGTCCACAATGGTCAGGTATTATAAAAGAAAAACGGACAGGGGATCCTACTCAAAGGAAAAACTACAAGAGACATTACGTGGTACCCTAAGTGGTTACAAAGCAGCACTAGTATATAATATCCCTAGAATGACAATCATGGATCACGTGAATAGAAAAAAATTAAAATCACAACGCATGACAGACAAATGACAACGCATAAGATTTTCAGAAAGATGTAGAAACTTTGACCTCCTCAGCTGACGAACGGGAAAAAGAAAGCATTCAAGATAGGTACTTTTGACAGACAATCACCTTTTTCACCACTGAAGTTTCCAGACGTGAATGACTGGGTGATTGTGAAATTCACTACTAAAAAAAGCTTTAAGCATTACGTCGGCGTCGTTATACAAATCGACATAGTCAAAATCCTGTCGTGAAATACCTTCGCAAATCCAAAAGACGCGGCGATGGGACTGTTTTTAAGTTTCCTTATTTATGTTGAAAACGTATCTGTACTTCCAGCATCTGAAAGATATTGTTTGTTTTCTGCCCCACCCTGTTAAAGAACGCCGAGGTTTAATATATTTTAAAAGCTTCTTTGAGGGCTACAACTTACAATAATAAGTCAATTTACTCTTTTTTTTATGAGGCTCTTTTGGATAGATGACTAAGAAACTAGCGTGGACGATAGTTAATTTTTTTTTACACTTTTTCAAAAATCTAAAAAAAACAACCCTTATCTATTTAGCATTAGTTATGTTTAAAAGATATTGTTTGTCGTAAATATCGGTAAGTATAAGATTTAAGTATTATAAAATCTACAACAACTATAGTTCTTTTAAAAATTATAGTCTTTGCGTTATAGCATGGTGCGGGTGACAGCTTACACTTTTGGCGTGTCTAGAGATGGAACATTGTTAAATCGATTTAAAAAAGGCAATTAACGATACACAAAACAAAGCAAAAATTATCGATATAAAAATTAAAACCGAAACATATATTTCTTTATAAACTACAATGCATGTAAAATTTAGTTAAAATTTAATACAAAGTATGACATAATAGTTAAATAATAGCTGTTCCCGGACCTCGCCCGCTTGGTATTTATTATGATTGGATTTCATGGGTTTTAACTTTTTTACGCAGAATCCAATTTTTTTTTCTAAAATAAAATTAGCCTATGTTACTCCTTATGTAGATGTGGTCATGTAGAAAGATCGAACGAAGAAAGAGTGACAAAGCAAATCTATGTTGCAGAAGTGAACGGAAGAGTCGGGAAGGGACGCCCTAGACGAAGGTTTATTGACCAAATTGGCGATATATTGAAAATGGGCCAGATTAGGAGTACCCTTAACCGACGAGCGTGTATGCGTAGATATATGGATGTAAAGGAGGCGAGAGAAGTGTGTCAGGATCGTGCCAAATGGAAGTCCGTAGTCTCTGTCTACCCCTCTGGGTGACAGGCGTGAGTGTTTATGCTATGTTTATGTTTTTACAATAGCTATCTGTCAGTCCCAGCTATAAGCCGGAACAAACAGACAGTAAGACAAACAATTTAAAAATTGTTTTTGTCTTTTTGTTATAAATACCGTATATACTTTCATATGTATTTAGTAAAAGGCTGTTATTTTGATATTACAAACAGACACTTCAATGTATAGATTATACTGTGTATTAATTTGAAAATAAAAATCATCTTCTATTACATGCTGAATGCAACACTCATATTGACATTTAAACAAATAAAATGGCTGCCAGCATCTATAATTTTCAGTACGGCGTAGACTGCACCGGCGGCTTTTCAAGGTACGAGTGCTTGCGCCTTTTGCTATATATGTGTATTAGTTTTGCCAGGTCCAATGGGCCAAATATTGGGACGGAAGGTAAAAATAATCGAGAATTTGGTTTATAAATCTAATAAAATAATAAAATAGGTTTTTTGTAGCCATTTTGGCCGCCATGAATTATGATAAAGTCTTTTTGACACAATGCGTAATTTACTTTATAATTATTATTTTTGCCTGAGCTGACCAACGAATAATTTATCGTCCATGCATCGGAAACACTGCATATTCGTCTATGTGAGTTTTGTTTCCGTAAATCAGAATTTGTTGAACGATTAGTTCCAATTCCAATACATGTTTACGTGATTTTTATATACTCGATTTATTTCATAACCGATTTTTGATTGTCTGTGGTTGTTCGTTATGGAATGGCATAGTTTAGCGTGGCACATCACTGTCGAAAGTGGGCGATACACATCCATGGAGTACAACAATATCTGTGTGACAGTTTATCTAAAAAATTAGGAAACTTCATAGGCGTGAGCTGTCACCCGCACCATGCTATAAAGCAAAGACTATAAGTGGTTTTAATCAATAATATTCAATAACTGAAATAAAAGATATATCGATTTTATGCAATAACTTCAAAATAATTATGAAGTTTATAATTTTATTTTTAAGTTGTTGTACGTCATGCATTAAGCATTACATCGGCGTCGTTATACAAATCGACATAGTCAAAATCCTGTTATTGTACAGTAAGTACTTCTTAAAATCAGTGTTTAGAACCCCTGAACTCTGAGATATGCCGATATTACCCCCTTGTAGATTCCGACAAGCACACAACTGATTGTCAGCCTATGATACACCTACAATATTACGAATCTATGCGCCTGCACCATGTCTTCTTTACAAAATATGTGGCAGACGGACTTGACCCAGTTTCGCGGGAAAGTCCGTCTATGTGCCGACTTTTAAAAAATAATCATTATATCTCTTATACTCTCCACTTTTACAGTTTTTTAATCAGTTAAGTAGCAGTCAGTTAAATTTTACATCAATTAGTCGTGTCGTTTGGAATAGGGAAGACATACTGCAAAATATATATACTCCAATAAGTTTAACTTTTACCCAAATGAATTTTGAAGAGACCGAAACAGGTGAAAATCTGAGGGTGCAAGGTCAGGACTATATGGTGGATGCATTAATACTTCCCAGAGTGGCCAAAGATGTGTGTGGTCTGGCGGTTTCCCCGGTTTCGGGATTCCTATTACGTGTGCCTTTTTCCAGGCTTCCGTGAAGGAATACCTGGAAAGAAGGACAACTACTAGGAGGCATATGAGCGGCGCAGAGAGCGATTTCAGCCCCTGTTGCTAATGCAATCGGGGCCGGGTGCTAATTTCTTTTTGATGCTTTTGATGACCTTAGTGACTTCGTCTAAGCCACTTGCATCCATCAACATCAGCATGCTTCATCCGGTTGTTACTCCATCCAGTCACTAGACTAACTAACTAACTAGATTCTAGTGGGTAGTCCCAACACTGTGCTTGCCTGTAAGAGGCTGCCACCCGAAACAGATGTGGCTCGAAAACTTCGGTTGTCAGTTCTTCGAGCTATCTGACCTGCCCATTGCCCCTTCAGCTTATTGATACGCCGACCTATGTCAATTACTTTTGTTCTTCTGCGTATATACTCCTTGAAATATTTGTTGCTAAAGGTATCAGGACTATACCGGATGGTATAGTCCTGATACCTTCCTACCTATTATATCCTATATACCTATTTCTAATGACTAGCAGCAGTGAGTGCACTGCTGTGTTCCAGTGTGAAGGAGGTTGTAGAGAGACAGAACAATTACAGGCTGTGAGGCATTTCATTTTAGTACTCAGAATTGACAGCGTATCGTTAGAATTATTGAGAGTTTATTTTGCGGGAACTTGACCGGCGGCGGTTTGCTGCTCCTGTATTATTGTTTAAATAATGGTTTGAAGTGGATTTGATATGTAAAAGTAGCGATTTGTGTATAAGTGTCTGCGCATGGAACTATTAGTGGAAACGGTGAAACAAGTGCTCTGATGGTGATGTGATTCAAGATAAGGTGTCTGTCTGCTTAGGCGCCTTGAGATACCATCGCCAACTGTCACCTGTCTGCTACCTGTTGCCAAAATCTCCTAAGGCTGCACAACGACGCATCATTGTGAATGCAGTGTACTATGAAGGATAATTATAATACAATGTAACTTCAGGCTCAGAAGGGCTAGAACCCAGAGCCGTAAAGCCAGTTATAAAAAAAGAAAAAGTTAGCATTATTTTTGTTTTAAGTTGGCTGCAGGTATCCATGGTCTGAAGTGGCCGCTTTCCATCACGACTGTAAGTGCGGTTGTCATTTCAATTTTCAAAAAAAAAAAAATATAGCCATTTATTTTATTAACGGTTGTAAGCTACACTGTTTGCGGCTCGACCACTTAAAAAGTATGAGCTCTTTTGTGAAACAATATGCCAACAAGGTCTAAGCAAAATACGCCAGAGTGTAGTCTTGGAAGAGTCTATGTCCAAGGGTGGACTTAAAAAGACTGATAGTAAAGTAATAAAAGGAAATTAGGATAATAATAGGAAATTTTATACGTGGCAGAGCCATGCTGCAGCTATATAATAAGTAGTATAGTTGTAGCACGAATGGGTCGGCTCGACCGGTGAAGGACCATGCTCTCACAGAATACCAGCGTAAAATAGCAGTTTAACGCTGTTGCGTTTAGTATGGTGAATGTAGAGAACCGGAGATCCTTTTTACTGGAAAAGAGGCATTCCATATTAGTCTTCACGGGTGACAACGCATCTGCATTTTGATTCTTTATTGAGGATAGATGTGGATGTCTATGGGTCACAGCAACCACTTACTATCAGGTGGACTGTGTGCTCGTTTGTCAACCTATCCTATAAAAAAATTGTTTTTAGTTCGCTATCGGCCACATTTGTCGGGGATGTAAACTTAAAAGAAGGTTTTATTTAAATAAAAAGCAATCTCTGTTAACCCATTTGGTTTTAATGTTATAAAATTAATAATTACACGCGAAAACATCATTCACTCATTCAATTTCACATTTTTCAAAAATATTATTACTTAGTGTAAATTTACAAAATGATCGACAATACTAAAGTAAATTTACTACTTATAAAATTAAAATTGAGCAAAATCCTTAAAATAAAATAAAATCATAGTCTTTCCGCTAGCGATATTTTAAGCCCGTGAAACTTTTATACATAGAATTATTACGTACCTTTATATGTTTATCATTTATCTATTCATAACAGCTATTCAAAAGTAAACTGCGGAACATAGGCCTATGAGTATCTCATAAATTGCCTCATTGTCCAATATCCTTCATATTTGCCATAGTTGCCGCGCTTGGCTTCTGTCAAGTGCTTCTGTCCGCCTCCTGTTTAACTTCCTTCTGTCGTCTCTTACGACACCCACGAAATGATATGCGATAGTAAATTCTCTTACGCCGCCAATATACGGCGTTTTTATACATATTCGACTATTTCAAGGCCTGTTTGCTACACAAGTGAGAATGACAAACGACACAGTCCACCTGATGGTAAGTGGCTGATGTTGCCCACAGACACCTACAGCTATCATCGATTATAAATCAATATCCAGATGCATTGTCGGAGTTAAGATGGTGTCGTTAACAACAAGAACTAAAATTACTAGTACGAGTACTTATGTTCAACTTACAAACTAACCTTTAAGACAAACATTTATACAAATAAATAAAATTGAAGTGTCTGTTTGTAATGTCAATAATAGTTTTTACTAAACACATATGCAAGTTTATATGGTATATGACAAAAAAGTTTTCAAAATTTTTGTCTGTCTGTCTGTCTGTTTGTTACGGCTAATCTCCGAAACGGCTGGACCGATTTTGACGGGCCTTTCACTGGCAGATAGCTGATGTTATAAGGAGTAACATAATATGCTAATATTATTTTAGAAAAAGAATTAGGTTCGCAAAAAAATTAAACCCATGAAATCCAATTGTAATAAATAAGACGGGTTGAAGTCGGGAACAGCTAATCAATAAATAAATGGACCATAGATTTACTAAACGTTACTTCCTGTCTGAACAAAACCGAGTTACACTAGAGCCGCGCCTAAAGAAAGAAAGGAAAAAAGAAAGAAATTAAAAAAATAATTTTATACGAGGCTTCAATACGATATAGGAGTAACATAGTAACTAATAATAAAAACAGATTTTGACCTAAATATATAAGTATTGAATTGCAGCAACGAAACAGCTACTCAGCATGATGTTGTATTATTGCCAGGCGTTTGGCCCTGTTATTCTAAATTAGTTGGACGAATAGTCAATATACATGAGTTCCATACCTACATTTTATCCAAGTGCTAAATAATAAACAAGGTTGCAAAATTATTATAATTATAACTATTAACAAAAAGTAAAAACCGACTTCAAATTGCTAAAAAAGAAGTTATTTATTTGCTAGCCTTAGGGGTGAAATTTTTTCTCCAAATTTATATAGGACCACCTTGAAGTAAAAATTTAATAAAGAAATAATCATCAAAATTGGTTCACAATCTGCGAAGATATCGCGTAACATACTCGTACATGCAAAAAAAAACGTCGGTTAAAAATAGTAATAAAAACGCCAGAAGCATCACTATCCTGTTGTAATCAAGCATTAAAACATCTTAGCAACTAATTAAACATTATAGTAACTTTGCAAATAATTATATTAGTAACTAAGTTAAACTTAAAACAGGAAGAAAAATAGATAAAGCGGACCACTGTATTGTACCCTGTAGTTTTCTGTATGCTTTACTAAAAGAAGAAAAAAATTTCAAAGCATGCGGCTCACGGGATGGTAAGTTAATAGGAACATCTGCAACACCAGAGGAACTTCGAAGAATTCCATCTTAATAGAAACTACGTTTTCTAATAAGACAGAATTTGTCACAAATTTAAAATTAAAGTTCCGTAATATACACTGTGATGCATATGTATAGTCTGTTCGCTAAGATAGTCGGCACCCGGAGGCGCATTATTATTTTGTTTATTTTATTATATTTTTACTGTGTTAAATAAATGTTTTTCTATTCGAAGAATAAAATAGAATACTATTTAATTCTAATGGTTATTGTAATAAAATACGAATATAAATAATAAACACAAGTTAGTTAAAAAAGAACCTTTCACTATGGTGCTTGGTTTTAAAATGCCAAATTTTTCTGCGGCTTTACGCCGCACGCGGCGACCTTTGACAAAATGCGACACGTGGCAAGGCGGCGCGACACAAAAGCGATCGTATCTAAGCGAACAGACCAACAAACTCGCATCAGTAGACACCAATGTTGCTGAGTATGTGTGTGAGGATCATCTGGTGAACGTCGCGGAAGACGGTGCGTACGTTGTCAGTGTCGGTAGCGGTGGTGAAGTGGAAGTAGCACTCGCGCGCGCGACTCGCCTCCAGGACCACGAACCTCTCCGCGGACGCGATCACCTCGCGACGTTCCCGCTTCTTATTCGTCAGGTTCTGGAAAAGGATTCGGACGAGCACTTAGATTATATTAAGGATTTGTAAAGAATAAAGAAAAAAATACAATTGCATATAGGGTAAAGGTTGGCTAAATGGTGATATATAGCAATATGGTGATAATTTTGCTTTCAACGGTCTTTATAATGCCCAGCGCGAGTTTTGCGTTCATTCAATGAACTGAAGGCGAGTATGTTCATCTCTCTTTCATTTGGCCGCTGGTCGCTGTCCTCACCGGACGCGGTTTATTTGTTTCGCGCCAAAATATGCGAAAAAATGGAGGATAATCGGTACGTAAATATCACCAAATTACCAAAAACATTACATAGCTTATTTTTATTTTATTTCAAGCTTAATTTGAATGGGGTTTTCAGGGTAGATGAAGCTCGAAATGTTGTATCTTTCTGTTAAAAAAAATATCGGGTTGTGTTTCATTAGTCCGGGTTATAGTCTTACGTATTGGATGATTTTTCTTACAGGAACAAGTCCGGAAAGGCAAATAAAAGGAAAATGAAGGGCGAGAAACGCAGAAATTATGACTTCACGCTTCAAGGAGGCTTATATGAAAGTTATAAAGGATAATTGGTCAGTGTACAAGGCGTCGAAGGAATATGGCATACCGTGGTCTACTTTGAGAAGACACATAGCTACTCATGGAGGTGAAAGTTTCGACTTACCTAAACTTGGGAGACCATTCACATTAGACAGCGACCTTGAATGTAAGTTTGTTTCCTACATAATTAAAATGCAAGAACTAGGATTTGGTCTCAGCGTCACAGACATCAAAGCTAAATGTTACTTTAGCAGTCCAAGCAGGAAAAGATCACCAGTTTAACGATGCTAAACGTAAAGCTGGGCCTTATTAGTGGTGGTCGTTTAAAGAACGGTACGGGCTTTCATTGCGCACGCCAGAAAAGCTTGCAGCATGCCGAGCTGTTACTGCTAACAGACAAAACATTGACGATTTTTATAAAAAGCTACTGGACGTCGTTATTGAGCTGGATATTCTGCAAAAGCCTGAAAGGATTTATAACTGCGACGAAACCGGTGTAACGTTCGTCGTAAAACCGTCAAAAATTGTCACTCAAACTGGAAAGAAGGTAATTTACAGTAGAACTTTTGCAGAGAAAGGTGTCACACAAACGGTGCTTGGGTGCTGTAGTGCGAGCGGAGCGTCTGTACCCCCCTTGATCATTTTTAAAGGTGTCCGAATGGTCAATGATCTAGCGAATGGTGCTCCGGAAGGGTCTATCGAGATTATCCAAAACGGATGGATTAACTCTGAACTATTTCTGAGTGGATGCATCATTTTGAAGCTCATATTCCACCAGCTAGACCGGTACTTTTAATCATGGATTCTCACTCACCCATGTCAGCCAAGATGTTATAGATTTCGCTACAAAAATGGCATTCATCTATTCACTTTTCCAAGTCACACAAGCCATCTCCTGCAACCTCTGGACGTTTCTGTTTACAAGTCACTGAAAATGCATGGGCTAAAGTGCTAAATGATTATAAGCTTCAACATCCAACGAGTGCTCCAACAAGGCTTGACTTTTGTCGCCTATTAACACCAGCCTACGAGCATGCATTTCAGCCGTCAATAATTATGAACGGCTTTCGAAAACTGGCATTGCGCCATTTGATCGAAATGCCATTTCTGATGAAAGTATTGCCCCATCATTGATGCAGCCAAGTGACCTACAGTCACAGAATATTGAATCTTCCACTGATAATGCCCAAGCTTCTGTCAATCGTGAAACTGCGTCACCTTCAGTTTTCTTTACTTTCCGTTCCTGAGGTACCACAGTCTTCTTCTTCTAGTACCCGACGAGCTAAGCGGAATCCACAGGCCTGATATTTAACACCTCAAAGCACGAACAACATGGACAGTCTCCTGAAGAAAACATCGTCGCCATATCAAACGAAACCACAGTCGCTGTTACCAGTGAGGAGACCGTTACCTCGATTCGTGTCCCTCTGCTTCTCAACTCCTGGACCTTCAACTGAAAGCAACTTGAAGCGTAAACTACCAAGAGTCAAGGTAGAGAAAACACCAAAATCAAATAAAAGTACGATGTGTGACTATTGCGGTGTTCACTACTCCCAAGATGTGGCACTTAGGAACGGAGCTGTATGGGTAGAGTGCATGAGCTGCGGCAAATGGTACCACCAAGAATGTACTGGCACAGAGTCGCCACAGTTCCTGTGTGATAATTGTGATAAAGTAGACTTTTCAGGCACTGATGACAGTGATTGGGCACCTAAATAGACTTGTCACCATATTGCCACATATGGTATCACCAAATTGCCCCCGTATCTCCATATTGCCAACACCAAAAAGATTTGTTTGATCTGATTTTCCTATTAATGTTTAAGAATTTAAGTTGCTGTGATTAATAATTATTGAAAAAAAAGTCTGATTATTGTAATAAGTAAAGAGGTTTTCTAATAAATGTTAATTTTGAAATAAAATTTTAAGTTTTTTTCTTATTATCACCATAAAGCCAACCTTTACCCTACATATATGCCGTAAACATAAACTTATCACAATTCAATATCTTTAAATAATTTATTTAATTTCAAGTTACATAGACTCGAGTTAGTACAGAGGAGTTATTTAAGCAAGTAAACATTAATTATGCATTAATTGCTGGGTTGGAACAGATAAACGAACAAAATATCTGGACCTGGTGCACGAGGAGACCGAAATGTGGGGTGGCCTGCCGACGGAAATTATTCCTAGTCATTTCTGGGAACGGACTAATTCCGGTCAGCCTCTCGGGTCATCTGAGGCGACTGGGACTCCGTTATGGACGGACGGTCCGCCGGTTTCTTACCATTTCCCCCTAACCCTCGGCCGTTTGGTCTCCCGTCTCCCTTGCCGAGAGCTTCCGTCTGGTTTGGCTTAATCTATTTATTTAATTATATTTTATTGCATTCATTATAGTAAGTATATATTTTATTCTATAATTTATATGTAAATAGTATACTTATTATGTTTATGTATAGGGTGAGTTTTCAAAGAGTAGCCAAATTTTAAACTTAAGTTCAAATAAGTATATAAATGACGATATACCGTTATTGCAGTTTTAGAATACGAGTAAATAAGGATTTTACTTTTATTTGAAATTATCCCAAATTGAATGTGATTTATGGGCTACAACGTTCTTACCTACCGATCGACCCTTACGTATACGCATTTTGAATTTAAAAGGTAAAAAGGACAGAATTTTTGAGAAATTTTTCTTCACCATTTGCCTATATTACTAATTCTGAACCTTCTCTGCAAATTTGGCCGGTTATTGCAAAATAACATTGTATATTTATAAGTATTTGTGCATCCCAACCGGACGAGAAAATAATAAAAATATATTAATAATAATCACGATGATCACGAAGATATAATGTGATGATGACTCTATTACGCCATCACAACGTTATAAATAGCTAAGTAGCTACTAACCGCAAAAAGACTTCTAATAAATAACTTGGTCCTCGTATATTCGTCTCCGGGAGCCTCAAAGTGGTTGTACTTTGGGAAATATGGCGCTATACTCCTGCCCTGCTTGATCTTAGTCTCCAGAAGGTCCTGCTTGTTGAGGAACACAATCAGTCCTGCCTCGAGGAGAAATCTGAAACAATTGCTTTTAGCGACTAACTAGTAGTTGCTCAGGATAAGGGCTTGTCTTACAATCTCATAAAACAAGCAAGCTGATTACCGGCTCCATAGAATAAGCCTTTCATTAATAGAGCTGTTTCCTACATAAATGGTGAGCATGTAAGGGCTGCTATCCTATAATACGAGTACGTCGATGCAGTCGTTCAGCCAATCAAATCTTTTTTATTTTTATTTTTTTCCTTTAAAAAAAAACTTTACCTCCACATTAGGATTTTCTCCTGTATCGTGGGGGCAGTTTACATACATAAATTTCACAAGGATAAACATATTACGTGTTATACGATTTGCTCATTACGAAGATGAATGTTTTATTTGTAGTTTTCTAGAATGGTATACGTTACTACTATAATAATCTACAATATACCTCAAATGTCTTACCAGGTCGTCACTTCATCTAGTGGAGGGCCGTCCCACACTTCGCCTACCGGTACGAGGCTGCCACTCGAGAAACTTTTTTCCCCATCGGTTATAGGTTCTTCGAGCTATAAGGCCGGTCCATTGCCTCTTCAGCTTACTGATTCGTTAGGCTATATCGGTTACTCTGGTTCTACTGCGGATATCCCTCTCCATAGCTCGCTGAGCGACCTTGAGCTTCCTCAAACGGCCAGCAGTGAAGGACTAAGTCTCAGATCCATAAGTCATACAGAAAGTCGATAGATGCAGGTGGTTCAGGACCGTGCTCTGTGGCATTCCTTGGGGGAGGCCTATGTTCAGCAGTGGACTTGTAACGATGATGATGATGATGTAGATGATACCTTAAGCAGCAAGTTTGAGGTGCATGCATGCATGCATGCATGCAATTCATTAACTGCGCGTAGTTGCGGTGTAAAAATATCCACTACCCCATATCATCCCGTAGGTGTCTTAAGTGGCGACAGAAGGAAACTGTTCCAGGAAATGACCAGCAGCATCTTCCTGATAACAGCTAAATCAAAAAAATAAAACTGCGGTTGCCAATTCGCTTGCCAAGCGTGGCAACTATGGCAAAGGGGGTATCTATAAGGCAATCTATTGGATGCAGTTTAGCAGTGGAATTTTGATGGTCTGTAATATTATGCACTGCACGGATAACAGCTAGTGCTATAAAACCTGCTTTGCCAGACGTCCTCGAACAGGATAAGCGCTTCTTTAAGTCGGTTCTGAGAGTTGTCCTCCCTCAACGTCTGGTCGAAGTCGCTGCACGCCACCACGAACCAGATTGCGTGGATCCCTTCAAATACCTGTAATTTACGCTTTGTTATAGTTAAATATTGCACAATATACATCTGGGATTGGAGATCTTGGCTTACTAAAACGGCTCTAGGAACGCATCTGGCGCGAAGAAACAAAACAGTCACTACTACGCCCACTACGAGTAGAACGTATCAACGTGTTATAATAATATGAATAAAATAATATGCGTAGGACTGTGATGCCATGACCATGACGCCCTTTCTATTGGTTGTAGTATATTTTGTTCAGAAGGACACGTCAGGAGGAGCTTGGAGTTGTGTAATGTAGCATTATTAAGTTTGGATCAAGCTAATTTTACGGATTTTATAGTGTTTTAGATTAATTTATATTTAACTCTCTGTAAATGTTTCTAACAGCGTAGTGACTAAGTAAGAATATCTGCTACCCCATTACGCCCTGTGGGTGTCGTAACTGAAACAGGAGGTGGGCAGTAGCATCTTCCTGATACTCAACTATTAATACTCTAATATAACTCAAAATTCCAAAAAAAATAACTGTGGTTGCTAACCCGTCAAACATAGCAACTATGGCAAAATCCTCCCTATGTGGCAATCTATGGTGTAGGCCTATGTTCAACAGTAGACTTCCATAGGTAATGGATGGATTAATGTTGTTATGAATGTTTTTTTTTTTCATAGAACTGAAATGACAAACGAACATACAGTCTACTGACTGATTGCTATTGCAGCCCATGAACACTTGCAACCAACTTTAAACAAAGTAGGCTACAGATGCATTGTCGCCTCTGAGGATTAAGGTAGAATACCTCATAGCCTGTAATTATACTGGCTCTCATTACTATTTCGACTAAATGCATTGAAAGCGCTGCTATTTGCAGTTACAGCTGGTTACAGTCTACTAAAAGTCCACCTCTGAACATAGGCCTCCCCAACACGTCATAGTTACCACGCTTGGCAAACGCAGGGGCGTCATTATGATGACACATGACATTTTAATTATTATAAATTGTACAAAACTAAATTGAATACTTATAATATATTATTGGAAACTTTAGAGATTTATTAATATGACATCCGTGAGGTTTGAATTTGAGAGAATTCTAGAAGTTATGCCTTCACGATTTTTGATAAAATTCTCTCGAATTAATTTATTGCAGGTATGTTTGGCGAAACGGGTCGGTTTTATAGTCAATAAATTAATAATTTAAAATAAATATTATGAAACAAGTACAAATACTTAACCAAATCACAAAAATGAAGATGAAGTTTCACCAAGTGACAACAATCGCAACTACATCGCACTGTCTTAGCGTAACAAATGACGAAAATTATGAAACATTGTAGTGGGTTGACCTTAATCCCTCCGATTATACTACTGAGCGAAAGAAACATTTGTGTTATTACTAGGATCCGATTTAACAAGAGACTCACTTGTATCCACTTCTTCCTCTCTCCCCTCTGCCCGCCTACGTCAAACATCCAGAACTCCTGGATGCCACCATGGACAGACTTCGGTACCTGTATTAAATGGATTTAAAATTCTCAAGGTGGTAATCTTGTCATCAATAGTTAAATAAAAAATAAAAGACGTTCGAAATTAGAGAAAATTTTTTGGTGACAACAATTTTTTAAGAGTGACAAACAAGCACACAGTCCACCTGATTGTAAGTGAATGCTGTGGCCCATAGACATCTAAATCTATCCTCGATTAAGTATCAAAATGTAGAATTACGTTGTTACATTTGAAGACTAAGATACACTCACCATACGAAGCACAGTAGCATTTAAGCTGCTATTTCACGCTTGTATTCTGTGAGAGCGTGGTCCTTTCCCGGTCGAGCCGACCTGTTCGTGCTACAATCATCCATTTAAATATCCATAGAAATATAAAAAGGAACATGTATTCTAGTTATAAGTACTATTATTTATTAATATATACTAAAGGATATAGTTGAAGGGAGGTTAACTTTAACCGCCTCACTTGGAAGACGAGATAAAAATATGGATATTATTTTTTATGTAAGGCGGTGTAAGAATAGATTACAAAGACTATGGCAAATAGTTGAGGCAATCTGTAGTTCTGTAGAGAGGCTTGCGTTGCGTACAGCTATGGACTTTTGATAGGCGGTAAACGTTAAAAAAGCGCCATCTGGTGTCACTTCATTGAATTATTCTGAACTATATTATGCAAAACTTGATCACATTTCTTTACTAAGTACATCTAGATGTCACTAACAACACTACCTTAACTTTGAACTCGATTTTCTGGATGCCGGTGGTTTTCCGTCGACACCTCAATATGTCAGCGTCCGAAGGTACGTAGTCTTCTTTCCCAATGAGGTCTATCCTGTCTAAGAAACTGAAAATAAATAATAAAAGAGAATCTGCCTGAAGTGCTTAAATCCCTAGGTACACCGGCGTAGTGTACGGCCGGATATCAGAGATGTTATACAGGTCATTTATTGCATAATATTGTGTCTCTCACACACACTATTGTGTCATAAAGAGTAGGAGATCTACTCTCTATGCCGACTCCAAATAACTTGGAATAAGGGCAGGAAGAAGAAGAAGTGTCTTTCTTTCTAGTCTTTCTCATAATATCTTCTTACTAAAATCAGTTTCAGCTGTGTAGAGGGAGCTAGGCGATAAAAGTCTCGGCCCCACTCTCTTTTTCCAACTTCCTAAATCAAGTTACTCTCAGATCGCGGAACCCTTAAGTTCGCAAGCACAGATACACAATCTATTCTCGAAATCTCATAGGCCGAAGAAAGACAACCGACACGACCAAAGAGAGATCAGGCGCAGGACAAATGGCTTTACGTGCTTTTCGAGGCACGGTGGTAAAACACGGCCAACTTCCTAACTCCAGGTTACTATCGAGAATGTCTTGAAATGAAAAACCTAATAACTGATTTTGAATCCGGGACCACATGATCAACAGTCACACTTACGAGCATTATATTAAAGAGACAATCCACTTATTAGGAGAAGAATGTATCCGCAGTGGACTGCTAACTCACGAGCTAGTAACAATTTTGCAAGAGTTTAATACTTACTATTCAGCACTGTCAATCAGTTGGTACTCGTTGGATCTTTTGAAGCATTCCCGCACTCCGCCATCTTGCCATAAATCTCGTACGTTGTCGAAATATTCCTGCAAGAAAATACAATCAATGTAGTAGAGAAGAATAGTTCTTGAGCGACCCTTGCTGCCCTCCACTAGATGGAGTGACAGCACGTAATGAGATGCAGGAAGTCAATGGATCCAGGTGGCTCAGGATCGTGCTTTGTGGCATTCTTTGGGGAGGCCTACGTGCAACTGTGGACTTATAGAGAGCTGTAAAGATGATGAAATACAATCTTAATTAATTGTTGAGCCGTGGTTTCTAATGATGTTAATGCTGTTAGACTTTTTTGCTTTTACTGCTGCATAGGTTTCATGACTGTAAAAAGAGTGATTTTATATTACGCCCACCGTTACTTGCGTAACGATGTTCTCCTACAACAGTGTACAGTGTACGGAGATGAGTTATCTAACGGCCGTCTCTGACGCCTAACTAATATCGTCCGATGTCCTGGGCGGTGAGAACCGCCCAGGGACGCGGGTGTACGGTGTGTACGTCTGCGGTCTCGCTGCGTCCTATCCGTTGTTCTAACAGTTTTTGTCACACTAGGTGAATGTATATTGTTTGTGTGTCACGGGCTGCAACATTTGGGTCGTCGGAATCTAGCGGAACTGGGGGTTCAATTAGAAGTTTACGGGGCCTCCGGTGACTTTCCGTAAAGTTAGGAGTCGGAGCGTAGGTGGCTGCGTTTACCACTAGCGCGTTGGGATGTGTCTCGGCCCTCTCAAAGTAGCGCCCGACATTGTCGGGAGTTGACAGTCTTTGTGCAAGTCGGAGTTTCGCTGGTACCACCAAACTCCGGTGGCTATGCGAATGAATCTATTTTGGACAACTTGGAGGTCGTACAAATTTCGATGGGCCGCATGTGCGAAAGCTACGCTTGCGTAGGACATGATAGGTCTTGCTGTTTACTAGCGGGTAGAAGCGACTAGTGACGAATATAGCACGGTTGCGGACTGTGCGAATATGTTTCGGGAAGGTCATAGCGTGGTCAAATGTGACCCCTAGGTATTTGGCCGTCGTTTCCAATGGGATCTGGCGGCCAAATATGGTGAGCGTGGTTTAGTTCTACCTAACTGTTGTACTACCATTCTGATAGTTTAGTGAGGTGTTTAGGCGCACTGGAAAGACCAGATAGCGTTGATAAATTCTATATACGCAATCGTAGCGTTGTGCTTGTCCTGAGGGGTGGTGGCTCCGCAGAGTTTGCGGGCCAGTGAAGATAATTTAGCAACGTTAATGTTACTGATAAAGCCGCAGACTAATGAGAAGTCGGCGGCGAAGGAAGAAGAGTCTTTCGGGACTGACTTGGGTTTAGGGGCCCGGCAACTAGTGCCGGAGGCTTTACCCAAGCATTGGGTTTTTTTGAGTTTTTTTGGGTTTTGTTGGGTCGCGGGAATGCTTGCACCTTGCACGGAGACCCCGGCGACTTAGGATCGCGATGGCTAGGCTTCAAGAAGGACGACGACTCCCATTCGTCCTAACCTAATCGGTTAGGTTAGGACGAATGGGAGTTATCATAAATAAGGATGCAAGATCCGTGGTGAATAAGGATGCAAGATCAGACACAAAATCAATAGTTTTTTTCAGTAAGGGAAAGAAAAATATTTTTTTTCCAGTGAGCGAAAGAAAGACAGTTGCCAAAAAAGAAAGTTCCCGAAATAGTGTTGTCATGTTTTTATTTTTATACATCTTTAAGTTAAGGTATATATTGCTATGAGCCAATGTTCTTAATTTTTAAGCCTTTGATGCCTAAAATAAAATATTTTATTGTATTGTAATATGTGTTTTTGCACAAATGTTGAACCCGACCGGGATCTGAACACGTCACCAACAGCGTAGTATCAAGGTACTCTAACCACTTGACGACGTATACTTAACGACTACCGGCCTAGAGTAATATAAATTTTTATGTATTCTGTGGTAATACTGGATTACTAATCTAAGTTGCTAGTCGGTAGGACTGGATTTATAGAATGCTTACCTCGTTGTACTCCTGAGGGCCTTCCGGACCAACCTTTAGTAAATACTCTTGAGCTCTGACGTTCTTAGGATTATGTAAGCCAATGCTCAATGATGGCATGTTTTGGATAATTTCGTAAATTGACTCGTGAGTGTTAAAATGAATATGCGGTGTCATTGCCATTCTCTCACTGAAAAAAAAAAACAAGACAAACGTAGATAAAAATCAGATGTTGATATAAGCCTCAAGATACTGTCGTCATCGACTGTCCGCTGGGCAAAATCTCCCAAAAACTTTGTAATGTAAGGCATGAGCATATTGTGAAGAAGTTATTTTAGGCAAAATATTAATGATAATTTTTTATTTGACACTGGTAAAAGTATAACCCTACAAGTCAATAACCAAAGAAAAAAATCACATTACGCGGGAACTTAACCACAAGCGGGTTGTAGCTTCTGTTTGTCCCTCCTGTTGTCTTAAAATAATGATTCAAAGTGAATTTTATACTTGAAAGTGGGCTGAACGAAGATCATCCTGACCCAAATACTCAATCAAAGCAAAATGTTTTTGTAACTACTTCTAGCTTCGAATCAGCTGATTTTAAAACAATCAGCTCTATGTGGCCCTCTCTCGTGATTCTTCTTGATTAACATATTGCGCCTGCTGGTTATATATTGCTCCTGGTTAAGTAGTATAGCAATTATTTTGAAATGACATATTATATCAACGTTAAGATTTAGAAAGTCAACGTGGCTAGCCCCACTGGATATTATAACTAAAGTGACAAACAAACTTACAGTCCACCTGATATTAAGTGGCTTCTGCAGCCCATGGACACCTGCAAACCAACTGCAACAGAGAAGACGCATCTGTAGCGTTGTAAATTGTCATCACTGATGACTAAGATGTAATGCCTCACAGTCTGTGGTTATACTGTCCCTTTAAACCATTCAGACCTTGAAAACAGCGGTGTAAGCACTGCTATTTGGCGGCAGAAGTGTAAGACGGGGGGCGGTATCTACCCAGACGGACTTCTAAGTATAAAAAGGAGTCCTGCCTACCACCTAGTTTTTTTACGCAACCCTGATGATTCTTCAAGAATTTCTTCCGTCTTCAAACAGGAGGAGGTACCTACTCGATTCGACTGTATGTTTTTTTTATTTGTGTTACCTCATAACTTTTTTCTGGGTGAACCGATTTCGATGATTCTTTTTTTATTTGAAAGCTGGTGCTTTACATGTGGTCCCATATAAATTTGATCTGGGTCTGACCAATAGTTTTTGAGTTATTCTTAATAATTTATATTGAAGTCGGTTGTACAAAATTTTTAATTTTTAGTATTGTTAGTGTAAAACATGATAAGCATGTAAATTGTCCTGTTATGCACAATCTTGTACGATAACAAACATACCAGCAAATTGTAAAGTAGGCGCGCGTCTAGGGAGTCATGAACCCCCGATACTAAATACAATTTTTTATAAAGTTTATTAAAGTTTGGTCCTTATCAAATCTTACATGAGATAAAAGAATTTGTAGTTTATTTATTTCTTTTTATCTTTCAATAATTTAAACCTTTATTTTTCGATTGTCGTAGAAAATTTAATTTATCTTTAAATTTTTATAATATGTTCGATACCGAGTCTCGAAACTATACCTTTATGTTTTTAAATAAAGAATCAGCAAAAATAGATAGAGATGTTTAACATCTGATATTGGACGATGATGAATACAATGTCTTTTTAGTAATTTTCATCACTTCAAGACAACCATACTACTTAGTGTCTTATGCCTTGCATACCTGTGAGTAAAACCTTTTATATGTAAAATTCTCATTTGTTTTATTATGGTGGTCTTTCCACTTTCCCCGGTCCCCAAAAGCAGCAATTTGATTGCCTGCAACAAGGTAAATTAGACAATGTTTGGTACAAAAGTTACAATACAGTTTTTAGTGAAAGGTTTTGCCGTTTCTGAAGATGTACATGCGGCGTAAAATAGATCCGACGTTATCCGATCCCTTAGTGGTTAAAGTTAAAGTTACAGCCTATATACGTCCCACTGCCGGGCACAGGTCTCCTCTCACTTCTGAGAGGGTTTTAGGGCAAGGAAATGTCCGCCGCGCTGCCCCAATGTGTGTTGGCGAACTTCACATGTCTTCGAAATATTTTTTGTTACTTATTTCTCAGACATGCAGGTTTCCTCACGATGTTTTCCTTCATCGCCGAGCACGTGGTAAATCAGCACTTAAAATTGC
Source organism: Parnassius orleans (assembly GCA_029286625.1). Classification (NCBI taxonomy): domain Eukaryota; kingdom Metazoa; phylum Arthropoda; class Insecta; order Lepidoptera; family Papilionidae; genus Parnassius; species Parnassius orleans. The sequence goes on along the minus strand of JAGSMP010000423.1, from coordinate 559,248 downwards.
AACTAACAATTTCATTGGTGCCGGTGGGGATCGAACCAGGGTTACTCGCGTACTGGAAATTTACAGCGAGCGCTTAGCCCCTGAGCTACCGGCTCTACCTTTAGTGGAATATTACAAAAATTTATGGCATCTCGTTTATGTCAGACGTAAAACACCAGACTGGCGACAGGTAGCAGCGTCAGATGTGCTCGCGTCTGGTACTGCGGCCGTCAATCTGGCTGCCGATACCGAGCATGACGATTCAGGCAAATCTTAAGAGGCGGGCTACGGACTGATAAATAGAAGAACTAAGATCTGATAAATCTGATGACCTAAATTTAAAATCCTCTTTTCGACACATGTCAAAAATAATAATAATAATGTCTTCCAGTCCGAATTTCGGTCATGGTGGCCAGCCTCAACGGAGACTAGCCATCGGCGCAGGACTGGATTATACTGCCCAAGTGTATGCGCAAGCACAGGTGCACTCTATTCCCTCACTCTCATAGTCCGATGGGACGGTAAACCGACGCGACCGGAGAGAGATCAGACGCAGGACCAACGGCTTTACGTGCTTTACCAGGCACGTGGGTGAGACACCGCCAACTTCCTGAATTCGGGCAGCTACTGAGAATTTCTTGACGGAAATATTCAACTGATTATTTTGGCCCGACCCGGGATTCGAACTCGGGAGCTCATGATCAGCAGTCGCGTCTACAACCACTAGACCATCAAGGCAGTCGAAAATGATACGATTATTATCAGGTCTTTTAAACATTTTCTACCGACTTCAAAAAGGAGGAGGTATTCAATTCGACTGTATGTTTTTTTGATTGTCTCATAACTTTTTTCTGAGAGAACAGATTTGGATGATTCTTTTTTTATTTGAAAGCTGATGCTTCACATGTGGTCCCATATAAATTTGATCAAGGTCTGACAAATAGCTTTTGAGTTATTCTTAATAATTTATATTGAAGTCGGTTGTACAAAAATTTTTAATTTTTAATTATCCCTGTGACCATTTAAAGTTGAATCAATTAACCATGTAGAGGCGGTGTGAGAACTGAGAATATCCACTATCCCATATTGTTCGTGGATGTCGTAAAAGGCGACAATTGAAAAAAACTAGGTTATAGGCAGCAGCGTCTTACTAATAACAACTAGAAAATAAAAAACTGCAGCTGTCTAACCGCCTGCCAAGTGTGGCAACTATGGCTAATCCATGTGTGAGGCCTATGTTCAGCAGTGAACTTTTGGTAGGCTGTAACGGTATTTAAAGATAAAAATTTTGATCGCCTATTAAAAATCCACAAATAAATTTTGAAGCTAAATTACTCCGATGAAAATAGGCTGCATACATTGATTTTTGTTTATCAACGTGGCGCTATAACATGTCAGCAAAAATAAAGAAAGTACCACGTTGCATCTAAAATTATCTTTTAACTCCAATAATATCATATCAGATTGGATTGATTATCAACTAATCAGCAAACGAAAATATCGCGAATTTAACGTTTGAGATCAAGAGTGCCGCCGGCGATAAAATGTAATGTTTTATACTGCATTCGTTATCCGATCAAACTTTTAATCAATAATAATATTAAGAGTTTGCATAAGTATGTTCTATATACATGTTCTACTAACATGTGTGCGTCTTCCTGGATTAGCAAGAAAATCTTTTGAGGAGCAAGCACAGACCTAACTTTGTTTCGCTGTGCTTAGCACAAGTGTTAACCAGTGTTAACTTTAAAAAATAATACTTATAAGTCTTTCCATAGAATTTACATTGTCGTAGAGATTATTGGATATTTAAAAATAAAAACGTAATATTTTTAAATATCCAATAATCTCTACGACAATGTAAATTCTATGGAATGTAATTTAGAAGAAACCACTATGTAGGTGTTATACTCTATCGTTAGATTCACGACCAGCATTATTGGTTAACTTATCTCCGAATTATGATATAAAAAATACATCCTAATTAATAACTTTCCCCCTTTTTTGAAGCTTTAAAAATAAGAATTATATACTTACAGCGGGTGGACAGTTTAGAAGACGCAAGTGAATAAATATTTCCGAGTATACACAAGCGTCCTAAACGAAATCAATATTATTATATTATGTTCATTGATATACTTAATAAATATATAAAGATGTCATAAAATTATAAATAAACTTAACATAAGGTAGTGAAAGGGGTATATATAAACAGTAAAGGGGCAGATAAGATAAATATTCTATTATATTTTGGCTGAAGGACATGTAGCCGATGCTATAATATTTTTTTTTATAGAAGAGGGGGCAAACGAGCATGCGGCTCACCTGATGGTAAGTGACTACCGACGCCCATGAACAACCGCAACACCAGGGGAATTGCAGATGCGTTGCCGGCCTTTTAGAAAGGTGTAAGCTCTTTTCTTGAAGGTCCCTAAGTCGTATCGGTCCGGAAAAATCGCCGGTGGTAAACAATTCCATAGAGAAGTTGTACGAGGAAGAAAACTCCTAGTAAAATGCACAGTCGTGGACCGCCAAGCATCCAGACGGTGAGGATGGTATCGTGAATTTTGACGCGATGTGCGTCCGTGAAATTTGGCGGCTGGAATTAATCCGAACAATTCCTCAGAGCACTCCCCGTGCTAGATTTCTTACGCAGCGCCAGTGTATCGAGCCGATCAGAAAGAACTCGGTCGTCGACGATTCGAACCGCTCTGCGCTGGATGCGGTCAAGTGGAAGGAGCTGGCACTGGGGTGCCCCGGCCCAAAGATGAGAACAGTATTCCATGTGAGGCCGAACTTGCGCTTTGTAAAGTTGCAAGCGATGTGCCGGCATGAAATACTGTCTCGCTCTGCTGAGCACGCCAAGCTTTTTAGAGGCCAATTTGGCCTTCCTTTCCAAGTGACCATGAAACTGCACACTATTCGATATGTCGACGCCGAGGATTCCGATGCTAGCTGAGGCAGCAAGGGGAGTGCCTTGAAACTGAGGAGATAGGACAAAGGGGTTTTTTTAGCGGTAAACGCGCAAACTTGTGTCTTCTGGGGATTGAACTGGACTAGATTTAGTCCCCCTCAATCCGAGACTTTGTTCAGCAAAGACTCGACTTCAGACACATGTTTGTTCCGGTACTCGGCGACGTTTTCCCGAGAAATATTGGCACGGCCGGTGTATAAGGCATCACCAGTGCTGTCGTCTGCATAGCAATGAATGTTACCTGTTTGCAACATATCATCGATATGCAAAAGAAACAGCGTTGGTGATAGCACGCAGCCTTGTGGAACACCAGCGTTAGTAGGCTTGTAATCAGAGCATGTACCGTCTATTACGACCTTGATGCTCCGATCAGCAAGGAAACTGGTGATCCAATTGCAAAATTTCTCGGGAAGCCCATAGGAAGGGAGCTTCGAAAGAAGCGCTTTGTGCCAGACCCGATCGAAGGCCTTCGCTATGTTCAAACTAACCAGACCAGAAAGACCAGAAGATCACCAGCTGATCGACCCCGACGAAAACCGTATTGGCGGTCACTAATCAGCTTGTGATCCTCAAGGTACCTCATGAGCTGGCAGTTTATAATAGACTCCATTAGTTTGGAGAGCAAGTAGGCGATGGCGATAGGCCTGTAGTTGAACGGGTCTGAGCGGTCGCCTTTTTTAAAGATCGGGTAGACCAAAGCTGTCTTCCATGAATTCGGGACTACGCCTAGGGAGTAGGAATATCGGAAAAGACACGTTAAAACCGGTGCCAACTCCGAAGCACACGTCTTCAGCACAATGGGAGGGACTCTATCAGGCCCACTCGACTTGCTGACGTCCTGGGAGAGGAGTGCTTTGCGAACAGAGCGCTGCGTAAACCGCACATCCGGCATGGACTACTCACACCGCGGGATGGTCGGCGGTGTGTTCCCCCCGTCATCTAGAGTCGAGTTGGACGCAAAGAGAGAGCCTAACAGATTGGCTTTCTCCTTTGTGGCATGGGCCAGTGAGTCGTCCTCTCTGTGCAGAGATGGAAGAGATGGCTGACAGAAGTTCCCTTGGACAGCCTTGGCGAGAGACCAGAATGCACGGTTTCCCAAAGGAAGGTGAACTAGCTTCTCGCCAATTCTTCCGATGTACTCAGACCTTGCCTTGGCAATGACTTTTTTAAAGGACCTGGAGGCGGAATTATACTTCTTTTTCAGAGCGCTGGTGTTTACATCCCGAGACGTTGATGCGTCAGCTCAGGCCCGGTAGCACTTCTGCTTATAGCGTGATGCTATTTTACAGGATCGACCAAACCATGGCTGGGATCTGCCTCCGATGGGTACCACAGAGGATGGATTAAATATTCCATACCCTGAAGTACCACATCAGCAACAGAATCAGCAACAACGCTGGGATCTTCCGGCGAGAAGCAAACCCGCCCCCAAAGGTAGGATGCAATAAAAGATCGCATCCTATCCCAATCGGCCGACCTATAGTGCCAAACACGGCGGCAGCATGCAGAATTCAACCGCGACGTATGTGTGAGTGGCACCATACTCCGGACAAGACAATGGTCTGACGAGCCTAAAGGAGCGTCGACGGAAACCTGATATCCGTCCGGATGAGAGGTCAGCAGAAGGTCCAACAGGGAAGGTGCATGATCCTCCACATCTGGAAACCGCGTAGGCGAAGTAACCAGCTGTGTCAGACCATATGCCAAAGCAAAGTCATAAACAGATCTCCCCGCATGATCGGTTGAACGTGAACCGAGCCTTTCGGCGTGGTGGGCGTTAAAATCGCCAAGGAGCACGAACTCTGCGGATGGGATCTGCTGCAAGGGATCTGTAGCCATTTGGACGTGGTCGATGAGTCGGTCTGTTTCGGCATTACCGCTATAGGACCCGTAGACGCGGGGATGGTCGTTGCTGTCTACGCGCAGCCATAGGATGGACAGGTCCATACCTTCAAGACTGCTGAGGCGTCGAAAACAGATGTCCTCTCTGACGTATACGCAAACTCCAGCCCGGGGCACAAAGGAGTGTTCTAATTTGTACCCCGGGTAGGAGAGGTATGAAGTATCAGCCGGAGAGGACACCTGAATCTCGGTTAAAAAGAGCAAGGCCGGCTTCGCCGTCTCTAGATGGAAGTGGACAGCGTTAAGGTTGGAATGAAGTCCCCTGATGTTGCAAAAATTCACGGATAGCGTGACAGGGGTCGCCTTGGTCTTATTGCTCCGCTTGCCCCGAGCAGTATTAGTCGCGAGCGGAATTTTGCCCCCCCCCTCAGAATACCCGGGGCAACCTGAGCACCCACGCTCAGGAGTGGAGTAGCTTGTTCGTGGATGCTCAGCGAGGGATTCTCCAGGGGTGCTGGTACCCTCCTGGGGTAGTCTTTCGTTTAATTCCGCTACCATGTTGATGGGGGAATAACCACTCCAACCGAGGTTGTGGTACCACCCCTGTTCGAGCCGGCCCATCCGTGCGACAGCAAAAGCTGCCGCGTGGCAATTTAAAAAGATTAATATATAAAATAATATAAAGCATGTGAAGTGGCAATGGGGCGGCCATGTAGCTCGAAGAACCTACAACCGATAGGGAAAAAAGGTTCTCGAGTGGCGGCCTCGTACCGGCGGGCGAAGTGTAGGGCGTCCCCCCACTAAATAGAGTGACGACCTGGTAAGACATGCAGGAAGTCGATGGTTGAAGATGGCTCAGGACCGTGTTTTGTGGCATTCCTTGGGGGAGGTCTATGTTCAGCAGTGGACTTGTGAAGGACTGTAATGATGATGATGATGATGATAAAGCATTAGCACGGATTTATAATCTTCGAGCATTAGTTATTCCTTGGATCTGGGTACTGTCAACTGAACACTTACCTCGTTGTATGTCTTGATCCATTCTTTGATCTCTCGGTCTATCTGTTTAGAATGGTCTACTCCTTCGTCGTAAGATTTTACACATGGAATAAGACGCATTTTTAATAACTAAATGACAAAATATTTAAAATCCAGTCCTGAAAAAAAAATTTTTTTCTTTAACATGATCATGAAATGAACATGTGGAAAAAAGTGTTTTTTTGAATTTTCTTTCTAAATACTTAATAAAAAAGCCTTTCAGAAATTTGTCAAAATCAGAATTGCTTGTCAAATAAAAGATTGCATTTCCTATATTTTGGTGAGTGGTAAGAATAGGAAACATCCATCTTTTCATTTTAAATTCATAAATCCAGGGGAGATACCGCATCTGAATTTCGTTTGATAATCGAGGATGGATGTAGGTGTCGATTGGCCATAGCATTCATTTACCACTTGATGGTATTCATTTACTATCAAGTGGCCTGTTTCCTCGTTTGCCACCCTTACTTCTATAAAAATACTCAAGATAGAAAATGATTCAGCAGGAAACTACACTAACTAATTGTCCTCTAGAACAGGATTTCCCAACCTTTTCTTGTCCAGGGACGACTTTGAATTCTTTGTTGTTAGCAGCGACCACAAAGTGAAAGAAAAAAAAACTAACAATCTAACAATACATTTTAATGACAACTTTTTAACATAATTATACAATAAACTGAAAAGAAGCATTTATTCACAGTATTATTTGTGTATTTATTGTAAAAGAAATAATACATGTTTGGTAAAGAAATTGCGATTAAGAACAAGGTGTGATGAAACAAAATTGTGTTCCTAAATTCTCTGAAAAAACAATTTGAAAGATACTGTTTCGTGAATAAGTTGAAACCTTAATTTAAGCGCTAAAGCTATTATAAATAAAAGATACAATAAGTAATGTATAACACTATATAGATCGAATGGATATTACCTTGCTTAGGACTCCGACCACTTGCCAAAACAAAATCAACTTGTAACAATCAAATCTCGGTAGTGCCTGTGAGTCGATTGACCGGCAATGTTTTTCATCTTATCTAAGACAGATAGCATTATCTACACTTCGATTAAAGATAATTACTACAAATCATATTTGGAATATAAGTATTATTCAACAATGAATGGTAATCTATGGTACATTCCCTGACATGGCTTCTACTTCTACACTTAAAAAGTTAAAATTACAGTCTATATCTCATTTCTGAGAGGGTTTTTAGGCCAAGTAAGTGTCCGCCGCGCTGTCCCAATATGTGTTGGCGAACTTCACATGTCTTAGAAATATTTTTTTATTAATTTTTTATTTCCCAGACATGCAGGTTTCCTCACGATGTTTTCCTTCACCGCCGAGCACGTGGTAAATCGGGTTCGAACCCGGGTTGCTCGCGTACTGTGAAATTTACAGCGAGCACTAAGCTCCTGAGCTACCACGGCTCTCTACACTAAAAATTTTCTTTGGAACTTAATTTTACGCTGACACTCTTTATTCTGTAGCTGTGATAATAGGGTTAGAGAACCCATTTCCCCATCTCGTCCCTTATTTCAAAACTCATAGTCTCCAACAGAGTGCAAAATAGCTATTTCCATTATAAATATGATCTACCCAGACCTGTAGTAGCGTAAAAAAGCAAAAGTGCAAATCATCTGTCGCCAAAATGTGGCGGTGATGAGAATATTATTCTTTCGACTGCTGAAGTTGACCGTTTAATAAATCATGAACAAGAAGAATATTAAGGTAGATAATTTTTATAGAATAAGGGTGACAAATGAGCACACAGACCACCTGATAGTAAGTCGATGCTATGGTCCATAGGAGACATCTACATTTATTCTCGATCAAGAATCAAAATGCAGATGCGTTGTTACCCCTCAGGACTACGATGGAATGCCTTGATGCCAGTAAAAAAGGGCCTCCACAGCAGCATTCAGAGGCATTTTACGCTGGTATTCTGTGGCTGACTGTGTATGTGAAAGAAATTAAAATCATTTCATAATCCATAAACATATATTTGTTTTTTTAAGAATATGAAATATCGTCTTTACATTCCAAATCTCAAACAGAGGTGTTGTATTGAATTGAAGTGTTAGTTTTATGCTACATAATAACATAAAAAAATATTTATTTTACTCAATAAATAAATGAAATAATAATGTGCTCTAGATCGAATTTTGGTCACGTTGGCCAGTTTCAACAGAGACTAGCCATCTGCGCAGAACGGGATTATAGTGTACAATAATTGTGTGCGCAAGCGCAGGTGCAGTCTCTATCCCCTTACTCTTACAGTCCTATGGGACAGCAATCCGACTGACCAGATAAATATTCTAGAGGTTCTCTTACGTGCTTATTAAGGCACGGAGGTGGAAATGCCAATTTCCTGGCTACAGGCTGTTACTGATAATTTCTTAACAGTAGACCCAGCGACTGATTTTGGCCCGACCAGGGATTTGAACGTAGGACTGACTGTCAAGTAGTCGCGCTTACGACTACTAGACAAACGAGCTAGCATTTTTTATATTATACATTAACATAATATTATATACTATTTGCAAGGATTAAGGCAAATTCCAAATTATCCCTACAACGGGAGAGGCCCGTGTTCAACAGTGGACTTTTACGGGCGAATGAAGAAGAAAATAATAATAATAATAAATAATGAAATAGTATATGAACCTGGCTTACGAGGTGACCGACATGTGCGATGGTCTGCTGACAGAAATTATTTCTGTAGTCGTTTCTGCGAATGGGCTAACCCCGGTTAGCCTCTCGGATCATCTGAGGCGACTGGGACTCAGTGACGGATCGCTCCGGGCTCAAATGCAGAGGGCGGTGCTCCTCGATACCGCCCGCATTGTCTGCGGATTTCATTCCCTTTCCCCTAACCCTCGGCCGGTTGGACTCGCCTGCCGAGGCGAGGGCTTCCGTCTGGTTGGGCGTTATCCATTTATTTAACTATATTTTATTGAATATATTAAGTATATGTATATTTCATTCTATTATATTTATGTTAATATGTTTTTAAATATTTATAAATATTTAGTATCCCAACCAGATGAGAAAACAATTGAAATATCCCATAATTATCATATACTAATTATTTATTATGCAGTTATTTATCTTTAACTTCCCAATTGGAACAAACGGCTAAATAATCCTTTACAACTTTATATAACCAAAACAGTTTAAGAACATCGTCAAAATAATTTGATATAGTACTATGCATTGATGAGAGCCATACGCCTAATGTAGTATGCAAAGGACCTATCAGTAGTTATCTGATAACGTCTATTCATATACATAAGAGTTCTTACTGTAAAAGGACAGCCAATCAAGTGATAAACATACTTGAAGAAAGCGCACACTTGGAGGAAGCTAGCTGGATAACTTTGATTTTAGCCGTTAGGTGATTAACGCAGATGTTTCTGATTGGTTACGCCACTGCTAAAACTTCCGCATTCGATACGAAGTGACAAGCCGTTAGTGTAGGTATAATAACGGTTTGTAGTAGTAGCACAGAATAAATAATATGGTAGTAGTTACGTGCAGTAATCGTTCGAACAAACATGATTTTATTGACATGAGTTATGCATTAAGAAAGTGGAAAAGAAAATCTTAGAAATCTGAAGACAAAGAAATTGAATGAAACTAGTTTTTAAGGATTTTATAGCGTTATTTTTATATTTCCGACTTTCTAAGTACTTTACAGCACCTATGGTCACGGGGGACTACTTACTACATACTACAAATCATTACATAAAGAAATATTTAATACGATTACCTACTACGTACAGAGTCCGGTATGGTCATTTATAACTTTAATCTATAATGTAGATATCTGGACCGGCGACACTAAACAGCGTGCAAGAATAAGACCTTAGAACGCCAATCCGCCTGTCAAGAATTGCAATCATCGAAATTTCTTTCTACAGTTGGATATCCTCATTTCTGGCAATGAACTGTTGTTTCTTTTTTAAAACGCTATCCCATACCCTACACTAGCACATTCTCCTGTCATGTTAGCCTTTTACATTCATAAATTGCACAATAATAAACATCAGCCCTCCCAATAATTTTTTATAGGCCAAACAAACACTTTCTTGTGGCATTTAAACCTTTTGCCTCACAGCGCTGCATCCAAAAGCTAATCCACCACGCTACGGGGTGTTAAAGTTATGTGGTCTTGCAGAGAGAGGGTTAATAAAACTATTTATCAGTTAATCAAACCATATTTTATTAAAATTTAAAAACAAACAAAAAGTTAGTTAGGAACTAACAGTACTTTGCACTTATTTCTAATAATACAATTGAGTAGTTGCCGTCATCATTAATAAATAACTACATGCATTCATTCATTACGGCCCAAATCAAGTCTATCGCTGAACGGGAAAGGGAAAGGGGAGGCCTATCCTCTCCTATAGATTACCCCATAGGAATGGTTAAAGGGAATATTAGCAATGTTAATAGCATTGCTAGTATTTATGTATAAAAAGAAAATAGATTACACCATAAGTCAAAAGGGAGATATTTACCATAGTTGCCACGCTAGGCAAGTGGGTCGGCAACCGCTGTTTTTATTATTTTGAGCTGATATCTGGAAGATGCTGCTGCCCATCTCCTGTTTCATTTTCCTTCTGAAACAGGAGATGGGATTCTCTTACTCCACCATTAGTACCACCCAATTTGAATTACCAATTTCCAGTAGTGATTTAGTCGGTTCTCCTTATTAAGTAAATATTTAATCGAAGTCATTTATTGATATTCCCCGTACAATTTCAATAGAAAAATTTCGTTTCTGCAGATTACAAAAAATATTACAATGAACATGACTGTCAACTACGCTATTTGTGATATAATTTGTATTTTGTACTTGGGTTAACAAATTTAATTTATGGGCTTTATTGATGTGGAACCAAAATATATTATGCAATATTCCACATCATACCAAATATATATCAATATATACCAAAATATATCTATTAATGCAATGTTTTTTTTTTACTTTTATTAAAATATACAAGCAAGGTAGGTGGTGCAAGAGAATCCGTCACTCTCCCCTTGTCTCCTGGTTGCCGTAAGATGCGTTAGAGAGAAACTGAAACAGAAGATGGGCAGCATCTTCCTGGTAACATCTCAAAATTAAAAAAAAAACTGCGGTTGTCAATCGGCCTGCCTGCCAAGCGTGGCAACAATGGAAAAATCCCCTCTAAGAGACAATGTGGGAGGCCTATGTTCAGCATTGGGCTTTTATAGGCTGTAATGGATGGATATAGGGAACCATAAAATCTTTCTGGATATCGCCTTTCCTATGAATGGTGATCCGTTTACGCCAAATGGAAATTATCCAGACAATCGACAGGAAGTAGCGCCTAAGGTGAGAGAGGTGTACTGCGGTCGCCAACCTGCGGAGCGTGGCGATTAAGGCGAATCCTCCCTACATTAGTAAAGGTCCAGTCTAGACATGTGTCAATCGTGAATGATTCGTTCATTTGACCCGGGTCACATTAAAGTATTGATGATTGTAATTACATTTTTGGAAGGTTCCGGATCAAACGATTGGCTGGACCTACGATCAAAGAATAGTAATGTCCGACGACCGACATTATCGAGTGGGTCTTACATATCACAGAGTACTGAAACTCGAAATGATCCACTTGAATGATCGACCCGAATGACTTGGTTCATAAGACGAATCAATACTTGAATGATCGGGTCACTATAAATGAATAAATGACACATGTCTAGTCCAGTCCAACAGTAGACTTTTACAGACTGATGAAATAGAATAACTCCTTAGATTCGTCACCCTATCACTTTTTTATAATTGTCAAACTTCATTCCAAATGCTCGACAACTGACGGTATTACCACAGTTTAACGAGAGTTTAACAGTTGGGAAACGAATGTACTTGTGCAGAACAATGGCGGGGGCCTTGCGGTGCAGGGGGTGGCCCGACCTTGTGCCAGCGCACTCCACATGTCTGCTGTACAATACATGTGATTGACGCGAGCGTGTTTTATACTACTTATTTAACTAATTTTAAGTGCCGTTTTCGAAAAATATATTATCTATAATGGTGAATTACTGCTATAATTATATGAGTTACTAAGTAAAGTTGAATTCAAATGACGGCCATGCTTATGTTTCTCTCTATTTTTTTTTGATAAATTGTTTATCCGAATGCGAATACACTAGATAATTAAATTTAACAATCGAAAACTGAAAATATCAATGAAAAGAAAGTGTCACGAAAATATTTAGCAACACTTGTAAATGTATTTTTTCTTGTAGTAATAAAAAAATATCTTGTCAATAAATGTTTTTAACTTATAAGTATGTACATAATGTTAATAAATGATAATGAGTATTATAATATCCAAAATTATTTTATTTCCGTTTTCGTGACAACCCTAGCATACACAGGCCGCGTAAATACCTACGCGGGCGGCGGCATCGCCTGACATCAAAGGCGTTTCACAACTCTCAGACTATCTTTAAACTGTGGTATAACTATTACATATATTAGATACAAAACATTGTTGACTGCTTGATGCTGCACACTGTGGACTGCTTGACCGGGGTTGAACTGATGTGTGAATAGACTGTAAATTTTAATGAATTTTTAATGTAAATTATTCCAGGAGCATGTCATCCTCTAGTTGCAGCTGCACCATCTGGTTTCCATTCACCAGCGCCCTCTCACGCAGCAGCAGCTGGACATTTAGCTCCGATAACTCCTGGAAACGGTAAATTACTACTGCAACGACGGTTTTAGTACATATTGGGCCTCGTAATGAGAAAATACGTATTTTTAAACTGGCTGAACCGTGTAGTGGCGGTGTAAGAATGTCCACTACCCCATATCGTCCCGAGGGTGTCGTAAGAGGCGACAGACGGAAATTGAAACAGGTGATGGGCAGCAGCATCTAACTAATAACAACTCAAATTAAAAAAATTGCGGTCTAGCAAAATCCCCCCATGAGGCAATCTATGGGAGGCCTATGTTCAGCAATGGACTTTTATATGCTATAATGGATGGATGGATGAAACTGTCCAATGTATTAATGTCCTCCTGACTGAATTTCGGTCACGGGGATAGGCCCAACGGAGACTTTTGTAAAGCTAAGGCATTGCGCTTTACTATCTTCGGCTAAATCACCACTTACCATCAGGTGGGTGTCTACTATAGTCATTCAGGGGCCTATAGCGGTTAATAAAAGACGCTGTTCTAACTGGCACCACGGATTATCATACCGGTCTGTATTTTGTCCAGTCGGTCACGTCAAGTAACGTATTGTATGTTTCTAAAAATTAAAAATAAAAACTGTCAGTCGTAGGACAGCACGTCACAAGTGAAAACTTCTTAGCATCACAAACTTGTAAACATTATTTTTGGGTTGTGAAGAAATATTTTTAGAAAGTATTTTTTATTGGAAATTATTTTTATCAACAGTAATAAAATTTTCATTTATTGCGTCGTTTTCATGAAAAAAAAATAATTATTATCTATATAATATAAAAAAATATACAGAAACAAATCAATTTTATAAAATGTTATCAATTATTAGATTTTCAAAATTACTTTGATCAATTTTATATATCTGCGTGTGACGGTCACGCGAGTTCAGTGCTTTTTCCCCATCCCAAAAATGCCCAACGTGTCTAAAGAAGTCTTCACTTCAAAAATAATAATTCTATGATAACTTGAGTACAAGGAACAACTATGTTGTTAAGTAAATGGAGTAAAAACTAGAAAAATCGCATTTTGGTGGACAAAACTGGTCTGAAAGTGGCAGAAGTTAAAAAAAACTATGATCACTGTTTTTTTAAACATATCTTTGAAACTGGCAGAAAGTTAACAAATGACGCCAACAAAAAAAAAATTATTTGTTTAATAGTAAAAAGCTTATAACGATAAATATTGAACACACTAACCTCTCCACTGGCGTCAATGGATATGGGATAATTCGTGGCCAAGTTCCCCTCTTCATGGGAACCTTGTAGGATTTTAGGTCTCCTTGGATTCTTAGCAATTCCTCTGCCACGACGGGCTGGTTGCAACATATCTGAAATTAATGCTTTCATTTATTGAGTGCCACAAGGATAATTGGACCGTGTTATGCAGAAATGTTTCAACACAACAACATAAAACTATTCAGATTTGAAACATAAATGCATTTTTCTTGTGACAGAAACCAATACAATTTTCTGTAAAATAATGTACATACGTGTTATGCATACATTACTGAAAATATATGAATTTTGGGATTAATGAAAAAAGATCCTCTGGATCATTTTTGGCTAGTTTGTGGGTTGGATTATTTCTGCATAACACGGTCCAATTGAGACTACGGTATTAAAACATTTGCGTTCATTAAACCTTTTAACATTAACCATGAATGATTGTGCCTGAGCAGGAATATGGGAGGAGTTTCCTTCTCCCGAAGCGGGGATGTCAAGTTGTGCGAGTGTGTGTGAAAGCTTTTTTTGTGGTCCTGCCAATAGACGGCGGATAGGTGAGAAAACCGTAGGGTTTTAGTGCGAGGTCGACGAAATCTGTTCTTGCCCCCACGAGGCGGGTATGCGTAGGCATTGTCCATAAAGAAACAAAGTGTAACAACGCATTCCGAACCTTATTTTTATTTGTGATGATGAACGAGCCACAATCCACCTAATGGTAAGTAGATGATCCTCCATTAAGAATCAAAATACAGATACGTCACCACCCCTGAGTACGATGAAATGCCGCGTTGTTATTAGCTGCAGTAGCCGCTTACCTTCATGTGGGCTGATAGCTCATTTGTCAGGAGCGTCAGCAGAGTTACCGTTATAACCTATTAAAGTCCACTGCTGAACATAAGCTTCTCCCACAGATTTTTTTAATTATGAACGAGCAGATATGCAGGTCTAGAGAGACCAGTATCACTGCGACCTAAAAGATCTATTGTGATCGCTGCCATGTCTACAGTTCACTGCTAAGCCCTACGTCCTCAATGAATAGAAGGTTGCTTAGCTGTGTAATTCACTTCTGGGCGAAGTACATAGTTTCCCAGATGAGTGCTGCGTTTGCGCATTAAGGGTCCGCAATTCGTCAGGATGTGTAATGGCGTTTCCTCTTCTAGGGAGCAAAACCGGCACATCCTTGAGTTGCTTAGTCCCGGGATGGACATGTGCTTTTTAAGACAACAGTGTCCAGGCAGGGCTCTTACCAGAACGCGCAAAAAATCCCATAGATTGCCTCAAATGAAGAACATTTGCCATAGTTGCCACGCTTGGCAAGCGGGTTGGCAACCGCAACTGCGGTTTTTAAAATTTTTAAATAACTTTAGTTTAGTATTTTCGACGCGTCCCAGGGATGCCCCGCGGCGGGGGTCCTATCAAATATTCATAGCCTGGCCCCCTCACATAAAAGCTTCGTGCACGCGACGTACGAATGTGCTTCCCGATTGCCCGTTAAAATTCAAGACCACTAGTACTTAAATAATGTACACAGAGCTACGCGTAAGTTTAATTGAGTTTGATTAATCATTTTTAACGTGGTAGAGCCATGCTACAGCTATAAAGGTTGCAGCAAATGAGTCGGCGCGTTCAAAGAAAGGAAAGGACCACGCTCTTTAAAATACCGGCGTAAAATAGTGAGGAAGACGCTACTGCCCATCTGATTTGTTTCCCTCTGTCGCCTCTTACGACACCCACGGCATGATATGGGGTAGTGGATATTCTTACATCACCACTACACGGTGAACCAGAATAATCACCAGAGTAACCAGCATACATTGATTTCTTGCACCATATTTCAATCAACCAGGCGATTATGGAAAATTCTAGAAAGATCTAGTGGCCTTTGGTAGATGGCGGTATAATGTGTAGTGGACTTATGTCTTCCTCTGTATTAGGGAGAGCCTGACGAATCGCAGTACCTGACGAATCGCACTTTTGTCGCTGTTTACCGTCCCCGGTCTGGTACTTCACGCCCAACGTAAACGAAACCGGAAGCCGTGATCTTTTAACATGTCTCATAGTAAGCCTTTACGACACTTGGGACTAATGAGGTGCACACACTTAAACCGCCACTACGGTATGCATTGGTATACTCAGCGCCCTAAGCATGAATTTTCTATCGTATCGAATTCAAATTGCTTCCGAGTGAGTGACTTTGGATGATAAAACATAGTTCCATTTACGCCCGCCAGGGGCGCTATGTTTCCATACAATTTTAGTCGATGATGATACAATTGTTTATTATGGTCGAGTTTTCTGCTGCAAAGTTATTATAATAATTAATAAATATACGTTTATAAAAACTACTTACACTGATTCTGATAACACTTAACGGGAACCACAGAGGTTTTGTTACATGTTGTAAATGGTGTAATTTTACTTTTAGCTTTTAGACGACATACGCACCTGTATTCGATTGTGCGGGAGCGTCGCAGGTGATGTTGGTGCGAGGCACGCCACTCAGCAGGGACAGCGCTCGGGCGCTCGTTGGCAGTATACTGCTGCTGCCCTACATTTAAAACATGAATCAATAAGCTAACAATAACTCACATTTATCATTCAACATCATTGTGACTCTGGGTGAGCCGCGGAGAAATAACGCGAGTTTGTTCACAAGCTCCGTTTATTTGTATACAAAATGCACAAAAACAATCGGACAACAAGAAATCATTACACACTCGTAAACAGAACGCGCGCACGATCGTGCATACAAATCGACTTCACCCTATCTCCCAAATTATTGAATTTTTATACCGGCCGCGCATCTGTTACGCATCCGTTGCCATATATACAAAACGAATAGTGTGTCGACATACATATTAAAACAGTAAAAAAAAAATACAAACATAAAAAAGTGTGTGTACTTATGTACGCACGTAGGAAGTTGTACTTCTTTAGCGTAACCTTAAATATAGTTATCAGTTCCCACGAAAACTTGTCTCAAGTTTTCGTGGGAATAATAACAATCCCAATGAAGTTGTCGCTTTGAGGTGTCATTGTGCGCGCGCATTGTAAAAATTCACTCTCATAATTTTTACCAAACGTCCCAAAAGAACTATAACTTCAAAAATAGAACTGAACATAATGCTGTGTCGTCCAAAATCATCATTACAGCTCATTACAACTCCACACACCCACGGCCACATCAGCTTACTTCATTTCACACTCATGACAATTAAAATATTTTTTGAGTTAAAATACAAGTAAATTATGTCATAGTTTAAGAAAGAAAAAAGTCTTTCTCACGAAAGAAGTCCCTAAGTTGCGGCACTACAGTTTTCGTGAAATACATATAGCTGTCAACCATCGATATATATGTACTACGTACTAGATTTGGCATTCCGAACATTCACTATGTTCAAATGAACTGTACTGCAATCCGTACAACTTTAGTGTCATTTAGTGTTGCTTCAATATTCATAGAGTGTTGAGCTGCGCTAATAATATAATTTCAAATTAAACTTTAAACCTGAACGTAATTAATAATTCAGTAGTCAAATAAGTAAAATTATTTGTTGTTCAAGTGAATAAATAGGTAATAATATTACAATAGAAAAAATAAATTTCTTCATTTATATGCCGCTATCTACAATCATAGACTAAAATCTACTACCTCCCGCTGCGCAAAACAAGTAGTGCACATTTTTTGTTGGAATAGCTTCTCTAGTACGTAGTACATAGAACTCAATGGCTGTCAACTATCTGTCAACTTTCATATACTGTACATTTTAGTTTGCATATTTAAACAGACTAGTTTAAGTCTGAAACTAATTATAAACAATTTTTTGTAAATGTAAGTCGTAAAAAATGTAAGTCGGTAAGTAATCTTCTATTTATTGACTTATTAAAAAATTATAAACGACTACAATTACCATCGGATTTGATAAAAATTTAAGCCAGCGCTATCAAATTATACGCATTTAATAAATATGCAAAATCTGGTTACCCGCGGGTTGCAATGGCCACTTACCATTGTAGAACTGCGGATGAGTATATCTCTATAAAATTAGTTAGAAAAATTTGTAATTTATTGACACTCAGAATCGTGGTAGCTCAAGGGCTAAGCGCTCTGTAAATTTCCCAGTACGTCTGCAAGCCGGATTCGATCCGCGCCAGCACCAATGAAATTGTTAATTGCAATTTTAAGTGCTGATCTATCACGTGCTCGGCGGCGAAGGAAAATATGGTCGAAGACATGTGAAGTTCGCCAACGCGCATTGGGGCAGCGCGGCGGACACTTCCTTGCCCTAAAACCCTCTTAGAAATGAGAGGAGGCCTGTGCCCAGCAGTGGGACGTATATAGGCTGTAACTTTAACTTTTAACTTTAATCTACCTTCTCAAATGACATTTTGGTAATCTCGATGATGCGGTCCTGCGTTATGTTGTTGTTTCGAAGGTGTTGCTTTACCTCTTCTTGAGTGGGATTCAAACCTCCGACCTGACATATGAAAAAAGGCAAATATGTTATAAAAAAACAACCGGTTTTTTTTTATAATTATTAATATATTAACTGGCCGTGTAGTGGCTGCGAAAGGGAATCCACTCATCTAGCGGATTTCGTAAATGGCGACAAAGAGAAACTAAAACAGGAGATGGGAATGCTGCTGCATTCTCTTGATATATACATACTCAACATAATAAAAAACTATAGCTGCCAACCCACTTGCTGAACGTGGGCAACTGCGGCAAATATCCCCTTATGAGGTCAATCAATGGGGGACAACTATGTTCAGCAGTGGACTTTAGATAGGCTGTGACTTATGCGTGTAGTGTTGCACTGCGTACATTGCGCACTTTCACACACATCTTTCTTCTTTGTCTTTATTACCCCGTAGAATTTCACTGATGGACGCACACATATGCACCTGTAACCGTGTTAATGGTTGCAAATTATTTCAGATGCATACCTACGTGTACGTGAGTGCGTGTTCCTGCACTAAGTTGAGCATGATTTTGGCTTGATTTTTGCGTCACGTTTAATGCACGCAGTGCATCGTCTTATTAGCGTTCCGTACCCAAAGGGTAACCAACGGTACCCTATTACTAAGCCTCCGCTGTCTGTCCGTCCGTCCATCCGTCTGTCTGTCTGTCAGCGGGCTGCATCTCATGATCCGTAATAGGTAGACAGTTGAAATTTTCACAGAATGTGTATTTCTGTTGCCGCTATAACAACAAATAATAAAAATAAAATAAATTAAAAATTAAAAGGGGCTCCCCTACTAGAAACGTGTATAACCAAGGTACGGAAAACTTCATGCGCGAGTCCGACTCGCACTTTGCCGATTATTTTCTATTGATCTGAGGGGTGTAATGAATGAATAGATACGCTGACGTTAATACAAGCACATGCTAGTACAAACTCACTAAAAAAAAACAAGTTTATTTTTCATAAATTACTAGTTACTGCCAGCGATAACAAAAACGCCTCTATATTCATTTTCCCTTAGTAACAACTTTCATTTTGCCGTGGTAAAAAGTGTTCTATTTGTTTCGGGATACGGTCGAAAAAGGTAGTTACCTCGATGACAATGAGCTGCGTGGGATGCTTCAAGCGCAAGTGCGTGCGGAGGTCGGAGCGGATGCGGAAGCGCTTCGGGCAGCGGCTGCACGCCCACGCGCGCACGCCCGAGTGGATGAGCCGGTGGTTGCGCATCGCAGTCGACCTGCCGCAATACCACACTATACTATCAAGAGCTTTGCATTATCTGCCAAAAAAAAAGAAGTTAATCTTACATTTGGATTTTCTTCTAAATCGCGAAAGCCGTTTACAAATGTATATATTACACAATGCGATTGCACAAAACACACAGGCAGAACATATATGCAGACCAGGAACAATTATTATTAGGTCCTTACATATGAAATTGGCGTTTTGTACGGGAGGAATATAAAGGTATTTTTTTTTTGTAAAATATATTTAATTAATCAAAGTATGCACCGTTGTTATCTATGCACTTTTGCCATCTCATGGTAGTTCATTGATCCTTTACTAAAAACATGGGGCGAGAATCAATAAACTCTTTGAAGGCGGTTTGGACTGCCCATCGGGTTGAATTTTTTCCTTGTGAAGTTGTCCAAATTCCGGAAAAAATGGTAATCTGTTGGAGCAAGGTCCGGAGAGTACGGTGGATGTCGCAGACATTCCAATTGTAGCTCATCTAACTTAGTGGTTGTTTGTTGTGCAGTGTGTGGTCTTGCGTTGTCGTGAAGCAGCAGTGGCCTAGAGCGATTGACCAATCTCGGTTGTTTAGCAGCTAGTTCTTCCTTCATGGTTTGCAGTTGCTGACAATAGATATCTGCCGTAATCGTTTGGCCAGATATTAGAAAGTATCCCCGTAACCACTAACCCCAACACCACTACACTAAGAAAGATACACCACCGTCGATAATACGACACGTATTTCGCTTCTAAACGAACATCATCATGTGAAATAGACTCTGCGGTGGCTGACCGTTTATAGAGTGGTGAGCCAAAACAGGTGTCACTTATACAATTTGTTGACGCGACCTCTTTCTATTTAAGTAGCGAAGGACTACATCATGCGATAAAACATGCGACTAATCACCTTATATACGCGTCGCCTAGCTGGAAAATTGGCAACAAACAGCTGCGAAACGTCAACCTATCCTCCACCTCCACCTGGCCACCGTGAGGGTAGCAAATGACAACATTGCGAGGTTGTATGTTATTAGGAAGGAGGTTTAAAGATCTTTAAGAAAATAGAAACATTTGTGTACAGTAAAAACCCCAGCCCTTTGCAATATTTTGCATACGGACATTCGCATAATTTCTACCTCTAATGCAAGAGTAGCGCCGCTCGCCGGTGTGCACGCGCTGTGCTGTGTCACACAGTACTGCTGTGCTGTGTCACACAGTACTGCTGTGCTGTGTCACTCAGTACTGCTGTGGTGTATCACACAGTACTGCTGTGCTGTGTCACACAGTACTGCACCGCACCGCACTCACCGTCGGAACGCGACGCCGCACACGTCGCACGGGTAGGGCCGCTCGCCGGTGTGCACGCGCTGTGCTGTGTCACACAGTACTGCTGTGCTGTGTCACACAGTACTGCTGTGCTGTGTCACACAGTACTGCTGTGCTGTGTAACACAGTACTGCTGTGCTGTGTCACACAGTACTGCAGTGCTGTGTCACACAGTACTGCACCGCACCGCACTCACCGTCGGAACGCGACGCCGCACACGTCGCACGGTGGTAGCTCGCTGGTGTGCACGCGCTGTGCTGTGTCACACAGTACTGCTGTGATGTGTCACAGTACTGCTGTACTGGTCACACAGTACTGCTGTGCTGTGTCACACAGTACTGCTGTGCTGTGTCACACAGTACTGCTGTGCTGTGTCACACAGTACTGCACCGCACCGCACTCACCGTCGGAACGCGACGCCGCACACGTCGCACGGGTAGGGCCGCTCGCTGGTGTGCACGCGCTGTGCTGTGTCACACAGTACTGCTGTGATGTGTCACACAGTACTGCTGTAATGTGTCACACAGTACTGCTGTGCTGTATCACAAAGTACTGCTGTGCTGTGTCACACAGTACTGCACCGCACCGCACTCACCGTCGGAACGCGACGCCGCACACGTCGCACGGGTAGGGCCGCTCGCCGGTGTGCACGCGCTGTGCTGTGTCACACAGTACTGCTGTGATGTGTCACACAGTACTGCTGTGCTGTGTCACACAGTACTGCTGTACTGTGTAACACAGTACTGCTGTGCTGTGTCAAACAGTACTGCTGTGCTGTGTCACACAGTACTGCACCGCACCGCACTCACCGTCGGAACGCGACGCCGCACACGTCGCACGGGTAGGGCCGCTCGCCGGTGTGCGCGCTGTGCTGTCACACAGTACTGCTGTGCTGTGTCACACAGTACTGCTGTGCTGTGCTGTGTCACAATACTGCTGTGCTGTGTCACACAGTGCCACCGCACGCACTCACCGTCGGAACGCGACGCACACGTCGCACGGGTAGGGCCGCTCGCCGGTGTGCACGCGCTGTGCTGTGTCACACAGTACTGCTGTGCTGTGTCACACAGTACGCTGTACTGTCACAGTACTCACCGCCACACTCACCGTCGGAACGCGACGCCGCACGTCGCACGGGTAGGGCCGCTCGCCGGTGTGCACGCGCTGTGCTGTGTCACACAGTACTGCTGTGATGTGTCACAGTACTGCTGTGCTGTCATCACCTGCACTGCTGTGCTGTGTCACATGCTGCACCGCACCGCACTCACCGTCGGAACGCGACGCCGCACACGTCGCACGGGTAGAACCGCTCGCCGGTACGCGCTGTGCTGTGTCACAGTACTGCTGTGCTGAGTCACACAGTACTGCTGTGCTGTCACCAGTACTGCACCGCACCGCACTCACCGTCGGAACGCGACGCCGCACACGTCGCACGGGTAGGGCGCTCGCCGGTGTGCGCGTGCTGTGTCACACAATACTGCTGTGCTGTGTCACCAGTACTGCTGTGCTGTCACACAGTACTGCTGTGCTGTGTCACACAATACTGCACCGCACCGCACTCACCGTCGGAACGCGACGCCGCACACGTCGCACGGTGGGCCGCTCGCCGGTGTGCACGCGCTGTGCTGTGTCACAATACTGCTGTGCATCACAATACTGCACCGCACCGCACTCACCGTCGGAACGCGACGCCGCACACGTCGCACGGGTAGGGCCGCTCGCCGGTGTGCACGCGCTGTGCTGTGTCACACAGTACTGCTGTGCTGTGTCACACAGTACTGCACCGCACCGCACTCACCGTCGGAACGCGACGCCGCACACGTCGCACGGGTAGGGCCGCTCGCCGGTGTGCACGCGCTGTGCTGTGTCACACAGTACTGCTGTGCTGTGTCACACAGTACTGCTGTGTTGTGTCATACAGTACTGCACCGCACCGCACTCACCGTCGGAACGCGACGCCGCACACGTCGCACGGGTAGGGCCGCTCGCCGGTGTGCACGCGCTGTGCTGTGTCACACAGTACTGCTGTGCTGTGTCACACAGTACTGCTGTGCTGTGTCACACAGTACTGCACCGCACCGCACTCACCGTCGGAACGCGACGCCGCATACGTCGCGGGTAGGGCCGCTCGCCGGTGTGCACGCGCTGTGCTGTGTCACACAGTACTGCTATGCTGTGTCACACAGTACTGCTGTGCTGTGTCACACAGTACTGCACCGCACCGCACTCACCGTCGGAACGCGACGCCGCACACGTCGCACGGGTAGGGCCGCTCGCCGGTGTGCACGCGCAGGTGCTCGTTGCGTACGGACGCGGACCGGAACACGCGCCCGCAGACTCCGCACGGGTGCGCCCGACCAGTGCGGACCTCACTTTCGTGGCCATGGACTTCCCTGTATTAGATGTTTGATTAATAATAAAAAACACGTAACAAAAATCACAATTAATGCATTAGGAACTGACGGACGGTTTTGTCATATAGCTTTGTAGCGCACTTAAGCCATTTGAGAAAGCAGTTATTGCACATAATGTTTGTAATATTGTGGCGGCGCAGTACCTTAAGCAGGACCACTTTAATAAGTCACATGTCGTGTTGTCAGTCTTAGCTTCATAGTGAGGTGACCTGCTTAAAGTTATCGATTAAGTTGAATGAATTGATATGGTTTTCACATCTGCGAATGGAATGCAATATTGTGAAAAATAACATCCATTCTTTAAAAAGCACTTCTTGCTTATGTACTGTAATTTTATTTGAGTCCCATTAGAATCCCCGTCCCATTGTTACATCATAGTTTTAAGGAAATAAAATAAAACAGTTCGCGAGATAGAGACTGTTTAGCGTTTTGCCTCGTTTCGACATCGTAACATTAACAACAGTTCAAATCATTAAGCAATCGGAGTCCAAAATATAGCCAGGTAAACATTAAAGGAAGAACAGTTCAATAAGAAAAGTCGGATCAAAAACAATTTGGACGATTTTCCACTCGCCGGCACGGCATTGGTGCCGTGGCTACGTTTTTCCACTAGGCCGGTGCCGGTGCCGTTCTACGCTCGGCTTTTGGGCAGTACTAACACGGACTTCAATTCTATTAAACACGTAAAAGTGTCTCGTGAAGTCGTCGTATTTATTTGTTGTATCTCTAGCATTTAAGACGAAAATGTAATCAATTTGCCACTGCCGACGCCGGGACAGCAAGCTTCCTACTCGATGCCGGCCGGTAAAACTGCATGTGTATCGTGTACGTATTGTAGCCGTATGCGTGTGCGTATGCGCGGGCGACGTAGAAGGGACACATTGAGATTGAGACTCGAAATTGCCTTGTGAAATGATGAAATGTCTCCTCGCTCATGCAAAAATAGTTGAAGAATTTTTTGGGTTCCATTTTAAATTTTTCAAATAGTGTATAAATGTGTTCTTTTCTTCATAGAATAAGGTTAAAAACGAGCACACAGTCCACCTGATGGTAAGTGAATACTGTGGCCCATAGACATCTACATTTATATTCCATTGAGAATCAAAATGAAGATGCGTTGTCACCCCTGAGGACTAAGATGAAATGCCTAGTTTCCAGTAAAAAAGGTCTCCGGTTCTCTACACTCGCCATAAGAAACACTTAACTTACTTTTAAGATTGGATGAATTGAAAATTTGACTTCTCTGCGTTCATTATATTTTCGTCTTAAATATAAGAGATATAACAAACAAGTACGATGACTTGACAAGACCATTTTTACCTGTTGTAGAACTGAAGTCTGTGTTAGTACTGCCCAAAAACCGAGCGTAGATCGGCATCGGCACCGGCCTAGTGGAAAAACGGAACCCCGGCACGAGTGCCGTACCAGTGCCGAGCCGGCGAATGGAAAAGCGCGCATTATTCGGATAACTCCCTTAATAAATCGGGTATACCGACGTAACCTTGTAACGGCGTTCAGTTTATTTAGAATAATTATAATGTTCAAAAGGTTTATTAGTCAAAGTAAATCATGAGCTTGACTTCTTGTTCATTATTAATATATATTAAGTAACTGAAAAAACTTGATAAATTGTGCCGTTTTAAATTTCATAAAATAAATAATATTGTGTGGCCGCCTTTACAAATTTATTTTGATAAAGTGTCAAATGTGACCTATTAATGTAGCCCTACTTTAATCCTAGTATCCTACCGTGGGCATAAGTCAGAATCGAAAAGGCATTACGTTCATTAGCTTCCTACATTTTTAACCTATCGATTAAGATATTAGTAGACAACCCTTCACAAGTCCACTGCTGAACATAGGCCTCCCCCACGGAATGCCACAAAGCACGGTCCCGAGCCACCTGCATCCATTGACTTCCTGCATGTCTTACCAGGTCGTCACTCCATCTAGTGGGGGGACGCCCTACACTTCGCCTGCCGGTACGAGGCTGCCACTCGAGAACCTTTAACGCCGAGTCATTACTCAAACATAATGTACATAAATGTCTGTACAAAAGAATTTGAAATAGTGAGGAATAAAATATTACCAAGAGATATTGTAAAATATTTCAAAACAATTATTATTAAGAAAACTGCAGATATAGATCTGTTCCATTTAATTTATTGCGTCTATAATAAATGCAATCGCACCCCAACTTGCTATTATTTTTAATACTAGGATCGAATCTGATGTGATTCCTGATTTAATGAAACATAGTAAAGTTATTTAAATCTGGTAGTACATTGGACCCCACTAATTTTAGACCTATTTTTGTACTGCCAACGATCAATATTTTTTTTAAATTATCCTAGATCAAATGTTAAGTTTTTTTAATGTAAATAAATTGCTCCACCAAAATCAGTTTGGTTTTAATAGGGGTCGCACGACAACTGATGCCGGTGTTGAGCTGATAAAACATATTTTCTGTGCATGAGAGAATTCAGAGGATGCTTTAGTAATATTTTATGATCAGGAAAAAATCAGGAAGCTACATCACTATGGTGTAAAAACAAAGCGCTTAAACTTATCAAAAATTGTTTAATTTCTTATACTACTAAATAGTACATGCTTGATAATAACCCCTGGGAATGAGGTGATCGCTACCATACTGTTTCTAAATGTTTTCATTTCATACTCAGGCCCCGACATTGTATTGGACCAACTTAGTCAGACCTATGGTCAGGCCAAGGACAATATTTTTTTTAAAGAAAGGTAAATATAATATAAAGAGTAAATATAGAAGTAACGTAAATATAGAATACCAGCGTAAATAACATGACATGTAATAGTAATTTAAATTTGACATTTAATTGTAAGAATTATAATGATAAATTTCATGTGATTGACATAAATAATTTAATCAAGAAGTTTATGACTCGAGATAGGTGTTACCTATCCAAGTATAGTATAAGACTGATAGCAAATGTGCTATCTTATTATTTATATTTTAACTCAGCCAAGGATTTGGCTATCCAGACATCTGCTTCTATTGAGCAGTTTAGTGACTTTACATTGAATTTGGAATCAATTCCAAATAATTTAAATTGGAAAATGAGACAATAGAGGTAATCTGTAGCAATCATAGTAACAATTTAAATTATCCCGAATAACATACATAACATACATAAACACTCACGCCTGTCACCCAGAGGGGTAGACAGAGACTATGGACTTCCATTTGGCACGATCCTGACACACCTCTCTCGCTTCCTCCACATCCATATACCTACGCATACACGCTCGTCGGTTAAGGGTACTCTTAATTTGGCCCATTTTCAATATATCGCCAATTTGATCGATAAACTTTCGCCTAGGGCGTCCCTTCCCAACTCTGCCGTTCACCTCTGCAACATAAATTTGCTTTGTCACTCTTTCCTCATCTATTCTTTCTACATGACCAAACCACCGAAGCATTCCTTTCGTAATCCTGGTCACAACATCATCTTGCAAACCACACTCTTCTCTTATCACACAATTTCTCACTCTGTCATTCAGATTCAGCCCTAACATACTCTACTCTCTACTATTTGTTCTACTCTCGTGCTTCTTCTGCCACACCCAACTTTCACTACCATACATTAAAGTAGGGACTAACACAGCATTGTGAATTGCCATACGTGCCTTTTTGGAAACATTCTGACTTCCCACAATAGAGTGTAGAGCCCCATTCACTCTATTTCCTGCTTTCACTCGTCGTTCTATATCCTTATTATATCTACCATCCCTGCTAAATACACATCCAAAATCACAAATAGTTAATTGTATAATTTCTCATAAAAACAATCATAAAAATTGTATACAGCTGGTGCATCAAAATATGCAAGGCTTGTTGGGCAAAGAATTAGAAATTGAATTGTTTTTGGATAGTAACAACATACATATTTTTCGTATAACTGAACATTGGTTAATATATTATAACTACAATATATTTAATTTCAGTAAACACCAGGTGGTCAGTTGCTTTAACAGAGAAAAAGAATTACGCGGTGGCTCCTTAATATTAGCTAATAAATTATTAATAAGTAAATAACGTAAGGATATTGTGATCCTCTCTGTTTAGCGATCTGTAGAAATGGCATGTGTTGAGTTCGAGCACTTCATTGTTGTCGGTGTTTATAGACCGCCATATTCTATGTATGATTGTTTTGAAAAAATAATGGAGGAAGTTTTGCTTAAACTTAATAAACAGAATAAATCTGTCGTTGTATGTGGAGACTTTAATATCAATTTCCTTGAAACTTCTTCCATGAGTATTAAGTTTAGATCATTGCTCAATTCATACAATCTTGTTAATTTGTTCTTTGAGCCAACACGTATTGCAGGGCCTAGTGCAACTTGTATAGATAATATTTTTACTGATGTTGAGCCCTTACATAAATTAATTATTCAAAATTTAAGTTCTGATCACTGTGGACAGTTAGTCTCGCTACCTTACATGCACAAAAAACAGAAAGTTAAGAAAGTTGTGCTTGTTCCAATAAATGAACATCGCTTAGAGAGATTTAGAAGTAATATAGTGAAAAAGCTGCTTTTTCTTCCATATAAAAACAATACTAACTATTTATATAGATCATTATTTAAACTAATAAGTCTTGAATTTTAATAAAACATTTACTTCTAAAACACTCTCCTTAAACAGTTGCAAATCGTTTAATGAGTGGGCGACAGTAGGAATCCATAGGAGTAGACAAAAGTTGTATGACCTTTATAATGAAAGATTATATAATTATAGTGTTTAATTTAGAGAATATGTAAAAAATATTCCAAAATATTTAAAAGAGTGTGTTGCGCAGCCAAGACTTTATATTTAAGAAACAAAATTAAGAATGTCTCTAATAAAATTAAAATCACTTGGAGTATAATCAATAGTGAAACTGGCAGGATCAAACTACACAATTCAAACTTTCAATTAAATTTTAACAATAATTTGACGAAATCAGATCAAGACGTTGCAACGGCTTTTGAACAATATTTTACCGACATTCCAATCTCGACTACAAAGTCCCTCAATTCCTCCCTGCTGTTGCCGAGTCATTACTCAAACAAAATGTAAATGTCTGTAAAAAAGAATTTACATTTCATAGAATATTATTAGGTGATATAGTAAAATATTTCAAAACGATTGATATTAAAAAAACAGCAGATCTATAGGCGATTTCTGTTAAAGTTATTGCGTCTATAATAAATGCGATCGCACCCCAACTTGCTATCATTTTCAATGCTAGTATCGAATCTGGTGTCTTTCCTGATTTAATGAAACATAGTTAAGTTATACCTTTATTTAAATCTAGCAGTACATTGGACTCCACTAATTTTAGACCTATTTCTGTACTGCCAACGCTCAGTAAAATTTTTGAAAAAATTATTCTAGATCAAATGTTAAGTTTTTTGATGTAAATAAATTACTACATAACAATCAGTTTGGATTTACATGGGGTCGCTCGACAACTGATGCCGGTTTTGAGCTAATCAAACATATTTTCTGTGCATGAGAAAATTCAGAAGATGCTTTGGGTATATTTTGTGATCTTTCCAAGGCTTTCGAATGTGTTCACCATGAGACATTAATCAGGAAGCTACATCATTATGGTGTAAAAAACATAGCGCTTAAACTTATTATGTCATATCTAAATAATAGAACGCAAACAGTTGTTATTAATGGATGCAGTTCTTCCGGATCGGGAGTATCTATGGGTGTTCCTCAGGGCTCAGTTCTTGGTCCCTTTCTGTTCTTAGTTTATATTAATGACTTACCTTACTTGATAGGGAATAACCATGATATAGTATTATTTGCTGATGATACTTCGTTGATTTTCCGATTAAAAAGGCAAGTATTGAAATATAACGAAGTGAATAATGCTATACCAAAAGTAGTACACTGGTTTAACGTCAATAATTTAATAGCTTTTGAATGGTAATAAAACGAAATGTATTAAATTCACTATACTTAATGTTAAAAAGGTAAATACCAGTGTGCTTTTAAGTGGGGAGGAGCTGGGTCTTGTTGAATCTGTTTTTTCGGTATTACAGTTGACGTGAAGCTTCAATGGGGCCCTCATATATCTAAACTAGCTAGCAAACTTAGTTCTGCAGCATATGCTGTAAAAAAGATTAGATGCCTTACATGTGTTGAAACAGCTAGATTAAGTTATTTTAGTTATTTCCATAGCATAATGTCATATGGAGTCTTGCTATGGGGTTATGCGACTGACATTGAAACTATGTTTGTTTTGCAAAAGAAAGCCATAAGAGCAATTTACAACCTAGGTCCGAAGGAATCCCTTAGAGAAAAATTTAAAGAAATAAATATATTAACTTTGGCCTCTTAATATATTTACGAGAACTTATTGTATGTTCACAAAAACAAAAATAGTTTTATTAAAAATAGTGATGTACATTCTGTAAATACTAGGAACAAGCACAAGTTAGTTATACCAGTTACTAGACTCCAAAGAGTCAGTAATTCCTTCATGGGGCAAAGTATACACTTTTACAACAAGGTCCCAGAAAATATGCAGACCTTTTCTATCAAAAGGTTTAAATTATTTATTAAGCAAAAATTGTCTAGTAAGGTTTATTATACTACTAAAGAGTACATGACTGATAATAATCCCTGGAAATGAGGTGATCACTACCATGCTGTTTCTAAATGTTTTCATAACAATTGTATAAAATATTATATTGTAAATTGTGGTTTTTAAAAAAAAGTCCCGCTAGGTTTCTTGCTGGTTCTTCCTAGGACAGAGGTTTTTTTTTTTTGCGAACCAGTGGTAAAAGTAAAAAATGACTTTCAAAAAGTATTATGTACTATAATCTATATTGAATAAAAATTATTCTGTTCTATTCTAAAATAGCAGCTTAACACTGCTGTGTTTCGTATGGTGAGTGTAGAGAACCGGAGACCCTTTTTACTGGAAAAGAGGCATTCCATCTTAGTCCTCACGGGCGACAACGCATCTGCATTTAGATTTTTTATGGAGGATAGATGTAGATGTCTATGGGTCACAGCACCACTTACCATCAGTGAACTGTGTGCTGGTTTGTTACTCTTATCCTATAAAAAAAATGTTCCTATCCAAAAATAACAAAATATCAACAATTAAAATATCGAATTATTTGTATGAAGGTCAAGTGAGCGCTAGAGAAACGACGATTGCAAGACGTTGTCGATAAATAAAATGTTTTGAGAAATTATCAATTACCGTGTAGTGGCGGTGTATGAATATTCATTGTGACTTTGTCACGTTGATAACGTTGGATAACTACTTGGAACTTGGGAAATAAATCAGGAGATGGGCAGCAGCGTCTTCCTAATAACGACTAAAAATAAAAATAAACTGTGGTTGCCAACCCGCTTGCTAAGCGTGGCAACTATGACAAATATACCCCCTATGAGGCAATATATGGGGAATAATAGTGTTCAGCAGTGGACTTTTATAGGCTGTAACGGTAAGTATTTGTTGTAATAGTGATAAGAAAAAAATGTGGGAGGAAAAAAAGACGAACATTTTTTTTTATTTAATCCCGGCGGAACACCGATGCTCCATGCGATGTTTAGGCCAGCGTTGCCGAGGTGGGCGATATTTGTGGCAATAAAATTTTGAACTCTCCTTTATTTCCATGGCCCACGGCCAGCAGTGGAAGGAAACTGTACGGAGAGGGAAGGGGTAATTTTATTATTTGAAATAATATTTTAGTGTGTAAAAATAGTCATCAAATATCAACATCAAACAATTTATTAAACAAAAGTTGCATAAACAAGTTCAATGGTTAAAACAGTAATAAATAACAAAACCAAACAAGTATACTGAAAAGAAAAAAATTCTAATATTATATGTCACTTCTACAACTAAGGCAAATCTAACGAATCCCCATAATATGTTAAAACCGGAGGCAGATGAAATATTGACAGCGTCCTAGGCCAGCTACTCATCTGCGCCCCTCTAATGCAAATAAACTATATTATAATATGTATATAATATAGTTTATCGTTGCAAAATAATTAGGACACGAGTACCCTTAACAGGTGGGCGTGAATGAAAAATGTGATGAGAGAGTGAGTGCGATGTAGGAGTAATTAAATAGATGAATTTTTTTGCGTTTTAAAACTTACTGCGCGCGCCCCTAGGCACGTGCCTAGTTTACCTTAAGGATAATCCGCCACTGGTCAAAATCCAATATCTATTATGTTAAAATCAAATAACTACTATGAAGAAAGAAACTAGGACATAGAAACACTCGAAATTTCATAAAGATAAGAAATATATAAAATAATTATATCGATATACTCAGTAGGAGCCTCTAAAAAATAAAAATTCAATCATAGGTATATACTTTATTACGTTATCTTTGACCAATGCCATTTTTGTTGAATAACTTTGCCATAATATTCAATTATAATTAATGATATACCGTTATTGGAGTTTTTGAAACTACGAGTAAATAAGATATAACTTTTATTTGAAATGATCCCAAATTGAATGTGATTTATGGGCAATAACGTTTTTGCCTACCGATCGACCCATACGAATGTGTTCGTGCGCAGTAAAATCAGTTAAAATAATGCATTACCACGCATTTTGAATTTAAAAGGTAAAAAGGACAGAATGTTTGAGATTGTTTTTAATTAACTTTTCTTCACCGTTTGTTATTATTACTTATTCTGAACCTTCTCTGCAAATTTGGCCGGTTATTGCAAAATAACCCTGTATATTGAAATTATAACATAAAACGGAATTTTTCGCACATTGGACTTTGTGGAGTATGAAAATTTGTGTTTTTTACATGATTTATAGCAATAACTCACACTTTATATTTCATTTTCAGTTACTTCGACTACTTTATTTCATACGTGAACGACACATACCAATTTGAAATGCAAATTTTATAAAGTGTATAAAATTGTTACGAGACAAAATATAAGCAAATAACTTTTAAATACAGTGTAATTACTTACCTTTTATATAAAAAAACTTTATTTTGTACCCATTTAATTTTTTTTTAATTTGTAGTTGCCTCTTACACTCACGCGGCGAAGAAAATAGACTGAAGTATATGAAGTAAGCGCGACGCGTAGGTGAAGGCGGAAACTCGTCATTTGAAGTAAATTCTCTTAATTTAGAAAAGCGTAATTTAGTAACGAAACTAATTGTAATAGAATTTTAGTTGTATAATTCTTATAAATAAAAAAGTAATTCTTATAAAAAATATTTTTTCTGAGCACTCTTATCTTATGGTTCTGAGTAAACGTAGTGATTATATACTCTTTGGTTCTGAGGGATCCCTTCTAAATATTACCATACTCTTTGGAGAGGTCTACTTTGTCATCTTGGTATCCGATGTTATTTACCCGGTAATCCACAGATTAATTGTATAAAATATTATATTGTAAACTAATGTTTTAAAAATAAGTCCCGCTGGGTTTCTTGCTGGTTCTTCCCAATACAGAGGTTTTTTTCCGAACCAGTGGTAAAACTTATGACTTTCAATAACCTTGTATTCTTATTGAATAAAAATTATTCTATTCTATTCTATTCCAAATCATCGTGTTTAGCCAGTTGCGGGGACGTCGTTTTAGTAACATGATAAAAGGATACATAATAATATTGTAGCTTTATCTAGGAAACAGGAGAAGTTTTATTCAGTATCCATTGGTTGTAATGTGACATTATGTATTTTTAAAGATTATCAGCTACTTCACGACTTGAGGCTATCGTGTTAATAATTTCAAGCTGTGTAACGCACGTTGTAAATCATGATTAATGTGATTTAATTCCAATATCAATAGAATTGAAACTTTCCATTTGCGTATTCGATTTCCCTTTTTAAAAATGATTTGATGGGAAGTTCCGCATGCTGTGAGTTCTGTCTCAAATATGAATTCCTGCTCGGCCACGTTAATTTCTAAACCGCCGTTGTCAAGCTTCCTTAGCCATATGCGTATCCTCATCAATTAGTGCAATATCATCAGTAACATAAAGGAAGGCATCTTTTTTTTTTTTTTATAGGATAGGGTGCCAAACGAACACACAATCCACCTGATGGTGATTTCTATGGCCCATAGACATCTACATCTATCCTCGTTTGTCATTCGACATCTAATCAAAATGCAGATGCGTTGTCACCCGTGAGGACTAAGATGAAATGCCTCTTTTCCAGTAAGAAGGGTCTCCGGTTCTCTACACTCACCATACGAAACACAGCAGTGTTAAGCTGCTATTTTACGCTGGTATTCTGTGAGAGCGTGGTCCTTCCCCGTTCGAGCCGACCCATTCGTGCTACAACTATACTACTAATATAGCTGCAGCATGGTTCTACCACGTTATAAGATCTTGTTCGCAATGTAAGAAATATTAAAAAGTAGAAGACTTAGAGGGTGATCCTGATGAACTCCCTCATTAATCGATAAAACGTGATCGCCAACTGCGGCCTCAATTCTATAAATTAAACTAATGTACCTACTGTTTTAAATTGTATTGATATAAGTTTTCGGACGTACTTTGATATTAAAGCTCACCAGACTAAATGTCTTTTAACACGAGTTAAATCCATTCCAAGAACTATTATCACATAAATCCTAAGAACAACCATAGTCTAAGGGTGTAATAAAGGATTCCTACATATGCTACCACTAGACATTTTTTGTAAATTATAGCAACTATTAGCTATACTTGGCACGTAATCATATTAATACTTAACTAGCGAACTACAAATTAGACACCGTATTGAAGACAGACATAACTATTGTATCGTATCTATCAATTATTTGCAGTCCATGACTAATGAACACAGGGAAATTAACACGACATAGCCTGTTGGAGAGCTCAGCTCAGGGGCTTAGCGCTCGCTGTAAATTTCACAGTACGCGAGCAACCGGGTTAGATCCCCGCCGACATCAATGAAATTATTAATTGTAATTTGAAGTGCTGATTCACCACGTGCTCGGCGGTGAAGGAAAATATCGTGAGGAAACCTGCATGTCTGAGAAATAAAAAAAATAAAAAATATTTCGAAGACATGTGTGAAGTCCGCCAACACGCATTGGGGCAGCGCGACGGCCACTTCCTTGCCTTAAACCCTCTCAGAAGTGAGAGAGGGCCTGTGTCCAGCAGTGAGACGTATACGAGGGCGACTCCGAAAGTTTTTAGAACTGGCCACTTGTAAACGATATAATAAAAAAAATAAGTTCAAATTTTAAAAATGCAACTCTTTGCCAATATTATTGTGTAAGTATTTTATTAATTTGTCATTTACCTCATAATTTGACAGAGGCCCAAAAACTCCGTCGTGTTGATTGGTGTCGTGAAATGGTTCAACGATTTAACGGAGGTGACTCAAATGCTGTGTTCGACGTACTTACGGGTGACGAAAGCTGGATTTATTGTTATGATCCTGAAACTAAGAGACAGTCTGCTGTCTGGGTGTTTCCTTCCGAGGAGTTGCCAACTAAAGTGAAGAGAGGTCGAAGCGTGGGAAAAAAGATGGTGGCCTCGTTCTTCGGAAGGACAGGTCATTACGCAACAATTGTTTTAGAGGATCGAAAAACAGTTACTGCAGAGTGGTACACTAACAATTGTTTGCCACTTGTCACCACGACAACGCCTCGTCGCACACCGCCAAGCAAACAATCGACTACTTGGCGACGTCATACGTGGAATTACTGAGTCACCCGCCCTATAGCCCCGACCTCGCACCTTGCGATTTTTATTTATTTCCGAAAATAAAAGAAAAACTTCGAGGGAAACGTTTTATGGACGCCGAGGAAGCAGTGGCTGCGTTTCAAAATGCCGTCGAAGGAACCCCTAAGGGCGAGTGGGCAAAGTGCTTTTCCCAGTGATTCCATCGGATGCAGCGATGTATTGATGTAAATGGACACTATTTTGAAAAGATATAATAAAACTAATAACTTGCTAGTTTGTTCAGTTTTTGATTTTCTAAGAACTTTCAGTGTCACCCTCGTATAAGATGTAACTTTAACTTTTAGCCTTGGTTATCAAAATAATATCCCATTCTCCCACATAAACAAAATCGAAATGAAATATTTACTTGAGATGTCGCTGCAGCGCGCTGTGCTCGGTAAAGCTGTGTCCGCACTTGCAGCACGACGTGCCGCGAACGCGTTGCGTAACCTCACCGGCATCCTCCGATCCTGAGCAATTAATGAATAACTGGCTTTATTTTTGTTTTTTTTTTAATTAAAATAGAAGATATCACAATAAAAAGATCACATGGTATATGCGGGTTTTAAGGATTCTAGGGGAAGGTATATTAGTCGACCGCCGTACCAAACGTCTCGCACTTTTCGTTTATAAAACTGTAGTGACAAATGAACTCACAGTCCACTTGATGGTAAGTGGATACCTACAGTTAACTTTAAACAAAGAAGGCTACAGATGCGTTGTCACCCCTGAAGACTAAGATGGCCTCACAGCCTCTCTATTCCGGCTCTCTGTTCCCTCCAGACCGGAACACAGCAATAATGCTTGCATTGGTATTTGGCGGCAGTATAGGTTACCTACTTAGACGGACTGTTAGGCCGAAAGGAGTCAAACCACCTAGTAAACCCTTTCACGCTTTACTCCCTGGTACTGGTACCTTACATCTGGCACAAATAAAGTGGGATACCGCACATCCATCGGAAGCTATAATAGTATTTTGTCCTTTCTAATAGTCGCCTCTTACTACAAGGGCACAAAATTGAGCGATAGATTTTCGTATGCCACCATCACACTGTCCAAATTGTTCATATGGTTTAAAATAAACAGAAAATATTTTAAAACTTATTTTAAAAGTACGTTGTTTAATATTCCTTGAATAGGGTTGTAGACTCTCCTCACGGATGACAACACATCTACATTTGATTCTTAAGAATAAGGGTGACAAACGAACACAGTCCATCAGATGTAAGTGGATGCTGTAGACCATAGATATCTATTATCTACATTTGTGTTCGATTAAAATAAAAATGCAGATACGCTGTCATCTCTGAGGACTGAGATAGAATGCCTCGTTACCAGTAAAATGAGTGTTTCGCTACACTCACCATACGAAACACAGCAACATTAAGCTGTTATTCCACTATGGTATTCGATAAGAGCTTGGTCTTACTCCGGTCGAGACGATCTATTCGTATTCCAACCATTTTTAAGTTGCAGCGTAGTTCTACGACGTAAAAAGGATAAGTGTGTAGTTAATAATTATTCTATTGTGAGACTTCAATTTCTATTTTGGGACTGTCCAGCAGAATCTAGAACTATTGGCCGCCTTATTCTTTATTGCGTGACGTTTTATAATATTTATGTATTTTTTATGAAAAAAAAACCGATGATCTATACTCTTATATTTCTTTATTAGCACCTTATAGCCTGAATCTTCAAAATGGCGAAACAGTTAATTCGAATAAAAGAATAATTGTAACTTAAAAAATGTCTGCATTATACAAGTAATATTAGATAAAATATATTACTAACCTTGTTCATCGCTCATGGTACTGTGTTCTTTTTGTCTATGAGCATACAGGGCATTTTTGTTTGGCAGCACCTCGCTACAGTCACGGCACGGTATTCTGATGGGATGGTAAAATATAAGGCGACCTAAGTTTGTTATCCTATTTTAGACAAATATCTTCATCATATATGTAGGAACGGAAAATGAGACGATGAAAGAAATGGGATGTTATACTGATGATAGGTACAGTATAAGCGAGCAAAGACAAGAGAGAATGAGGCATAGACGGTTATAGACAAATAAAACATAGTGTATAATTTAGTTTTTGATATAAAACAGTACTCCTTGTTTTATTGCTATGCTTTATGTATTAGGGGAACGGAGGTTAAAGACGTAAATCGTAAGACGAGTGTTACTGAGTCAATTGTTTTAACATATTGAATATTGAAAATATAAGGAGATAGAGTTAAGACGACGTTTTTGAAGACCCATTCCCATATAACACATCAGTCAATCCCAAAGTCCCGAGCCTAAGTAAGAAAAACATAATTTTTAATCAAAATTTAATTTTATTCATCAATATAGTCTCCTTCAAGAGTGATACACTCAGTCCAGCGCCGCTCTAACATTTCTATGCCTTTTTTATAATACGATTTGTCCAACCCTTCAAAATACGCTTCAGTTTCGGCGATCACTTCTTCATTTGAGGCAAGTTTCTTTCCAGATTGCATTTCTTTTAGCTTAGCGAACAAATAATAGTCGCTGGAGGCTAAATCTGGCGAATACGGTGGGTGAGCAAGCAACTCAAACTTTAACTCTTTAAGTTTCGCCATGGCGACAACAGACTTATGACATGGTGCATTGTCCTGATGAAAACGAACTTTTTTTCTTTTGCATTTGAGGCCGTTTTTTCGCGATTTCCTCCTTCAAGCGCACTAATAACGACATATAATATTCGCTATTGATCCTTTTGCCCTTCTGTAGATAGTCTATAAATATTATAGCATGCACATCCCAAAACACGGGTGCCATAACCTTTCCAGCTGAAATTTGAGTTTTTGGTCGCTTTGGGCGGCTTTCATTGGTTGCTGTCCACTCACTTGACTGCCGTTTTGATTCCGGAGTGTAGTGGTGGATCCAAATTTCATCCATTGTGACATATCGCATGAAAAAATCCTTTTTGTTACGCCTAAATAACTCTTAAACAGCGCTCTGAGGCTTCAACACGTTGATGCTTTGGTTAACGGTGAGCAAACGCGGTACCCACTTGGAACAAAGCTTTCTCATAGACAAATGCTCATGCAAAATGGTGAATGCACTACCTTTTGATATCTTTAGGTCGTCGGCTATCTCTTGCAATTTCATTTTACGGTCTTCCAAAACTATTTTGTGAGCTTTTTTATGTTTTCTGAAATAACAGCCTCATTTGGACGTCCAGAGCGTTCAGCATCATTTGTGTCTCTTCGTCCGCGCTTAAATTCAGCAAACCAACGTCTAACTGTTGCTATTGATGAAGCAGAGTCCCCATAACACTTGTGAAGCCAACTTTTTGCTTCAACGGTATTTTTCTTCATTAAAAAATAATGTTTAATTAGCACTCGAAATTCTTTTTCGTCCATTATTTCCAAAAATTTCAAAGTGGCGCCAAAAACAGTTACCATAACTTTTAAACAAATAATTTAGTGGTTATGAAAATTTTGCACAGATTATATTATAGAAGTCTGTTCTTTTTAAAAATAAAAATAATTTTTCCCTAACAGCGCCATCTATACGTCAGGCTCGGGACTTATTGACCGACGTAATATATTATAGACATTTTTAAATGTCGCACTCCGTGTATTTAATCAGCCTGTTCAATTATAGCTAACAACGGACAGATGCGTGATTCAATCCTGAAGAGTGAAGACTAAGTTGAAATTACTCAGTTTTTAATTAACTTGCTCTTTTAACCTTCAAATCATAACACAGCAGTGGGTGCCTTGCTGGCAGCAGGAGTCAGTGGGAGGTCGTTAATTACCCTCGGTAGCGAAGCCTCCATAGAAGCCGGGAAGCCGGGCTTGCCCTATCAAACTGCTCAATCAATAATATCAACTAATAAAATAACTCGTAAACTGTTTCAAATATTTTAAATTTCCCGCGCGCTTCTCTGTCGCTGTCGCTGACCTGTTCTACACAGTCCATAGATTACTGTATATACACAGCCTTATAACGTCAACACGCGACAAAACTGCGCGATTAGGTTGTCATAAAAATTAGTCGTCTCTCTCGCACGCGTGGGCTTTTACCGGGCTTTCGAGAAG
Source organism: Parnassius orleans (assembly GCA_029286625.1). Taxonomy (NCBI): domain Eukaryota; kingdom Metazoa; phylum Arthropoda; class Insecta; order Lepidoptera; family Papilionidae; genus Parnassius; species Parnassius orleans. Next base: position 520,240 of record JAGSMP010000423.1, on the reverse strand, counting down.
ACAATCGCTTCCCTTTCTAACCTGTGATAAAATGATCTATAATGAAATATAACTACGATTGTTTATATAGCAATTTGTACGTAGCGAAAAAGCCCGGCTTTTAGTGTGAAGTTAGTCATTAGTCAAGCGCGGGCGATACCTTTGCAAGTTTACTCTGTGTGTTTACTTGAGCGAATAAATATTGCGAGTTGAAAATTTATGCTTTTTTATAGCTTTTTAGTGAAAATGGAGGATAATAGTGTTCCTTGTGATAAATTGAAGTGTGTTAAAGTGCTAATCGGCAAGGAAAACGTAAAATCGAAAAAGAGAAAAGGTAAATTTTTATAAAACTGCTAAAAACAACAAAACCATATCTTGGGCTTGCCCTAGTTTGGAGCCCTAGATTCGCCACTGATTACCCTGACGGAATCATAGGCAGGAAAGCAGCCCTACAAACTACAAAATGAATTTACTTTTTAATTTCATATATTTTTAAATTTGTCCCCATTCCCACACTAAATCCTATTCGGTCGAATACCGAATATTTAGGTAGGTACTATTCGGCCGAATATAAAATACTTAAAACAGATGTTTTGTTGTAGTCAGATAATTGGTAAAATGAAAACAAACTATTGATTTATTTTATAAAAATCGTATTTTTCTTATAATCATTAAAGTATTCTATGTACTGGAAACTATCAAACTATCAAATAAATGTCTATGTACTGAAATAAAATAATTAAAATTTAGAAATGGAAGATTATGGTGCAGAAAGACTAATTTTTCTGCATTTTCAGGCAGGTAGTTTACTCCTTTTTTTTCGTAAACAATCACAGCTTCAGAGAAAAGACGTTGTAAATAAACACTACTTCCTTCTCGGCCGAACAATTTTGCCTAATATTCGGCTATACGGCCAGGAAGCCCGCCGAATATACTAGATATTTCTCTTAATCGACTCTTACTATCCCACGGACTGAATAGAATAGTTGATTCCTCTGCTGCAACCGACGTTTGAGATTTACTATTTCAAATTTACGAAGAGACAACGTTTCTTTTCCATTCATATCAATTTGTGCTAAAACCTTTAATACCTGTAATCATTCCTAGTAATCTTGGTTGCACCGCCTCCATCTTCTTGTCCAGTCTTTCCATGCATCTTTTTTCTATGATACGTCAAACTCCAACTATTTATAACCAAATATTAACCAGTTTTTTTTTAATTTTTAGGCTAAAAACATATAAACGTTAATACAGGATCCATCATTAGAAGAGGTGATTCACCGTCATGGCGACGGTTGATCAGCGGTTTGACGACCATAATGACCTACCTCTATTTTTATACGATAAGGGTGACATGCGAGCACACAGTCCACCTGATGGTAAGTGGTTGCTGTGGCCCATAGACATCTTCATCTACCCTCGTTTGCAATTCGAAATGTAGATGCGTTATCAGCCGTGAAGATTAAGATGGAATGCCTCTTTTCCAGTAAAAAGGGTCTCCGGTTGGATGATAAATTCTGAGAGAAGTAATAGGTGGCTAACCCATCTCCTACACAATCACAAATCCAATATCCCATTAATCGCCTTTTACGACATTCGTAGCAAGTAACACAGTTGGCACATTCTTTTTGTAATAAGTTTACTATTTTATCCTTTCCCCAATCCACTTGAATTGTGCCAATCTATACACAAATAAATAAATTTGAAGTGTCTGTTTGTAATGTCAGTATAAGAGCTTTTTCCAAATGCATATGAAAGTGTATACGGTACTTAAAACAAAAAAAAATATCTGTCTGTTTATTTCGGCTAATTTCCGAAATGGCTGGACCGATTTTGACGGGATTTTCACTGGCAGATAGCTGATGTTATAAGGAGTAACTTGGGCTATTTTTATTTTAGAAAAAGAATTAGGGTATTAAAGTTGGAAAAATTTACTTTGCCAATATCCACTCAATAAAATAAAATGATGTGTCTTACCTAGTTTGAAGAGCACCTCCCACCCTCCCTCAATTGCGTGCACTATCCCCGTCACCACTAATCCCAGCACCACTACTCCCACCACCACTACACTAGGAAAGACACACCACCGACGACAATACGACACGTGTTTCGCCTCTACACGAGGCATCTTCAGGTGTAGTAGACTCTACGGTGGCTGACCGCTAAGTGAGCGGCGAGCCAAAAACAGCTGCTATTTATAAGACTTACCGACGCAACCGCTCCCCACTTAAGTAGTGAGCGACCGCGTCATGCGATAAAACATGCGACCAATCACCACCTGACGTACGCAGCCGCCAGCTATTAAATTAATAACAAGCCGCCGCGAAACGCCCGCCTACCCTCCAACCACGCAACCAATCGCTAATCACCGTGAAGGTGACGAACGACTATATTGCGAGGCTGTCCGTTATTGGAGAGCAGGTTTAAAGACGTTTAAGAGAGGTGAGTTAGAAACATTTGTTTGTTCATTCAGCAGTGCAACATTACTATTTTTATTTTTTAATATCTCCAACTGTTCCAGCACACACAGTCGCAGCCCTTTATTACAAGTATGTAAGACTAAAGGAGTGGTCGTTGGTTTAGGTTATGTCCAGTGTCCAAGAGATGTTTAGCGAAATGGGATTTATCGGGATTGCAATTCCTGTACGCGGCTAAATGCTCTTTGTAACGTGTCTCGAAGTTGCGACCAGTCTGACCCACGTAAATGGCGTGGCATTCGTCACAAACAAGTTTATAAACACCCGACTTTTGACGAATATCTAACTAATCTTTATTATTACAGATATTCCTAAGAGAATTGTTTGTTTTGAACGCAACGTACACGCCGCTCTGTCGAAGAGTATTAGCTATTTTTTCAGATATGGAGCCTAAGTAGGTCAAACTGCTCACATATCGACGAACACTTTGAGGTTGAACCGCGTACAGAGAATTGCGGACGGCATGCTTTTCTTTCTTTTTAATTAAATTGTTAATGAGATTTTTTGAAAAACCATTAGATACCGCAATTTGATAAATTACGTTAAGCTCTTTTAAATAATTTTTTTTACTTAATGGGACAGTAAACAAACGATTAATATAACAATAATAAGCGGCTAATTTATGTTGCCAGGGATGACACGATGACGCAGGGATGACCGTGTCGGTATGAGTTGACTTTCGGTAAATTTGGAAAACATGCAACGACTCCTTTCTCGTTGTTGTTAAGTCGAGGAAATTAAGGGAACAATCTTGTTCCAATTCAAGCTTAAATTTAATTTTATCGTGGACTCTATTTATTTTATTAAGGAAAACATCCAGTTGTCTCCTTGTGCCAGTCCAGCAAATAATTATGTCGTCTACATATCTATAATAGTACAAGATATTTTGATGTGTGCCATAAGAGGACTTAGAGGGGACCCCATACTTAACCCTTCTTTTTGTAGATAGAAACGGTTATTAAACCGAAAATAGTTTTGTTTCTTACAGAGAGAGGTTAAATTAAGAAGATCATTTGTTTCCCCGGGATGTAGACGACGTTTATTTAAAAGATCTGCGAGTATACGCAAACAGTCGGGGGATGGGACATTTGTGAAAAGACTATCAACGTCTAAAGATAACAACATGGATTTAGTAGGAATACGAATATCTTTAATTTTGGAAACGAGATTATTTAGCGTTATTAGCAATTGCAATCCCGATAAATCCCATTTCGCTAAACATCTCTTGGACACTGGACATAACTTAAACCAACGACCACTCCTTTAGTCTTACATAATTGTAATAAAGGGCTGCGACTGTGTGTGCTGGAACAGTTGGAGATATTATAAAACAAAAATATGTAGTAATTTTGCACTGCTGAATGAACAAACAAATGTTTCTAACTCACCTCTCTTAAACATTTTTAAACCTGCTCTCCAATAACGGACAGCCTCGCAATATGGTCGTTCGTCACCTTCACGGTGATTAGCGATTGGAGGGTAGGCGGGCGTTTCGCGGCGGATTGTTATTAATTTAATAGCAGGCGGCTGCGTACGTCAGGTGGTGATTGGTCGCATGTTTTATCGCATGACGCGGTCGCTCACTACTTAAGTGGGGAGCGGTTGCGTCGGCGAGTCTTATAAATAGCAGCTGTTTTTGGCTCGCCGCTCACTTAGCGGTCAGCTACCTAAAGATCTAAAACACCTGAAGATGCCTACAACACCTAAGAAGTCTACAACACCTGAAGATGCCTCGTGTAGAGGCGAAACACGTGTCGTATTGTCGTCGGTGGTGTGTCTTTCCTAGTGTAGTGGTGGTGGGAGTAGTGGTGCTGGGATTAGTAGTGACGGGGATAGTGCACGCAATTGAGGGAGGGCGGGAGGTGCTCTTCAAACTAGGTAAGACACATCATTTTATTTTATTGAGCGGATATTGGCAAAGTAAATTTTTCTAACTTTAATATAATGGATTTCCGCAAAGTAACGCCTGATTTTATTAATTAAAGAATTAGGGTTTAAATTAGGGAAAAAACTTAAAACCCATGAAATCTATAATCGTAATAAATTCCACGCGGACGAAGTTGCGGGGAACAGCTAGTACAGAATAAAAACAGTACGCACGTATATATAATAATATGCGGGCTTGTTATTTTTGTTGTACTCACTGCCGCAGCAATGGGCTGAATGTAAACGAGGCATAAAAATGTCAGTAGCCGAAGTCCGGCCTCCGGTCTACCGACAAGTTTTCTGCTACTTGCTATCAGCCAGAGATAGCTAGTAGAGGTCATGTGTCTTACCTGTTTAGAAATGTGAGCTCACACTGGTTACACTTGTAGAGGTAGTTATCGTTTGCGTGCTTCATACGACGGTGCACTTGTAGGTAAGTCCAGTGTAGATAAGAACGACCGCAGTCCTGATAATTAATAACTTATTATCACTCAATATTGTATAAACAAATAACAGAACACACACACACACAATCACGCACGCACGCACGCACGAACACAAGCACGCACGCACGCACGCATGCACGCGAACCCGCACACATACGTTTTTTCCACTTTACAAATTAACTTAAATAATATGCCTTTCTGTATTTCAAAATTGCAGTTATTAAAATAAATTTTGTAAATAGCTAGTACAACCTTTCATGTATAATCTACTTTAAAAAAAAAGTCCCGCTGGGTTTCTTGCTGGTTCTTCCCAGGACAGAGGTTTTTTTTCCAAACCAGTGGTAAAGTAAAAATTACTTTCAATAAGAATTACATATATGTGCTATAATCCAGCTAATTTATCCAGTTAACTATTCACTTTTTTTTCTATTTATTTGACAATAATTTTACAATATTTAAATTGATATTTTACGGTATAAACATAAGCTATACAGCTAGTTACATATGACTCCACCGAGACTTTGCAGGAATCAGGAAGTCACCTACCATACAGCACCGCCTGCTAAGCAAATAACAGCACGAGTTTAAAGACGAGTTTAGGTTAGTAAGTGAATAGTTAGTAATAATCTAACATACGCAACACATTGTCTTTCTTTCTTCGTTGGTCCGAAGGTTTTGCGAATCTTTAAGTCGCCTGAAAACCGTAGCGATGACGAACTTGAAATTGATAAGTTGAGAGAGAGGGACTGATCAAAAGCTATGACTGAATATTATCACTGTGGTGTTTATGTAATTAATACTAGCGTAAGCACATTCGCACAGTAATAAATCAGTATCCGTTACTTGAAAACAAAAAGTTTGGCATACGCGGTCCATTTGCGCTTTAAAACACATCCTGGCATGGTCGCTTAGATATGGCGCGGGGAGAGCGTCAATAATACGACTGTAATATCCGAGTACTTGTTTATTAGTTGTTCAAGTGTGCTTACGCTAATACTTATTACATAGAACTATATATACTATATTTGACTGCCTCGTTGTCAAACATAGTATATATAGTTCGTCGTAGTAGTCGTGAACGCGATTGCTGATCATAAGATTCTGGTTTCGAATCCCAAGTTGAGCCAAAATCAGTTATTGGGTTTTTCTGACAAAAAATTCTCAGTAACAGCCCGGAATCAGGAATTTGCCGGAGTTTAACCCCGATCCGAAAGCACGTTAAGCCGTTGGTCCTGCACCTGATCTCTCTCCGGTCCTGTCAGATCTCAGTCCCATCGGACTATCAGAGTGAGGGAATGGAGAGTGCACCGGTGCTTGCGGACACACTCGTGCACTATAATCCTGTCCTGCGAAAGTGGCTAGTCTCCGTTTAGATTGGCCGCCGTGACCAAAAATTCGGTCTGGAGAACATTGCATAGGCAGACAACACAACACCATGCCGATTGGAGCCCACATTCCCAAATCACTTGCACCACAGGCATTAAACTCGATCTTCCATCAATTGAATCACTGAAAAAAGTTCTCCGTGTAAATCACCTCGCATAAAAAGTGTTTGACGACAGGAAAGCCCCCATATCCAAGGATGCCAGTAGCCGATGGTCCGGCTTCCGGTCTACCGGGACACTTTGTCTGCTTCTTGCAATCGGCCAGGGAACGCTTGTAGAAACCATGTGTCGTCTTGTGGGTAGTGCATCTGATAAAGAGATAGTATGTATTTATAAGTAGAGACGAAAATTTCAACGTTCGTACCTCCTTCGCCTCGATTGTAGTTTTTATCCAGCTTCAGCTCCAATTATCCAAATATCTTCAATTTCCAACCTTATTTATATGTAACTAAGGGTGACAAACGAGCGCACAGTCAACCTGATAGTAAGTGGATTTTTCATTACACGTAACCGAAACCTCGTAAATCAATTCGTAAGGGTGCACAACTTCCTATAACACTCAAAAATATAAATATAAAATACACTATCAACTTGGCTTCGGCAATAATAATCAATTAGTATTTCTCTTCCACCTCATTTCGTCTCGAGGGTTTCGTAAGGGATGAAATTATGAAATGCCAAAAAAATCTTATAGCTTCCGTTAGATGGCGCTATAACCATCTCGTTTACGTCAGACGTTAAATACACATACCAGCGACGGGTGGCAGCGTCAACGATGTGAGATGTCTGGTGCTGCGATCATCAAACATGGCCGACAACAGGAGAGCATGTCCAGTATTGGACTTTTAAGTGCTGCTGATGATGAAGAATATATGTAACGAAAATAATTCAACATTGCAATAATAATGTGCCTGTTTTAGATTTACGAGGGCGTTTGGTAAGGCCTGTCACAACTCTATATATAAAAATCAATTGCTGTCCGTCAGTCTCGCTAAAACTAAAAAACGGTTCGACCGATTTTGATGAATTTTTGTGTGCGTTCGAATGGGTCCCTAGATGGTAAGTGGCGCTGTTGTCGAGGTCCAGAAATAACCCATGTGAAGCTGGGGCGGGTCGCTAGTTTATAATAAATTGCCTACAATAATAATTATGTGCAGAGACAACTGTGACACTTTTTGGTATTTATATCAATTAATTAGTACAATCTCCTGGAGGAAGTATGAAATACAAAATCTGTTACAGTATATTTGGTTCTTTTTATTTGTTGGACCCTAAACCCACAAAATAGTAGCAATTTGACATTCATATTAATTGAATAACTTTTCAAGGGCTATCAACACGCAAACTCGTATAAATGACTTACTATTACACAAATTGAAATTATAATGTACTAATTTATAATTAATGCTGTCAATAACCCAATTTGAAAGTAATACGTTTTAAAAAGTAAAATAATAAAATGGCACGAATTGTTCAGTATTCAAAATGGAAAAACTTACCTGGAATATGTGGCGAAACTGACTTTACAGATGTGACAAGTGAAGGGATTCTTCACTCCCTTGTGAATCACGCGATGGCTGTTGAGCGCGTCTTCCAAATAAAAGACACTGTAACACAAGAACACCAGGTATTTATTGACAATCCTAAAACATTTTTATAGAATCGTGGGTGACAAAGTTCACCTGATGCTAAATAAATGCTATAGATGTCCATAGACACCTACATTGCTTTTTTATCCTCGATTACTAATCGAAATGCATACGCGATGTCACCCCTGAGGACTATGATAGATTGCCTCGTTCCCAGTAAAAGTGTCTCCGGTTCTCTACACTCGCCATACGAAACACAGCAGCGTTATGCTGCTATTTCACGCTAGCTTTTTTTGCGGACTTACATGATCAAGCCGATTCTTTCGAATCGCAGCGTGGATTTACCACGAACAAAACGTTACCCTCACATTAGGAATTTCCCCTATATCGTGGAGAAGATGGAATTCTTCGTTACCAATAAAAAGAGTGTCCAGTACTCGTCATTCAGCATACGAAATCTAAGTTTTCAATAAGAGCGTAGAGTACATCTCTTTCATTTTTAACACACTACCTATGGTGAGCTAGCGGAGAATGTACAAAAATATTTCTTGTACAATAAATAATTTTCGATCTATTCTATCTATCTTTCCCCAATCGGGCCGACCCATTCGTGCTGCAGCCATAATACAGCTGCAGTGGCTCTACCGCATAGAAAGCGTTACACCGGCAGCAGTTGGTCCTCACGTTGGGAAGATACCACTGCTTTGTAAGCGCGCATCAGTCCTACCTATATAGTTATTCCTATGGTCTGCAGTAGCTACTTACCATCAAGTAATTTCACCATCGCACATCGCGACAGAACTCGAAATACCATCCGTACCATCTGGATGATTGGCGGTCCACTACTGTGCGATTTAGAAGAAGTTTTCTTCCTCGCACAACTTCCTTGTGGAATCAAATACCGCCAGCAATTTTTCCGGACCGATACGACTTAAGGACCTTCAAGAAAAGAGCCTACTCTTTTTTAAAAGGCCGGCATCTGCAATTCCCCTGGTGTTGCGGTTGTTCATGGGCGGCGGTAGTCACTTACCATCAGGTGAGCCGCATGCGCGTTTGCCCCCTCTCATATAAAAAAAATATATTGGTAAATCCAATTGAGCATGCCCTAAGCGCATTAAAAAAATTACGTATAACATGATTATACGGAATTTTTAAAGTAGTTTAAATACACACAAGTTTTCACTAATAACCTTATTATACTTCCAATTTTCCGATAATTTTATGTCAAACTTCAATTTTAAAAAAAAGTTTGGAAAATCCAAAAGTGCACGACTCATAATGCTCATATGATCATCATATCACCATTCAGGTCACTCCATAAAGTCCAAGACGTATTTAAGTATAAATATTACATCCTACTTACTTTTAGTACGTACTACTATTATTTATTCTGTGCTTTTAAAATATTGTAATAAAAATCTCTGATTATTATTATAATCAAGTATGAGTGAGTGACGCAGTCTCTATTTAGTAAAAAATAAATTCACACAAGGCTGCTAAAACACCGAATATATCGACATTTCGCAGCCGAAAAAAATTAATTATAACTAAACTAAACAAAATTAAACTGCCATTTACATTCAATGGCTTCCCACATGATAGATGAAGAGTTTTAAAAATAGATTGAGTTGAACAATTGATATTTTCAAAAGTTATCGTGTTTACGAAGCCATGAGAACTTGATAAATCCACACCGTAAGCCACTAAAACCCCTTTTTATATGTATAAATAGCAATTAATCGATTTAAAAAAAAATAAGTTCAACAATCATTTATCTTTCTGACAATGTGCTTTTTATATCACTTATATGTACAATATGATTGCTAGATACGATTTCATGCGACAAAACGTTCTTAATTTTTAGGCCCTAGTAGAGCATACCTACGCGCTAGCGCTTACGGCATGCAAAAGAAAGTGGCGGCATAAGAGAATCCACTACTATTTTACTCCATATCGTCCCGTGGGTGTCTTAAGGGCGACAGAGGAAAATTGAACAGGAGATGGGCAGCAGCATCTTCCTGATAAAAACCCAAAATTATAAAAAACTGCGGATGCAAACTCGTGTGTCAAGTGTGGCAAGTATGGCAAATATCCCCCCTATGAGATAATCGGTGGGGTAGGCTTATGTTCAGCGGGGGATTCTTGATGTGCTATGATGAATGATTAGATTTTAAAATAAAAATCATAATTGTTAAGCTCCTCTTACTCCTCGCAGTACTCGCAGCGGAAGGCTTTCTCGATTTCGACGACTCTAATGATTATCCTCGCGAAGTCGGTGAGCGTTGATAACAACGCTTCGCCCTCTGGTCCACAGTCTGCTTGAGGAAACTTCGCTATTGGACATACAAACAAAATCAACGCTACTATTGGCTTCATTTTTACGCGCCACCTACCTTTCCGGTAGGTGATGCCATGAGTTTGATTGTAAAATAAAATTTATTGTAACTCGTAGCATAGCTATGAACCGTCTCGACGAAACAACATTGTGTGAATATGACTTTAATCGGTCAAGTAGTTCAAAAGTTACACTATGACTAACAGGATACATCAACAATTATAAATATAAAGATAATATATAAACGTCTCTTCTTCTTCTTCTTTAAGAGCACATGACAGTTCAGAGGGCTATGCTCGGGGTTTCTCTGCGTGATAAACTTAGAAATGAGGATATCCGCAGTAGAACCAGAGTAACCGACATAGCCCAAAGGATTAGTAAGCTGAAGTGGCAATGGGCCGGCCATATAGCTCGAAGAACCGACAACCAATGGGGAAGAAAGGTTCTCGAGTGGCAGCCTCGTACCGGCAGGCGAAGTGTAGGGCGTCCCCCCACTAGATGGAGTGACGACCTGGCAAGACATGCATGCAGGTGGCTCGGGACCGTGCTTTGTGGCATTCCGTGGGGGAGGCCTATGTTCAGCAGTGGACTTGTGAAGGGCTGTAATGATGAAAATGATGACAGTTCATTGCGAAGTGGAAATGGGATTTTTTATAGAAGGAACGATCATACAGTCCACCTGTCGGTAAGTGGTTGCAGTGGCCCATAGACTCTTACATCTATCCTGGATTAAGATTTTTTTATATAAAACTGACGTGATAAATGAACTTACAGTCTATCTGATTGTAAGTGGCAACTGTAGTGGGTACTGTACATGCGTTGTCTCCTCTGTGGACTAAGATAGAATGCCTCTCTGATCTCTGTACTATACTGGCTCTCTTAACCCTTTAGACCTGAACACTTGAGCGGCAGAAATAGGTAAGAAGAGTGTGGTACCTACACAGACGGACTCCGAGGCGGAAAAGGAGTACTACCACCGGGACGAACGTAACGTATGGTCCGTACGGATAAAGAATGGGATTAAAAATGGCGGCTCATCAAGCCCGTACCGTCAACATGCACAGTACAAATAGCGAAAACCGGCTAATAACGTTATATCGTTATATTATTCAGTTAATTGTAAATTTTCTATTAATGTATACGCAAGTAGGTACATTAATATTAAAATTAAATTTATAACTAGCGACCTGCTCTGGCTTTGCCTGGGTGGGAACTTAATGTGGCGTTATTTAGACTTAAGATAATTATTAAAGACCATTTATATTATCTTATCAATATTTATATTTTAACAAAAGCTCAAATTTTTTCGGATAAAATTTATTCTAGATAACTCCTGGTATTACTCTCTATTTATTCGAGAACTTTTATTAAAAGAGTTTGATCCTTTCCCGGTCAAGCCAACCCATTCGTACTGCAACCGTAATTCACGTTAGCGTGGTTCTAAAATGTCTCTCGCATTGCGTGGCCTCTCCCAAGGATACATCGTGATCGCAACGCTTGGCACGCAAATTGGCGCTTACAGTCAAGTTTGGCAACTTTATCAATGGATGTTAACTTTGCTTTCAGGGGTGTACTGGTACAAAATTACGATTAAAACGGAAAACGTGATGTTTTTCGAGATAAGCCATGTTTTGGATGAAAATACAATAACTAATTGACAGCATTGCTTTCGATATGGCAACATGAGAGTTAATTTTGGCATTTTATTTTAACGCGAATTGTGCCGGCGCAATAATCTCTTTGTTCAGTGCTCCAGAACTTTAGTTTGTAGTAACGTAATATTAATGGTTATCAAATGTAATATATCGTTTTTAACATGTTGGTCTTAACATTTATCTATAAAACTAACTTAGCAAAGTTACCATACTAGTGATGCCACGATGTGACGGTTACTTTGCCATGTTTTGTCATAACCAAGGGTTGTCTTTCAACCTATATTATTAACCGATTACAACTATTTAAACAAAGTGTTCTGCACTTGACATTCTATGTATGTATGTACATATGTATGATTGTATCGATGTTTCACCGTAGCAGCCCATTAGACCGATTTTACGAGTACCAAATGAGTCGTCAATCAATTCATCTTTATTAAAAATGAAGGAAAATAATAGAGAAATATATATTATTTTTACTGCGTTGTCGGGCATTAATAATATTATTACTACTTAGTATTTTTCATAATTTCAACTTAGTGTATTGATATTAAGCAAAACATTAATTGTCATTTTTGGCAATTTAAACTAATATATAACAGCAAAACATTAATAATCATTTAAAATGACAATTAAAACATTAATTGTCATTTTGAATGATTATTAATATTTTGCTATTGTGGGAAGATAATATTTAGATTGATTACAATAATGATGACCTGACATCATTTTGTTACGACCCGTAATAAAATGGTGATGATGACTAATAAAAAAACGAATACTTGTTAAAAATAATTGTAACAAGCTTTTTTTTATTCTATACTATAATTGATTTAAGCTTATTATTGCACCAATTTAATTTTTAATTTTAGACGAGAGTATTTTTGTTTGATATATATTTTTTTTTTCTGTCAATAAATTCTCAGGAATAGCCGGGGTTGAACTGGCGATATTTCACCCTCTTATCTCGAAAAGCACGAATAGTCGTTGATCGTTCGCCTGTCGGATTGCAGTCTTATTGGACTACAAGAAAGACACTCTACAAAATAGAGAGTGCACCTGCGCTTGCGCACACACTTGTGCACTATAATCCTGTCCTGTGTAGATGGCTAGTTTTAATTTAGTCCAGCTGCCGTGACTGAAATTCCGTCTGGAGGACATTATTAACAGTAAATTTAGCATACTTGTGTTTCCATATACTCATCTCTCATAAATAAATTAAACGTGTATTATTCATTACTAGTGAACATTGTGTGGTGCTTTTAAAAAGACAGCCATAACCCTATAGAACAGCATAGTACAGAAAGTTTAAGCTGTAACCTAGGAGTTTTTGTAACCCCTAAATTCCTTGTCAAAATAAACGTACCGAAAACTGCCACAGTGTGTGTCACTAGACCACTGGTCGGCGACAGCTGGATAGTGGCTTCATTTTCTTCCTTAACAGCTGGACTCAACTGCTCCACGCACTCTTTCGATTTGGTGGCATGCTCCTGCAGGTATTTATGTAATCAATTAAAAAATCTTATATAGCATGACGAATGATGAACAATTTGTTGATTAATTTGTGTTTAAACCGACTGTCCCAGAAGGAGGGTAATGTTTTTCGACTGTTTGCATGTCTCTTTATATGACTGACTATTATTATTGACTATTGTTTTTATCTATACATATGATTGACTATTATTTTTACTTACTGTAAGACGCGTGTCCCTAAAGGCGCGTGCACACTGCTGCTGCGGGAGCTCACCTCGGCGTCGTGCGTGTCCCTAAAGGCGCGTGCACACTGCTGCTGCGGGAGCTCACCTCGGCGTCGTGCGTGTCCCTAAAGGCGCGTGCACACACCGCACACACCAGCACCAGGCTGGGCGACAGCTCCTCCTCGTGAGCGCGCAGGTGCATTCGCAGTCTCGACCTTCGTGTAAGTTGCTTCAGGCAAATGTGGCACTGGAATGGCTTTATCTGTAAAAACAATTTAATCCTAGTATGTGCTGAATTTTTTTTTATTAATGTCTATGAAACATAATTTATTTTTCGTAAGACTTACTTGCAGATGCGTAACTCCGTGCTCGTCCAACGTCTGCTTATCAAGGAAGCGCTTCCCGCACGTGACGCACACATAGCGGCGCGTGTCCGTGTGCGTGCGGCTGTGCTTCGTTAGCGTCGCCCTTTGTCAAAAAATTACGTTAATTTTTAAAACTATCGTGACTATTTTATCCACCAACGAATAAAAGCTATAAAGTGTTCCAGTGTTTCAGTCACTCCAGCGGGGTTAATTAAATAGGCTTTCCAAACTTTCTAAAAGACCCCTTAAAGACCAAGAAAGGTTGGCCACATGCTTTAGTATCCCAACAGAGAAAATATACAGGTCTAGCAGTGGTACGATACATAATTTGGTTAATGAAGCATGTACTTGCAAGAATTGTATTGTGAATTTCAATGAAGGTCTAATCTGACTAAGATGGAATGCCTCGTTTCCAGTAAAAAGGGTCTCCGGTTCTCTACACTCACCATACGAAACACAGCAGCTTTAAGTTGCTATTTTACGCTAGTATTCTGTGAGAGCGTGGTCCTTCCCCGGTCGAGCCGACCCATTCGTGCTACAACTATACTGTTAATATAGCTGCAGCATGGCTCTACCACGTATATCTACTGCAGAATCTACTGCATAATTACTATTTCTATTCAATATACGTGAAATCTGTGTTACCTCAAAAAGAACGTCTTTCCGCAGTCTTTAACAGGGCACTGCCAGCGATTCTGCTTGTGATGCTGGAAGTGGACGTGGTCAAAGAGCTCGCTCTCCGTTGGGAAGTGGGCGCCTTCACATTCTGGGCAAACGTACTGCCCCTCAGCCGTGAGGAGTTTTGTAGTGTCGTGAAATTGCCTAAAGAAAGTTATTAACTAGTCAGTCAATTAATTTGAGAATTTCATTGGTGATTATATGCTATGTATCATCATAGTCCTCAAAGGTGAACACGCATCTGTTTTTAGTTTGTTTGTTTTTACTTTGTTTACAGTTGGCTGCAGATGACCATGGACTGCAGTAGCCTCTCACCATCAGATAGACTGTACGTTTGCCATTTCAGTTTTATAAAAAAAATAATAGTGGACAACACACTCTAAAACTCGAGTTTAGCTAAGCATTTGGTTGCAGCGCTGCGGATTCGCATCCCTCTAGGAACATATATTTGTATAGTTTACTAATAATTCTTCCCAGTCTGGAAGTTGTTCATATTTATTTAATGTATGTAAAACGCCCCTCTCATACGGGAGAAATTCCTAGTGTTGGTTCCAACGTCCTTTTTTGAAAAGCAATACCTGGAGTAGCACTTCTTGAAAATAGGTTGACTACTAATCGCAAAAGTATATTCTATTTTTTCACTATATTATTTAGTCCTTCTAGTACAAAGTTCTAGAAATCGTTATTACTTTTACCACCTATTCCAATTTCATAGTGAAATTATATTACCGTGTTATGGCAAATTGGAACAGTATACGACAGAAGTATCTGTTTTCTAAATTGAAATTTATAGGAATGCATATAGTGTATTGTAAATTATCTGTATAAATAAAAATGTAAATGTTCGTTTGTTGAAAATGTTTAATCTCCAAAGCTTTACACCGATTGCTGTAAAAATGTTATACTGAACTTTGTGAAAAACAGTGCCATCTGTTGTACGTAAAAGAAACATATATTTTCATTTTCGTTTAACCAGATTGTGCCACAGCAACGAATGGCCGGGTAAAGCTAGTAATATACAGGGTTATTTTGCAATAACCGGCCAAATTTGCAGAGAAGGTTCAGAATAAGTAATATAGGCAAATAGTGAAGAAAACTAAATTAAAAAAGTCTCAAACATTCTGTCCTTTTATCTTTTAAATTCAAAATGCGTGGTAATGCATTATTTTAACTGATTTTACTGATTATAAGGGTCGATCGGTATGCAAAAACATTGTTGCCCATAAATCACATTCAATTAGGGATAACTTCAAATAAAAGTAGAAGGTAGATTTACTCGAATTTTCAAAAACTGCAATTATGGTAGGGTCAGGTGGGGCATTTGTAATAACGGGGCATTTGTAATGAGATGCGATTATTATTTATTTTACTAAAGAAAGTAGTGCTGACATCTCTGATATGTCTTAAGTACTTTTTGCACTACGCATAGACAAATTCTCGTAACAGTTTGACTGGTTGATGTGTGGGCGAAACGTCATTTGTTGAGTGACATCGATGCCGCGTGTTATGCAAATTTGTAACCTGACTTTAAATCGATATTCATCTTGGAAAGAAACGTAAGTTAAGTTTATTTATTAAATATTGTGATACTATTCGGTATGAGAATTCACCTAAATATTGATTTTTGCTAAACTATCACAGATTGTTGTATTATGTCTATTATTACATTTACCCCTTGAAATTTATGTATCGGGGCAAAAGTAATTGCATGGTCAGGGGTAATTGCAATGTTTTTTTTTTTTAGATGGTGCGAAATTATATCAAAAATAATGGTTTAAAGCCTAAATACTCTGAAGAGAAATTACACAAAGCTCTTGATGAAATTAGAGCTGGTACAATTACTACACATAAGGCGTCAGTCCTTTACGGAATTCCATTTGCAACATTATATTGTCGAAACAAAGGAACTAGATGAGCAATTAAAAAAAGTAAAGGACGTAGGACTGCACTTCCTGAGAACGTCGAAAAAGTTTTGGCAAATTCTTTTAAAACGCTAGCAAAATAGGGTTTTGGTCTCAGTCGAAAAGAAATTTTGGAGTTAGTAGGTCAATACGTGAAGATGAATAAAATCGAAACCCCGTTTAAAGGAGGCATACCAGGAGAAGACTGGTTGCTTAATTTCAAGACAAGAGGAAAAGCAAAAAAAGACTGCAGATTCAGATGATAACAGTACTGATGTAGGTTTAGAAAATGAAGTAAACTATGCTGATTCTGACGAAAGCGAGTGGATAGAAGAGGAACTTGAAGTTTTTGAGTCAGATAATGAAAATATAATGGCGAAAATGAACAAAGAAAATGAAATAGAGGAGGAAACTGAACCGAATATCGGTATTAATAAATATTCTTTGATAAAAGGACATAAATATTATGTAGGCTTCGTGCAAAAAAAGAAAGACGATCGTTGGGAGGTTAAGTTTGTACGCCGCAAGGGCGCAACCTTTGTATGGCCTACCATAGAGGATGTGGATTTTATTGCTATTACCCCTGATTTAAAACTAACTACAGTTTGAATAAACTGAGCAACATTATTACATTTGCCCCTGTTCTCCGGGTAAATGTAATAAGTGAACCATTTTTTTTGAAATTTTGGTAAAGTTCTGTTAACTGATTATTTTAATTTACGAAGTTATATAAAACTTTAGTTTACTAAATGCTTAATACACATGGTAATTATTAGTTTTATACTTTTATAAACAAAAAAGTTGTCTGCAGTTGAATATATTATTCTAGTTATGGTACTAGCATTTACCCCACCTGACCCTATATCGTTATTTATATATTTGAACTAAAGTTTAAAATTTGGCTACTCTTTGAAAAATAACCCAGTATAAAATAGTTACCTTACTAACATATTTTTATTAGGGTAAACTTAAAGCATATTTGATTTTTAAAGTTTTCATGCACCTACATGTGAAATTTTAGTCTAACTTTAGACGTAAACGACTCGTTGCAATTGTGGCAGGTGACGAATTGCGGGTCGGAGGTCGGTCCGCGATTCCTCTTCTTGCGAGGCCTCTGTAACATGCAACAAACACAATCACAAATATTAAATATAAATCAATATCAGACCGTAAGATGTCCTCCTGGACAAGATCCTCTTCTGTTATGAAGAGAATTTCGCCTTAATCACACGTCTCACTGCCTCCTGTCGCCGTTCAGGTTATTTTACGACTGCGCAAACGAGATGAAACAGAAACAGAAACTTTTTTATTTATTTTTCTATTTTAATTACCACTGGTTCGGAAAAAACCTTCTACTAACTAGCAAGAAACCCAGCGGGACTTTTTTAAAAATAACAGCTTACAATCATGTATGTTACATCACCTCCTTCCCAGGGGTCAATATCATCCATGATCATAATGACAATGCCGCCGTCTATCGGTGGCCATGAGATATAATCACGCACATTATAGAGTAGTTTATTTATAGACTTTATAGACATTATAATATAGACTGTTATTAATAAATCGTATATTAACACTAAAAAGTTCGATGAGAACTCGTCTCACCACCTACTGGAAAGGGCAGAACAATGTCTGCTGGTCCAGCTAGTTGTACCATAAAACGATAAAATAAAAACAATGAAATCGTCAGGATTGTTTTTATTTTATATACTCGTAGAATAAGGGTGAGAAACAAGCACATAGTCCACCTGATGGTAAATGGATACTGTATCCATAGACATCTACATCCATCCACGATTAAGAATCAAAATGCAGATGCGCTGTCAACGCTGAGGACTAATATGGAATGCCTCGTTGCCAGTAAAAAGGGTCACCGGTTCTCTCCACTCACCATACGAAACATAGCAGCATTAAGCTGCTATTTTACGCTGGTATTATGTGAGAGCGTTGCCCATCTCCTGTCGAACCGTCCCATTCGTGCTACATTCATAATATAGCTCCAGCGTGGCTCTACCACGTCCAGAAATTCTATAAACATACAAATTAAACTTAAAATAATCCAAGTAAATAAGTAATTCAAGTACATATGTACCTAATATAATAGCGATCCGCCTCGGCTTCGTCTGAATAGGATCTATAAGTATAATCTATTACGTAAGATTTAAGATAATCAAAGGTTATTTTTAAAATAATGTATCAATGTCAAAGGTTATTTGATTATCTTAAATTCTAAATAACGTTGAAATTTTTTTTTGAAAATGTTTTTCGGAGAAAATATAGCCTAGAACCTAGATCCGTCCTGGTATTGCTCTCTATATGTTTGTAAAGTTTCATTACAAAGGTTCAGCTATTTTGAAGATTAACCCGGACAGACTGATCAAAATTTTAAGAATGGTAGCTTAAAATAGAAGCCAGTTATTACAATATTACAAACAGACACTTGAATTTTATTTATATGTGTATAGATTCACACTTACCACTACCAGTAAATCGTTATCAACAGCTTGCTGCTTCTGTCTAGGTCTTCCTTGTGCTCTCTGTAAAAGATTATTGGGTATAAATAAGATACAATTAAAGTAAGATTTTATTTAAAGTTTAGGCTAAAAGCCGAACAACCTTGCCTACACCTTGAAGCAGCCAAATTCGGTTTACAACAAAGGTGATGCGTTACGTCCATGTCACACCTATGCCAGTAGTTGTTGGGAGCACTACGCTCGAAGTTGTCGACGAGTATATTTACCTAGGACAAATAGTCCGACTGGGTAAGTCCAACTTCGACCGAGAAGTCAATAGACTTCGTTCAAGAGATTACGACACAACTTCTCGTCAAGTGTACCTACCTCAAAACTTGAAAACATGTTTGTACAACCAGTGCGTGTTGCCAGTGATGAATTATGGATCTGAGACGTGGTCTTTCACTGCTGGTCGTATGAGGAAGCTCAAGGTCGCTCAGCAAGCTATGGAGAGGGCTATGCTCGGGGTTTATCTGCGTGATAGACTTACAAATGAGGATATCCGCAGTAGAACCATAGTAACCGACATAGCCCAACGGATAAGTAAACTGAAGCGACAATTCCCGGCCATATAGCTCCAAGAAACAACAACCGATGGGGAAGAAAGATTCTCGAGTGGCAGCCTCGAACCGGTAGACGAAGTGTAGGATGGCACCCCACTAGATGGAGTGACGACCTGGTAAGACATGCAGGAAGTCGATGGATGCAAGTGACTCAGGACCGTGCTTTGTGGCATTCCTTGGGGGAGGCCTATGTTCAGCAGTGGACTTGTAACTGTAATGATGATAATGATGACCAGTTCTAAGGAGCTTTATTTTATCTCCCTTGTTCTGTTCTGAACAGGTACTTTAATATTTTATAAAGACACAAGATAATTTGAATTTAAAGTGTATTATTACCCTGTAAAAATCTTCTTCAGATGGTACACGTATGCCAGAATCGTCCTTTGTCGGGTCCTTCCGCTTCCTGCCACGACGGCGGCACTTGTGACTGGTCAAGCTTTCGGAAGTAGGAAATATTCGGCTGAAACAAAATACTCCCTACAGAACTGTAATTAATTAACTCTATGACAATAAATCGAGCCGTACGGTAGATTTGGAACTAAGTCTTGACATTTTTTTTGGTATTCCCATTTTTTTTTAAATTTATTTAACAAATAAATTATTATTAAAATCGGATAACGTGATAAGGAATTATCGCTGAACATACATAAAGTACTTCCGCCTTATTTTGAAGTCAGTTGAAAAGTAAAAACAGTTTGCATCCATAGAGTTAATAACTAAATTTAAGTAATTATCCCTGATCTTTAAAAAAATAAGAAAAGGCGTTAAATGAGGGCATTCACAATGAGAAATTGGACAGATTTCATGAAGAGAAAGTAAAATTATTAGGATAATATTAGGTCCTTACATATGAAATTGGCGTTTTGTGCGGGAGGAATATAAACTCACTTTTTTTTTTGTAAAATATATTTAATTAATCAAAGTATGCACCGTTGTTATCTATGCACTTTTGCGATCTCATAGGTAGTTCATTGATCCCTTTACTAAAATAACCATGGGGCGAGAATCAATAAACTCTTTGAAGGCGGATTGGACTGCCGCATCGGAGTTAAATTTTTTCCTTGTAAGAAGTTGTCCAAATTCCGGAAAAATGGTAATCTGTTGGAGCAAGGTCCGGGAGTACGGTGGATGTCGCAGACATTTCAATTGTAGCTCATCTAGCTTAGTGGTTGTTTGTTGTGCAGTGTGTGGTCTTGCGTTGTCGTGAAGCAGCAGTGGCCTAGAGCGATTGATCAATTTCGGTTGTTTAGCAGCTAGTTCTTCCTTCATGGTTTGTAGTTTCTGACAATAGATATCTGCCGTAATCATTTGGCCAGATTTTAGAAAGCTGTAGTGAACGACACCGGCGCTAGTCCACCAAACACTCACAAGTAACTTTTCTGACTCAATTTTCGTTTCGGGCAGGATTTGGCTGGGTCTCCAGGGTTCAGCCATTGCGACGAGCGCTTCCGATTATCGTACAGTATCCACTTTTCATCACAAGTAATGATTCGATCATAGAATTATTACGTAATAATTCTATGGATTCGATTTAAAACCTTCATTATTGTGTCGGTTGAGCAAAGTAACACAGCAGTCGACGCGTGTTTGCAAGTTCGATTCACTCAATTCATAAGGTACCCATCGTTCAAGTTTTTACTTTCCTGATTTGCTTCAAGTGGATTAATACAGTTTTATCACTTACCCCGAAGCCTGCAGCTATCTCTGAAGTGCTTTGTGATGGATCCGCTTCCACAATAGCCTTTAATTCTTCATTTTCCACTTTGGTCTCCGGCCGTTCACGGGGTTGGTTCTGAAGGTCGAAATTTCCAGAACTAAAACGTTGAAACCAAAACCGTACCGTTAATCCTTCGAGCTGTTTCTGCAGCACTGGTGCCACGGTAGAACTCGTACGCGTAAACATACCGATATTTCATGTTTTCCATTGTGCGGTAATAAGCGACGTCAAAGAAAAAAATAATGAGGAAAAAACAAATGAATGACTGTTTTCAAAACTCAAATGTACCAGCTAAATGAATTTATAAATTTGAATTTGGAATTTTTAACCAAAGAGGAGATATTTCAGATCAAAGTGGTCAGTACGACACAACGCTAATTTCATATGTAAGGACCTTATATAAACGTTAATGTTTTTTTTTTTAAATATTTAAAATTAAATGATTAAAATGGATAAACCAAACTACAGATATTCCTAAAAATAAAAGAATTAAGAAGAAAGTTAAGAATGTGCAAAGAAATTAAAGAGCAACCACTGATGCAATGTTTTTTGTATAAAGGTAAAACTTTTGCATGAAACACAACTTGTTACTTATGGTGACATTGTGTAACAAATAACTTCACCACAGACCCAACTAACGATATCTAGTGAGCGGCAAATTATCAGCCCTCATTATGTTGATTTTAAATGGGCGCTGTAGCCAGACGATTGTTCTTGTATGCACAGATTTCCCTCCGCAAAAAAATGACAGACAGTTTTGTATAGGGGAAAACGCTATGATTACTCGTGGCACGTGTTGCTCTACGGCCTCGTTACCAGTAAGAGGGTCAGTTCAATTTAGTTTAGTTTTCGCCACTAACACCAGGATGCATAGCAGTATTATAGTGTTATTTCAGGCTGGTATTCTGTGAGAGCATGCTCATTCTCCGGTTTCGACTCATTTGTGTTGATGCCATAAAACAGCTACAGGCCGTGGTTGCAGTATGTATGTTAGTATATTTAAAAAAATTTAATGTTTGTTATTCTTCGTCTTCTTCAACACCTCGTAAAAATCACTACTGGACTTAGGCCTCTCCATTTTAAGTAGAATTTGCCTTAATGGTCACGCTTGGCAGGCGGATTCACTGTCACAGTACCAGATTATCCGGGTTGGATATTTCACGTCTCTCTTATAAAAGATGAGTATACCGCCATCTATCGAAAGCCGTAAGATTTTTCTGATATTTCCCATAGCTGCATGATTAACCTGCTAAAAGTCTTTGTATACACACAGAAAGTTACTTTTTACAAGGGGAACTTTTTAATACGTTTTACGCGAGAAATTTAGAAAAAGGTCTTTTTATACGTGGTAGATCCATGCTGCAGCTATATTAGTAGTATAGTTTTGCACGAACGGGTCGGCTCGACCGGGGAAGGACCACGCTCTCACGGAATGCCAGCGTAAAATAGCAGCTTAACACTGCTGTGTTTCGTATGGCGAATGTAGAGAACCGGAGACCCTTTTTGCTGGACAAGAGGCATTCCATCTTGATCCTCATGGGTGACAACGCATCTGCATTTTGATTCTTTATTGAGGATAGATGTAGATGTCTATGGGTCACAGCAACCACTTACCATCAGGTGGACTGTGTGCTCGTTTGTCACCCTATCCTATAAAAAAAAACGAGCACACAGTCCACCCAAAGATAAGTGGATGCTGTGGCCCATAGACATCTTAATCTATCCTCGATTAAGAATCAAAATGCAGAATACATTGTCACCCCCTGCGGATGGAATGCCTCGTTTGCAGTGAAAAGGGTCTCTGATTCTCTACATTTACCATACGAAACACAACAGAATATTTCACGTTGTCATTCTGTGAGGCAGTGATCCGGCGGAGCCGATACATACGTGCTGCAACCATAATATAGCTGCAGCGTGACTGTACCACGTATAAACTTGCACTTACCTGCAGTTATTACACTTGTGTTTTTTCTTTAGTGTGCTTTTTTGATCTTCATTCTTTATCTGGAAATGTGCTTACAATTAATACAGAAAGGAGACAATTTCTTTTTGTATGGAGAATGGGCCCACCACAAATTGTGGCGTAACTTAATGAAATACATGACGATTTATTCCTTATAATCTATAGATTACAATAGTAATATTAGTTTTACTTTATCTAACGGAAATACTGAGAAATTAGCAATTAAAATATGAATATCACAATAATCTAAAAACAAATGTCCATAGTAGTTTTCACCGGTATTATAAGTTAAAATAATGCACTGGTCAATAGTTAATAGTATAAAACAAAGTTGTAGGTACATTCAGCATTTATAGGTACTTTAAGATTGATGGAAAATCCTTTTAGTAGTTCGTTCTACCACGCATTTTTTTCATATTACATTAGCCAGGACACGAATATCAAACAACTCTTTTTTACAGATTTCATGATTCCGGTTAGATTTTCATAGCTTTTTTAGCCCGTTGCCTACAGTAAATTGGTATCTTTTTTTATGTGTAATAAAATTAAGTTACGTTAAAATTTCTAGTGGGCCCAAAAACGATTGTCTACTTTAAGAAAGAAGTAAACAAAACGTATTTATCTTGAGCAGTAATGATCCTAGTAAGAATACTAGTCACACTCATGAATTTTTGTATTTTCATCAGTACTTAATTTAGAATATATTTACGATTTTTTTAATTATTCATACATTTCAACCTGTTTTTGTCGACATTTCACGCACTCGAACCAAATGGTTGCTTCGTCTTTCGTATTGCGTACTACAAAGCAGTGTTAGAATCTGCCGGCATCTCTTTCCGTCCGATTACAATCTAGGCGTCTTCAAGGCAAGAGTGAACAGGCTTTTGTTACGCTAATACAGTACAATATACCATTTAGGGCTTCATCACCACTTATCACCAGGTGGTATTGTGGCTAAGCACTGACTTGTAATAAGTTAAAAAAAAATCCGAAAGGGTGTAAAAACTGACTTTTAAAATTGAATGATATTCACACAAACATACATTATACATATAGGTAAAGCTAATAAAAGCCTGTTAAAGTTAGAGCAAAAGGTGTTTTTCTCAAGGCTGATTTAGGTCACGGCGGCAACCTCCAAATATTATCTTAAGTTATATTTTAGAAATATACAATGACGCCTCCAAGTCTATCACCGAAGTTTTTACGATAAATTTAAGGGCAGGCTTAGATACCTAGTCATGGATTCAACCCTACACAGAGTGATACAAGTACGTGCATAAATGCTATTGCTGACTTTGCACCCTGTGTGTGGCCTATATCGCGACACTTGAGTAAGCAAATGTTATAAGGTCTGCATGAAAGATGTATTAGAATAACTTTGCCATTATTAGAGTACATGAGCTTCTGTACGGACATCTCTTAGTTTTATTTTAGTTTTTAAAAACGCCTCCACCGCTCCCGTTAACTTGACTACCTACGGTGTTAAAAACAAGGGACACTTAGATACAAAACATCTAGACATGAAAATAAGCAATTTTTGTTTATAGGTAACTGTACTAGAGTTAAAATATTATTTTATTTATTTTTATGTTATGTTATGGAAAACCAACAGCTTACAAATTATAGAACTTTTTAAGCCTGTAACTGACCTCAGTCACACACACGGACAAGCAATGAGTTGCAGCGCTAAGAGCAGTAGGTTCAAATCTCACACGGAAAAAGGATTTGTATGGCCTATAAATAATTGTTCCGGGCCTGGATGTTTGTCATTGTGAAATTTATGAATTTAAGCTGCCTCCACGATACAGGAGGAAATCCTAGTGTTGATGTAAAGTTTTTTTTTTTTTTTATAAATATGAGACCTTTAAAGTTCGTCAATTTCCTGCTCCACAAACATCTCTGTAACGATAGTGCCTGGTGTTCAACAAAGGCACATCCGCAAGCTATTCATTTACTTTGAACAATTCTATACTTACTGTGGCAACCTTTAACAAATTTTCCAGGGGATCAGATGTCTCATGATCAACAGTTTGCAAGATCCATATCGCCTCGTCATCGCTGCTGTCCAAACACTCTTGTTTCACTTCAGTCTTGACAGTCAGCGTAGAGTCATTCTAAATATTAATTTTTAAGACATATTTAGACACATTTTACTTACTATCGACTTGCCTACAGTAAGCTAAAGTGGCAATGGGCCAGTCATATAGTGAAGAACCGACAACCGATAGGGAAGGAAGGTTCGCGAGTGGCAGCATCGTACCGGTAAACCGAGGTACCGATAAGCGAAGTGTAGGGTGCCCCTTCTCCTACTAGCCGTTGTGACGACCTGGTCAGATATGCAGGAAGTCATTGGAAACAGGTGGCTTAGAATCGTGTTTAGTTGCATTGTTTACAGGTGTTTTGGAAGCCCTATGTTCAGCAGTGGACTTGGTAAGGATTGTAATAATGATTAATGATGAGATTCAGTAGTATTAAGAGTGATAGAGATCCTATTTTGTCTAGGAGTCCGTCACGGTTGTAACACATTCTTACCCATTCTTGCCGCCAATCAACAGTGCACTCAATGTTATTTCGGTTTGAACCGTACAGAGTAGAAGTGTGTGAAATCCGTTTGAAGTTAATTGAAGGTGTCCATGGGCTGCAGAAGCCACTCAACATCAGGTAGACTATTTCCTCATTAGTCACTCCATTGTATAAAAATATGTTGCAGTTTTTATGTGTTTACTTATATTAATGCGGCGCGATATTGGTAATCACAAATACGTTCTCTCTTGATATTATTCATGTAAACTATTAACAATTTCTATAGGATGTAAGGGTTTTTTTTCAATACTAACCTCTCTGCACGTTGGCACACGTTATTAGCTAACGATTGAGGCTGTGGAAACCGGGAAATGGCGGTATACAATTCTAAAATGGTGAAGCCAAATCCCACGGACCACGGACTAGCGACAGGGTTATCATTAAGTCATCAGCGGATTAAACAACGGAACTGGAGGGATCGAGTGCAACCGGTTTACGCAACTGAGATACTACAAATATAGTTTACTAATTACTATGAATGGATTTCTGACTGGAGCTGGTAATGAAGCATTCCATCTTTGTTCTCGAGGATGACAACGCATCTGCATTTTGATACTTGATTGTGGGTAGATGTAGGTGTCAATTGGCTACAACATCCACTTACAATCAGGTGGACTCTGTGCTCGTTTGTGAACCTTTCACTGAGCTTTCAGTCCGTCATTTGCAAATAATGATGACGGCCAATTTTCAACGTTTCGCCCCGCGCCCTTGAACTTTATCAAAGAGTTTTGGTTACGATTCCTGTCGTTTCTTAGAACTGCAATAGTTTAACACTTATCCAGGTATAATAAGAAACGGGTTAATTATTTTTCAGGACCAGATTTACCTCGACAAAGTTCGCAACTGCTTATTGGATCTGCAACCTTAGAGAAATATTCAATGGTGGTTTGGAAAAAGGAATAGCTTTTACATGGCTTAATCACTAATCAGGCCCCTTAAGAGACGTATTCTTGTGTTACTTTTCATAAAGAATCTTACAGGCAGGCAAACAAATAATTATTGCTTAACTACGTACACGAACTTAAAGAGTATACATAAGCAAGCTAGTACACCAAGGTTTACAAATAGTAAGACACTAACTGGCCGATAGAGCTTACCTCGGCGTTAGAAAAAAGAACAATTTACTTAGGGATGATACCGATTTAGATAAAATTGGAAATTTGGAAAATAAAATATTTTCTTAATACAGAATTTAATTTTTAGGATTATTTTACATTAATAAGTCATACTTCGGCAAAAGTGGATCTACACTCTACATATTATTGACTAGATCTACACTAAAATCCCTACTATATTAAAATTTCACAAAGTAAATACTAACGGATTCAAGTTTAGTGATGAAATTGTTCGTAAACTCCGCAGCCTTGTCCGGGATCTCTATAATATTAATGACCATTTTATTTATATATTTTATAAAGTACCTCTTTCCTGTAAATTATCTGAGTTACAGAATTTTAAGCTGAAGCCGTTAGCAGTGTAATAACGGAGTCATCAGCAAGACTCGGGGTTCAAGTCTCATTCGTCAAAAATAATAGGCAAAACCGCTTTCATTGACGAGTTTTAATTAAGTAAGTAAGGATTTAGTTTGACCCCTGAATATAATATAATATTATAGGATAATATTTTTGAATAAAACTAAACTTTATGGATTTAATCTCGTTTATTTTTATCAAGTCGTGTGCTTTGTAGCAGACATGATTACTGGTTCCCCGTCATCTATCTCATCCATCCATTACAGCCTATAAAGGTCCACTGCTGAACATAGGCGTCACCATATATTGCCTCATAGGGGGGATTTTGCCATAGTTACCACGTTTAGCAGGCGGGTTGACAACCGCAGTTATTAAGTTTCATAATTTTGGGTTGTTATCTGGAAGATGCTGTTGCTGATTTCCTGTTTGAGTTTCCTCTGCCGCTTTTACGACATCCACGGGACGATATGAGGTTGTGGATATTCTTATAACGCCACTACACGGTTAACAGTACGGTTCTGGTTCTTTTTTTAGAAAATAAGGGTGACAAACGAGCACACAGTTCACCTGATGGTAAGTGGATGCTGTGGCCCATAGACATCTACATTTATCCTCAATTAAGAATCAAAATGCAGATGCGTTGTCACCCCTGAGGACTGAGATAGAATGCCTCGTTTCCAGTAAAAAGGGTTTCCGGTTCTCTACACTCACCATACGAAATACAGCAGCATTAAGCTGCCATTTTACGCTGGTGTTCTGTGAGAGCGTGGTCCCACACTCCGACCGTCCCACGAATGGGACGAGCCGACCCATTCGTGCTGCAACCACAATATAGCTGCAGCATGGCTCTACCACGTAAAAAAATATTATCCGTTAAAGGTTCCCCGTATAACTAAATAATTTGTATAAAATACAAGAAAAAGTTCTTTTTCTTTTCCATATCAGCACGTAACTGTTCACTATTGGGTGTTTGGTTCTCTACTATTGTAGGCGGGATTTTCCACAATTAACCACGCTTTGCAGGCGAAGTGATGATAGCAGTCCAGATATCTCGCACCTTAATCTGTCATAATATATGAGCTGATATATCACAATGCATCGGAGGCCAAGTAGGCGTTGTTGGTCTTTCCCATAGTAGCCACTTACAACATCCTTGGGACAAAGTTAGGGGATGGTTTCTTTTACGCCGGCCCGTCCACATGGCTTTGTATTATTACAGGTATTCATTATGTTTATACGATACAATAGTATACAAAAATGGATGGACCTTTTTCGTTTTCAGTTTCGACCTTTTTTATTGCACTTCTAGTTCTCTTGGCGACTGGCGAAGATTTCGGTGATTTTGCAGGATTGTCTAAAGTATTATTACTATAATTAAACATATTGTTACAAAATACGTTCTAACAATAAAATGTATGTGCCGTACCTGACTGAGGTGCCATGGCTGTCTGTAGATAAATATAGCACTGTCGACTGATTCAATTAGAGCACCTCGCTACAATATTTGGCATACGTGGTAGTGCCACGCTGCAACTGTATTTTGGTTGTAGTACGAATGGGTCGGCTCGACCGGGATAGGACCACGCTCTCACAGAATACCAGCGTAAAGTAGCAGCTTAATGCTGTTGTGTTTCGTATGGTGAGTGTAGATCACCGGAGACTATTTTTACTGGTAACGAGGCATGACAATGCATCTGCATTTTGATTGGAGGTGGACTGTGCTCGTTTGTCACCCTATTCTATAAAATAAAAAAATAAAAAAAAACCTCTGTTGCTAGAGGTAGCTAGCCATATGAAGCCATAAATATGTCCTTGGTTATGGTACATCATAACCAAGGACATATTTATACCATTATATCGAAACTAAAAATATACGAAAGCCTTAAAATTGTTTGACGATTTAGGGCTAATTTTTCAAGCATCAATTTTAAATTAGTGTTGTATGACTATAATAGTTTAAGTGTTTCACTTCTGTATTCAGTCAAATTATAATATATTTGGTAGACCGCCTTGCTGGTCTAGTGGTCGCAATTGTGATTGCTGATCATGAGATCACGGGTTCGAATCCCGGATGGGGCCAAAATCAATTATCGGGTTTTTCTGTCAAAAAAATTCTCAGTAGCAGCCCGGAGTCAGGCCAAGATGGCGCTGTTTCACCCCCGTGTAATGGAAAGCACGTAAAGCCGTTGGTCCTTCCTCTGATCTCCGTTCACCGTTCATGTCGGAATAACCGTCCCATCGGTCTATAAGAGAGTAGAGAGAATAGAGAATGCACCTGGGCTTGCGCACTATAATCCTGTCTTGCGCAGACGGCTAGTCGCCGTTGAGGCTGGCCGCCGTGACCGATATTCGGCCTGGTGGCTATTATAATTTATTTTGTGAATAATTTTAATCTGATATATCTGCTAATTTCCACATTCAAACAATGCGAAAACTTTCGAACGCCGTCGGAAATTATTAACAACACGCGAATATAATCTTTCTTCATTTATTTACACTGTTGACCATATGACTCCTAAAGAAACTCGCAGAGTGGATATTTGCTATAGTTGCCACAATTGGCAGGCAGGTTGGCAACCGCAGTTTTTCATTATTTTTTAAGTTGCTGCTGTACCATATCCCGATTCATTTCTGTCAGTCGCCTCTTACAACACCCATAAAAAGATACGGGTTAGTGGATTCTCTAACGCCGCCGCTTCTACACGGTGATAAATATGATGACCATGCGATTATGTCCACAAACGCGGGGAACTCACTCTTCCTAACTTATTTGTGTCGGATGTTTATGCAGCACGAATGGACCGGGGAAGGCCACGCACGCCGAAACATTAGGGTCAAATAGCAGAATAATGCTGCTGTGTTTCGTATGGTGAGTGACGAGAAACAGACACCCGTCTTACTATTAACAAGGCATTCCATTCTATTACTCAGAGGTCATTCATTTGAAATTTGAAGTTTGACAATCCATTTGAAATTTGATTCTTAATCGAGGACAGATGTCCAGAGGCCGCATACACTTAACATCAGATCGTCTGTGTGCTCCTTTATCATTCTACTTTTATAAAAGCAGAATGTAATGCTTCTGCGATAAGGACGGTGATAGACTGGGATGTGGACGCAGATTTAAAGAAAAGAGGACATTAAAACATAAGAATCTGAACCCAAAAATCTATTTGTCTAGTTTGGTTCCGACTCGTTAACTTTTGTCCTCATAAGCTCATAAAATTTCAAAGTAGAGTGCGAAAATATCAGTCCGAGATTGGTTGAGCTCACCTGCTTGCCCGTTATCGTCATTATTTCCAGACGCTTTCACCTTATCATGAACCGCTTTAAGATGCCCTTTGAGCCATTTAAAATTAGCGTAACCTAGAAAAGTACACAATTATAGAATTTGAACTCTGTTACGGTGTGTGTAAAAACAACAAAAGAACCTTAAAGAGCTTACAGTTAAATAAGCTCTTTGGCATACCTGACGTGGTGAGGATTATGAGATTAGAGGATTAGGAGTCAATCTTTCAAGTAACGAGTGGATATGGGCATTCTCTCGAAAAGGCCGATAACCACTGGATTCAAAATGTAGATAAGGCAATAAGGCTTTAAGACTAGTGCTTTCACCTATTCTCGTTATGTGTTATAACTTCTTTTAGCTATTAAATTTATTATTAGCAAAAGGGTACTATTTCCCAATTTAATAAGGAACAAACATTATGTATTTAAAGTGAAATTTTGTATGTATATACCGTAATCGCATAGCGGACATGGAAATACTTCTCCATCGTCCAAATTATGTTTGTGCTCTTCACCATGTTCTATCACCTTGTCAATTTCTTCAAAAATACAGTCACAAAATCTGTAAACAAATTTTCAGGTTGTGGCAAAAGTCGGGCGGCAAAGAATTGTTAACATTTAATCATAGACGTAATAAAGTATACGACAAAAAGCTGCATGTTTGTAATAATCCTTAACGCACCTGCATTTTAATTCTTTTAATTTATCGTTATTGTCAAACTGATAAATCCCCAAAAACTCTTTAACGTCCTCGTCAGCTTCTTCCAAATTATCTATTATGTTATCATCTATATCTGCATCGGGCTCTATGATTTCAACATCACTAGAACCATCCTTTTTCTCATCTTTTATAATGTTAACGTCATCGGAAGATCTTGTGTCGTTATCAATACATTTTGTCACTATTTCACCATCAGAACCTATTTCGACCTTTACAAATTCAAGTTTATCATTTTCTTGAGGATCCTTGGGCGATTCTACATCTATAGCTACCAAATCCTGGATCACTTGGAAGTCATTTACTTTTTGAAAGATAAACTGTTGATTATTTTTAATAACAAGAAATTCATTGGATCTAAGCGATTGTGTAGGACTTTTCATATCACACGGTTTAAAATATGTTGCTAAGCACTGGTTGCATATAATTTTAAGTTGAGTTGGATATTTCTTAGGCGAAGAACATCTGTGTAACTTTTGATCTTCATTATCAAACAAATATGATTTTTCTACGGTATTGTCAATCTTTCCGCAAATAAAACAATTTTGTTCATTTTTCTCCTCAGTTTTTATATCTATGTAGGGTAAAGGCTTATTATGCCAATTTTTGTGTAACCGAGACGGATCAGTTTTACGCACATGACGTCTTTTATCGTTATTATTTTGATTTTCTTCGTAAGGTAGGGATGTAACAGGAGAGTCTTTAAACATATTAAGAATTTCTTCGCGTGTAAAATTTGTGAAATCATCTTTGCGACACTGAGTCTGAAAGTTTTCATCATAGTTTTTGTAATTGTCCTTAATTAAGCTTCTCGGGGACCTATTGCTATTAGCAACTGGATTTAAAGTTGCATAAGTTTTTGATGAACTTGATTCTAAATATTTTGAAAACTGGGCTTCAAAATTAGACGTGTTCGAACAAACAAGTCTAAAGGGTAAACTGTTAACGAAGCTGCATTTAGGACTAGAGTTTCTACTCGACCAACGTGTAACTGGACTTTCAATAATATTAATTTTTTTAGTATTTTCAATGTTTAGATCGTCTTCTTCATTCTCATCGGTGTCATTTGAGTACTTGACAAATGGTATTTTTTCTGCTGTTAAGTCTAAAGGCGGATCTTCGTTATCAAAGTGTATTTGAGAGGCACGTATCTGCGTTCCATCATCAAGAACGTACATGAAACCATCACCGCCATTTGCGTTACGTTTTAATTTCTGGTCATAATCGTGCGCAAATAGATCTGACTCATTTTGTAAATTCAGTTCTAAATTTAGAAGATAATGATAAATATTTTCATTTAGAGATACGGAATGGTCGCCTGTAATGGAGCTAAGATCTACATCAAAACCTAACAAAGATCTGAAACGTAAGATATAAACATAATTAGTTTGAAAAGTAATGTCAAGCTAAAAATTAATATTATAGAATATATATAAGAAGTAATATAGATTACGTTTATTGAAACACGATCAGAAATATGTAAGTACTTGCATATTGTTTTATTTTTATTTTTAAATAACATTAACCGACGGTAAGATTATACTGTATCATGAAGGCGTTATACCTAAATGTATTGTAAACGGACTCCCATCCATACCAGGAACAATTTTTTGTAGGCCATAGAAACACTTGTTCCATGCGGATTTAGAACCCGCGGCTCCGCAGCGCCGCAACCTAACACTTAGGCATTGCACTACCAAGCCGTCACAGTCATATGCATCATAATTAATATTCTATTTTTCATTTCAGTCATTCTTTAATAACAGACCAGTATCCAAACTTATCGAGCATCGCAATCTCGTATCTCAAAATTTTTATTTTATTTTCGATTTGGTGCCAAAAGCTTGTATGTATTCTGGATCCCAAATTCATAAACATTCTTATTGAGGACCCTTACAGCCTATTAAAGTATATTGCTGAACATAGACCTCTCCCATAGATTTCCTCATCAAGGGGATTTTTGCCACAGTTGCCATGCTCGGCAAGCGGGTTGGCAATCGCAGTTTTTTATTTTATCGTTATTAGGAAAGTCTCCTGATTTGTTTCTTTCTGTCGCCTCTTACGACACCCAGGAGATGATATGGGGCAGGGGATATTCTTACACCACCATTACACGGCTTATTGAGGACACAAATCAGGAAATATAATAAAAGTCCAGTAGGGCCTATAAGAATTGGATTCATGTCCTCTCACCAATCTTAGTGACAAGGCCCATCAAACTGGTGAACAAAACACATAATAAAAAACAAAACACAAAACAAACAAAATGTCTCCTACTTATATATGTGGTAGAGCCATGCTGCAGCTATGTTAATTGTATAGTTGTAGCACGAATGGGTCGGCTCGACCGGGGAAGGATCACAGAATACCAGCGTAAAATAGCAGCTTAATGCTGCTATGTTTCATATTGTGAGTGTAGAGAACCGAAGACCCTTTTTACTGGAAAAGAGGCATTCCATCTTAGTCCTCACGGCTGACAACGCATCTGCATTTTGATTCG
The DNA here is from genome assembly GCA_029286625.1 of Parnassius orleans. Lineage (NCBI taxonomy): Eukaryota > Metazoa > Arthropoda > Insecta > Lepidoptera > Papilionidae > Parnassius > Parnassius orleans. The sequence continues at coordinate 486,484 of JAGSMP010000423.1, read as the reverse complement.
TAAACGAGGATAGATGTAGATGTCTATGGGCCACAGCAACCACTTACCATCAGGTGGACTGTGTGCTCGCTTGTCACCCTTATCCTATAAAAAAATACTAAAAAGCAATGAACAAATTACAGTATCCTTACTAGATGCAAACCATGATTAATAAAACACTAATGCAAGCTTTCAGAAAGCTAGGATGCAGGTCTAATGACATGAGGAAAATCACAGCAGACCCAAACATTAATAATTTGTGTTTTTGCACAAACCTGATATTTATGATTTATTTAACAATTACACATCATTGGTAGCATTATCATCATCATTACAGCCCTTGTGAGGACTGCTTGTGTACAGCGAGTACGCAATATAATAATTTTAAACATGGATAATATTTCAAATGATATTAAAGGAAAAAAGGAAAAAGGATTATGGGTACTTCGCTTTATCCAGGAAAGTTTGGAAATTGTCATTAGGTTCTATGCTAAGTGTTACTTCTTCCCCATTCATATTCTCCATACACAATATTAAGGGTTGAAGCTGTTGATCCATAATTACAATGGCTGAAAATGTACCATAACTTTGAGCATGTTATTTAAAATTTAAGAACATCATAATCAAATATTACTGTATTGAACTATCATTAACAAATTAACATATGATTAGTATTCCTGTATTCCAAGTTAACATAACCAGGGAAGGACCACACTCTCACGGAATACCAGCGTAAAATAGCAGCTTGAGTGAGTGTAGAGAACTAGAGACCCTTTTTACTGGATACAAGGCATTCCAGTTTAGTCAGCAGTAACAACACATCTGCATTTTAATTCTTAATCGAGCATAAATGTAGATGTCTATGGGCCACAGCATCTACCCAATATCAGGTGGGCTGTGTGCTCATTTGTCACCTTATTCTATAAAAAAATGTAAAAACATATTTTTCTAAGGCCGTAGAGCCAAAAGACATTTGCAAACTTTGTTGAGGTAAATTTGGCGCTTGGTTCATAGATACCACTTACCATCAGATGTACCGTGTGCTTATTTGTCACCCCTATTATATAAAAAAAAAACATGTTGTAAAACTGTCCCATTAAAAATCACATGTATGCTAAATATGTATGAATTATTATTTATTGTGTAAAGAAACATCTTAGTGTATGGTAAATTTGAGTTATCAAGCTCACTTAAAGGTCTTTGCTTGCAAAGGCGGCATGGCCGGCAATCCACTTTCCTTTAAATGGTTGAGTAGGGTGAGCAACACATTTATTAGCTTTCATTTTACAAATATTTTTGTTGTTATATTACAGAACATGCTTTGATTACCTATGGAGTCTTTGCCTTTTTAATTTTGATTAAGTTTTTAAACATTAAAAAAATTAAAAAAGAGGATTCCTGCAGTTTCTTTTGCCCTCAACCTACTTTGAATCTTATTTTGAAATGTTAGTGGATTAAACAATATGTTGACGTTTAAGAAACAGAATTTTAATTTCTTGGGGCGAATTTTCTTTAATTTCATTTCATTTCTTAGAAAAATTAAGATAGTTAAAGGGATCCTAAATTTAAAACTCAACATGTTAAATGGACCATAAATTTTGGAACCATTTGAGTCTTCCCACTGGGACTATGGGAAAGAGATGAAGTAGTAAGGTTAAAAATGAATTCATATGACAATGTATAAGTTCAAACAAGCCACAATGCATTTCAGGGGACTAAAACAAGGAACTATGCTAAACAAAACATAGACATTGTTCAGGCACCACCAGTCAAATGCATGTACAGTTATTGGTACAAACAGTGCTATTAGAGACATCAATAAATGATTAAATAAAAAAATTAAATTAAAATTCATGTTTTATTATTTTGTTGCCAACCCAATGTGTTGGTTGTTGGTGGTAAGTCACTCCGGAACACATTGTTTTCATTTTAAAAACTTTAAATTAATTTAAAAAGAAACAAATGAGAATATTTAATTTGCACTGAAAATGCAGGAAAGTTGTAATTTACTATAAAACAATTTGAAGCAAGAGCTAAACTAATATCTCACAGTGGCGAGTGCAGCCATGTTAAACGTTTTTCTTTATTTTAATTTCAAAGCATATGGTCAAACTTTCCAGCCAAGCTACATTAAAAGCGGGAAAGTATTAATAAAAGTACAATTTTATGACAGGCTACTAATATATTAACACTGATGGCCAGTGACAAAATACAATGAGATGTACAACATAGGACGAAATATGTGTGATTAATAAATATATTCGTAAAAATGTCGTGTAAAGTTAATAAACTAACCAAATATTAATCCGTAACTACAAAATAAATTCGTACCGCAATCGAAACAAACAACTGGCACATCACGAATCAAGAAATATCAAAAAACGCGTCATCGCATAAGTCAATGTCAAACGTCAATTTGAGGATTGAACTGCTTGAGTGATGTGATGTTGTTCGATTAATCAAATTATCAACCATAATCGATAGAGGAAAAAATGATCGATTGGAACATTAACAATAAGATAAGGGTGGGGATTTGGACTAAGATGAGATATTTTATATCTGTTTTTAGTCCAATTCTTCGCTTCTGACAACAAAATGAAACTGTGTTTCCGAACCTAACAGCGTTGAACCACATGAGTATAGAAACTGTCCAGAGGCAAAGCTTCTAAGGAACTGTCAAAATTTTTACCTATTTTGATAGGGTTGGCACAGGAGGATAAAATTAAATAAACAAAACGTTTATCAGCATTTTAATAGATACTTAAGATATAATATTTTAAAATGATTTCTTATATTTACGCGAACACTACACATTGAATAAAACTACTTTTACGGATTTTATTATACTTTAATTATACTTTTTTGAGGATTTTTTTTTAAATTTATAGGGCAAACAAAACGATCTATTAAAACCCACGTAAAAGAACACATAGCTGACGTGAAACACCAACGTTCCGGGAAATCTGCAGTTTGTGATCATATCCTAGATGGCCCCCCACATTAGACTTGATAGACCACAAATTCTCGCGAAATAACATCGATTCCTGCCAAAGATGATACGTGAGGCTATAGAAATTAAAAAAAAACATCCTAATTTCAATAGAGAGGAGGCTGGGTACTACCACCAGCTTGGGATCCTGTAACTAATAAAATTAAAACTAAACCCAAGCATACCACTGCAAGACTTCAAGACACAGTCAGTTCATTCTGCGTAGGTCGGACCAAAACTAATAATAAAAAAGCTGAAGATACTCCGGGTTAACTCTGACATCGGGACGTCAATCACCTCAGTCCCTCGTGACCATGGGTGCTAGAAAGCACCCGAAACGTCGGGAATTTAAAAATAAGTATAATTAAACGCGATAAAATCCATAAAAGTAGTTTTATTCAATATTTTTTTTTTTAAATTACGTATTCTAAATATTTTACTTTTATAATTATTGTTCTTCAACAATTTGTTGTAGCTTTTAACTAAATTCTAAATTTAATGTAAAGTTTTTTTTTAAATAATCTATTGGAAAGCACTCGCATTTCATACAAACTCTTGCACACGTTTTAATATTTTACTACCAATATTTACAATGTTTCTTTCGATGTCAAAATATTTGCGAAATTTTTGCGCAAGCAATTCAACAAATGCGATAAAAGTGTTAGGAGGTATTATTAAAAAAACTCGATTGAACACTATCTTTATTAAAATCCTTGGAATGGCTGAAAAATAATCTTTTCCCATATTTATAGGTTGTTCAGATCTATTAATGTACAGTTTTATTTTTTAACATTTGTGGTGTTCGAGACAACATTTTCTATACAAATATCCTGACACATAGACTAAACCATTTTTTTCTGGTAAATCAAATAGATAATCATTTGTTCCTACTGTTAACACCGGGGCAGTAACATCGTCAGGTTGCGGTGATGGTGTATTAAAATACGACAATCGTCTGGTTTCATAAGTAACATATCGAAATCGTATTCACAATTAGTATTTTGAGGTTTCTCTAAGATATTGGCTATAAATATATGTGGGTTCCTGGCAGTTACCACCCGCCTGTCTGACTTTTCCTCGTTCATCATTTGAGAAATACTCGTAAATATAAATTAATTTAATTTCTTCTGACTTTAATTCTTCATGAAGTTTTATTAAAGATTTTATAGATACTTAAAATCCGTGAATGAAATTTATGCTATTTGTAACGTCTTTCTGCCTATCACTTCTTATTGATTTTAGGTTCCTGAAAAATGTTAGCATTTCTTCTAAAAACTCAATTTGATAATTATCGCATCGAAAAGCTCTTTTATATTTATTAGGAGATCGCAGTGTACTAGAGTGTAAGAAATCAAAGAAATTATTAATTTTATTTACAAAACCAGCGGTATCTCTTGCGGCGACTTTGATAAGATTTAAATCTACGTAGGTATTAGTAAACCATATTTACACTTTTTTATATTTCATTTGATACGAATTATTCTTTAAACAACAAAATTTTACACTTATTATTTTGTACACAACCCTGAGTTTGAGCACTGGCCAAGCAGGTTTAAAACGGTTTCTCTCTGTACGTGACGAGCCGCAAGTGCTCACGCACACACGCGCCACAAGCTTGTGATAGTGTACCTATCACAGCGCGATTGTATGAAGCTTTGCCTCTGTACAGGCGCATTCAGCCCGACGGTATTCTATAGGGTATCCTATATTTCGGTGAGTGTGCGCAGGAATTACATGCCTTAATTTCTCCCTCCATTTTCCACCATTGGGCAACCAGGCAGTCAGCGGGTCTTCACTCTTTTATTGCCGATATTCCACGCATTCGAAACAAACGGTTTGCTTCGTCATCGTGTTTACAGCTAAATAGTGGAATAACATGCCAGCGTCTGTCTTTCCGTCTAATTACAATCAGTGTCTTCAAAACAAACTAGCTTAAAAATAAATGACTAAATAATTCACCAATGGAATATAAAATTTTCAAATGTAAGGTTATTTACTTACTGCTTACTTACTTGGCTGCTTTTCTTAGCGTTATAGCTATACTACGCCGTTGGATGAAAAAGAACCAGTCCAAATTTTAAGCTAGTCTAATTTATATGAAATAAAGTATTTATGAAGAGTGTTATTTGAATAATACATTATATGCGCGTAGGCCAATCGGAAATTATGCAAAAAAATTCTATGGCTTAACTTTTTACTATACTACGACCTGCTCGAATGCTGCTAGCGCATCTTCTATTGATGAAAACTGTCTCCCTTTCTGCTAATTGTTTTAGGGAGTGAAAGAAGCCACACGGTGACAAATTAGGGCTATGACAAGGGTGAATCCGGTGTAAGAAGCTTAACCGGTTTGGTGTACATAAAGATCATGGTTGTAAGTGCTGAGTGCGCGGGCGCGTTGTCATGTAAAGCAATTATTGACTATGCTATCTTTATCTCACCAAAGCCCAGCTTAATAAACTTAAGGGAATTTTTTTTTTTATAATATGCATTGTACAATATTTATATTATTACATATATAAACATAAACACTCACGCCTGTCACCCAGAGGGGTAGGCAGAGACTACGGACTTCCGTTTGGCACGATCCTGACACACCTCTCTCGCTTCCTCCACATCCATATACCTACGCATACACGCTCGTCGGTTAAGGGTACTCTTACTTTAGCCCATTTTCAATATATCGCCAATTTGATCGATAAACTTTCGCCTAGGGCGTCCCTTCCCGACTCTGGCGTTCACCTCTGCAACATAAATTTGCTTTGTCACTCTTTCCTCATTCATTCTTTCTACATGACCAAGCCACCGAAGCATTCCTTTCTTAATTCTGGTCACAACATCATCTTGCAAACCACACTCTTCTCTTATCACACAATTTCTCACTCTGTCATTCAGATTCAGCCCTAACATACTCCTTAATGACCGCATTTCTACAGCATTAATTCTACTCTCATGCTTCTTCTGCCAGACCCAACTTTCACTACCATACATTAAAGTAGGGACTAACACAGCATTATGAATTGCCATACGTGCCTTTTTTCTGACTTTTCATAATAGCATGTAGAGCCCCATTCACTCTATTTCCTGCGTTCACTCGTCTTTCTATATCCTTATCATATCTACCATCCCTGCTAAATAAACATCCCAAATATAAAAACTCATCCTTTCTTTTCAATTCTTCATAATTGAGAAGAGAAGATAGTTTGAAGTTGAAGCTTATGAACGAGCATCACATCCAGCATTTAAAAAACTTGTCAGTAATCATTGGCATATATATAAATATGTATATGTCTTTACATATTATAATATAATGTTTTTTTATTCCTTTGTCTTATCACACAGATTTACTCTACCCTTTTTATTCTTCTTGCAATCCTTCCAAATCCATTCATTGGTTGTCTTAAAGAGCTTGCTGTCAGAAGTAAGACCGTCGATTGCATGTATCCTCTGCTTATATATCTGTGCATGTTTTGCATGGTGTGTAATAAATTATATATAAGTAAATAAATGATGAAGCAGTAACCCGCGAATCCCCGTGTTTGGTTGCTTGTTGCCCACAACAGTAAGCATTTCTATATATATTTCGGCCTTAATGCTACTTCAATTTCGTGAAGGAATTGACACAAAGTAGCGACTAAAATCTTTCCTGCTCTTCTCTAAAACTAGCTGTTTCAATAACAAACCGTCGACTGGCGGTTTCTGGATCGTATTAATAACTTTCAAATTTATAATTTATATAAACGCTTCAAATTTATTAATCATATGTCTCGACACCGTTCCACGAGGGTCTGCTTCTAAGCATCAGAGAGTTTGTATAGCACCCAACGCGAAACTATCCTCCCCACGCGAATGTGTTAGTATAAGGTCAAGTGAACGCTTCCCGATCCAATTTGCAATATTTGCTGAATTCGTAATTTGCCTATTTTCTTCAAATATGTTTTCTCTGCTTGCACGTTTCTTTCCGTAATAGCCATCAAAGGGCGGCTACTTCTTTCTTTATCTCTCTATGTTAGTCGACCATGCTTATTAAAATTTGTTATACCAGCTGTACACGGTTTCCTTATAAAGTTCTTCATCCATAGATTTCTTTTGAAGTCTATCAAACGATTCATCCGATTGTATTCGATATTTAAAATCGCAAAAGAAATTAATAGCTCGAAAATGTTCCCGACGCAAATCCTTTAATTTCCATAATTTCAATTTAGCTCCTAAAAATGTGGAGGGAAATTTGAAATTGGAACATTCGTATTTTTACTTGTAAAACATCGCATTTTCAAAATAAATTATAACTGGCCAGTGTTTCATACAAAAAAAATTTCGCAAAAACTTATGTTGTGGCATGTCGTATATAAAATATTGGTAAATAATTTAGACAGATATGACCAACTAACCCCTCTGTTAAGTACCTACTTAATTAGTAGTTTTGTAAATAATAGAGGGGAAGTATGTTTACTGTTTTTATAGGCTTGGAAAGGGCTGTTCATGATTTTATAACATTGTTAGAAGCTTTACTTATTTGTCTTGTTTCAATCAACACCTACTCGGACCACGCTCGCCCCTATTTAAATGTCTTTGGATCTCGCTGCTCTTTAGACCTGCCTACTTCCTCGGCGTATGTAAAGGGATGTAGATTTAAATAATATGGAGTTTACGCGCGCTCTCATTTGAAAAAAAAAAGGTGGAGAATTTCAGCTTCACTCCCTTAACAATAAGGAGCCTTGACTATCGCCACCAGGGCTGCTCCCCTAGAGCACAAAATGTTGCTGAAATGTTTCTTGAATGTTACTAGATTGCATGAAATAACCAATATTGCTGAAATATTACAGGAATATTTTTTTTGTAATATTCTGTACGTTATATTGTACCAATGATATAGTAATATTACAACGAAATATTATATCAATTTACAATTTTTTTAAATAGTCATTTATTCCTTCGACTCTAAAGTTACATCAATTTATTATTATATAAAAATATTGCACATGAATATATCTTTAAATATTTGTTAATATTTAATCGTGTTAACTAACAATACATGAACTATAAAGAATATTTTTTTTTTTCAAATTAGACTTAGTTTTGTTTGTGTCATAAGGGTATCATATAAAATTGATTATTTACTTTGGAATAATTACTATTTTATTTAAAATTAGATCGATGGGCCATGGTGATACTTTATTAGATTCTGTAACTAAATACATATCCAAAACTTCTGATAAACATGGTTTTTGATAAATATTGCCTTTGATTTTAAATTTTGTATATTAATGAGCAATTATAATTCTTTAAGGATGAATTTAATTAATTTAATAAATTAAAGATTATTTATCTCTAGCTTCATAGGATTTAAATAGTTTGAAAATTGTACGCTCTAAATTATCAATTTGTTAACTATAATTTTAGTTATTATTATAAGCTTAACAAGTAAATTTTTTGACGTTATCGGTTTAAATAATTTTTCTTGGCCTAAAATGTATTGTTTTTAGATACAAAATGTTATACATTAGAAGCATTAATAAGATATTAGAAAAAACTGTCAATTGACATCTAAATAATGCGTTATTGCCATAAATTGCGCAGTTTGGCGTAAGCCAACCATAATTGAAGAAACTCGCGTTACTATACCCGTATACTGACACAAATATCGTGTATCATTTACAGTGCTCTCTTGTTACCTATTTTCGTTGAAGTAAAAATTTATAAATAAAATAACAATGTCTCAATCATTGATAAAATATAAATTAGTGGAATTTTGTGATGGATTACTATTAGATGAATGGGATCGAGCTCAAGAAAAATTAGCCGATACAATGTGCTCTTCGAATGTTTTGGATTCTGAGGAGTTATCAGCACAGAATACTTTTACTCCTAGTGGAGAGTTATCAGAGAAGATATAGAAAAGCGATTGAAAGAAATAAGAAGGTAAAATGCACGGAAGAACTATAGTAGTGATGAAGATTAAACTTTTCCTTATTGGATGTTGAAAAGATGTCCAAAAAATTTTTTGTAATGAAGTTTAAAACGGGAAAAAATTGCCGCCGATACCACAATTATCTAAAATCTCTTCGAACAGTATTATATGTTTTTTTATGACAATTTGAAATTTTATTAAATTATTGTTTTAATCCACGACATGCTTTGTTAATTACAGAAACTGTGCTGTTGATGTGTCCATCATCAACAGAAAAAGAAATTACAGACGCTGCAGGACTCTGGCTTGCTCAAGCCCGAATTCGAGTGAAACGCGCTGCAGCGAAAAATTAATTCTATTTGTTTGTTTATATTTGATAAGATATTATATGTCTTATATGATATTTTATGAAGAAAACTATAATAAAAAAAAAACTAAAATTAGTAATTTAATTATCAAACAGTTCTTTCTACTCCACGCGGTATCATGCCAAGGACGCTGGCTGCGTTTCCCCGTTGAATTTTATTGAATTTTTATGTATTGAAATGTTTTAATAAATTGAAGATTATCCTATAACTTATAAAGTCACATTATTATCAGATATATAATATATAACTATTAAAATATGACATGTTATATGTTATTATAATATTTGTAAACAATATTATTCTACTGTTACTATCCAATATTACCACAATCTTGCGATGCAATGTTATCACCATAGATTACTGTATATATATCACAATCTTGCACGCAACGTAAAAAAGCGGACATAGGAATGTTGCAGTAATATTTCAAGAATATTTCGTGCAACATTACAACGTTACCGAATAATATTCCTGCAACATTCTAGCAATATTTTGTGCTCTATGGGCCGTAATGTGTGACAGGCACAGACTAATAAGATGCTTACGCATGTGCCAGGGTTCCATTAGATCCCCACCCCAGCCTACGAATTTTGAGTATATATATAGAAAAAAATACTGACAGACGTAGTTCAAATAGCACATCTCAAAAATATATTATTTAAACTGCACCCATGTAGTTTAGAAATAAAAAATAGTTAAAGATCGCTCACCTTATAACGTCGATATTACTTCAAATAATTAAAATTATGTACTTTTTGCTATATAAAAAAACTGCACCTTGCTTGAATATAATTGCACCATCGTTAAAAATACATAAAATGCAATATTAAGTGCGAAAAGTTAATAAAACCAAATTTGTTAAATTGATGAAAAAAAATATTAACATAAAAGCAAATTCATGGAATTGGTGAATTCTGGAACGCAAAATATTTTAGTCAACTTTTCCTAATAATGGGATATTAAAAGTTTATTTAGAAATAAATGTATAAATTTATTTTTATTTTATTTATTTATTCTATAAAGCTATATTTCTTTTTTTCAGGTTTTTATTTACCTTTGACGAAACTTAAATCCATATTAAAGCAGCTGAAGAAATGTAAAAATAATAAGTTGGCTTTTAAAAGAAAATATATTCTTGCAATAAAATGACAAGAACCATATGCATTTGAAATTGTGTCATCAAAATTGTCAGCTGCTACATTATTTTTTCAATTATGCTAATATTAGTTCTTCAATTTTTCTTGGGTGTATGTCGTTCGAATATTGTTAATTTTGCTGTTAACCTCTTCTATAGTAACACAGTCTTGTTCTTGTATTCTTTGAGCCTCACGTCCCAAAGAACTACTTCTGCCTCATATAATTCTACGAATTTGAGAGTATACCGCTCACTCGACTTTCTTTTATTGCGAGATGCCATTGTTTTTCATTTGACGCCATTTTGTTTCGTTTTTTGACATCAAAGTTGTCTTGAAAAGTAGAACACAGTCCAAGTCCACTTTGATTAACGCCCACATCAAAGTGCGCTTTGATTGCTCGTTTACACGGTCAAAGTAGCGTCAAAGAAGTCATCAAAACCACTTTGTCACAGCAGACTTTGATCGTGTCAACGCAGCTTTAAGTAATAAGTAATGTGCTATGAAACCACAGAGTACATTTATATATACTGAAATATGTAACCACTGACCTCTATATATACCATAGACTTAGAATATACTGGCGTATAGACCACCTGACAGCCCGAAAACGCGTGACCAATTTTGATTTGTCATTGTGTGCGTTAGCTAGTGATGTATATTTTACTTAAAAGGACTATCGAAAATGATTGTTAAGGAAGCTGTAAAAAGATTATAAAAAATGTTTAGTGCATGAAGTTGAATAACTTCAAAAATTAACAGAATTTTACCATGACAGTTCTAAAATAAGTAAAAATATTCATATAACATGTTCCTGGGAATAAACTGAACCTACCTGACTTTTGTTGGATTTTAATTCAGATGTATAAAATCCCAGGTGACTACCGAAAACTTGAAAAACTCCCCAATAATCAGATCAGAATGTTGTATTTTCGAGCTATGATCTTTGGAGAAAATATTTACTGCCGTGGCAGTTTCCCAAATTTATTTTTAACATATTGTTATTATAAATAGGTAGATACATGACTAAGTATATACCTATTTATATTTTATAAAATGTTTTGATGAAACAAAAACGGGGACACGGAGTACATAATGGCTGCTTTATTTTTCATATAAGTATTACTTGTGATAATTACAAACATTTAATAATTAAATAGACAATGATTTCTTATATTTACGCGAACACTACATTGAATTAAACTACTTTTACGGATTATATCGCGTTTAATTAACTTATTTTATTAATTCCCGACGTTTCGGGTGCTACAGCACCCATGGTCACGGGGACTGAGGTGATTGACGTCCCAATGTCAAAGTTAATCCGGAGTACCTTCAGCTTTTTAATTATTAATTTTGGTCCGATCTACGCAGAATGAACTAACTGTGTCTTGAAGTCTTGCAGTGGTATGCTTGGGTTTAGTTTTAATTTTATTAATTACAGGATCCCAAGCAGGTGGTAGTACCAGCCTCCTCTCTATTGAAATTAGGATGTTTTTAATTTCAATAGCCTCACGTATCAATTTTAGAGTTTATGGATTAAGATGTTCTAAAATGCATTTTAGAACATCTTAATTCCATAAACTCTAAAATTCAATTACTATGGAGTTAGAGGCAAATAATTCTTTAGCTTTCCTAGATGTATTAGTCATCTGAAATCCTAACAACACCATAGGTTACACCGTGTATAGAAAACACCCATACAAACAGATAATTAAATGGTGAATCCCACCATCATCCTTCACAGTTGGCTACCGTGGGCAAATCTTTGTTACAGAGAGCACGAGGATCTGTGACAGCAAACACCTGGCCGCCGAGCTTCAGCACGTCAAGCAGGTTCTGCACGACAACTAGCTTCGGGTCCCGCGCCTACGTCACAGTGACCGAGTGAAACCGGCCACAGTCGAGCGTGTGCCTGCTGTACTACCATATGTCAGAGGTGTCACAGACAAGATTGGCTACATCTTGAAGCGAGCTTCTATTAGAACATTCTTCAAGCCGCCGAAGAAGATTAGTCAGTTCTTACCATCCGTCAAGTGCAATATTCCTCTACAAGATGCAGGAGTGTACAAGCTTGATTGTGAATGTGGTCTCTCATATATAGGGCAAACAAAACGATCTATCAAAACCCGCGTAAAAGAACACATAGCTGACGTGAAGCACCAACGTTCCGGGAAGTCTGCAGTTTGTGATCATATCCTAGACGGCCCCGCCATTACATTAGATTTGATAAACCACAGATTCTCGCGAAAGAACATCGATTCCTGCCAAGGATGATGCGTGAGGCTATTGAAATTAAAAAACATCCTAATTTCAATAGAGAGGAGGCTGGGTACTACCACCTGCTTGGGATCCTGTAATTAATAAAATTAAAACTAAACCCAAGCATACCACTGCAAGACTTCAAGACACAGTTAGTTCATTCTGCGTAGATCGGACCAAAATTAATAATTAAAAAAGCTGGAGGTACTCCGGATTAACTTTGACATTGGGACGTCAATCACCTCAGTCCCCGTGACCATGGGTGCTGTAAAGCACCGAAACGTCGGGAATTAATAAAATAAGTTAATTAAACGCGATATAATCCGTAAAAGTAGTTTAATACAATTGAATAGATTATAGAAGTTTATTTTAACATTCGACTTAAGTATGAATGTAAACTTAATAATTTAAGGAAGGAAACTTGTAGGAATCAGTTAAATAAGATTGCTCTGTTTAAAGGCCAATATGTTTATGAGGCTTCATCATGCTTCATGTTTATATTCTTTCATCTGTCCTGAAAAGTATAAAATAATAATAAACTTATTATCATTTTAGCTGCATGAATTTTAAAACATAATGATCTTAACACAGTAAAGTGAACTAAGTGTCTGAGGATACAGATGCACTCTCTATTCTCTCAATCTCGGTATGTTAAGAAAATGGTCACTCATTCATGGACTGACCGCGGCAAGTGCAACTTAATTTCACAGATCTATTGATCTGCGCAGCTATTACTTAACCACGAGTTCCTCTTCTCTACGAATAACGCTGTAAACCACGCTATTTAAGCCCTCGCGACAATGTCGTCGGCCATCAAGCATGAATCGGGCATTGACCGTTGTGAGTATCAAATACTATGGAATTTATACTATCACGTCTCATGCGCGGTCGTCTAGTAGCGCTTGAGGAGCATTACCAAATATCTATACCTAACTACGCTAAAAGTTTTATCGTTATGATTTGGGAATATAATCCGAAGTTCCGAAGCTCCGCTCAATCCCTTGGGGAAAATAGCATGATGCTATGAATATTGTACTAGTGTGACCGTGAGGCTGTGCGGTTGGTTAAGCAAGGTTATACATTTATTTTGGTTGATAAATAGATACTTAGTTGGGTTCATAATGGCTTAAAGAGGATAATCTCAAGATTTTTTGTCTTTAATGTACTACAGTTTTATAATGTATGAAAATCTGTATCTATATTTATCTAAAGTTTTGAAAGTTATATTTTGAAGTCTTATTATAACAATATTTTACTTACTGGTACAAATAATGTAGAAATGACCCTTTAATTAAATTGTTTTATTCTACTTTTTCTTTTATACTTCTCAAGAAAATGTTTGCTGCAAATTGTTGAGTTCTTCTTTGCATTCCAACCAACCCTTCCAATGAACCTTAACCACTTTTCTAATTATAGAATCCGCAGGAATCTGTTTGAAAACGGCAAAATAAAATTACGTTTTAGAACGCAAACCGAGGATTTATTTTCTTGTTGTGTAGGCAAGTCTATCGATTCATTATAAACATTCAAGATAAATATCGACATTAATTTTGATATAGTTGAGTCAATCCCTAGTGTACATGTAAAATATTTTGTATAAAAATGTATTTACCAAATTCATGCAAATTATCAACAACGTGACTTTTTTCTTTGCAAAATATCAAAATTAACAAAATAATTGAATATATTCTATATTTTAAACAGTACGTAACATAAATTTTAACCAAAAATAAAAGCGTCATAACATTGACGTCTTAAGAATTTACCTGTGATATGTGAAATTATCAGGATTATTTCTATTATTAACAGCACAGTCACTCACGGAACAATTAACCATTTTGGAAAAAGTTACTTACTAAAATAACCACTATTATACTTTAAAAATTACAAAATATCTCGGAGCTATTTCTTGCGTGCCGAATTGTGCCGACCTGTCATTCAAAATCGGTTACAGAGTCATGAGATTTGGTATCCTTTTCTATCTTGCATTTTAGCCATAAGGAATTTTCTTCTCCTTGCACACTATGTTGGTCTATACGCTAGTATATCCTAAGTCTATGATATATACATAACCAAATGTGCAATTAGTTTGTGGCACAGAGTACTTTTTCTAAACCGGAAGTTTGTGGGCGACTGGGGAATGAATAAAGAGTATTAATAATAAGTTTGTTATGTTAGTATGATTACATATTTACCTATTGTATAATTACCAATGTATATGGAGGGTAAAGATACCTTTAGTTACCTTCTATACATTGTATAAGTATCTTTTGTCTATAATAAATAATAAAATTGAGATTTCCGTATTACTCTTTGCTGGTTTTCTATTTTAATTTAATAAGTGAGACGTTTATAGGTTAACTTCTTACACATCTATCTATATAAATAAAATGATAGAGGCTTGCAGTTGTGCGGGCATCACGGAAAATCTACTGGATAGATTTTAATTAGTATTTCTAAGTTTTATTTCTTAGACACTTGACCCTTACCTAAAAAAAAATATTGCGATATCTTCATTTAATATAAAGTTATTAAAGTTTTAAGAACGCGGACGAAGTCGTAGGTATCAGCTAGTTTTCCAATGAAAAAATGATCTGCGTAAACTTGCTACTAATGAGGCCAATAGAGAAAACCTCGGAAGATAAAAACCCAATACTATACATTTCTACGCCGCGCATGCGCCAATGCCCCGAGTGCATTCGACAATTATCATTTTATTAACTATTTGCACTTAATATTGCATTTTATACATTTATAACAGTGGTAGTTATTATTTAAGCAGGGTACAGTTTTATTGGTATCGTAAAAAGTACCCAATTATCATTATTTGAAGTAATATCGACGTTATAAGGTGAGCGATCTTTAACTATTTTTTATTTCTAAACTACATGGGTGCAGTTTAAATAATTAATATTTTTGAGATGTGCTATTTGAACAACGTCTGTCAGTATTTTTTTATATATACTCAAAATTCGTAGGCTGGGGTGGGGGTTTCCCCAACTTAGTTAGAGCTACTGTTGTTGTTTTTATTATTCGCTTGAGAGAGCAGGCAAAGAAACTAAGCCATACAGCCTTGTCTTTTTTATTTTGAATATCTAGAATTTTAAGGTGTAAAGGCCGGAACCAAGTCTTATTTTTCTTCTTTCCGTCTCTTCAAAATCCATAAAGGCCGAAGCCAAGTCTTATTTTCTTTAATTCTTCATATTTACAAAAACCTTAAAGGCTAAAGCCAAGTCTTCTTTATATTGAATTGAGTGATCAGTGACAGGCTGACAGGTAAACAAAAACAAAATATTTTTTTTATAACTGGCTTTACGGCTTTGGGTTCTGAGCCTGAAGTTCAATGTATAGTTATCCTTCATAGTACACTGCTTCACAATATGTTGATGCGTCACATTGTGCAGCCCGTGGGAGATTTTGACGGCAACTTGAGCCAGCAGACAGCTGACATTTGGCGATGGTATCTGAAGGCGCCTAAGCAGACAGACACATTATCTTGAGAATCACATCAGTTCAGTTCAGAGCACTTGTTTCACCGTTTCCACTAATAGTTCACATGCGCAGACATTTAATACACAAAATCGCACCACTTTTACATATCAAAATCCACTTCAAACCAATATTTAAACAATTATAATACAGGAGCAGCAAACCGCCGCCGGTCAAGTTCCCGCCAAAACTCTCTTAGAGCTACGGTCAGACAAGGGCAATTTTTTTTTTAGATAAATGTAAAAATAACGTAGAGTCATTTTGCTCAGACAAGGGCAATATTTTTTTTAGATAAATGTAAAAATAACGTAGAGTCATTTTGCCATTTAATTTTACTGTTTTATCTTAAATAAAAAAAAAAATATCAACAATTAAAATATTGATTTTTTTAAATTCTTTTATATTTAAGGGACTTTCGTTATTATTAACATGTCAGTCCCATTGTACCTTATAGCTAAATATCACAAAACAATTTATTAAATTACTTAAACAATACTTAATAAATGATAAACCATTTGAGCAGCGTCTGACAGTGGTTCAGATAGTATACTTTGATATTCCCCTATATTATACATTTTAATGTCAGTTTTGGCGACCAGTAGTTTTCTCTCGTGATGGTTTTTGGAACATTCCGCGAGCAAGTGTTGTATGTCTTCCATTGTGTTGCATGCTTCGCAATTTGGAGATTGTTTCTTTTTCATCATGAAAGCAAACTTGTTGAATGTGTCCGGAGCGAAGTCGCATTGCTAATACAACAGATTTTCTGTTCAATAGGCCTCCGAAAGTGCCTTGGTTTAACCAAGGCACTTTCGGAGGCTGACTCTGGATAGTTTTGTACCAAATCCCTTTTTCTTGCGACCTTTTATCAAAATATTCTTTCCAAAGTGCATAACATTTCTCTATGTATTTAATTAAAATTTCTGTATAATCTGGATCAATATTACATTCTCTTCCTTGTGTAATTACCAATTTAGCCAGTTTATCAGCCTCCTCATTGCCTTCTAAACCGATGTGTGATGGTACCCACTGCAATACTAAATTACAGTTTTTACATTGAAATTTAAATATTTCATTCAATATATAGTACGCTATCGATACACCTCTGAGACCAGAGGCGCATCGAGCAATATGTTGAAGAGCACTCTTGCTATCAGTTAGTGTGGCGGGTGGAAGGAAAAGGGGAGATCTCCCGCCGGGCAAGGTGTTCTGCCCGGGGAGCGGCGAACGCTCCGAGCAAAGAGAATATAATCACTACGTTTAAGAGGCGGGACTTCCTAAGAAAAGTAAATGTATGACATTGCGCCAAGCTACTCTACCAACATGAAGACATGACATTTAATTTTGACAAACATTGCTGACAACATAGGCGAATTATAATAGTGCTGTAAATGTCTATCCTCGAATAATTTTATCGATATAACTTTTATCGATATATTGTTTATCGATATTTTTTAATAAAAGTTAGATCCCTATACTGAATAATTTATGAGAAATAATTTTATAACGTGGGATTGAGTAAAATGCCCATTAGGATAAGAAATCAATGTATTATACACACATCAATTTGTAATTATATCTCTACAATTATTAGGTACAAAAATATGTATAAAGAAAATATAAAATAAAAAACGCACTATTATACTTACTAATAATTAATTAAGTAAAAAATAAATGACGACTCCGTAGCGCAGTGGCTAAGCGTTTGGCTGCGGCATTGCAGGACCGAGGCTTCGTTCCGCACTGAACAAGTGTTGCTATGCTGTAAAATAAATAGTCTGCGTCTGGATGCTTGTTTTCATTCAACACTAGTTCTTTTAAAGGGTAAAAATATTGGGTTTTAACACTGATTGGATTAAATTCCTTTAAGTGTAACAAATACTATTTACAAATCGCTAGGCTTCTTCACAGAGGTACCTTTGTACATACTACTCGCAGAGATTGTTTACTAATTGTCGCTTTCAAAATGAGTGCTCATTATAGCTAATGTTTGTAGATGAATCTATTAAAAAATATTTATAACCAGGTAATTACGAATAACTTTGAGTTTAGTTATATAATCAATTCTTACCAAATGTGACTTTAGAGGATATTATCTTTTGCTACATGTAAATGAAACCTAATTAACATACACATAATAGTGGAAGTTTAAATTAAGTCCACTGATGAAATATCAGTTAGTTTTAGTTGGGTTCAAAATCTTCGGATTTGCAATGTTTGCCACAAATATGTTTTAACATGTGAATCTTTTCAATTGGTACATGCCAGCTATTTCACCCATTGCTTGCATCTGAAAAATAATATAAATAAAATCACATTTTATTGATCAAATAGAATATTAGCAATCACAATTGATAATGTAGTTTCTAAGTATAGTTCGTTTCGGTTGCCATCAATCGAACTATCAGATTTAGAAATAGTTTGTTTGTATTTGTGCACACAATCGTACACTATAAAAACCTGTCCTACATAGATGGCTAGTTCATAAATGTACTCGCGTTAAATATCATATTACAATTAAAGTTGAAATCACCACAAACCTTTCATCATCTAAGGGAAATATTGATACGAATAGCCTTTTCTTGTTATTATTTTTTCCGCTTCTTGCACCATTTAATTGGCAAGTTTTATAATGTATATTTATTTTTTTAACAATTCTATAAATGAGCAACGGCTTCTATAAAATAATTTAAAGCAATCTTAATAAATAAAATTATACAAATGTAATTGTTTAATTTGACATTTGAACCTATTTGATTTGACAATGTCGTTAACAGACATATTACGAAAAGCAGAGAGAAGAAATAACCGTCATTAAAATTTGACCAATCTCGTACGTATAATTTTTACTATGGAAGTTGCGCCAGCCTGGCTCCAGTGGTAGTTCGGACTATTCTATATATACTGTTTTGCTTCGGAACTTGATAGCGCGATTTAGGCTTCGATGTATTTACGCTTGTGGCGCGATGACAGCGCCGCCACATCATCCCCTGCTCAGACCGGAGGTCGATAGTGCAGTCTAGATGTCGACGAATGTGCAAGTGCCAGGGAATTGCCTTGTAGTCTGCGGTGACTCGAGAAGAAGGCAAGTAATCTGCGAGAGCGCCGTGAAGCAGAGACGAGTAGTAAGGCTCAGAGCCGTGCCGAACACTGTAGCGCAGAGAGTAGCTTGAAGGAACAGGAAGCATTATTATAGTGCTGCGATGAACCTTTGTAAAGCTAGATGGCTTGCAGGATGTGAAGACTGAATATTTGCTCGGGAGCGAATGAATGGGGTACTTGAGAACGATGACGAGGATTTGAAGTTGTAGTTTCCGAAGGTTGTTGGTTGTGTGTTCATATCACGTCGGGGTTACCACTGTGGCGGGTGGAAGGAAAAGGGGAGATCTCCCGCCGGGCAAGGTGTTCCGCCCGGGGAGCGGCCAACGCACCGAGTGGTAGTTCGGAGCTATTCTATATATACTGTTTTTGCTTCGGAACTTTGATAGCGCGATTTAGGCTTCGTTGTATTTTCGCTTGTGGCGCGACGACAGCGCCGCCACAGTTAGTATAACTGTTTTTTGAAAATCTGTTGTACCAGCACATAATAGGGTATTATTTATAGAAATTAATTCAGCTGTCATTATCGTCAAATTATTAGGAATTTTAATCTTACATTTATTACCCAGTAATGAATCTACATAAGCGGCATATACCCCACATTTATCCTTAGATCCATCACAAAAGGGCTTGTGCCATCCAAAATATTTAACATTCAATTCATTGATCACATTCGACTTCAAGGAATTTATCTCCTGACATCTTTTAGCACTCTTGATACAATCTAAGTCTTCCTTAATAACGGTTTTAATATAATACTTGATACCCAAGTATTTAAAGAGAACATATCTAGTGGATCCGAAGAATACAAATTACTATTATTAACTTGTTCTAATGTCATAGCTAGAAGTGGTTTCTTTTTATTTTGACAGTACCTATCTTGACAGAATAAGCTGAGTTCTGTTAGTAGCTTAATAGTTGTATTATTAGTTCTAGATTTACTTTTCAGACAATATTTATATGATAGAAATTTTCTTCTTATAGATAGGGGCGTTATATTTAATTTACTTTCCATAACGTGTATTGGCGTGCTTTTGATAAAACCCCCTATTATACGTAGTGCTTGATTTTGGATTTTATCTAATTTACAAATGTGTCTATTAGCACTCATGTCATACAAAAAGCAGCCGAAATCAATTCTGCTTCTTATAAGCGATAGGTATAACCTACGTAAATGCTGCGGATGGATGCCCCAACCATGACCTGTTAATACCTTTAATATATTTAAAAAATTTGTTATCTTCTGGCTAATTTCATTAATATGTTTAGACCATCTTAATGTTCTGTCCAGCCAAATACCCAAATATTGTATATTATCTGTCCCAACTATTCTTTTGCCGTATAGTTCTAATTTAATTTCCTGACGTCTAAAACCTCTACTAAAAATCATAAGCTTAGTCTTGTCGATAGAAATATCTAAGCCTATTTCATTAAGTGAAGTGACTATAAAGTTTAAAGCATTCTGAATGTTGTACTCACAGTCCTTAAGATTTTTTGAACTCGAATAGATTACAAAATCATTTGCATATTGAGCGACATTTTGTATTTGAATACATATATCATGTGTAATAATGTTAAATAGCAAAGGAGACAAAGGGTCACCCTGCGCTAAACCCTTATTGGCCCATCTTTTCAATTCCTCTTTATGCGATTCCCTTTCTACGAGTATAATAAGACGTCTTTCACTTAAACATGACCAAATATATTTACATAATTTTGAACCAACTTGAAGTCTGTCAAGAACACTCACTAATATATCAATTGGGACATTATTATAAGCGTTCTCTATGTCAATAAAGCAGGCGACAGTAGGTATATTTATTGAGAAACCTAGCTGAATATGTGTTACTAAACATACTAAACAATCCAAGCACGATTGAGATCTGCGAAAGCCACTGGTGTAAGAGGATAGTATCTTGTTGTGCTCTATGTACCATTCTAATCTTTTAGTTATAAGAGTGTGAAATATCTTACAAATACAAGACATTAGTGATATAGGCCTTAATTTGTCCTTATTACTTAATTTAGGTATAGGAATAATTTAAACATTTCGCCATTGCATGGGTATGTATCCCGTTGAAAAAATTAAATTAAATATATATAATAAATACTGTTTGTCAACATCAGGTAGATTGCAAATCATAGAATAAGATATGTCATCGTATCCGGGGGACGTATCTTTCTTTTTTAAACAATTTTCAAATTCTTGAATAGTAAAGTTAGATTCCAATTGTTCATTTATTGACGTAAATTCTGGCATTCTAGGCTGTACCGAATCCGGAACGAGATTGCTTAATAGGTCTTTTAGTTTTTCTTCATAAGGATAAAATTTGTTGGACCTGAGTCCTTTTACCCAACGCATTTTATTCCATAAATAGACGTATTTGCAGTTTCATTAAGACTATTGCAGAATTTTTTCCAATTATTATATTTAGCTTCTCTAATCATTTTTCGACTTTCTGCTACTTTTTCTTGTAATTTAGTAAAATTTAAAGGTGTTGGATTTTTTCTAAAAAATTTCAAACTTAGCCTGCGTTGCGCAACTATTTTTGATAACGATGGGTTCCAATACATTTTAGGTTTAAAAAGTTTTTCTGGATTATACTATACACTATAGATTATTACACTATAGATTTTAGTTACAGGAATGTGTTCGTTTGCTCTTTTTCAAAGTGGTTATACATACTTTGCACATCGTCTGACCATAACGGGTTTTGAAATGATGCCACAAGATATCTTTTATAAGAAGACCAATCAGCTGATGAGTATTTTCTTTTTCGAACAAAACGTGGGATATATTTGAATTTAATGTAAGTTTTAATAATCAAATGATCACTACCAAGATTTTCGTTAGTTATGTTCCATTTAAAGTATATAGCAATATCTGAAGACACAAATGTTATATCAGGTGAAGATTTTTGCAAACGACCATTTACAAATTTAATTCTGGTAGCTTCTCCATTATTTATTGATATGAAACCGAAATCCAAGGAACTGTCTAATAATTGTGCCCCTCTGGTGTCAATTTTATTAGACCAATTAGTATGATGCCCATTAAAATCTCCTCCAATCACACATTTGCGTGGGCAAAGTGTGATTGGAAAGTTATTTGTATGAAGGTCAAGTGAGCGCTAGAGAAACGACGATTGCAAGACGTTGTCGATAAATAAAATATTTTCAGAAATTATCAATTAGCTTGTAGTGGCGGTGCATGTATATCCATATCATCTCGTGAATACCGTAAGAGACTTGGGGAAAAGGGTTATTTTTAAATAACCGTGAACATCGTTCTGGTTACGAAAAAGTCACAGTGAAAAAATGTCGTGACTTTGTCACGTTAGATAACTACTTGTAACATTAGAACGAGTTATAACGTGACTTTATATATGCATTTTAGATTTAGTTAAAAGTTAAAGTTAAAGTTACAGCTTATTATACATCCCACTGCTGAGCACAGGCCTCCTCTCATTTCTGAGAGGGTTTTAGGGCAAGGAAATGTCCGCCGCGCCGCCCCAATGCGTGTTGGCGAAGTTCACGTGTCTTCGAAATATTTTTTTTTCTTATTTCTCAGACATGCAGGTTTCCTCACGATGTTTTACTTCATCGCACTTAAAATGGTAAATCAGCACTTAAAATTGCAATTAACAATTTCATTGGTGCAGGCGGGATCGAACCCGGGTTGCTCGCATACAGTGATATTTACAGCGAGCGCTAACCATCTGAGCTACCACGGCTCAGTATTAAGTTTTATTTCAATAGTCGATTTTTTATTTCCTTCCTTACTATTATTTTCGAAATATACGTATTTCATTTAACCTAGCCGATTAGTCGGTCGGGATGGCGGTTTCTCTAAAAAAGATCGATTTTCAAATGGATTTGAATCGAAATCTGATTCTCAAATAAATCGAGATTTAAAAGATCGATTAATACTGATCTTCATTGATTTACTTTTCGAGTTTGTACTTACACTACGAAAAAATTCAACAAAGCGATAACAAATGTAGCTTTTTTTTATTCATTAATCCATTAAGAAGAGGCGAAAGAAATTGAGCACACAGTTATTTCGCGAGTTTTCAAATAATTAAGTGAAAAACTAATTTTTTTACGTGTTAGATTGGTACACTCAGCAGGAAATCGAATTACACTCAGTCATCGATTTTTAAATCGATGGCTGAGTGTAATCGATCGATTTTTAAATCGATATTTAGCAGTGAATCGAATTATTTAGGGAAATATTTAGGGTGGAATATCGATTCACTGCTAAATATCAACTTAAAATCGATCTTTTTGAAACAAGAAATCGATTAATCGATTTCAAATCGTCATGCCTATAGTCTTTGCGTTATAGCATGGTGCGGGTGACAGCTCACGCCTATGCAGTTTCGTATTTTTTTAGATAAACTGTCATGCAGATATTGTTGTACTTCATGGATGGGTACCGCCCACTTACGACAGTGATGTGCCACGCTAAACTATGCCATGCCATAACGAACGACCACAGACTATCAAAAATCGGTTTTGAAATAAATCGAATATATAAAAATCACGTAAATATGTATTGGAATTGAAACTAATCCTTCAACAAATTCTGATTTACGGAAACAAAACTCACATAGACGAATATGCAGTGTTTCCGATGGATGGACGATAAATTATTCGTTGGTCAGCTCAGGCAAAAAAAAATATAAAGCAAATTATGCATTGTGTCAAAAAGACTTTATCATAACTCATGGCGGCCAAAATGGCTAGAAAAAACCTATTTTTTATTTTTATTTCATTTGATTTATAAACCAAGTTCTCGATTATTTTTACCTTCCGTCCCGATATTTAGCCCATTGGACCTGGAAAAACTAATACACATTTAGCAAAGGCGCTAGCACTCGTACCTTGAAAAGCTGCCGGTGCAGTCTACGCCGTACTGAAAATTACAGATGCTGGCAGCCATTTTATTTGTTGAAATATGAATGTTGCAATCAACATGAAATAGAAGATGATTTTTATTTTCAAATTAATACATAGTATAATCCATAGACTTAGAATATACTGGCGTATAGACCGACATAGTGTGCAAGGGAGAAGAAAATTCTTTATGGCAAAAATGCAAGATAGAAAAGGATACCAAATCTCATGACTCTGTAACCGATTTTGAATGACAGGTCGGCACAAGTCGGCACGCAAGATATAAGCTCCTAGATATTTTGTAATTTTTTAGGGTGTAATAATGGTTATTTTTAGTAAGTAACTTTTTTCCAAAATGGTTACTTGGTCTTTGAGTGACTGTGATGTTAATAATAGAATTAATCCTGATAATTGCACATTTCACAGGTAAATTCTCAAGACGTCGTCAATGTTATGACACGTTTATTTTTGGTTAAAATTCATGTTATATTATACTGTTTAAAATATAGAATGTTTTCAATTATATTGTTAATTTTGATATTTTGCAAAGAAAAAAGCCACGTTGTTGATAATTTGCATGAATTTGGTAATTACATTTTTATACAAAATATTTTACATGTACGCTAGGGATTGACTCAACTATATCAAAATTAATGTCGATAACTTATCTTGAATGTTTATATTGAATCGATAGACTTGACCACACAACAAGAAAACAAATCCTCGTTCTACGTACGTTTGCGTTCTATAAATGTAATTTTATTTTGCCATTTGTAAAACAGATACCCTCCGGATTCTATAATTAGAATAAATTAAAAGTAAAATAACTTTTTAAAAACAAGCTTTTATTTAAATGCGCTAAAAAGAATAAAATAATATTTTCCTTTAAAACTTTACTATCAACTTATAACGTCATTACACAATTTATATGATATGAAAGCTTGTTGCGAGATTTAAGTACTCGTATTTACTTAGTTTGAAAATTTTAAAAATTAAAATCAATCAGATCCTGCTTATCTAGACACGCCAAAAGTGTAAGCTGTCACCTGCACCATGCTATAACGCAAAGACTATAGTCGGTGTACCGTTCTAGTACATAGTGGCAGCTATGGGAAATATACCCCCTATGAGACAATATATGGGGAAAGCCTATGTTTAGCAGTGGACTTAAAATAGGCTGTAACGGTAAGTGTTTGTTATAATAGTATTGTTACGGACGGCAAGGAGAGCAGCCGCCCCGTCGCCCCCTCATACCCCGTTACGCCCCGCGCACCTCGCACACCGCCCGGACATCACGTGAGGTGGACAACCAATGAGCGCACAGTACACCGTGTGAGAACATGATCACCTTAAAACAATCGCCGCGGAAATATAATAAGGGGATTTTGGGCTCCGCATTCATTCCGCTTGCGCCACCGCTCTCGAGCGGTCGTGTTAGTAGTCAGCGCTCTCGTCCCCGTACGTTGAGTGCCTCTCGCTTTCACGCCTCCGTTATCCTGCTCACGCTGTACAGCCCAGTCGCCTCGGTGAGTTTGCTTGCCTTGCACTAACCGTTCTTGCCCCCCTGCCGCCTGACAGGGAGGTTTTGACCGCTTATTGTTTTGTTATTTATTTGTTACTGTTATTGTTATTTTTTATTGTTATTTTTTCTGTTATTATTTGTATATTGTATTACTGTTTCTTGGAACGTCAAAGTCACTTGTTCTTTTCAGAACAAGCCCCTGTTCTTTTGAGAACAGGGATCCCCTCCCTTACTGTTTCTGAACAGAACGTCGTCCCCCTCCCCCAACATGTCCACACAGGACCTTATTAGGTCGATAGTCGCTGCCCTGAACCAGTCTCTTGGTCTGGGCATTAACCTGGACGAGACGGCGCTCGCCGCAGTCCAAGCCTCCCTTGCCCCTCAGGCATGTACCCCCCCGGCCCCCGTCGCCCCGACGGCTGCCCCGCAGACCGACTTACCCGCGTCCCACGACGCCAACTCAATGGAGTGCTCGTGCTCCGACTCCTCCGCGTCCTCCCGGAAGAGGTCCGCCACCCACACCGGATACACATCTAGCAGTAGTTCCACGGACTCCGATGGAACAATGACTGATGAGACCCCTTTTACGGTGGTCAAGTCCAAGCGCGGCCCGAAACGCGCCGCTAAAAGCCGCTCCCCCGTCCCGGCAGCCCCTGCCGCCACCCCCGCAGCCCCCGCCGCTGCACTCACCCCCGCAGCTCCCACTGCTGCCGCAGTGCCCTTACTGGCACTCAACCTCCCCCCACCCTCCAAGCCAGCAGCTCGCTGCACCCCGACCCTCCCCAAAAAACAGGTCCCGCCCCCTGTCTTCCTTAGAGACAAGGCTCAATACACCCGACTATCGAAATTATGTTACGACAGTAAAATCAGTAATGATCAAAATATGTTACGACAGTAAAATCAATAAGTTATGATCAGGCCACAAATTACAGTGAGGCCATTAAAATAACCCCGTCATCCATAGATGACTTTCGTCGCCTAACAAGGCTATTCACAGCAGAGCGTGTGTCTTACCACACGTTCGCTCTCCCAGAAGAGCGCAAAGTCAAGGCCGTTATCCGCGGCATCCCCTTCGAACTCGAAAACGAAGAAATCCTGGAGGACCTTAAGTCCCAGGGCTTCCCAGTAGAGGCTGTGCACAAGATGCACAGCAACAAGGGCAAGAGGTTCCCGCTTGCCCTTGCCATCCTGTCCAACGTGCCGGAGGCAAAAGCCATCTTCCGGCATTTACGCACCGTGTGCGGCCTGTCGCGAGTGAGGGTCGAGCCCCCATATAGGCGCGGTTTCCGGGCGCAGTGCCACCGCTGCCAACTTTACGGGCATACGGCGGCCAACTGCTCAGCCCCCCCCCAGGTGCGTTAAGTGCCTAGACCCACACCACTCGAAAGAGTGCCCTCGGCCCACTGACGCCGAATCCCCCCCTGCTTGCGTCCTGTGCGAGCAATCTGGTCACCCGGCCAATTACAGGGGATGCCCTCGCGCTCCTCGTCCCCGTCTCAATAAACCAGCTCCGCCGCCGGTTAATGAAAAATCATTCCCAGCGCTTTCAACAAGAATGCCCCCTCAGGGCTCTTCCCAGCCCCTTCAGGACCCCTATGAGCCCCCTCAGGGTCCCCCTAGGCCTCTTATGGGCCCCATCCGGCGCCCTCCAAGCTTCTCTCGGCCCACGCAGCCACCAATTCTCCCCTGGGGCCCCAAAAAGGCCGACCCCCCGCGGACTTCCTCCGCTCCTCAACAGGCGCAACCCTCAATGGTTGATGACCTGAATACGGTTTATACCGCTATTCAGAGCATCGACATGGGCGAGATCGCCATACTAGCGCGTGAACTGCGTTCTGCTAGGTCCCCTCAGGACCGTCTCCTCGCTCTAGCGGAGCACCATAACCTGTTGTGCTCATTGTAAGTTAAGTTAAATTAATTTAACTTATAAATGACAGAGCACTCTGCCCTCCCAAAGTCCCACGGACGTATTAAGCCTAAGGGCTTATCGCTTGTTTCGTTCAATGCTCGCGATTTGCGAAATAACCTCCCCGAGCTTAAGCTCTTTCTTCGAGATCGCGAAGACGACCTCCTCCTCCTACAGGAGACCCACCTCAGACCCCAGAACCTCAAAGGCTTCTCCATCAAAAAGTATTCTCTTCTTCGTAATGACAGACCTGACCGCAAAGGCGGCGGTAATGCCAGTTACTACATTGCTCTCACATTCCCACTCCGCCGCTTACCAATATGGAAGCCACGGTATGCAGGCTGGCCTTGAATGGACATCCGTCCATCGTCATAGCCTCCTGCTATATCCTTAGTGGAACTCTCCCCCTCAAAAAAGATTTTGAGGCCATCCTTGCGTTAGGCAATTCAGTTATTATGTTTGTAGATTTTAACTCCAAGCATACTGATTGGACTTGTCTTACTACTACTCAGAGTGGCAAGAAACTGCTTGATATCACGCAGTCATTCGACCTCACTGTTCTCAGTCCCCTCGGTGTCACTCACTATCCCGACAACACCGACCACGCTCCTGACGTATTAGACTTTGCAATAGCAAAAGAAGTCTCCCTCAACCTCAGGTCAATCGAGACCCTTGATGATCTTGGATCCGACCACCGCCCCGTCTCCCTCATACTTGGCCATCAGCCACCTCCCCCATCCCCCTCCACGAAAACCTTCACTAACTGGAAGGGCTTCAAGACGTCCCTAGCCACAGCTTTGGACTCTCCGGACTCCCCTATCCCCCTTTCTTCGGACTTATTCGACAGTACCGAAAAAATCGACACCGCGGTCGATTCACTCTCCACCCTTATAACATCCTCCCTTAAGGAGAATGAAAGGGTCGTCCCGGTTGCTAATAATAATGGTCTTCCCTTACATATTAGCAATCTAATAAAAGCCAAGAGAGCTGCTCCCCAGAGAGCAGCACTCTACCCAACCCCCGAATATAGACGTACGGCCAATCGTCTTCAACGAGAAGTCCGTTCACGCCTTTCCGAACTTGGAGATCTCGAAAAGAGTAATCTCATGGAGAATATCTCTCCCTCTCATATAGCGTACTATCAGATGGCAAGAGCCCTCCGCATAGACGCTATCACTCGTACTCCCCCTCTCTCTCGCCCCGACGGTACTAGTGCCTTCGAGGACGAGGAACAAGCCGAGTGCTTCGCAGACAGCATCGCTGCTCAATGCTCCCCCAGCTCTCAACCCACAGACCCTTCCCACATCCAGACAGTGGAGGATGAGGTCCGCCGCCGGAACTCAACCCCAGCCTCTGACCCTATCACTGTGTCCAATGATGAGATCTCATCCTCATCAAAGGACTGAAGCCTAAAAGGCTCCGGGCGCGGATGGTATCTCCAACCAAGCCCTTAAACATTTTCCTGAGCAGGTGTTAACCCTTTTAGCTATTATCTTCAACGCCTGCTTCAACCTTAGTTACTTTCTCACCACGTGGAAAGAGGCAACTGTCATTGGTATCCCCAAGCCAGGAAAGCCTCACAACCTCCCCACCAGTTATCGTCCCATCAGCCTCCTCAAGGCCATGGGCAAACTATTCGAACGAGTCCTCCTCACTCGCATGAGGCGCCATCTGTTTCCCACAGACGGTGACCCTCTTGTCATCCCTCACCAATTTGGTTTCCGAGCGAAACACTCTTGTCCCCAACAAGTTCACCGTATTGTGGAATATATCCTCAGCGGTTTTTATCCTCGCCGTCATAAGACCATCGCGGTCTTCTTCGACATAGCGAAAGCGTTTGATAGAGTTTGGCACGTAGGCCTTATCTACAAACTAAACAAAATAGGTCTCTGATCTTTTTGTTCGTCTCGTGGCCTCTTACTTGAAAGACCGTACCTTTCATTACAGACACGCTCTCCTCTTCGCGTCCAATCAAAGCCGGTGTCCTCGGGGCTCGGTACTTGCCCCTCTTCTATATATCCTGTACACCAACGACATTCCCATACCGTCGAATGGTGTTCAGATCTCCCTCTTTGCAGACGACACTGCCCTCTACTGCAAAGGCACGTCACTACCTTTTATACGGAACAAGATCCAAAAGTCAGTGATCCAAATGACTTAGGAGCTTGGTTGCAAAAATGGCGTATCGATGTGAACCCGGAGAAGAGCTCCGCCGTTCACTTCGAACATAAACGACACCGCTCCACTACTATTCCGTCAATCCGTATGTTAGGGACCCTGTCCCTGGCATACGTCCGCCAAATCTTAGGTGTCACCCTTGACACGAGGCTCACTTTCAGGCCCCATGTCAAGAGTAACTCGAAACGCATGTTTTATCTGGGTAGGCTCAATAGTATGTTGGGCCGACACAGTAAAATGTCCCTCCGCAATAAGCGAACCCTTTATAAGGTCTGTATACGACCAGAAATGACATACGCAACCCCAATTTTTGCTCATGCAAAACCTAAAACCCTGTACAAACTCCAAGTTGTACAAAACTATTTCTGTCGTCGGGCTACGAACGCACCCTGGTACGTCCGTAACGCCGAACTCCACCGAGACTTAGAGCTCCCCACAATACAACAGTTCCTAAAAACACTCTCTGAGAACTTATTCAAAGCTTCAGAATCTCACTCTAATCACCTTATACGTGAGGCAGCTTCCTATGCAGCCCCACTTCCCTCTCGCTATCGAGTCCGCAGACCGAGAAACTCTCTCTCGGACCCCCCCCCCCCCAACCAGCTTTCGGCCGACCTGAACTGCCTCTTGGCGGCTCAGGCCAAGCCATCTTCCAATGTATAGCACGCCCTAATGGGCGGAACTCTCAGCGGCTAATCGCCGCCTGCGCCTTTCCTTAAGGGGTCGCATCAAATCTCGGTAGAAAGGCCACTATGGCTAATACCGCTCCCAAGGTGGTGTTTAGTGGGTAGGCACTTAGGTTAGGTAGTCGCAGTGAGTTCCACATAACCACGCAGCCGGCTGCGTGGTATGCTTAGAGCATTCACCACCTCCCTCCCCCGCTCCGGAGGGTGCCTTTGCATTGGGCGCAAAAAAAAAAAGCTCCGCATTCATTCGATTCGACAGCGGCACTCAAGAAAGAAGACTCTCAAGAAATACTCCCAGAAGATATTCCCTTGTACATACATTAATTGCCGCTATTGTAAATAGTTAAATATAAATTTGTAAATTGTCCCACTTTTCTTTATTCAGTCCTCTTAGTTCAGTAATAAGTTATCGAAGGAAAGTCAGTTATTCAGTACACATACACCCAATATCTCTCCTTTAAAATTCTGTTATCTCCACACTCGGCTCTCTAAGCTATACACACTAAGTATTATGATAAATGTAATAGTGGGAGGAAAAAAAGACGGAACATTTTTTTTTATCTCGGCGGAACGCAGGTGCTCCGTGGGATGTTTAGGGTAGTTTAGGGCAGCGTTGCTGAGGTGAACGATATTTGCGTAAATAAATAAAAATTCAATCATAACTTTATCACGCTATCTTTGACCAACGCCATTTTTATTGAAAACAACTTCGCCATAATCTTCACCATATATCGAAATTATAACATAAAACGTAATTTTCGCACATTGGACTTTGTGGAATATGAAAATTTGTTTTTTACATAATTTATAGTGATCACACTTTATTTATTTCATTTTCAATTCCTTCTGACTACTTTATTTCATACGTGAACGAAATGTATAAAATTGTTACGAGACAAAATATAAGCAAATAACTTTTAAAAACAGTGTAATTACTTACCTTTTATATAAAAAAAAACTAATCAACAAACTTTCTTATGTACCTACTTAATTTTTTAAATTGAAGTTGTCTCTTGCACTCACGAAGGAAATAGACTTAAGTATATGAAGTAAACGGGACGGTAAAGGCGCGAACTCGTAATCTGAAGTGCATTCTCTTAATTTAGCGAAGCGTAACTTAGTAACGAATCTAATACAATCCAATAACTTATTTTTTTAACGAAACTAATTCTAATAAAATTTTATAAAAACGAAACTAAAAATAAAAAAAGATTCAAAATAAAATTTAGAATTTTAGTTGTATAATTCTTATAAATAACATGTAAAAAAGAATTGGTCTGAGCCATAGACTTAGGATATACTAGCGTATAGACCAACATAGCGTGCAAGGGAGAAGAAAATTCCTTATGGCAAAAATGCAAGATAGAAAAGGATACCAAATCTCATGACTCTGTAACCGATTTTGAATGACAGGTCGGCACAATTCGGCACGCAAGAAATAGCTCCGAGATATTTTGTAATTTTTAAAGTATAATAGTGGTTATTTTAGTAAGTAACTTTTTCCAAAATGGTTAATTGTTCCGTGAGTGACTGTGCTGTTAATAATAGAAATAATCCTGATAATTGCACATATCACAGATAAATTCTCAAGACGTCGTCAATGTTATGACGCGTTTATTTTTGGTTAAAATTTGTGTTACATACTGTTTAAAATATAGAATATATTCAATTATTTTGTTAATTTTGATATTTTGCAAAGAAAAAAGTTACGTTGTTGATAATTTGCACGAATTTGGTAAATACATTTTTATACAAAATATTTTACATGTACGCTAGGGATTGACTCAACTATATCAAAATTAATGTCGATATTTATCTTGAATGTTTATAATGAATCGATAGACTTGCCTACACAACAAGAAAATAAATCCTCGGTTTGCGTTCTAAAACGTAATTTTATTTTGCCGTTTTTCAAACAGATTCCTCCGGATTCTATAATTAGAAAAGTGGTTAAGGTTCATTGGAAGGTTGGTTGGAATGCAAAGAAGAACTCAACAATTTGCAGCAAACATTTTCTTTAGAAGTATAAAAGAAAAAGTAGAATAAAAACAATTTTATTAAAAGGAGTCATTTCTACATTATTTGTACCAGTAAGTAAAATATTGTTATAATAAGACTTCAAAAATATAACTTTCAAAACTTTAGATATAAATTAGATAAGACAGATTTTCATACATTATAAAACTGTAGTACATTAAAGACAAAAAAAATCTTGAGATTATCCTCTTTAAGCCATTATGAACTCAACTAAGTATCTATTTATCAACCAAAATAAATGTATAATCTTGCTTAACCAACCGCACAGCCTCACGGTCACACTAGTACAATATTCATAGCATCATGCTATTTTCCCCAAGGGGTTGAGCGGAGCTTCGGAACTTCGGATTATATTCCCAAATCATAACGATAAAACTTTTAGCGTAGTTAGGTATAGATATTTGGTAATGCTCCTCAAGCGCTACTAGACGACCGCGCATGAGACATGATAGTATAAATTCCATAGTATTTGATACTCACAACGGTCAATGCCCGATTCATGCTTGATGGCCGACGACATTGTCGCGAGGGCTTAAATAGTGTGGTTCATCCTACAGCGTTAGTCGTAGAGAAGAGGAACTCGTAGTTAAGTAATAGCTGCGCAGATCAATAGATCTGCGAAATTAAGTTGCACTTGCCGCGGTCAGTCCATGAATGAGTGACCATTTTCAACATACCGAGATTGAGAGAATAGAGAGTGCATCTGTATCCTCAGACACTTAGTTCACTTTACTGTGTTAAGATCATTATGTTTTAAAATTCATGCAGCTAAAATGATAATAACTTTATTATTATTTTATACTTTTCAGGGACAGATGAAAGAATATAAACATGAAGCATGATGAAGCCTCATAAACATATTGGCCGTTAAACAGAGCAATCTTATTTAAATGATTCCTATAAGTTTCCTTCCTTAAATTATTAAGTTTACATGCATACTTAAGTCGAATGTTAAAATAAACTTCTATAATCTATTTAATTATTAATTATTAAATGTTTGTAATTATCACAAGTAATACTTATATGAAAAATAAAGCAGCCATTATGTACTCCGTGTCACCGTTTTTGTTTCCCCATCAAAACATTTTATAAAATATATAAAATATAAATAGGTACTTAGTTATGTATCTACCTATTTATAATAACAATATGTTAAAAAATAAATTCCGGGGAAACTGCCCACGGCAGTAAATATTTTTCCAAAGATCATAGCTCGAAAATACATCATTCTGATCTGATTATTGGGAGTTTTTAAGTTTTTGGTAGTCACCTGGGATTTTATACATTTGAATTAAAATTGGCGCATCACGTCAGACCAAGGACGCCCCACCTGCCAGAGATAGAACGCTTCTCTTCATACGAGAGACTAATCAGCCACAGCGAGTACTGCAGTTCATCGATGCCATACGAGGACGGGCTCGAGAGTTAACGCAGCACATCCAAGGGCAGAGCGGATGTGGGTGGAACGCAGTCAGCTCGACAGCTTCGCTGAAGACATCAGCCGACTTCAGCAGGGAAAGAATCTGGTCACCGGCAGCGCTTTGAGGAAGCTCGACCCCATACTTGAAGACGGAATACTACGAGCCAGGGGAAGAATCGACGCAGCCGACGTGGACGACCGGATGAAGCGACCCATAATCCTGAATGGACGCCACCGATTTGTGAAGCTGCTGGTAGAAAAAGCGCATCAAGAAGCAAGCCATGCCAATAGGGAAAGGGTGTTCAACGATTTACGAACAAGATGTCATATCCTCCGACTACGACCGACCGTGCGAGAAGTGGAACGGAAATGTCTGCGATGTAGGGTACGCAAGGCAACACCACGGCCGGCAGTTATAGGCGACTTACCACCCAAAAGGTTAGGAGCGTTTGCGCGGCCGTTTATATACACCGGGGTAGATTATTTCGAGCCTTTGTCGGTAACGATAGGACGACGGCACGAGAAGCGGTGGATAGCATTATTTACATGTCTAACGACGCGCGCGGTTCATTTAGAAATAGTTCATAGCCTAACCACGGACTCGGCGATAATGGCGTTACGGCGCATGGCGGCTAGGCGCGGGTGGCCTCGGGTAATATACTCCGATAATGGAACCAACTTTCATGGAGCCGACACCGAACTACGACGAGCCATGGAGGAATGGAAACCGCTACTCAAGGACTTCGCATTAATCTAACGCACCGAGTGGAAGTTCATCGCACCGGGTGCGCCCAACCAGGGAGGCGCATGGGAGCGGCTCGTGCGTTCAGTCAAAACAGCATTGGAAGCAACTCTCCACCAGAAGAGTCCGAAGGAGGAGACGTTAGCAACCTTGTTGACAGAAGCAGAGAACACCGTCAACTCTCGACCGTTGACCCATGTACCGGTCGACATCAATGACCAGGAAGCGTTAACCCCCAACCATTTCATCATGTTGGGACCGTCGAGTCTACCTGTCACCGCAACGTGCTCACCCACCGATCGCCGGGCATGGAGAGCGGCGCAGGGGCTCGCCGACGAATACTGGAGGCGCTGGGTGCGGGAATACTTGCCGACGCTGATCCCGCGCGGAGCATCTCGGGACGCCCAGCGACAAGAAGTAAAAGAAGACGACCTTGTCGTGATTGTGGACAGCAACCTGCCGCGGAACGTCTGGCCGAAGGGAATAGTGACAAGAACGTTTCCCGGACCTGACGGCGTGGTGCGCAACGTGGAGATTCGAACCAGAGGCGGAGTAATACGACGACCAGTGAGGAAGATCGCCGTCCTCCCGAGAGAATAGGCTCGCTTGCTACGCCGGGGGGAGGATGTTACGGACGGCGAGGAGAGCAGCCGCCCCGTCGCCCCCTCATACCCTGTTACGCCCTATATAATAAGAGGCTTTTGGGCTCCGCATTCATTCGATTCGACAGCGGCACTCAACAAAGAAGACTCTCAAGAAATACTCCCAGAAGATATTCCCTTGTACATACATTAATTAGCGCTATTGTAAATAGTTAAATATAAAGTTGTAAATTGTCCCACTTTTCTTTATTCAGTCCTCTTAGTTCAGTAATAAGTTATCGAAGGAAAGTCAGTTATTCAGTACACATACACCCAATATCTCTCCTTTAAAATTCTGTTATCTCCACACTCGGCTCTCTAAGCTATACACACTAAGTATTATGATAAATGTAATAGTGGGAGGAAAAAAAGACGGAACATTTTTTTATCTCGGCGGAACGCAGGTGCTCCGTGGGATGTTTAGGGTAGTTTAGGCAGCGTTGCTGAGGTGAACGATATTTGCGTAAATAAATAAAAATTCAATCATAACTTTATCACGCTATCTTTGACCAACGCCATTTTATTGAAAACAACTTCGCCATAATATTCACCATATATCGAAATTATAACATAAAACGTAATTTTCACATTGGACTTTGTGGAATATGAAAATTTGTTTTACATAATTTATAGTGATCACACTTTATTTATTTCATTTTCAATTCCTTCTGACTCCTTTATTTCATACGTGAACGAAATGTATAAAATTGTTACAGACAAAATATAAGCAAATAACTTTTTAAAAACAGTGTAATTACTTACCTTTTATATAAAAAAACTAATCAACAAACTTTCTTTGTACCTACTTAATTTTTTAAAATTGAAGTTGTCTCTTGCACTCACGAAGGAAATAGACTTAAGTATATGAAGTAAACAGGACGGTAAAGGCGCGAACTCGTAATCTGAAGTGCATTCTCTTAATTTAGAAGCGTAACGAATCTAATACAATCCAATAACTTATTTTTTTAACGAAACTAATTCTAATAAAATTTTATAAAAACGAAACTAAAAATAAAAAAAGATTCAAAATAAAATTTAGAATTTTAGTTGTATAATTCTTATAAATAACATGTAAAAAAGAATTGGTCTGAGCACTCTTATCTATTATTCTGAATAAACGTAGTGATTACATACTCTTTGGTTCTGAGTGGTCCCTTCTAATATTACTATACTCTTTGGCGGGGTCAACAAAATTATCACGGGGGAGACTGATGTGGACTGGTGGGACATGACCTCTTGGAAGAGAATAATTGTGTTCTGTGGACATGACAGCATTTTGATGACAAATGAGCATATGCACTACTATACACTAATTTACTATAATGTTCATTTTATTTTGGCACCTATCACATTATTTTCCACACGTCCCAGGTTGACTGGGAGAGAATGCTAAAAAGCATTAAGTCCGCCCTGTGTAATACTTTTTATTAAGGTGTACAATAAAATGTCAATAAATAAATAAAAAACTATTGGTAAATCCAATTGTGCATGCCTCAAGCGCATTCAAAAAATTACGTATAACATGGTTATACCCATAGACTTAGAATATACTGGCGTATAGACCACCTGACAGCCCGAAAACGCGTGACCAATTTTGATTTGTCATTGTGTGCGTTAGCTAGTGATGTATATTTTACTTAAAAGGACTATCGAAAATGATTGTTAAGGAAGCGGTAAAAAGATTATAAAAAATTGTTTAGTGCATGAAGTTGAATAACTTCAAAAATTTACTGAATTTTTACCATGATAGTTTTAAAATAATTAAAAAATATTCATATAACATGTTCCTGGGAATAAGCTGAACCTACCTGCCTTTTGTTGGATTTTAATTCAAATGTATAAAATCCCAGGTGATTTTACCGAAAAACTTAAAAAAACTCCCCAATAATCAGATCAGAATGTTGTATTTTCGAGTTTTCGAGCTATGATCTTTGGAGAAAAATATTTACTGCCGTGGGCAGTTTCCCCGGAATTTATTTATTAACATATTGTTAATATAAATAGGTAGATACTTAACTAAGTATATACCTATTTATATTTTATAAAATGTTTTGATGGGGAAACAAAAACGGGGACACGGAGTACATAATGGCTGCTTTATTTTTCATATAAGTATTACTTGTGATAATTACAAATAATTAATAATTAGGTAAATACATTATAGAAGTTTATTTTAACATTCGACTTAAATATGAATGTAAACTTAATAATTAAAGTAAGGAAACTTGTAGGAATCAGTTAAATAAGATTGCTCTGTTTAAAGGCCAATATGTTTATGAGGCTTCATCATGCTTCATGTTTATATTCTTTCATCTGTCCCTGAAAAGTATAAAGTAATAATAAACTTATTATCATTTTAGCTGCATGAATTTTAAAACATAATGATCTTAACACAGTAAAGTGCACTATGTCTGAGGATACAGATGCACTCTCTATTCTCTCAATCTCGGTATGTTAAGAAAATGGTCACTCATTCATGGACTGACCACGGCAAGTGCAACAATTTCGCAGATCTATTGATCTGCGCAGCTATTACTTAACCACGAGTTCCTCTTCTCACGACTAACGCTGTAGGGGATGAACCACGCTATTTAAGCCCTCGCGACAATGTCGTCGGCCATCAAGCATGAATCGGCATTGACCGTTGTGAGTATCAAATACTATGGAATTTATACTATCACATCTCATGCGCGGTCGTCTAGTAGCGCTTGAGGAGCATTACTAAATATCTATACCTAACTACGCTAAAAGTTTTATCGTTATGATTTGGGAATATAATCCGAAGTTCGAAGCTCCGCTCAACCCTTGGGAAAATAGCATGATGCTATGAATATTGTACTAGTGTGACCGTGAGGCTGTGCGGTTGGTTAAGCAAGGTTATACATTTATTTTGGTTGATAAATAGATACTTGGTTGGGTTCATAATGGCTTAAAGAGGATAATCTCAAGATTTTTTTTGTCTTTAATGTACTACAATTTTATAATGTATGAAAATCTGTCTCTATATTTATCTAAAGTTTTGAAATATTTTACTTACTGGTACAAATAATGTAGAAATGACTCCTTTTAATAAAATTGTTTTTATTCTACTTTTTCTTTTATACTTCTCAAGAAAATGTTTACTGCAAATTGTTGAGTTCTTCTTTGCATTTCAACCAACCCGTCCAATGAACCTTAACCACTTTTTCTAATTATAGAATCCGGAGGGAATCTGTTTGAAAAACGGCAAAATAAAATTATATTTTATAACGCAAACCGAGGATTTATTTTCTTGTTGTGTAGGAAGGTCTATCGATTCATTATAAACGTTCAAGATAAATATCGACATTAAGTTTGATATACTTGAGTCAATCCCTAGCGTACATGTAAAATATTTTGTATAAAAATGTATTTATCAAATTCATGCAAATTATCATCAACGTGACTTTTTCTTTGCAAAATATCAAAATTAACAAAATAATTGAATATATTCTATATTTTAAACAGTATGTAACATAAATTTTAACTAAAATAAACGCGTCATAACATTGACGACGTCTTGAGAATTTACCTGTGATATGTGAAATTATCAGGATTATTTCTATTATTAACAGCACAGTCACTCACGGAACAATTAACCATTTTGGAAAAAAGTTACTTACTAAAAATAACCACTATTATACTTTAAAAATTACAAAATATCTCGGAGCTATTTCTTGCGTGCCGAATTGTGCCGATCTGTCATTCAAAATCGGTTACAGAGTCATGAGATTTGGTATCCTTTTCTATCTTGCATTTTTGCCATAGACTTAGAATATACTAGCGTATAGACCAACATAGTGTGCAAGGGAGAAGAAAATTCCTTATGGCCTTGCTACACCTTATGACATTCCTTATGACTTGCCTACACAACAAGAAAATAAATCCTCTGTGTGCGTTCTAAAATGTAATTTTATTTTGCCGTTTTCAAACAGATTCCTCGGATTCTATAATTAGAAAAAGTGGTTAAGGTTCATTGGACGGGTTGGTTGGAATGCAAAGAACAACTCAACTATTTGCAGCAAACATTTTCTTGAGAAGTATAAAAGAAAAAGTAGAATAAAAACAATTTTATTAAAAGGAGTCATTTCTACATTATTTGTACTAGTAAGTAAAATATTGTTATAATAAAACTTCAAAAATATAACTTTCAAAACTTTAGATAAATATAGAGACAGATTTTCATACATTATAAAAATGTAGTACATTAAAGACAAAAAAATTCTTGAGATTATCCACTATAAGCCATTATGAACCCAACAACTATAATTATATAAATATAAATATAAATATCTATTTATCAACCAAAATAAATGTATAACCTTGCTTAACCAACCGCACAGCCTCACGGTCACACTATTACAATATTCATAGCATCATGCTATTTTCCCCAAGGGTTGAGCGGAGCTTCGGAACTTCGGATTATATTCCCAAATCACGATAAAATATATCGATAACGATAAAACTTTTAGCGTAGTTAGGTATAGATATTTAGTAATGCTCCTCAAGCGCTACTAGACGACCGCGCATGAGACGTGATAGTATAAATTCCATAGTATTTGATACTCACAACGGTCAATGCCCGATTCATGCTTGATGGCCGACGACATTGTCGCGAGGGCTTAAATAGCGTGGTTCATCCCCTACAGCGTTAGTCGTAGAGAAGAGGAACTCGTGGTTAGATATCTGCGCAGATCAATAGATCTGCGAAATTAAGTTGCACTTGCCGCGGTCAGTCCATGAATGAGTGACCATTTTCTTAACATACCGAGATTGAGAGAATAGAGAGTGCATCTGTATCCTCAGACACTTAGTGCACTTGTGGCGGGTGGAAGGAAAAGGGGAGATCTCCCGCTGGGCAAGGTGTTCTGCCCGGGGAGCGGCCAACGCTCCGAGTGGTAGTTCGGAGCTATTGTATATATACTGTTTTTAATTCGGAACATGAACATGAAAATACAACATTCTGATCTGATTATTGGGGAGTTTTTTTAAGTTTTTCGGTAAAGTCACCTGGGATTTTATACATTTGAATTAAAATCCAACAAAAGGCAGGTAGGTTCAGCTTATTCCCAGGAACATGTTATATGAATATTTTTTAATTATTTTAGAACTATCATGGTATCAACTCCATGCACTATACAATTTTTTATAATCTTTTTACCGCTTCCTTAACAATCATTTTCGATAGTCCTTTTAAGTAAAATATACATCACTAGCTAACGCACACAATGACAAATCAAAATTGGTCACGCGTTTTCGGGCTGTCAGGTGGTCTATACGCCAGTATATTCTAAGTCTATGATTTTTGCCATAAGGAATTTTCTTCTCCCTTGCACACTATGTTGGTCTATACGCTAGTATATTCTAAGTCTATGATTATACCTAAAATTTTTAAAGTAGTTTAAATACAAACAAGTTTTCACTAATAACCTTATTACTATACTTCCAAATTTCCGATAATTTGACTTCAATTAAAAAAAAGTTAGGAAAATCAAAAAGTGCACGACTCATAATGCTCATATGATAGTGAAATTTTTTTCAATGATCATAAAATCATAAGATCATAAAATGTCATTTGTAGTTCTATTCGTCAAAAAGTTCCAGTAGCAGTCACCGAAGTACACCCTCAAGTCACTCCGTGTATTCTGGAGGTAAGGTCTATTCATAACTAATAAAACGAGACCAAACTCGGCACACCTAGTTCTACTCTTCGAGGAGTTCCAGTAGCAGATATCGAAGTACACCTTCAGGTCTCTATAAACTCCAAGACGTATAAGTATATTTATATATAAATCCTGCGTACTTTTAGCGAAACAAAATATTGTAATAAAAATCTGTGATTATAAAAATAATAATAATATCTTCCCTTGGTGAAGTATGTGTCAAATTTGGTTTTTGGAATATTTTGTATTTCTAAAGCGATCGATATTTTTCAGCACGAACCGCTGTAAACAAACGACCACTCACGACGACGGCTGAACCCGGAGCTCTCGGTAGAGAGTAATTGTGTTCTGTGGCCCGGAGTAAAAAAGTACTCTGTGACCGGGAGTGAGACAAAGTGTATTTAGTAAAATAAATTAACACAGGACTGCTCAAAACACCGAAAATTTCGCTATTTTTCAGCCGAAAAAAATTAATTATAACTAAACGAAACAAAATTAAACTGCCATGTACATTCCATGCCTTCCCACATGATAGATGAAGAGTTTAAAAATAGATTGAGTTGAACAATTGATAATTTCAAAAGTTATCGTGTTTACGCCTACATGCGGACTTGATAAATCTACACCTTATGCCACTAAAACCGCTTTTTAAAGCTATTTATACGATTTCATGCGACAAAACGTTGAAATCTTGATTTTTAGGCGCTAGTAGAACATACCTACGTGCTTTGCGCTTAAGACATGCAATAAAATACACTGCGCGCACAAGTACAGGCACACGCACAACGCATACGCATACACACAACGATTGCAGTATATGTTATTTATTACATTGTGTTATTTTGTTCCGAGAAGGAAGCGTCGCTTTTTTAATTACGTATTATTAATCTAGGTAAACTCACAATTTTCAGTTTATATAAAGGTACTCTGTCCCTCACAATAAGGCTTATGTTAAGTTCATAGACTTAGAATATACTTACGCCAGTATATTCTAAGTCTATGGTTAAGTTACTAACGTAGTTTCTTTCGTTGTTTCTTCTTTGATCAAAGAAGCCTCATTTTGAAACGGTTTGACAAACAAATAAATTTAATTCATTTTATTTCATTACACCTATTTGAAATTAAGTGTTATTATTTTTTACTCTTCCCAATTTACGAAAATGTATTCCGTTACAACAAGTACCTATCTGTAAAAAGTTAAATATATAACGATCATTAATCATTCAATTAATCGGATGTCCCCAGATACAAAATATGTTTTTGTGAAGGGGCCGTCCTGAAGGGGCGACCCCGAATGCTCTTAAAAATAGGACAAATGTGGAGAAACTCAAACGGCCGCCATATGTGCAGACAATGCGTACTGTGCAACTTATGAACATGATAGTAGCGCGGTGGTGCATAAGTGGCATAGAGAATTGCATACAAATTG
This sequence comes from Parnassius orleans, assembly GCA_029286625.1. Classification (NCBI taxonomy): domain Eukaryota; kingdom Metazoa; phylum Arthropoda; class Insecta; order Lepidoptera; family Papilionidae; genus Parnassius; species Parnassius orleans. The sequence continues at coordinate 444,116 of JAGSMP010000423.1, read as the reverse complement.
CGCTTGTCCATAAACAGAAGGCTTATCATGTGCAATTAAGTAACTTGCACTCTCAATTATTTTATTATCCAAAAAGTGATAATACGATCATATTTGATGCACAGTAGTAGCTAGTAGATAGTACTTGTGAAATCTACAGCCCATCTTCTGTAATAGCGGGTTTTCATTAACTTAGTATTTTGAAGAGTTATTTAGGGATTACATTAGTAGAATTGTGTAAACAGCAGCTTTTAGTGATTAGTACTACTTACTCTATTTGTTACGATTCTACGCACGATTAAAATAAAATAGAATCGCTTTTTATTGTATTTTGAGTACTCTCATTAGAGTGCTACTTATAGGTACTCTCCTATAACAGTGAGATAATGGGCTGTTAGCAATGTAAATCGCGCCGTCGACTATCGTTTTTTATCGAACCAAACGAAAACAATAGAGCGACCATTGTAATTAATTCTATTATCTAGTTTCATTCTATTATTAACTAAAGTAATGGTCAGTAACATCTTCCTGACATCATGCTCGAAATAGTAAAGGGCTGCAGGCTATGTTCAGCAATTGAGGCGAATTCGCATAGATCTCGACGAGATACGCTGAAAAGTAAGAATAATTGTTTTCGATATCTCGCTTAGTTTCCGAGATATCCAAGATTATATATCTTTTTTTTTATATAGAATAAGGGTGACAAACGAGCACAAAGTCCACCTGATGGTAAGTGGTTGCTGTGGCCCATAGACATCTACATCTATCTTCGTTTGCGAATTTAAATGCAGATGAGTTGTCAGCCGTGAGGACTAAGATAGAACGCCTCTTTTCCAGTAAAAACGATCTCCGGTTCTCTACACTCACCATACAAAACACAGCAGCATTAAGCTGCTATTTTACGCTGGTATTCTGTGAGAGCGTGGTCCTTCCCCGGTCGAGCCGATCCATTCGTGCTACAACTATACTATTAACATAGCTGCAGCATGGCTCTACCACGTATGAAATTAAAATAAGACAGAAAGGTACTTCTGCAACGGCTTCGGCACTGCAGGAAGTGCAGCTCCCGCCCGCTGTAGCAAATAGCAGGCACCTATGCGAGCTGTAGCGGCTGAGGCTGGTAGCCGAAGGCGACCAATAAGCCAAAGCTGCGGAGGTGAGCATAGAGGACTGGATTAGCTCACTGGATTATTGGACTTGATAAATGTGAACCGAGCATTAGTGAAAACGACAAAATTAGTGCTCCTATGCAGATATAAACCTCAAGGGGTCCTCTTAATCTTTAAGAATTTGAGATACTGTCTCCCTCTACTGTCTGCTGGTTTAAACTGGTATCGAAATCTCTCACTCCCAAAAACCTCAGCAATGTGATGGATTTACATATATATTGTGGGGTAGTTATAGAAAACAAATTATTTTGAGAATTATTTCCTACTAACTGTTCCCCGCGACTTCGCCCGCGTGTTATTTAAGTTTTTTTTTGCACGGAACCCTAATTCTTTTTCTAAAATAAAAGCCTAAGCCTAAGCCTAGCCTAAGTTACTCCTTATGACTTCAGCTATCTGCCAGTGAAAGTCCCGTCAAAATCGGTCCAGCCGTTTCGGAGATTAGCCGGAACAAACAGACAGACAGACAGACAAAAATTTAAAAAATTATAGTTATTTATAAGTACTGTATATACTTTCATATGCATTTAATAAAAAGCTGTAATTTTGACATTACAAACCATAGAGATATACCTATGGAGCGGCATATTCTACTATAGAAATAATAGTTATACAAATATCTATAATATCGACACACACTTGTCAAAACAGTTTTGTCTCTTTTAACAAAGCAGTAGCTGCAATAGAAAAGAGAGACAACTACACTTTGTCAAGTGCTTATTTTCGTAACACTTTCGTGTGACGTCATTAGCTCATCCATGCGTGACTGCGCCGCCATGTTAAGCGCCAAGTTTTGTGGTAGATCTACTGTCAAAAGCAGTGACAAAGTGTTGTACTAGAAATTATTTTAATAGATTAATTTTGTTCAGAAATGAATAAATAATATTAATAGTTTATAATTTCCGGATATCATATTTCATGATCATGCCAGATTTTCGAATTTCAAATAAACAAAATTAATGTACCTACCTGTGAAAAATAATATTTTTCGTTTAAAATCTGAATATATATATATATATATATTATTTTGTATTAAAATACTATAATATGGGATCAGGATCTCCATCCCAGTAATATTGTACAGTGAACAAATTTGGTATACAAGCAAAAATCTTCTCAAGAATCTTCCACTACTCTGTCAATATTCATTATTATTGTGTGCGTTATAACTTTTTAACTTTGTTCACAATTATATAAATGATGTAAAAACTTGAGTAAGTACTTAGCACACTCAGAACATTGTTTAAAACAAGTTGCAAGTTAGCTGCCTGCATACTTAACTCTTTATTTGACTGTACCTAATACAAGAAATCTGTAGCAGATTATGCACTGCGTAAGTGTACATATGCGGTGAAGCCTGGTGAAGCAGCTCAAGCGAAACTTAAGGGATAGCAATCCATATCTAATTTGACAACTCAACAATATCCATTGCTTCATGTGATTGAAAAATTCGTTTGCTCGACAACAAAAACAACGCAATGGATATTGTTAAACTGTCAAATTGGTATGGTTTGTCATTTTGGTGTGTTACACAATTAGGCTACGGATTTAATTTCTATCTACACAAAAGCCATAAAACTGCCAGACACATTATTTATTCCTCAGATAAGTTATTTGACGATTTAAAATATAGCCCTGTACTTATATAAATACTACGAAATAAAATAAATAAAGCAACAAATTCAATTATATGAAATGAGAACAAATTCATATTAGTAAAAATATCGATATCAGCTGCCCATATTGCTGAGTTACAACCCTATAAAAGGCGGCCATTTTATGCGCCAGTGTATTGTAGGTAGTCACGCTAATTCTGTAGGTATGCAGTCCATATACTTATAAGTCATTGTTACAAACAGACACTTCAATTTTATTTATTTGTATAGGTTACTTGACACTGGCAAAAGTACAACCATACGAATCCATTACGAAAAAAAAAATTGTTGTCATTTATACAATAATCATCTTAATCGCAATAATGGCCGAATAAGTTATTTTAAAATATGAGTTAGATCTATGAGTTTAATATAAAGTGCTAATATTGTTTTCTAATCAAATAAAAAGTTAAGTGTTTGAATGATTTTAAAAGGTTAATACTGCGGAATGTTTCCGCTAACGCCGCCGGTAGTGAAACGACTTTTAGAGTGGAAAAAAGGTCCTGAAGGATCATCCGCTGCAGAGGACAAATGGTCAGAAAAGGCAGTGAAAAGTTTAGTTAAGAAGTTAAAAAGCGGAGCTCTCGAGGAATTAGAAAAGGCGATATCTAGCCAGAGTAGTCACACAAAATGCGTTACAATTCCAAGGTTAGTAATTCAGTTTATTATTATCACAGAATACATGTTAGTACAGGTTGTATTGTTTTTATTTTGATAAAGTCTTAAAATTTTGAAGGACATTGATAATTTTTTTTAAAACCTGCGAGTTTTTAAATTAGCATTTTTCTTGATTTTTCGTTTTTATTTTTATTTGTATTCGAGTACACTGTTGAAGGGAGATATTATTTTCGACTTCCGGAAGTGTCATAAATTTACATCTGAATGTTCAAACTTCTGAAACCAATGTCATAATCATAATGTCTGGTTGAAATGAGTTTTCATGGAAATCATTTGGAAATAGGTATTTAGTATACTGTAATCTTGATTTTATTGATTACTTTGAAAAATAATATATTACACAAAGAAAAAGTACTTTGGGGAATAAAATGATCTTGGTATTTCGTATCTTCATTATGTACTTTTTGTTGTTTCTACATAAAATAATAAATTAATTTTATTTTTACGAATCCCGCGCGTTTATAGTGAAGGTGGTTGAACCATTAAAGTAGAAGCCAGAACTTCGTTCAAAATGCGACCAAAGATTATAACCTTGCCAAATATTGGAGTAAAGCAGGCTCATTGACCTCGCGGCGTGTAATGACCATCGTATTTTGGTTATATAACCGCAGACAGGACGCAAAATCGCAAAAGGAAGGTCAAATCGCCGTCAAAACAATCGAAGCTTTTTTATCAATATGGCGGCGGATTTTTGGACCTCAATTTTTCTAATTGGCCATGCATAATTGCGACCTTTAAAGCTTAGTGTGAATATTTGTTGGATTATTTGTGCTCTCGCTTTGCATTTGCACTGATATTTAAGGTAACTATTTTCAGGGGGTTATGGTGATAAAAATTTGTGATATTCAAATAATACATGAAAATTTGTAACATTTCGGGAATTTTTAGATTATTCATTATTTATTTCATGTTTTTTAAACTGAATTTGAAATATTTTGTGTCAGTACTATTTATTCATAAATTTTTAGAGCATTTTATTAGTTTCTCTAACCAGATGTTTATCATAAATTTTTTTTTGCATAGACATTTTCTATACATACCTACTTTAAATATTTATGCACTTTTATAAACACATTTTAAATAATTTTGGAACATAATAAAATTAACTGCTTGCTACTGCACACTTGGATCTTTTTAAACAAAATGGTACCACTGAAAATAAGTCCATAACTTATTAAACATTCCATGTCTCCTTTTTGTTTATTTTTTTGTAACAATTATAGTTTTAAAAATTTTAAAGTTTTAATAAAAAGTAAAAAAATTACTTCTAAGAACTACAACAATAAAATAATTTCCACATACCAGCTACAGAAGTCGGTGTTAAGGCAATGTATAGAAGAATTTTTTTTTAGTTCTTTGAATTCATATTTTACTTTTATTAAAAGTTTAATTTTTTGATCCTTTTGAGTAGATGAAGGATCAGGGTAACAAATAAAATGTTGTCTAAATAGTAAAATTAAAAATGTCATTACCTATTTTCCCACCCTTATATATATAACCAACAAGTTGTAAAATTAAAAATTTTGTACAACCGACTTCAATTTTTTTAACACCACTTGACCGATTTCGATAAAATTTAAATGGCACCACCTGGGAAATATAGCATTTGAAACAAAAAAAGAATTTTCCAAATTGGTTCAGGAGTCATTGAGTAATCAGTGAACATACATAAATAAAGATTCCAACGAATTGAGAACCTCCTCCTTTTTTGAAGTCGGTTGAAAAAGGAAGATACAGTCTAATTAAGCACCTCTTTTTAAGTGTGCCAAAAATAATAATTTATACATCAAGTAATGTTATTATTTTTTTTTCAATCAATTCATACAATATATGTATATTATGTTCTTAATTTACACAACCTGTGTAAGTACCCATCAAAGTAAATTATTCAAAATGAAACTGATTCTTTCAACTCATAAATAAGTTTTAAAAGATAAAGATTAAAATAACAAAATTAATTTGATTTTATTAATTCACTTTGTCATTTATTGTGTGTTTGTGTATGTTGATATTTACTTGATTTGAATTAAATTATTAATTTTTTAACCAAAGTAAAATCTAATAAAAGTCTGTAAGGAATTCTGTCTTAAACAATAAAAGTGATGATGCAGTCTACTGCCTATTTAAAGTTGAACTGCAGCTGTCCATAGCCTGCTTTATCCGCTTTCTATAGTGTGCATTATTAACTAGTTTGTTTCTTAAACATTTTGATTTTACTGTGAAAATTAATATTGATTTTCTTCTGACATAATCGTAATAATGCATTCTCAACATAAACTCAATAACTCGAAACTCATTAAGTCGTAATCCTCAGTTAGAAAAAAAATTTGCTATTCCCTTCCGCTGAACCCTTAAATATGCGATATCTCAAATTATTTAGACTTCGTAACTCAAACAGAATGTTATTTCCATGCGAGGTATTGCTAGTACATATACACTACTGTCCAAAATTTTGGAAGCAGCGAGGTAAAAACAAAGTTGTCAATTTTATTTTTTGTTGATTTTAAATTAAAAATTAAACAAAAAATAATTTAAACAAGGTATGAATTTAACATACAATATAAAAATTAATTTAACTTTTAGCTTCATCCGAATGCCCACATTTTTCTTTTATTATCTTCTTGCATATTTTAGGCATTCTATTAATTAATTTGTTATAAAAAAATAATCTTTATTTAATTTGTTCCATTCGCTCTCCAACATTTGCCACAAATGTTCTCAGCTGGTTTGAGATCGATTTTTCACCCTTCTGTCGAGTTCATCCCAAACAAGTTCAATGGGAGAAAGGTCAGGTGATTGAGATGGCCATTGCATGATTTATAAAATCTTGTCATCTTTTTTCTTGTTCAGAAAGTTCTGACACAGTTTTGACAAATGCTTAGGATCATTATCCTGTTGAAAAGTAAATGCAGGATCAATTAAATTCAGTCCACTGGGTATGGCGGAATCTAAGAATTTTAGATAGCCTTCCTTGTTTAGTTTTCCAGTTATCCTTACAAGATTTCTGGGTTTACTGTTGCCAAAACACCCCCAAACCATGACATTACCACCACCATGTTTGATAGTAGGCACTGTACACGCTATTGGACCCGAAAATCTGAAACTTTGATTCGTCCATCCAAAGTACATTTTCCCATTGATCTATTGTCCAATTTTTATGCGCCTCTGTGTAGTCTATTTTTCTTAAGTCCAATTGTTAGGTTTGGTTTGGTTTGCAGCAACACATCAGACAGTAGACGTCTTTTAACCGTTGTTATTGAAATAGGTGTTGCTCGCATATCATTCACAGCTGCGTTATTTGTGGTGCAGTTAAGCGTCAATTCCGTTTAGAGAGAACATTATGATGAAGTTATCCTCTTGATTTATTGATGATTTCGGCCTACCTGATCTTTTTCTATCTTCCTTATTCTCAGTTTCTTGTTTTCTAACAAGCGTGTAGTGGACACCTTTACAAGAAATTCGGAGTCTTTCTGTGATTTGACATTCACTGTATTCTTCCTCACGTAGAGTACAAATAGCGCTTCACTGTTCAAGGGTGATTTGCTTGCGTTTTGCCATTTTCAGAAGAAAAAGTACGGTGAAAGCAGTCATCAAAATCTTTCGCATACAGAGAATGTTAATATTATCACAACCTTTGCGTGCCAATGCTCAAGTGCGACTATAGTGGGTCAAAAAAAGTTAAAACTAGCAAAAAAGTTCAATAAAATCACACCATTGCATTAAAGAAAGCACCCGGATTAAGTCATAAAACACCTGTTTTGTCTAAATTAAGGAATTTCTTAAAACTTGATGAATGTGGTATGATAATCCTTTTATTTTTGTGTACATAATTGTAAAAGGTAGTAAAACTTAATTTTATTGCTAACTTTTACCGCATATTGTTTGCGATGTTTTGTTTTGTATGAAAACAGATGTGCTTCCAAACTTCTGGACGGTAGTGCATATACCCTATAACTCGAATTTCAAAAAGCAGACTCCTTAGTTGGAGTCATAATGACATCTTTCTTGGAATTTCCCTGACTCATTGCGTTAAAATCCAAATTGAATGTTTGTTGCTTCTGTTCTATTGTGCGTGCTTTGTACACATGCAATGGATGAATACATTCATTAAACTTTCTAAGTAAAACATCTGTGTACCATGTGTTTGTTTATGTTTGGGCTCATTGCTTAAAAAGAAGTTTGCTATCGGTCAGTACTTATTTGGCTGTTAAAAAGCATTATTATGACTACAAAACGGAAACTAACAAACTAAGAAAAATTTTACTTTATTAATGTGATAAAAAGACGTGGTATGAAAGCAATGAAATGTGCTGAATGAATGATGCCGAAGGTATGAATCAAGTAGCAATTTGTATTGCAAAAGACGGTGACTAGCCGAGTTTTCTGATTTAGAGGCATTCCTTCATCCATTCAATGCTTACTGAAATCGTCAAACAGTGTTTTGACAATAAGTCAAATTTACTCCAAATCTCGAAAAATATACTTAGAAATTGCCCCTTTCTAAGTCTTTTTAAAACCATGTCTTTCGTATTTAATTATTTCTTCCCTATTTATTTCTACATTTATTTATGTGAGTTTCTAATTTGACGAAAATGAAAGTGCAGCAATAATTTAAGGTCAATTTATAACATTAAAAAGAGTGCTAACGGCTATCTGAAGAGGTTAGTTGACTACCTCTTGAAACAAAGCAATATTGCATGATATGAATGATATTTATATATTTCCTATTTGCAATTTTAATATATGTGTTTTATTAATATATATAACATATATACATCTTTGTATTTATGCAATGAATGTGTATATTTAATAATATGTTTTGTTTATACATTAACACACAATGTGTATAGGAATTGAATATTATACGAGGGGAGGTTCAATAAGTTCACAGAATGACAGGGAAGGATAATGAAATGAAAAATTAAACTATTTTTCCTTTTCAATGTATTCTCTCTTAACTTATTAATACCCATCTTGCACAGACTTTAGTCATGCCAAGGTGTTGATGTAGGAAGTTTAAAATGGTTGTTTCTGATACTCCAGCTAATGCTCCAAGCTGCTTTTTTTAGCCGGGCGTCTTCCGATACAAGTTTTTCATCTTTTTCGATTATTTCTGGCGTGGTAGCTTCAATCGGCCGTCCAGGTCGGGGGTCGTCTTCAATGGAGTCCCTCCCTTGTTTGAAAAGGGCGTGCCATTTATAAATCATGGTTTTCCTAGGAGCGGAGTCCCCATAAACAGCTGACATCTCTTGAAAAATGGTTTGAGGTGTCTTTCCTTGTTTGGTGAGAAACTTAATGCCGGCGCGATATTCAATTTTCTCCATAGTGGCTAGCTTCTTCCCGATTCACTTGTTTACTCATCGATAACTCAAAACCTAATGACTCGATTAGGCTGAAACTTGGTATATATACTAACAATTAGTCACTCAACTACCGCCTACCTAGATGAGTAAACTCACCCTCGCCAACCCCGCCATTCCGCAAACTTTTTCACCTCCCCTCGTATATAGGAATTATATATTTCATAGTATTAAGTATGTATGTAACACCTGCCACAATATTTTATTATGACAAGTTGACTGGCAAAGATTATTTGGCATCAAGTCCACTTTGTTACCTTATTTATAAAGGTGTGAAATAAATGAATCTCAATTTTTATTTACAGGGTAAAACCAAATGATAATATTGTCAATGGACAGTACAGAAAGGGGTTGCCGCATGTTATTTACTGTAGGCTGTGGCGATGGCCGCACCTACAAGTAAGTAAAATATATAAACTATTACTATTATTTTATAATAAAATTGATCTCTACATAAAGGACGCATGGATTTCACATATGGATAAGGTGAAATTTACACACACAAAGTAAGTAGTTGACTAGTTTTAAGCCACATGAGTTCAATCCAGTGTCACCTCAAGTGAAGTTATTATTGTTTCACATGTTCAAGAAAGGAAAATATTCTAAATATTGTAAGCCCTGGAACCAAGATTTGTATCATAGCTGAAGTAAATATTTAACCTAAATGAGGAATATGCTGGCTTTTTGGCAAGTCGTTTTTATAATATTAGTGACAATCAAGCTACTTAAGTACATCCTCGTCGCTAGTCGGAAATAAAAGACATGCTTTTGCTATTCTCCTTGCATGCTTCATTCACTATTTCACAATTACAAATAACCTACATTTTATTATAAAACTAAAGTAAAAAATAACTTCAGTCCACCTGATGTTAAGTGGCTACTGCGGTCCATGGTCACCTGCAACCAACTTAAAACAAGGTAGGCTACTGATGCCTTGTCACCCTGAGGACCAATATAGAATGCCTCACAGCCTGTAACTATAGTGGCTCTCTATATACTTTCAGACCAGAACACAGCAGTGCAAACACCTATTTAGCCAGCCCGAAAAGGAGTCCTACCATGTGTTACTTAACTTCATCAGAGATTTTTTTTAAATTGAAAAATTCATGTTTTTACTTGTAAATCATAATATTTTCAAAATTAATTATAACTGGCCGTGTTTCATAACAAAAATATTTTTTTCGGAAAACTTTCTGCGTGGCCTGTCATATTTAAGAGTAAAGGATAATTACTTTTTCAGAGTCAACATGAACTAAAGCCAGTGGACCATTGTGCTTATGCTTACCAGTTGAAGAAAGACGAGGTCTGCATCAACCCTTACCACTACAATAAAATTGACTCGCCTGGTAAGAATAATACTTATGTTGCAATGTGTAGAGTGGTGGTAGCTAAACAATTTAATTAATTGTAAGTTTGTCATTTATTTATTTATATAAATCAACCCTTATGGCATACATAACACATTCCAAAACGCCAACACAATGTTAAAATACATAAATTTACATTTGTATGTCATGCAAATTAAAATAATAAATTGAGTATACAAAATTAAAAATTAGGTAGTGCGTCAATTTGAATAGATTAGTACGCAGCCTGCTGATCACCTCTCAAAATGTGAGGTGATCAGCAGGTTTAGCCAAGTTGACTTTACAATAATTGTTAACATTAATAGAAAATTACAAAAAGGAATGATTATCTTCATTTTTAAAGTGTTTGTGTCAATTGTAGATAGTCAACAGTGGCTAACCCTGCTATGATGAGGTGCGAGGCATATATACGCTGTTAATTTTATAAATGTTGCTTTCACAATCTGTTAAGAATTGAAAATGTGGCATGAGTTTAAAAAAACCCTGTTAATAATTATTAAAAAAAAAATTTGCTATTGTCAAATGCTATTAACAAATGGGGACAAATTTCACGGATTGGTAGCAGATTAACTCTGCTGTGTTTCGTATGGTGAGTTTACTGGAAACTAGGCAATCCATCTTAGACCTCATGGGTGACAATGCATCTGCATTTTGATTCGCAAACGAGGATAGATGTAGATGTCTATGGGCCACAGCAACAACTTACCATCAGGTGGACTGTGTGCTCGCTTGCCACCCTTATCCTATTAAAAAAATCAGTGCAATGATATTTCTCTGCATTCACCAACACACCTGCCTTACATGTTGAGTATAGGCAAATTTTCCGAGTTACATATGCCACTTGGTGCGGTTTGATTTGAGCAATGGATTTAAAACAACTATTATTTTAGAAATAACACCCTTATTACAAACAAGAACATTCCACCTGATCAATGGAAGCGGTGGCCCATAGATGTCTACACCCTTCTCAAATGAAAATGCATTTGCATTGTACCTACTCCTGAATCTATCTGAGGAATGCCTTGTTACTAGTAAAAAGATTCTTCGGTTGTCGTCACTTATCACACGTAACTTAGCAGCTGTTGTTTCACGCTGGTATTCTGTGGACCTATCCCAGCCAAGCCAACCCATTTGTGTCAACAAATCAGAACCATTTATTTCGTGGATCATAGGCAATACACAGGTGTCGGCTATAATATAATAAAGTTCAACCATGTCCTCTGTGGGCAATAAAAGTACAATATTTTTGCACATCAATTAGAGTAGTTAACCTAAAAAATAACTGTCAAAATGCGAATGCAAAGTAAACAAAACATTAGTGGATACAGTTTGACATAAAAATATTGAATAATGACTATGCAATATCTTTCACATTATTAAATAATGACTATGAAATTTTCTATACATATAATAAAAATGTAAATTGTTTTTTAAATATACAAATAGTGTACAATATAAAAATGGTTTTTGTAGCACTCCCTCCGATACTGGTGCCTCGCTGCGCGGAGGGCGAAGTCCGCGCGCCTCCGCCATACACAGACTATCACCAGCCACATCACGAACATCCCGACCCGTAAGTCTAGTGATTGTTAAAGCTTACCCATGCCAATATACCTATATAGAATAATCATCGCAAAAATTATCATTATGTAAAAGACAATACTGGCTAGTGATAGAAAATGCAATTTCAATTAGTTGCAAGTATAGACTTAGAATATACTAGCGTATAGACCACCTGACAGCCCGAAAACGCGTGACCAGTTTTGATTTGTCATTGTGCGTTAGCTAGTGATGTATATTTTACTTAAAAGGACTATCGAAAATGATTGTTAAGGAAGCTGTAAAAGATTATAAAATTGTTTAGTTCATGAAGTTGAATAACTTCAAAATTAACTGAATTTTACCATGACAGTTCTAAAATAATTAATAAATATTCATATAACATGTTCCTGGGAATAAGCTGAACCTACCTGCCTTTTGTTGGATTTTAATACAAATGTATAAAATCCCAGGTGACTACTGAAAACTTAAAAACTCCCCAATAATCAGATCAGAATGATGTATTTTCGAGCTATGATCTTTGGAGAAAATATTTACTGCCGTGGGCAGTTTCCGGAATTTATTTTTAACATATTGTTATTATAAATATGTAGATACATAACTAAGTATATACCTATTTATATTTTATATATTTTATAAAATGTTTTGATGGGGAAACAAAAACAGTGACACGGAGTACATAATGGCTGCTTTATTTTTCATATAAGTATTACTTTTGATAATTACAAACATTTAATAATTAATAATTAAATAGATTATAGAAGTTTATTTTAACATTCGACTTAAGTATGAATGTAAACTTAATAATTTAAGGAAGGAAACTTATAGGAATCAGTTAAATAAGATTGCTCTGTTTAACGGCCAATATGTTTATGAGGCTTCATCATGCTTCATGTTTATATTCTTTCATCTGTCCTGAAAAGTATAAAATAATAATAAAGTTATTATCATTTTAGCTGCATGAATTTTAAAACATAATGATCTTAACATAGTAAAGTGCAGTAAGTGTCTGAGGATACAGATGCACTCTCTATTCTCTCAATCTCGGTATGTTAAGAAAATGGTCACTCATTCATGGACTGACTGCGGCAAGTGCAACTTAATTTCGAAAAATTAAGTTTCTCCTAAGTTCTCCCAAGTTTCTTCTAAGAGTTCCTCTTCTCTACGACTAACGCTGTAGGGGATGAACCACGCTATTTAAGCCCTCGCGACAATGTCGTCGGCCATCAAGCATGAATCGGGCATTGACCGTTGTGAGTATCAAATACTATGGAATTTATACTATCACGTCTCATGTGCGGTCGTCTAGTAGCGTTTGAGGAGCATTACTAAATATCTATACCTAACTACGCTAAAAGTTTTATCGTTATGATTTGGGAATATAATCCGAAGTTCCGAAGCTCCGCTCAACCCCTTGGGGAAAATAGCATGATGCTATGAATATTGTACTAGTGTGACCGTGAGGCTGTGCGGTTGGTTAAGCAAGGTTATACATTTATTTTGGTTGATAAATAGATACTTAGTTGAGTTCATAATGGCTTAAAGAGGATAATCTCAAGATTTTTTTTGTCTTTAATGTACTACAGTTTTATAATGTATGAAAATCTGTCTCAATATTTATCTAAAGTTTTGAAAGTTATATTTTTGAAGTCTTATTATAACAATATTTTACTTACTGGTACAAATAATGTAGAAATGACTCCTTTTAATAAAATTGTTTTTATTCTACTTTTTCTTTTATACTTCTAAAGAAAATGTTTGCTGCAAATTGTTGAGTTCTTCTTTGCATTCCAACCAACCCTTCCAATAAACCTTAACCACTTTTTCTAATTATAGAATCCGGAGGGAATCTGTTTGAAAAACGGCAAAATAAAATTACGTTTTAGAACGCAAACCGAGGATTTATTTTCTTGTTGTGTAGGCAAGTCTATCGATTCATTATAAACATTCAAGATAAATATCGACATTAATTTTGATATAGTTGAGTCAATCCTAGCGTACATTGTAAAATATTTTGTATAAAAATGTATTTACCAAATTCATGCAAATTATCAACAACGTGACTTTTTCTTTGCAAAATATCAAAATTAACAAAATAATTGAATATATTCTATATTTTAAACAGTATGTAACATAAATTTTAACCAAAAATAAACGCGTCATAACATTGACGACGTCTTGAGAATTTACCTGTGATATGTGAAATTATCAGGATTATTTCTATTATTAACAGCACAGTCACTCACGGAACAATTAACCATTTTGGAAAAAAGTTACTTACTAAAAATAACCACTATTATACTTTAAAAAATTACAAAATATCTCTGAGCTATTTCTTGCGTGCCGAATTGTGCCGACCTGTCATTCAAAATCGGTTACAGAGTCATGAGATTTGGTATCCTTTTCTATCTTGCATTTTTGCCATAAGGAATTTTCTTCTCCCTTGCACGCTATGTTGGTCTATACGCTAGTATATCCTAAGTCTATGGTTGCAAGTATAGATGAGACGTATTTACGCTACCAGGTTTTAAAACCAGGTATTCACTTCAAAGTACGGCAAAAATACTTAGCTACTAAATAAAGCCCTGGTACGAGCAAAAATACTTGCAAGTATGAAAGTATGTGTTGTTCAAATACTTGCATAGGAAAATGATCCATATCTCAATAGCAATAAGAAACTCAATCATATTTGTGAATGAAAAATACTTTGAACTTCAAAGTATTTTTTATTTATACGACTTTGCTCCTTATTTATAGTAGTATAACATGGAATACGGGTCAAATTCCTATGCAAGTATTTTCGAATTTTGACACCACGGCTGACAATCGCAATGAAACGTATTTACGCTACCAGGTTTTCACTTCAAAGTACAGCGCCTTTTACGAGCAAAAATACTTGCAAGTATTAAAGTAAAGTATGTGTTGTAAGTCAGATGCTCGAAGAACTTGAGCACTACACATGAAAATACTTGCATGGGAAAATGATCCATATCTTGATAGTAATAAGAAATTCAATCGTATTTGTGAATAAAAAATACTTTGAACTTCAAAGTATTTTTTTTTATTTATACGACTTTGCTCCTTATTCATAGTAGGCTAACATGGAAAACGGGTCGAATTCATATGCAAGTATTTTCAAAATATGACACCGCGGCTGGACACGTCGCGTAAGTAATAAGAATTATGTTTATATTCGAGGAAGTAAAAGTTTTGTTTAGATGTTTTTGTAAATTCAGTTGTTATTGTGAACTGATTACGTAACCTACTGACCGTGACCTAATTTTTAAATAGTTATTTCGCGTGTATATTGAAATTAAGCCAAAAAGTAGGAAGGAAAGATTTAATTTCGTTAACAAAAAAATTAAAAAACGTTTAGTCTAAATTGTTGCCCGACTCGAATTACTCATTCATATATATATATTGACACTAACAAATACTATCAAGTATTTTAAAACCTGGTTTTCGATCCTGGTATTTTTCCATACTCGTACTTAGAAGCCCTGGTATTAAATTTTGCAAGTATGTCTCATCTCTTTTTGACGTGTGACAAACGAGCACACAGTCCACCTGATGGTAAGTGGTTGCAGTGGCCCATAGACATCTACATCTATCTTCGTTTGCGAATTTAAATGCGTTGTCAGCCGTGAGGACTAAGATAGAATGCCTCTTTTCCAGTAAAAAGGGTCTCCGGTTCTCTACACTCACCATACGAAACACAGCAGCATTAAGCTGCTATTTTACGCTGGTATTCTGTGAGAGCGTGGTCCTTCCCCGGTCGAGCCGACCCATTCGTGCTACAACTATACTATTAATATAGCTGCAGCATGGCTCTACCACGTAAAAATCTCTAGTTGCAAGATGTTAAGTACTGCGATTGTTCATTAATTGTGATGACTACTCTTATTTCATTATGCGTTGAATAACATTTTAGCCGTTGAAGGGAAAGGGGAGATCTCCCACCAGGCAAGATGTTCAGCCAGCGGAGCGGCCAACGCTACGTGTGTTAAGTACAGAGCTGTTCTATATATAGTGCAGTACTTCGGAATTTTGATAGCGTGATTTAGGCTTCGGTGTGTTTCGCTCTTGTCGCGCCGACAGCGCCGCTACAACATAATAATAGAAAATTAAAATTTTTAGGGTATAGAGCTGTGTTTTGGTGGGCTAAGAAAAACCCATTTCGTCTAGTGGTATATTGAATATGAAGTATGGTATATGGTAGTACCATAAACGCCTATGGAAAATATAAGAACGCCAGACGTTAAATACCCAGACAGCAGCGTCACAGCTTGCGTTTCTTTTGCAAAGTTTCTCCGAAATATGTAATCATATATCACTGTCGTCGTCAACGAATGATCGTAACTATTTCGGTATTTTAAACAGATTTCATAAATTTTATATTTTGGTATTTTTACCGTGTAGTGGCGATGTAAGAATATCCACTACCCCATATCATGCCGTGGGTGTCGTAAGAGGCGACAGAGGGACACAAATCAGGAGATTAGCAGCAGCGTCTTCCTAATAACTATTTATTTATTTAAACAAAGATCAATTGTCTATCCTTCCGTCCGAATATAATCTGGGCGTCATCAAGGCAAGAGTGAATAGGCTTTTTTTAAGCTAAAACTGCGATTTACCATCTAAGGCTACATCACCGCTTACCACCAGGTGAGATTGTGGTCAAGCACTGGCTTATAATAAGTTAAAAATCAATCGCTCCTGGACACGGACCATTAATTTGACTTGAGCTAAACTCTCTTACGTTGCCACCACACATAAGATGCTACCAATACACTGCTGCCAACCTTAAAAAATAGCTCGTTGCTTAGTGTTCTCAGTAGATAGTTACTAAGTAATGCCTTCGAATCCTAGCAGCCAACATAATTATTCCGGATTCGAGTTTGCTTTTTTTAATAAAAAATTGTGTAATAAAATACGATTATATTACGGGACAAATTCCGAGTGTAAGAAAGCTTTTGAAAAGAAAACACAAAGAGACAAAAATCTAGTCCTGCGATCGTCAAATCGGCAAATCTTAAATGCATTGGGAGAGTCTATGTCTAGCCATGAACTTCTACAGATTGATGATGAAGATGAAACATCTTATATATTTGTTAGATGCAAAATGCATTTATTATTTTGAATAGCTAAGTGTGGTTTAAAATAGCAAACTTAATGTCCACACTATTCTCACACATGTAAGCCGTCTAATGGCGGGGTAAAGTAAGTTTCTCTTACGCTGCCACTACACGACGAATTATATATCTTTTCATTTAATTTTGATGGAAAAAAATAAAAATAGTGATGATAATTTTTACAAATTATCGTCATTCTCATTTAAAATTTGTACGAACAAAAAAACGAAATTATTGTAAAGTGAAATATGTTATTAAGAAAAAGTCCAGCTGGGTTTCTTGCTGGTTCTTCCCGGGACAGAGGTATTTTCCGAACCAGTGGTAAATAAAAAAATGACTTTCAATAAGTATTATGTAATAATCTATATTGAATAAAAATTATTCTATTCTATTCTATTCTACAAGAAAAAAAACCAGAGAATCTGATCTTTCATTAATAACTTTTAAACGGTGTTGAGTTCAATAACAAAAATCAATAGGGATCCTCTTTAGAATATATGGAATCTTATTTAATACTATATATCTCAATCTATTGCTTACATTTCTATTAAACGAGAAGACTCACCGACGCACAGACCAACGGACGGTAGTCCATATATTCTTTTCAATTACATTTTTTGTTATGTTATCTAAAAGTAAATCAATTAGAAAATAAACTAATCTTATAGTTCAATGTCTGTAGTTATTGTAACGTTAATAATAATATGGATTTGATGTCTGGTTAAAAGTATAAGAACGATTTTATGTAGCGAAATTGAGGTATGGCTACATATCGAGAGCAGTGCACTCCCTCACATTGTGAGGCGTGCAATAATAGCATTACAACTGTCAAACAGTGACTGTTATCTGAACTTGAGACAATAATTGCGGCAGGCCTATGTTCAGCAGTGGTCTTATGTAGGTTGCATTGATAGAATAAATAAATGAATTCTCACACTTCCATGCAGTGTACAGAGATTTTAGAAAAGAGGACGACGTTGAGTCTCAACCGATTAGCACTGACACTAACATGTATCAATGATTGCATGTAATTGTAACATGTCGGACACGAGTGGACAGATCTTAAGCTGGTATTTGGAAACAATATCTAATTTAATTCAAACTCCAATGTCAAAATTTGTGTAATATAACATTACTAGGGGTAGTCCAGTGGTCGAAATTCGACTGTAATGCATTGAAATTTTAAGTTTGTATATTAAGTAAGGTGTATCTCACTTTTAACTCTCAGTATATATATCTTCTACATAAATAAAAAGATAGAGGTTTTCAGTTGTGCGCGCATCACGGAAAATCTACTGGATAGAATTCAATTAGGTTTTCTAAGTTTTATTTCTTAGGCACTTGGCCCTTATCTAAGAAAAATATTGTGATATCTTCATTTAATATAAAGTTATTAAAATTTTAAGAAACATCTATTTTTATAAGCACTATGTGTTCAGTGATGTGTTTTCTTGCCGCGGAGAAGTGGGGAGTCGTATTTATATTTATATATTTATTAATATATATATTCAAAACTTTGTTAATATATCAAGCAACGCGGACGAAGTCAATGGTATCATCTAGTTTGCAATATTTGTTTTCAACTGCACATCAATATATAAAATAGTCAAATTCCACAGACTATTGAAAAAGGAATATTAGAAATCACCCAAAAACAACATATTAAAATTCTTTGGCGACAATCTCTATTCTGTGCGACTAATTGACCATAGACTATTATGTGTTTGATAATTGACATTGTCAGTATTAACGTAAACTTGAGTTTGATCTCAAGATTGTCCGTGAACATCGTAGTTAATATACCATAACGTTTCGCAGTGTGTCACTCAGCGTGATGCAGAGCGGCGGCGTGGTGGGTGTGGGCGCGCACAGCGCCCTCTACCTGGAGGCCACGCTCGCGCAGCAGGTGCCCGGCAACACCACGGTGCACGTGTGAGTACACCACGCACATCTTTTGTCCGACTTCAAAAAAATAAGTTCACAATTTGACCGTATGTTTTTTGTATGTAAGTAACATTCTTTTTTTCTCATACTTTAGTGGTGGTTCCATCGATCACTAATAAAAAACTAGATACACAATCAGTGACAAAAAATGTCCTTACCGAATGAGCGCCCACTCGAACATTTGTGTGCGCTTTTAATCTAGTAGCATTCGAATGCTCCGACGGTAAACCTGCCTCAGTGTTCGTATAAAAAGTGTAAAAACAACACATCCACGACGCTAAAAAAGGATGGAATTTCATATTTTCGGTAAGTACGAGGGCGACACTGAAAGTTTTTAGAACTGGTCACTTGTAAACGATATAATGAAAAAATAAGTTCAAATTTTGAAAATGGAACTCTTTGCCAATATTATTGTGTATGTATTTTATTAATTTGTTATTTGTTTACGATTTGGCGGCGAATTGAAAATTGTCTGTCGTCAGCATGAATTTTACGCGAGACAATTTTCGTACAATGATTTTTTATGCCTTTGGATGTCATTTAAGTCAACAAGAAAGTTATGATAGACTTCGATTGGCCTTTCAAGATGAAGCCCCATCTCGTGCCACTGTTTACAAGTGGTTTAATGAGTTTAAACGTGGTCGCACTAATTTCACCGATGATCTGCGTGAGGGATGGCCTTCTACGGCGACGACTGAAGATAACATTAGTTTTGTGCGGCGTATGATAGAGACTGACAAAAGAGTGACTTATCAGCAGATTTGGACAAGCCTAGGCATCGGTATGAGTCAAGTGCACAAAATCCTCCATGAACATATAGCGGAAGCTTTGTGCCCGGTGGATACCTCGTAATAATTATAATTTGACAGAGGCCCAAAAACTTCGTCGTGTTGATAGGTGTCGTGAAATGGTTCAAAGATTTAAAGGTGACTCAAATGCTGTGATCGACATACTTACGGGTGACGAAAGCTGAATTTATTGTTATGATCCTGAAACGAAGAGACAGTCTGCTGTCTGGGTGTTTCCTTTCAAGGAGTTGCCAACTAAAGTGAAGAGAGATCGAAGCGTGGGAAAAAAGATGGTGGCCTCGTTCTTCGGAAGGACAGGTTATTACGCAACAATTATTTTAGATGATCGAAAAACAGCTACTGCAGAGTGGTACACTAACAATTGTTTGCCACTTGTCTTGGAAAAAGTTCGGGAGAAACGACCTCGCAGTAGGATCTTCCTTTACCACGACAGCGCCTCGTCGCACACCGCCAAGCAAACAATCGACTACTTGGCGACGTCAGACGTGGAATTACTGGGTCACCCGCCCTATAGCCCCGACCTCGCACCTTGCGATTTTGATTTATTTCCGAAAATAAAAGAAAAACTTCCAGGAAAACCTTTTATGGACGCTGAGGAAGCAGTGGCTGCATTTCAAAATGCCGTCGAAGAGACCCCTAAGGAAGAGTGGGCAAAGTGCTTTTCTCAGTGGTTCGGTGGATGTATTGATGTAAATGGACACTATTTTGAAAAGATATAATAAAACTAATTACTTGCTAGTTTGTTCAGTTTTTGATTTTCTAAGAACTTTCAGTGTCACCCTCGTATTAATATTATCATTATTTAATTGTTATCACTGTATTGTAAATACTGATATTTTGTCAAGAAATCATCGTAAAAACATTTTTTAAATTAAGTCGTAATAAAATTCATTCCTTGTCCAAGCAACGAGCCTCGTTCGTAAAATTTGATTCCTTTTCATTGGCACTTTGTAGTTCTGACTTTATAACATGCGTGTAAGGTTGAATTTGTTTTGATATAGGTTGACTTACTAGCGAATATCAGTCATAAAAATTTATTTCTTTTTGTACGTAGCTTTGTGAATACAACTTTTGCCAATGCATTTAAGGTTGAATTTACATTAATGTATATTTATTTCAACTAGAATTACGTCAAAACAATTGGCGACAGTTTTTAGAGAACTTTTGCATGGGATTGTGTATCTAGTCTTTTATTAGTGATCGATGGATAGTTCTATAAATATGGAGAAAAAATTCCACACTTATAAGGGTGGAAAAATAGGGGATTAACTATATTTTACACCTTCCAGATATTCCTTAGTCCACTCAAAAGATTTAAAAATTAAACTTTTAATAAATATTTTCCACATAATAGCTTCTTAAGTCATTGTTAAATTCTTCTATACTGTGTCTTAAGATCAACTTCAGAAGCTGTTATGTGGATTTATTTTATTTCTTTAGTTCAGTGAAAGTCTGCTTTTACTTTTTATTAAAAGGTTAATTTTTACTACACCCAATAACAACATTTCACTCTCTAAACTGTGTGGAGTACAGCAAACACACTTTCAAATTATACCACACACCTCACACCGTCCAAAGTCCAATTAAGTGCAATATATACAGGGTTATTTTGCAGTAACAGGCCAAATATGCAGAGAAGGTTCAGAATAAGGTTCAAAATAAGTTATACATATAGGCAAATGGTGAAAAAAATTTATTAAAAACATCTCAAACATTCTGTCCTTTTTATCTTTTAAATTCAAAATGCGTGGTAATGCATTATTTTAACTGATTTTACTGCGCACGCACACATTCTTAAGGGTCGATCGGTAGGCAAAAACGTTGTTGCCCATAAAACACATTCAATTTAGGATAATTTCAAATAAAAGTAGATGCTTCATTTACTTATATTTTCAAAAACTGCAATAACAGTATATCATTATTTATATATTTGAACTTATGTTTAAAATTTGGCTACTCTTTGAAAAATAACCCTGTATAAATATTTGTATAAACCTTTGTTTTGATGTTCTAAAGACTGGATAAGAAATTAAATTCTTGTTACCAATCTTCAGTACAGTAGCTAAGATTGATAATGCACAACATTGTGAGCACCAACATTATCAACTAAAATATTTATTTTCACCTGTCATATTGACCATTTAAATGTTGTATATATAGCAAATTCTCCATATGAGGGGAAATCTATGGGGGAGGATGCTTATGTTGCCCTATGGATTTAAGTTAAATGAAACTATACCCTTAGTTAAGGTATTTTAATTATTAAAGTTAGAAAAATTTACTTTGCCCATATCCGCTCAATATCCGCAAAGTAACGCCTGATTCTATTAATTACATTTTAATTTCTTTTTAATATGTACCCTTAGGAGCTCATCCTCTGTGGAGACCCCACCACCCGGCTACATGAGTGAAGACGGCGACCCAATGGACCACAATGACAACATGAGTGAGTTTGTAGTCCACTTTTAATTATTTTTGTTTACTCATTAACTGCATGGTTAATTTAATATTTTTGTCTCATTTACATACATTTTTTTATAAAATTGTGACAGAAAAGGTTTCTTAACTAAAGGGTTCCCTATCAACATGTCATAATAAAGTGAATCTTATTTTTTTTTATATGACTGAAAGTACAATGCTAGCCATGGGCCTCCCTTATTGTAGAGAGGATTAGCCTTAAAACAACTTGCTTAGTCTCGCACCTTTTACACTGCTGCCCATCGCCGGCTAAGTATTTCCGGCTGGCGTAAACGATGTAGTTATACCCACATCCATCTGAAGCCATGACATTTTTCTGGCATGTCTTTTAGTCGGCTCTTACGACACCTACGGGACGAAATGCGGTAATGGATTTTCTTATGAAGCGTTAAATATAAAAGAAAGAATACCCTATTCTTTGTCTTGACTCTACTGCCAAGTCTCTAATGTTAGGATATTATTATAGTGTTGTAATTTGATGAAGTTTTGTAAAGAAGATCCAAACCATGTTCAGTTAAAAATAAGGTAACTATGTCAAAATAATCCTTAGGGACTATATTATAAACACGGTAAAAATAATTCCAGCAAGATGCAGTAGATAAAAAGCAAAATAGTATTAAGTATATTAAGTAAAATAAGTCAAGTTCATGAATATCAGTAAAAACCAAATTCAAACATAAATATTATAAAAAGTAGCCTTTTGTAGGTTGGATCCTTTTTGCATGACTTCATCTATTTTACCGGTGAAGTTTTTTTTTTAATATGATAAGGGTGACAAGCGAGCACACAGTCTACCTGATGGTAAGTGGTTGCTGTGGCCCATAGACATCTACATCAATCCTCGTTTACGAATCAAAATGCAGATGCGTTGTCAGACGTGAGGACTAAGATGGAATGTCTCTTTTCCAGTAAAAAGGGTCTTTTACTGGAAACTTTCCCAGTCGAGCCGAACCATTCGTGCTACAACCACATTATAAATAATAATATAAATAAATAAATTTTATTTCGTTTTAAAAAGTACATACCTTAAAAACTAGTAGATTGGAACTTCCATTTAAGCAAATAATGCCTGTGTTTGGAGGGTCCGCCCTTCCATTAATGTTATATATTACTTAAATTCTAAAATTAGGACAATCAAACGTTAAGAACTAGTCTACTTATAAATACTGTAGGGTATGTGAATGAAAGTTTATTTACTTATGTATACGTATGTGTGTGTGTGTGTGTGCTTCTCAGTTTCGTCATATGTCTTATGATGAGTCCATTTTAACAAAAGTTTTTTACAGTTGTGATATGTTTTGTCATATTTATATATCTTTGTTTATTTTATTATAATGAAAGGCAGAACGCGATATGAATTGTCTGCTTGCAAATGTGGTTTTAGTTCTGTACGTCTGGGCAACCATGTTTCTACGTCGTTTATTTAAATGGTATGGATCATAAGATAACGATTTGTGAGTTTTGAGGGTTGTCCAGAATATATACAACTTCCTGACAGAGAGTAAACCACTGATACGATATAGAACATCGGTAGAAAAGCGTCTCTTCTTAAAGTACATAACTTTAGTAAGAGAACGCTGCGCCCCCTCCAACTCCATAGATCGAGTTTTTGCTGCACCACCCCAGACAGGAATACACTAGGCCAAGATGGATTGAGCAAGAGCAATGTAGATTTGGTTGAGGAGATAATTTGGTGAGTCCCCATCCATTTTGCCCAGCATTACATGTCTGAGGGTTTTGAAGATCCATGTTAGTTTCCTCGTTCTATTGATGACATGATCAAGGTATGGGTACTATGATAGTCTTTGGTTTACAATTACCCCCAGATATTTTGTCTGAGCTACCTTATCGATCCTAGGGCAGTTACAGGTGTTTTTATTAGTGTCCATTTTACATTCATGAATTTTTAGACTGAAGTCGGCCTGAGGTTGCGAGTCGTTGTTAGTACTAAAACAGATATACATAGTTTGTTTTAAAAGTATTTAGCGTCAGGAGGTTGTGTTTCAGCCAATGAGCGATTCGCAACAGATCAGCCTCAGCACTAGTTTTGACCGCCCCCCAAGAATCACCGGCAAAGACTACGGCCGTTTATTATAGCTGCAGCATGGCTCTACCACGTAAAAATCTAAGTATAGTATAATACCGGCAATTCATCACAAAAACTGTGTTACAGCTGTGCAGCTAGCACGGTTAATACGCCACGCAGTTGTATTTTTAACCGACTTCGAAAAGGAGAAGGTTCTCAATTAGAGTGTATGTTTTTTTTGGAACGAAGTTCCTTATCGCACGGTACGAATTTGACGGATTGGGGCTAGGCGAGAAAAAGTATAAGATTTTTCCGTCACGACCCCCTTTTTATAGTGCGAGGGAGATGGAATAATATACATCTCCCTCGCACTTTTTCTTATCTTGCCATGAAAGAAATATTATTTTAAATGACGCTTCATTTTAATAGACGCTAGTAATTCATTTATTTGTATTAGTTAATCAATAATATAATACGTTTATCAATAATAATATACTACGAAAGGAACTTCGTTCCAACCGAGTGTTCCACGATAGTCACGCATGTTTTTTTGTATGTATGTTACGCGTGGTCCCATATAAATTTGGAGAAGAAATTGTACCCCTAAAGGTAGCAAATAAATAACTTCTTTTCTAGCAATTGGAAGTCGGTTTTTACTTTTTGTTAAAAGTTATAATTATCATTTACGACAGTTACTGTTTTTAGGCAAATACGAAATAGCATCGTTATCTTAGTAACATGAAACAAAATCAGTGTTAGATTGTCGATAACCACGTCCTAGGTTTACAAAACAAAGAAGTAGCTTTCGCAGTCGACTAAATTTGATCGTAACTTATTGCGCAATGTATTAAGACCGCTCTAGTAATATGCATAGATGTCTTTGGTTTGAAATGATATTGTTTAAAACCACCATATTCCCCCCTGATCTGACATTTTGCTGCATTAAATTGTTATTAAGTTAAAAGTTAAGGATATGTTACAACCTATATCCCACTGCTGGGTGTAGGCCTCTTTTCTCATGATGTTTTCCTTCATCGCTTAGTACATGATAAATCAATAGTCAATTAAGTTAAAATTTTTAGTAGTTCCGGCAACAATCGAACTCGGGTTTCGCGTCTCTTAACGCCCAGGTTCACTCTGAACTTTCACGACTTATATACCATTTAAAATGGTATTGTCTAAAACCACCGTGTTCTCCTCAGACCTGACACGATTGACGCCATCACCGCCCGGTCTCGCCACCGAGGCGGCGCCCGTGCTGTACCACGAGCCGGCCTTCTGGTGCAGCATCAGCTACTACGAGCTCAACACGCGCGTGGGCGAGACCTTCCACGCTTCGCAGCCCTCCATCACCGTCGACGGCTTCACCGATCCGAGCAATAGCGAGAGGTTATGGAACATGCTACTCTCTACAATGAATTGTTAATGATGTCCATGGCGGCAGCTTCGAAGTCTGGAGCTCACAACAGATTCCTTATCAGTCCCTAATACAGTCCACTATTGTACATGGGCTTCTCCCACTAAGAAGGATTGGCGATCGCAGTATCAGATGTCATGCAGCTTTGACACTGATGGCATACACGAGAGAAGTTTTTCTATAGTTGCCTCTTACGATGCCCAAGAGTTGCAATGGGATGGATACCCTAGACCGTCACCCCTCGGTACCATGGAAGCTACCCACTGTGCAGAAGATAATTACAGTGTATGCATGTAATAATGTCATGAAGACCGAATTTCTGTCACTGCGGCCAGTCTCAACGGAGCCAAGCCGGAGATGGCTTGGCAGGACAGGATTATAGTGCAAACACAG
Organism: Parnassius orleans; assembly: GCA_029286625.1. NCBI lineage: Eukaryota > Metazoa > Arthropoda > Insecta > Lepidoptera > Papilionidae > Parnassius > Parnassius orleans. Next base: position 418,152 of record JAGSMP010000423.1, on the reverse strand, counting down.
GTGCACTCGCATAGTTCGATGAGACAACAATCCGACGAGGTCGGAGAGAGATCAGTGCAGCATCTTTTTGTTTTAGCGATTTTTTTAGTAAATTCATCTTATATGTACTTATAATAAAAAAATATTGTAGATTCTGCTTGGGCCTGTTGTCAAATGTAAACAGAAACGAGGTAGTGGAACAAACGCGTCGACATATTGGAAAAGGTGTCAGACTTTATTATATTGGAGGTAAGATACTGCATATCTTGATATATTTAAAGTCAGTTTTTTTTAATGAAACTTACATTAACAAAAACATAATTTACTAACATACATTTCACCTGATGATTAGTGGCTACTGCAGTCCATGGACGCCTGGAGCCAACGTCAAACAAAAAAAACTACAGAGGCTTTGTCACTTCTAAGGACTAAAATGGATTGCCTCAAAGCACTATACTCTTCAGATCGGAACAGAAGAAACCGCTGTTTTATATTGTTTCCCATCTCCTGTTTCTTTTGGCTCTGTTGCCTCTTACGACACCGATGGGATGATATGGAGTAGTGGATTCTTTTACGCCGCCACGCCACTACAAGTCAGTGATACTTATACAAATAGTTTACAATAACATAATATAACACAAAGTCTATAATAACACTAGCAATCGGCCATGGCTTCGTAGAGGTGATTTCTATTGATACTGTTTCTAAATGTTTTCATAACAATTGTATAAAATATTATATTGTAAATTGTACTTTTTAAAAAAAAGTCCCGCAGGGTTTTTTGCTGGTCCTTCCCAGGACACAGGTTTTTTTTTTGCGAACCAGTGGTAAAAGTAAAAAATGACTCAATAAGTATTATGTACTGTAATCTATATTGAATAAAAATGATTCTATTCTAATCTCTGGATCTCGGTAACAGCACCACTTACCGGGTCCAACTATAGCTAAGAACTATCCAGGTGTCTATGAGTACCCCATAAAATTTCATTAAAATGGGTCAAGTCATTTATGAAGAGAACAGTTACGAACAACGCACACCGGAATTTTATAACATAACGTAAGAGTTTTTTTTTTTATAGGATAAGGTTGACAAACGTGCACACAGTCCACCTGATGGTAAATGGTTGCTGTGGCCCATAGACATCTACATTTATCCTCGTTTACGAATCAAAATGCAGATGCGTTGTCACCCGTGAGGACTAAGATGTAATGCCTCCCTTCCAGTAAAAAGGGTCTCCGGTTCTCTACACTCACCAAACGAAACACAGCAGCGTTAAGCTGCTATTTTATGCTGGTATTCTGTGAGAGCGTGGTCCCTCCCCGGTCGAGCCGACCCATTCGTGCTACAACTATACTAATGTAGCTGGAGCATGGCTCTACCACGTATAAAGTTCAATCCTAATTTCAAGTACTGATCTACCACATGCACCACTGAGCAAGGACAGTACAGTAAGGGAACTTAATATCATACAAATATCGGTATTTTCAGGTGAGGTGTTTGCAGAGTGTCTGAGCGACTCTTCAATATTCGTGCAAAGTCCCAATTGCAACCAGCGTTATGGATGGCACCCCGCCACTGTTTGCAAAATACCTCCAGGTAAGGTTTACTCTTATTAATGACATAGGAAAATACACGGAAAAAACTTGTGGCCTTCGATAGATGGAGGTATAACCTAGTAAACGGGAGTAAAATACCGTTAAGACAGTCGCCAATAATACCTATGTATAATTAATAAGACGTTTTTCATTTTATCTTCACACTAGGATTCTCTCATTATATCATAGGGGCGTTTTATACACATAACAATTTAGCTTAAAAAAAACACCTACTATACAAGAAACAATTAGTTGTAATTCATACAAACTCCGCAGTGACGTACAATACGGCCGACGTATCTTGGCGAGTCCGACCTTCGCGCAGAAGGTTGCGCAATAGCTTTTAAGGAACAAAATGGTGGCATGAGGCGACGTGCGGGGCGGTGGTCTAGGCTAGAGATTGACCATAAGTAAACACAATCGACCCTTTAGTCATAAAATATCGCAATCGATTAGTTTTATTTAGAAGTTATTGATTTTGTTTATATAAGATATTAAACGAAATAGATTTACAAATATAGTGAATTTTGTTGATAATAAACAAGATTTCGACTTAAATAAAAAAAACTAAAACATATTATTTTCTCAGCTGAAAGACATAATGTACTTAAATATCAATTATCTATTAACGTCTTCTTGAGTAACGACTATTTGAGAAAATTTAGAACCTCCTTATAAATTGCAAATAAATATTTTTTATGTCTTAATTTTAATCGATTTGAATAAAATCGATTAAACAACACCCTCAGGCACGCGTGTTGGACATCCCTTTCTGGTTACTTCGTAAAGCTTCGTGCTTATTCGGCAATGCTCGGTACACGGTAATATTTCAGTCACACGTTAGCATTGGTGTCGTGTTCGTGTCGCTATCTCTGTCTTGAGCACAGTCGGTTACAAAAGTTTTCGTTGTTATTGTTGTTTGTTTTTATTAATAGTGTTAAGTTTGTTTTGTTTGTTTTATTTGTTTTATTTGTTTTATTTGCAAGTGTCAGTTAGCACTTATATTATTCGCCAAACATGCCACCAAAACATAACAGTGTGTTAAATCGCCAGGAGAGAAAAATTATTTACGATTTAACGCAATATATGAAAAAGAAAAAGAAGAAGGCGTAAAGATGTCGATAAAGTTTATTTAAGAGTTGCTAACGCAACTGGTGTGTCCCAACGCACAGTACAGCGGATCGCAACTGAAGGCAATATTTCAGGCTTACTTTCAGTATTCCGCACGCCTGGTAAAAAGGTCTAGATCAAAACCTATTACTGATATGGATAATTTTGACCAGGGAGTAGTAAAAGATGCATACACAACTTCCACAAAACTGAAAAGAAATGCCGACGATAAACAAATTACTAGCGAAACTCAAACGGGATATAAATTTTCAAGGTGGTAAAACGAGCTTAAAGACAATTATCAAAACTTGGGTTTCAAGTGGCGAAAGACCAAACCAATAGAATGGTTCTTATAGAAGACCGATATTCGCCTGAAAAGGATCTTGTACTTGAAGGCAATGAAAAAATACAGGGACGAAGGGCGACCAATTGTATTCACTGACAGTCGATGCCCACTCATCACATACAAAAGGTAAGGCGTGGTCAGATGGTTCCGCTCCGGACCAGCGCCGATATCAAAAGGTCAGCGGATAGTGATGGTACACGCTGGGTCAGAAGCAGGGTTTGTTCCGAACGCGCTACTAATGTTCAAATCTGGCAGCAAAACCGGAGACTATCATGATGACATGAATTTCAAAATTATGAGAAATGGTTACGGACCCAACTGATTCCAAATTTGAGCCCTAACTCGGTGGTGGTTATCGATAATGCTCCGTACCACAACAAATTAATGGATCCTGCCCCTACATCTAATGACAAGAAGGCAAAATGGAATCGTGGTTATTAGAAAAGGGTATACCATATGAAAGGACACATGCGAACCACAACTTTACGATCTAATAAAAACAAAGACTTGAATAAAAATACGTAATAGATGAAATGTTTAAACAAAACAACCACGATGTCCTTCGTTTACCCCCATATCATCCTGATTTAAACCCCATCGAGATGGTGTGGCTGCCATTAAAGGGCACGTAGCCGCTAAAAACGTCGACTGGAACGTAACCCGGACAATGGAGCTCATACAAGAAAAAGTAAATTTAATGGGTCAGAATGAATGGAGTGCTTATGCAGAAAAGTGCAAGAGGTCGAACATGACTATAGGAAGAGCGACCATATTATTGACGAAATGACGGATCAATTATTCATCATTAATACAGCTTCAGATTCAGAAAGTGAGTCTGAAAGTGAGAGCGACGATTACGAAGATGAACCTATGCCAAGCACCTCACATGGTACACAAGGGCCGACGACTTTATGTTAGGAATTTCCCCTCAGCGACAGTGATTAAATAATAATAAGTGTAAATAAATAAAAGTATTAAATGTAAATAATATTGTATGTGTTTGTGATAAAATCTGCCCTTATCGAAAGGTGAGGTATCAAAATTGAATCTTTAATTTATAATGTCTCCAAAGTGTTTTGATATTTTTGGTCACTGTATTAGGAAATTTTATTTGTACATTGGTATATATAAAAATGACAATAACAGTTTTCTTCACGAGTGTTCATGCGCTAAACTTCGCAGAGCCTATATTCAGACTCGCCAAGATACGTCGGCCGTATTGTAACTGAACTTATTTCTTACCCGCAGCTAGTATATACAAACATAGTTCTTACCCAAAGTAGCTAAAATTAGTTCTTTTTTTTTCTTTGCGAGCTCTATGCAGGTCTAGAAAGACCAGTATCATTACGACCTATAAGATCTATTGTGATCGTTGCTATGGCTATAGTTCACTGCTAAGCCCTATGTCTTCAATGAATTGAAGGACTTGCTTAGCTGTGAGCAATTTCACTTCTTCTGGGCGGAGTACATAGTTTCCTAGATGAGTGTTTTATTTGCGCATTAAGGGTCCACAAAATTAGTTCTTACTCGCGATACCATAGCTAAACTTACCTGCAGAGCATATAATTATACATATTCTTACCCGCAGCGCTGCAACTTAGTTCTTACACACAGCGCTGCTTGCTATCGAGTCGCCTTTACAGCTGTCATTTACATTTCACTGTTAATTTGTTTATCTAAAATAATAATAAATTTATTATTACCAAAAAATAATAATAAATTTATTATTATTGTTATTATTTAAATACATTTTATTCAAGAATATCAATCCTGGGGTATTTGATATTTTTAATTCACGTTTTAGGATGCAACTTAAAAATCTTCAACAACCAGGAATTTGCCGCGTTGTTGTCGCAGTCAGTATCTCAAGGGTTCGAGGCGGTGTTCCAGTTGACGCGCATGTGCACTATAAGGATGAGTTTTGTTAAAGGATGGGGAGCTGAATATAGGTGGGTGATCCGTATTGTTATTATTATCTTACCGTTACAGCCTATTAAAGTCCACTGCTGAACATAGGCCAGTTCCATAGATTGCCTCATTGGGGGTGATATTTGCCATAGTTGCCACGCTTGGCAAGTGGATCTGTAACTGCAGTTTATTTTTATTTTGGTTGTTATTAGGAAGACGCTGCTGCCCATCTCCTGGTTTGTTTCCTTCTGTCGCCTCTTGTGACACCCACGGGATGATATTATGGGGTAGTGGATATTCTTACACCGCCACTACACGGTACGTCGTGATTATTTAGTGGATAGTAAATACATAAATAAAAAGAAATAACACGAAAGTCTGATTTATTATAATATGTATAATCTGATTTATTATGTATATTTATAATAGCAAAATAATCTAAATAATATAACATTTGTAACTCTGGGTCTTAAACTAAGCGCATTGGCTTGCGATTTTACAAAATTATTTGTCACATTTACATAAATAAGTATATAAGATAGTTTTAACGTAACATGTTTGGCATTGAAAAAAATGTATCTATTATGTTTGACTTCCAAAAACAAAAATGTACAAAAATTAAGTTATAATTTTCGGTTTATGACTTCATCAAATTTTTTCTTATTTGCATTTCTTTTTGTGGTGCGTGGTAAGAGACTGGTGACGTAAGAGAATATTTAGCAGGCGAATATGGGAACGAATTTCCCGCAGGATTCTATGGCTTTCGATTAATGACGGTATATATTATTGTAAAATTTTCATCCCAACTACTTTTTTTTTTTTTTTATAGGATAGGGTGACAAACGAGCACAGTCCACCTGATGGTAAGTGGTTGCTGTGGCCCATAGACATCACATCTATCTTCAATAAAGAATCAAAATGCAGATGCGTTGTCACCCGTGAGGACTAAGATGGAATGCCTCTTTCCAGTAAAAGGGTCTCCGGTTCTCTACACTCACCATACGAAACACAGCAGTGTTAAGCTGCTATTTTACGCTGGTATTCTGTGAGAGCGTGGTCCTTCCCGGTCGAGCCGACCCATTCGTACTACAACTATACTACTAATATAGCTGCAGCATGGCTCTACCACGTATAAAATTACGTATAAAAATTCGTAACCAATTTCATTATATTTCACAGACGGCAAACAGTGACCTCGACCCCATGTTGGATTGAGTTGCACCTGAATGGGCCTTTGCAGTGGCTGGACCGAGTACTCACGCAGATGGGCAGTCCTCGTCTGCCCTGCTCTTCTATGTCTTAGGTATATTAACGAACATTCAATTTGTAAACATCTGCTAGTAAAAAAAATACCAGTCAGTAAGTCTCACTGCTGAATACACTTTTCTAAGAGGGCTATGGAACGGGAAAAGTCGCATGTCAATGCACTATTGCAAATAAGCAGATATCATATTTTCTCCCTCAAATCTATCACCCCATTTCATCCAGTGGGTATCGAGAGAGGCGACTATTGTATAGAATAAAACCAAAAAGATCTTAGGGCTTCCGACAGATGGCGGTTTAATCATCTGTCTATGTCAGGTGTAAAATACATACTGCTGATGGCGTGCAGACGTCTGGTACTGCGATCTTCAATCCGCCAGTCAATCGTGACGATCGGAAATCCTCTGTAAAACGAGGATTTCCGACATTTTAGTGCTCTCTACTCTGCTGCATGCATATTTGTCTAGCTCAAGTTCATGCCACCGAATGTCGCACACTTGCATAATGTAAGTGTACGACATTCGGTGGACAAAAAGTTAAAACGTTTTTGCTTATTATCACAAAATAACACGAATTTAGAATCTAATACAATAACATACCTTTCATATTATCGAAAAATATTATATGTTTATCGTTTAAAAACGAGAACTCTAGCAACAAAGTTTTTCCCGGCGATTAAAATATTTTTTTTTATCTCTATTAATATAAAGTATTTTAAAAACCCATTCGATTAAGAATTTAATCGAGTATTTCATGTATGCCCATAGTTTTATCCGAGCATATACTATTTCAAGAAGTATCAATTCTCGAGCGTCAAAATCATGTCTAAAATACGATATTTTTGTCAAACCTTGCCTTAAAACGAGAGTATCTTGTTCTTGTTGAAGAAAGACAATATTTAAAACTAACGTCAATATGTTTCTATTTTCAGATATTTGTGGAGTAAAGTATATAAGAGTTGTATGGACAGCAAATTAAGGGTAGCTCAAAAAACAAATACCTCCAACATGAGTCTTAATAACATTTTTATTATAGTTTGTAGTGGTGAATTTACATTGGCAACACTGATTTATATTTTAAAAACTCTTTTAGTGCGTAAGTTACAAATATTTTCATTTCAATGAATCGTATTTAGATTATTGAATGCATTGACCTATTTATTCAAATAATTTTAAATTTGGACAAAATATTGTATAGAACCTTTTTAAAAGCTTTGTGTGTCAATTCATATCTTCTGGTTGAGGCGGACTACACACATATTCGGGGTGGCATTATCGGGCACAACCGCGGGTGTCTGAATCGAATATTTGTCGTTTAATGTTCGACCAATGTTCGGTTGGCCTGCCTGCTTATAAAACTCGCTCCAATCGACACAGCCGGGTGATAAGAATCGATTGTCATTTCACATTGTAAATACAAGTAATCGGCAGCATAATATCCAGAATATACCAAATAGTGCCCAGCGAACCCGAACGTGTCGATAAGAGAAAGATGCGTGCCGACCGGAATCCGTATAGCTCGTCTTATTACGCTGAATTAGCTTGATTTAAAATCCATACTTTTTGAAGTGAATTAAACCGCGTGTGAATTATTTTTTACAATAAAGTTTGCTTTCTAGTCTATGACAAACATTTTGTATAAAAGCCACAGACATATAATAGAGTAGCAGACCAAACATTAATCCATAGTTATTTCTATAGAGATGGGCATGATCCTTTATCCTTTTTTTGCTAAGCGACAAGTCGTAAACAGTATCTCATTCTGTCATAGACAAAATTTGACGCGTAGCTTGTCCATCCCGCGCCGCCATACTGATAAGCAACATCTGCACACATCTGCAACATGACCTGGGCCAGGGCCGAAGTAGGGCCGGTTGCTGGTATTATTTAACGATATTGAAACAACCGATATACTTATTGAAAATCCGCAGAAATCGATATTCTCTGGGTATAAAAAGTGTAGATTACTTATCAATAAATTCTTAACGAATAGAACCACCCATCTATTCCCGTGGTTATTGTAAAAGGCGACTAAAGGAGTATTTTAAGTTAAGAGGACGATGGACAGCAGTCAACTCTCCTCCTTTTGACGTTTTTTTTCGTAATGACAACACTACCTATGTGTGCGTAATGGTTACGCAATTTTGTTAATGTTTGGTCTGCTACTCTATTATATGTCTGTGATAAAAGCTAAGGCTGAATAATCTTCCAATTACAATATTGACCAGTCCTGATACTTTAAACTATAGTGTATTTAAAATATTTACACAAGTCTATTCCAGTGAATTTCTGAACGACGCTTTTTACTAGTAACGGGGATTATTTTAATAGTATTTAAATAACCAACATACATTTTTTGTAATATTTTTTCGACATGTACAGGTAGACCATACATTGAAATAGCTTAGCTTCATAGTGTGACCCTATTTTGAACAATTTTAATACTCATATATTTGTTAGAAAGTGTTTGTCGAGGCTTTTGTAATATAAACACAAACATTTAAACCATGCAGTGCAATTTTACACTATGGAATGGATGTTGTAGCCCCATGGTTTAATCAGTCTGTTGATTGAACGACTAGCCCATTCTGATTACACAGCATACAGCCATGAACGAGATCAAAATGTTTACACATATCAAATGCAATACAAACATATATTTTTGTCTATGATACAGTACAATACGGCCGACGTATCTTGGCGAGTCTGAATATAGGCTCTGCGAAGTTTAGCGCATGAACACTCGTGAAGAAAACTGTTATTGTCATTTTTTATATATACCAATGTACAAATAAAATTTCCTAATACAGTGACCAAAATATCAAAACACTTTGGAGACATTATAAATTAAAGATTCAATTTTGATACCTCACCTTTCGATAGGGGCAGACTTTATCACAAACACATACAATATTATTTACATTTAATACTTTTTATTTATTTACACTTATTATTATTTAATCACTGTCGCTGAGGGGAAATTCCTAACATAAAGTCGTCGGCCTTGTGTACCATGTGAGGTACTTGGCATAGGTTCATCTTCGTAATCGTCGCTCTCACTTTCAGACTCACTTTCTGAATCTGAAGCTGTATTAATGATGAATAATTGATCCGTCATTTCGTCAATAATATGGTCGCTCTTCCTATAGTCATGTTCGACCTCTTGCACTTTTCTGCATAAAGCACTCCATTCATTCTGACCCATTAAATTTACTTTTTCTTGTATGAGCTCCATTGTCCGGGTTACGTTCCAGTCGACGTTTTAGCGGCTACGTGCCCTTTAATGGCAGCCCACACCATCTCGATGGGGTTTAAATCGGATGATATGGGGGTAAACGAAGGACATCGTGGTTGTTTTGTTTAAACATTTCATCTATTACGTATTTTTTATTCACGTCTTTGTTTTTTTTTATTAGATCGTAAAGTTGTGGTTTACGCATGTCCTTTTCATATGGTATACCCTTTTCTAATAACCACGATTCCATTTTGCCTTCTTGTCATTAGATGTAGGCAGGATCCATTAATTTGTTGTGGTACGGAGCATTATCGATAACCACCACCGAGTTAGGGCTCAAATTTGGAATCAGTTGGGTCCGTAACCATTTCTCATAATTTTGAAATTCATGTCATCATGATAGTCTCCGGTTTTGCTGCCAGATTTGAACATTAGTAGCGCGTTCGGAACAAACCCTGCTTCTGACCCAGCGTGTACCATCACTATCCGCTGACCTTTTGATATCGGGCGCTTTAGTCCTTGAGCGGAACCATCTGACCACGCCTTACCTTTTGTATGTGATGAGTGGGCATACGACTCGTCAGTGAATACAATTGGTCGCCCTTCGTCCCTGTATTTTTCATTGCCTTCAAGTACAAGATCCTTTTCAGGCGAATGTCGGTCTTCTCTATAAGAACCATTCTATTGGTTTCGGTCTTTCGCCACTTGAAACCCAAGTTTTTGATAATTGTCTTTAAGCTCGTTTTACCACCTTGAAAATTTATATCCCGTTTGAGTTTCGCTAGTAATTTGTTTATCGTCGGCATTTCTTTTCAGTTTTGTGGAAGTTGTGTATGCATCTTTTACTACTCCTGGTCAAAATTATCCATATCAGTAATAGGTTTTGATCTAGACCTTTTTACCAGGCGTGCGGAATACTGAAAGTAAGCCCGAATATTGCCTTCAGTTGCGATCCGCTGTACTGTGCGTTGGGACACACCAGTTGCGTTAGCAACTCTTAAATAAACTTTATCGACATCTTTTACGCCTTCTTCTTTTTCTTTTTTCATATATTGCGTTAAATCGTAAATAATTTTTCTCGCCTGGCGATTTAACACACTGTTATGTTTTGGTGGCATGTTTGGCGAATAATATAAGTGCTAACTGACACTTGCAAATAAAACAAATAAAACAAATAAAACAAACAAAACAAACTTAACACTATTAATAAAACAAACAACAATAACAACGAAAACTTTTGTAACCGACTGTGCTCAAGACAGAGATAGCGACACGAACACGACACCAATGCTAACGTGTGACTGAGAAATATTACCGTACCGAGCATTGCCGAATAAGCACGAAGCTTTACGAAGTAACCAGAAAGGGATGTCCAACACGCGTGCCTGAGGTGTTGTTTAATCGATTTTTATTCAAATCGATTAAAATTAAACATAAAATATATTTATTTGCAATTTATAGGAGGTTCTAAATTTTCTCAAATAGTCGTTACTCAAGAAGACGTTAATAGATAATTGATATTTAAGTACATTATGTCTTTCAGCTGAGAAAATAATATGTTTTAGTTTTTTTTTATTTAAGTCGAAATCTTGTTTATTATCAACAAAATTCACTATATTTGTAAATCTATTTCGTTTAATATCTTATATAAACAAAATCAATAACTTCTAAATAAAACTAATCGATTGCGATATTTTATGACTAAAGGGTCGATTGTGTTTACTTATGGTCAATCTCTAGCCTAGACCACCGCCCCCCGTACGTCGCCTCATGCCACCATTTTGTTCCTTAAAAAAGCTATTGCGCAACCTTCTGCGCGAAGGTCGGACTCGCCAAGATACGTCGGCCGTATTGTACTTTTCGAAAAATATGTTTCATCCCCATCTTCAACAAATACTAAAAAAAAAAATACGATAATTTTCAATGTTCACCTATTATATAATATATTTCTATTGTTGGATTAATGGACTAGCCCTCAATTACCCATCTGATTAAACCACTGCAACATAATACACTAACATTGCAGTATATTTTTACACACAATATGTACATAACACCAATTAATCCTATTGTTTTGTTTCTTTTTTTAATTGAAATAGATATGCCATCATTTAAGCATTTACAGTTATCTATAGATTCGTTAACAGTCACTATAATTATTAGATTTTGTAATTGTATGTTTTATATACTTTTTAATGAGTACATTTATATAAGTTTATAATTCAGTGTTTTGTTTCATCACGCTGGTTATTTATATAATTACAAAAATAACCATGTTTTAGAATAAGTGACTATATGTAGGGTTGCAAGGTTATGCCAAAATTAAAATATCTGCCACGAATAATGAATTTTTATTATGTGAACAGTATTTACTCATGAAAAGATAAATTTACTTCATGAAAATTAGTGCAATAAACTTTTAAAGCTAAGATATTTCATAATGTAGAGATTTTATTGCTCGCAACCCTATTTATATCTGTTACTTGTTAGAAATGCACGTTTTTGATAAACAGGAATGAATGACAATGTAAGTGGAAATGTGTTTTATCTCTATTCGTAAGTAACACAATATTATCAAATTTAGAATTGGCTACAAATTAAAATGTATCGTCGTTGCCTAGGGCCGTGGAAGGGAACATTTTCCATTAATATTTATAATTATAATATGTTGGTATATTTTCAATGTGAAATGTACAAAATGTCAATAACAAATTGCTTGAAAAATTGCAATTAATAATGTATATAATTTCATAGTCATTATTAAGTATAAAAATATTCTACTTGTGAGTTTCTTACCCCTCATCATAAGGTCTATCCGCAGTGTAATGATGGGGGTAGCTTGATTAAAAAAAAATACTTTTTTTTACTTTTACTTATAGTACCATCGTTACGAGTTTTTAGATATTAATTTATATTAATACTTCCATAGCCCTATGCATATATTGTCTCAGTAGTGAAGCCCACTCGTATTTTCGGAGGAAAAACGAAATTGATGTTAAGAAAGAGAGGTTATTTTGGAAATGTTTTATGATAGAAAGAGATAAATAGAAAGAATATTATAACGTTGGTATATTGTTGGACATGAGTGTGACGAGATTTTTGCAGAACAGCATTAAGATTTCGAAGTGAAAAAACTTATTATACGTATTTTTGACATAATGCCTTTGTATCGTGTTTGAAAAAAATGGGATGTATTATGTAATTTCCTGTTCACCTATTGCCTTAAAATTTCTATTTTTAATTTTATTATTAACTTTACAATGTCTTCAATCTTCATCCACCTGTTGTATTTATTCATTAATTCATTCATTTTGAAGAATTTTATCACTTGCATGTTCTATTACTTAATCTATTATAGACATAAGTGCATGTTTTTAGTAATAACAAGTGTGATATGTGCGCATAGTTATTATTTTCTGCGATCTGCGATACATTTCTTCCGCTATGCGTTTCAAATAAGAATAGGACTGACCTGGCGCCATATTGTTACGTCATAGCTGTCAAATCAAACCAGTTAGGGTCATGCTCACCCTGAGCAAAACAGATATTTTTGAAATAATATTTATTTACAAAAGAACCATGAACGAAAATGTATTAATCTGAATCTAGCATTTCAATTTCGGTCATCTCTGCATCACTGTCTGAGTAGTCATCATTGTCATCATTATCATCACTGCTGTTTTCCCTTATAAAAATAGAACATGGATTTATATAGGTATTTAAAATATTCCACCGACTAATATCATTATTTTAAACTAATTAATAAAAATAATGATTAGTTCAATAGATTTAGTAATACTAAAACTCAGTTAAAAAAAGCGGAAAAAAAATGTTATTAATACGCAAATTAATTTTCTTTGCAAGCCGTACTTTTCAAGTGACAGTTGACAGATCGCGGTCATTGGAGGTCATTGACGTTCCTGTTCTTATTTTAATTGCATTGTATGCAGAAGCAACGATAAAATGTTCAATTCCTGTCACTACCTACCATTTAAATAAGATTTTAATCTGTAAGGGCAGTATCACATTAGTGTATTTATTGCATATTATTTCGTTCTTTACAAAGTAAAGATACTTCATAGCTCTTTGTAAAGGCGAAAAATTAGTTTTTGCAATATGTCTCAATGTTTAGTTAATTACCTTGGGATTGCAATTAATTTAGATTTGAAAATCAATTGATTACATAAGACACAAATTATGTCCTCTGGTTTGAATTCAACTGCATTTTATCCTGCTTCAAAACCCTCTCAGAAATGAGGCCTGTACCCTGTCCTGTACCCACTTGCGGCTCAATAGACATTTATTTTTAAATGGATTAAGTGGTCGTGGAGCACTAATGTGATGCGACCCTAATAATGAAACTAATATAATTGTAAAACTAGTCACTCTGGCCCGACGTGCTGTTTTTGTAGGTATATTTTCGAAATATAATACATTCTCGAGAAATGTTAATATCATGGTAAGGTGCTACGGAAACGAGGGGTATTGTGTGGTATGCTAGTTGAGATTTTGATGTTGTGAGATCGCTGTTCACGGGACAAGTGCGTATGAATCGAAGATATGTATTGTGTTTATCAATAGTTTTTAATTATTTGCATATATAATATTAAGGCCACGTATTTGCGGCGTAAGAAAATCAACCCATTTCGTCCTGTGGGGGTCGTTAGAGTAGATTATAGAAAATGCCAAAAAATATCTTATGATTTCCGACAGAAGGCGGTGTAACCACTAACCATGTCGTTTATGCCAGCAGCGCCCAAGGTACGAGGTATAACTGCCTGCCGAACACGACATTGAAGGCAAATGCTTCCTGCAATGGGAGCATCCCGTGTCCACCAGTGGACTTGCTAGCTGATGAAAAGAAAGAAAATAATAAAACAACATTTATATAGCGTCTTGTGAGATAGTGTCAAAAACCCTGTCTGCATAAACATTGGAGAAGAAATATTTTCATCATCATCAAGTCTACTGCCAGATATAGGTCTTTACAAGAATGCGCTAGTTCGCATGAATTTCTTAGATTGCTTTCGCACTGGTGCCCATCACCAGCCCGTTTCCACATTGCTGCACAGCATTTCGTCGGATTGCAGTACCGCGTGTGTGTAATGGAGGATTAAATGAAGGATTAAAAATTTGTTGGATTACTTTTTACGTTTATGTAAATTATTTTTTGTTACTATTTACATATCTTCGTTTCATATAACATTAAGTTATCCCACTTGTACAATACAATTGTACTGCAATATATATAGCTCTAAATTTCTAATTATATAATGTAACATAATGTTTCATTTGTTTAATGTTAAATTTACCATACACTGTTTGCAATATACAGTGCACTTACCTTCTATATTCTATATTTAGCACCTAATAGTTATTTTAGATTTTGGCGTTGTTTAAATTAAGTAAGAAAAAGGTTTTCCAATACTATTGTTTTTATTATTGTAATTTATTTGAAGATAAATTATGTATCAATGAATTCGGATTTTTGCACCGTAATATTTTGTTAAGGCAATACTCCGTACGTGATGTTATATTGGCTACATTTTGTTGTTATTTTATCGTTTAGACGCTGTTAGTTAATTTTACTGCTAAGCAATATATTTTATAAATACATATTATAATTATCATTTATCTTGAAAATATATTATAATGTATATCTAAAATTTAAATTTCTTACTCTACCATTAGAATTTCATTTGTTATTTTATACAAAAGATTATGTAATTGATAGTATATAAGTTTTAACATGTTTAAATGTTCTCTTGGAGCAACTTAAAAAAGATTCAAAAGAAGGCTTCCATTGTATTATGATTTATTTGCTGTTTTTGTTGGCGATCTCACAGGTCAAGTGGAGATGTGTAGAAATTATAAAAACTGCAATAAACATGTGTGGTTTGTATTTCTTGTTTTATTTAATTTTCGAAAAGCTTACTGTACAGTTTTTTTATCTATTTTAAAGGAAGTAAATAATAATTTAATAGTGCAATTTTAATTACGACTTATTACGAACTGGAGAATGCCGTGGGTGTCGTAAGAGGCAACCAAAGGAAAGAAATCAAGCTGTGTCTCACCAGCAACGCAAAGTCAGGAATTTGCATTTAGAAAAACCCAAAATTAGGGGCTAATTAGGTGCTCTAAAATTTAAAAAAAAAGCCGAAGCTACGGAGGTATGCATGGGTGCCTGTGATTTGCTACGCAAGGGCGAAGGGGCTGCAGTTCCCGCAGCGCAAGTAACTATGTCAACATTAATGTGAAAGTGGTTGTTCTGGAAAATGCAGTTGCCGAAAAGCGGGCATTAAGTGTAGTCTTATTTGTAACGGCTGCTTAGGAGCTTGTACTAATGGAGCCCCCATCGATGTTGATGATAAAGATGACGAAGATGAAACACAATTTGATTGATAAGTCTGCATACTCGTGCAAAAAAATCTATAATTTTTCAGAATTAAAATTTGTACAACGATTTTGTTTATTATTTTTATAACCTTTAATACTCTGTATCTCCTAAAGTGTTGATCGTACAGTTAAAATGTTTTGACATAATTTATAGGGAATTTAATGTAGATAATTAGTGTAGAAATCACTAAAGAGATATTATTAGGTCCTTACATATGAAATTAGCGTTTTGTCGTACTGACCACTGATCTGAAATATCTCCTCTTTGGTTAAGAATTCCAAATTCAAATTTATAAATTCACTTAGCTGGTACATTTGAGTTTTGAAAACAGTCATTCATTTGTTTTTTCCTCATTATTTTTTCTTTGGCGTCGCTTATTACCGCACAATGGAAAACATGAAATATCGGTATATTTACGAGTACGAGTTCTACCGTGGCACCAGTCCTGCAGAAACAGCTCGAAGGATTAATGATGTGTACGGCGCTGGTGTCGCAAAAGAAAGCACGGTACGTTTTTGGTTTCAAGTTTTCGTTCTGGAAATTTTTACCTTCAGAACCAACCCCGTGGACGGCCAGAGACCAAAGTGGAAAATGAAGAATTAAAGGCTATTGTGGAAGCGGATCCATCACAAAGCACTTAAGAGATAGCTGCAGGCTTCGGGGTAAGTGATAAAACTGTAGTAATCTACTTGAAGCAAATCGGGAAAGTAAAAAAACTTAAATGATGGGTACCTCATGAATTGAGTGAATCGAACTTGCAAACACGCGTCGACTGCTGTGTTACTTTGCTCAACCGACACAATAATGAAAAGATTTTAAATAGAATCATTACTTGTGATGTAAAGTGGATACTGTACGATAATCGGAAGCGCTCGTCGCAGTGGCTGAACCCTGGAGACCCAGCCAAATCCTGCCCTCAACGAAAATTGAGTCAGAAAAACTTACTTGTGAGTGTGTACTTTGGTGGACTAGCGCCGGTGTCGTTCACTACAGCTTTCTAAAATCTGGCCAAACGATTACGGCAGATATTTATTGTCAGCAACTGCAAACCATGAAGGAAGAACTAGCTGCTAAACAACCGAGATTGGTGAATCGCTCTAGGCCACTGCTGCTTCACGACAACGCAAGACCACACACTGCACAACAAACAACCACTAAGTTAGATGAGCTACAATTGGAATATCTGCGACATCCACCGTACTCCCCGGACTTTGCTCCAACAGATTACCATTTTTCCGGAATTCGGACAACTTCTTACAAGGAAAAAAATTCAATTCCGATGCGGCAGTCCAAACCGCCTTCAAAGAGTTTATTGATTCTCGCCCTCATGGTTTTTTTTAGTAAAGGGATCAATGAAATACCCATGAGATGGCAAAAGTGCATAGATGACAACGGTGCATACTTTGATTCATTAAATATATTTTACAAAAAAAAATTGACTTTATATTCCTCCCGTACAAAACGCCAATTTCATATGTAAGGACCTAATATAACTAGTTTTCGAATCACAAGCAAAAAACTTGAAAAATAGACCTTTCCCCCCCTCCCCCACCGCCGGCTTGTGTTCCTCCTTCGGGGACTTTTAGTGTATTCATCTGGACAACTTAAGGAATAACTGTACCAACTTTCAAAACTACAGGAATTATTTGGTCTAATCGACGATTTTGAAGCTAATTTTCTTTTACTAATTTTTTTTCAAGATATTAGATTCGTATACAAAATGAAGAAACTCGAACTTCGTGCGGTTATTAAACATTTCGGGCCGAAATTTTTTTCTACAAAAAGTGTTTTTGCACCCTCTTATTCTGCAGTACAGTGGCATACTGGTGCACTGAATTTAAACGTGGTAGAGCCACGCTGCAGCTATATTAGTAGTATAGTTGTAGCACGAATAGGTCGGCTCGACCGGGGAAGGACCACGCTCTCACAGAATACCAGCGTAAAATAGCAGCTTAACACTGCTGTGTTTTGTATGGTAAGTGTAGAGAACCGGAGACCCTTTTACTTGAAAAAGAGGCATTCCTTTTAGTCCTCACGGGTGACAACGCATCTGTATTTTGATTCTTTATTGAGGATAGATGTAGATGTCTATGGGTCACAGCAACCACTTACCATCAGGTGGACTGTGTGCTTGTTTGTCACCCTATAAAAAAAACGCAGCAGAACCGCCTGCAATGACGACACTCGCTCCGGGCCACAGAGTACCTTTATAATATACCTATATATAAACTCCGGGCCGCCAACAGCGGACGCTACGCAAGAAAACGTTAAAAAAATCGAAGAAATTATTAAGGTAAATCGACGTGTGACCATCCGTTATTTAGCTGAGATTCTAAAACTTTCGTTTGGGATAACATAACATAACATAAACACTCACGTCTATCACCCAGAGGGGTAGGCAGAGACTATGGACTTCCATTTGGCACGATTGTGTCCTGACACACCTCTCTCGCCTCCTCCACATCCATATACCTACGCATACACGCTCGTCGGTTAAGGGTACTCTTATTTCGCCCATTTTCAATATATCGCCAATTTGGTCGATAAACTTTCGCCTAGGGCATCCCTTCCAGACTCTGCCGTTTACCTCTGCCTCATAAATTTTCTTTGTCACTCTTTCCTCATTCATTCTTTCTACATGACCAAACCACCGAAGCATTCCTTTCTTAATCCTGGTCACAACATCATCTTGCAAACCACACTCTTCTCTTATCACACAATTTCTCACTCTGTCATTTAGATTCAGCCATAACATACTCCTTAATGACCGTATTCTACAGCATCTATTCTACTCTCGTGCTTCTTCTGCCACACCCAACTTTCACTACCATACATTAAAGTAGGGACTAACACAGCATTGTGAATTGCCATACGTGCCTTTTTGGACACATTCTGACTTTCCACAATAAGACTTTCCTCGACCAATTCCCCTTCTATTCTTATTTCACATATTGTTTTACTTTCTTCTCTTTCAAAGACCATAACTTTCGTCTTACTTGCGTTCACTTTCATTCCCCTATTTTTTAATGAAATGTTCATTAATGTAACCATCATTTGCAACTCGGTCGCCGACGACGCGAGTATTACTTGATCATCGGCGTACAAAAGGCATTTGACGGTTAACTCACCCATTCTTAACCCGCATTCTTCAACTTTCAAATTTTCCAAACAACTGTCCATAATTAGGTTGAACAGCCACGGAGAAGCCACACAGCGCTGTCTGACACCTTTATGGATGCCAAACCAGTCCGAGTAGGCCCCGTTGATCCTGACACAAGCACTGGAGTCCCTATACAGAGACTTCAATGCCTGTATCAACCCAGCGCTCAACCCAAATGAGTTCAGTGTTTGCCATAACACATCCCTGTCCACTCTGTTCCCAACACAAATTAAACAAGGTGTACAGCAGGTCTGCCACCACTTCCTCTCCAGCCCTTAGCATTTCGAATGATACTCTATCATATCCGGCTGTCTTACCTGCTTTCATACTTTTCATTTCTTTCAATATTTCATCTATACCTATCTCTCTATCTCTTTCCTCTTCTTTCGGAATTTGTATTTCATTTAATTCAAACGTCTCATCACTCATAAACACGCTTTCAAAGTATACCTTCCATCTCCTTAAACTCGAAACTTCGCCATTCAGAATACAGCCATTCTGGTCTCGTATAGCATTTATTCTAGGCTGTTTTGAATGTCCCCTGGCAGTTCTTACGAGTTTCCAGAACATTTTTATATTTGCCTTGAAGTTATCCGATATTCTTCTATCATTCTTATCCGTTCTTTCTTGCTTTTTCCTTTCAACTACTTCTTTTACTCTCTTATTTAGATGTCTAAAGACTGCCTTTTTTCTTTCAATATCATCATTCATACCGCTAGAATGACTAGACTTGGTTGCTAGTAAATCTAGCCATGTTCTCTTCTTTGCTTCAACTTCCATCCGTACCTCATCATCCCACCATAAAGTGTTATTTTTCCTCTCATTCGTTCTCTTAGTTACACCACATATTTCGGTAGCTGCATCCACCAAACCTTTCTTGACATTATACCACACAGTCTCCAAGTCTAAATCATTCATACACAATTCATCCATACCACTTATATTTTCTCTCAATCTCAGAATTGTCTCGTTTGGGACAGTCAGTTTATTTTAACTTGTACCTTAAAATTCAAAAAGGAGGCCGCGCGCTGTATTCCTCGAATGTTAACGGACGACCAAAAAAGCAAGAGTTGACATTTCAAAGCTAAATTTAGCAATAATTAAAGAAAATCCAGGTTCTTTTTGCTTTAGTGATTAGATGAAACGTGGGTATACCATTTTGACCCGGAGACGAAAAACCAAAGCAAGGTGTGGAAAAGAATAATTTTATAAATAAAAAAATTGGCTATTGCCAATTTTTTTATTTATAAAATTAAACGGGAACGTAAAACTAAATCACGCTCTGAAACCATCGATCACTAATAAAAAACTAGATACACAATCAGTGACAAAAAATGTCCTTACCGAATGGGCGCCCACTCGAAGATTTGGGTGCGCTTTTAATTTGTACGTAGCTTTGTGAATACAACTTTAGGCAATGCATTTAAGGTTGAATGTACATTAATGTATATTTATTTCAACTAGAATTATGTCAAAACAATTGGCGACAGTTTTAGAGAACTTTTGCATGGGATTGTGTATCTAGTTTTTTATTAGTGATCGATGTCTAAACCTAACATTTCGTAAGGGGTTTGGATCCAGATCGTTTTATTTTCGTTAGTTTCGGTTTCAGAATAAATGATAACAGCGATGGGTTTTCTATTTATATTTTATATCAAAACAAAAATGCCACTTCACAACACAAACAAATCAGCCGTGTACCGCTCTGGTTCCCGGCTCCCATTTGTAACTTCTGAAACCTGTTCGTACTCTCTTCACCAAGCTGTCCATCGCCGATGGCTTTTTAAATGACTCCAATGAAGAATAGTAAACAATGTTTGTTGTGGGATCACAACTCTCGCTTCCAGCTGACTTCTCACCGGAGATAGACTGGGTGAGGGTGGACGAGGTGTTGACTGTATGGACAGTCGCGAAGCTGTGGTCATTGCTGTTGCTGCTACACTGGCTGCGAAAGTCGTCGTCTTCTGAGATCTCATCTTGATCGCGGCCTTGAAATTTTGAGCTTTTATTGCGGCCGCGATGTTCTTCATCCACGTGAAGATTCAAACGATGTCTGAAAAAGCTTGGCTTAAAATGTTGGCTTAGGAGGACATAATATTTTAAATGGATATTAAACGGCACTGATTAGAAACGCAGTTTTTAGTAAACGTTTATAGGTCTATTTGGTGATGTGTGAGAGCGGACACATGGTGCTAGAACTTATTTCTGCTTAGGAGTTCGTCTGGGTGAGTGCTCATATGCAGGATGCAGGTACTTGCGTGAACAGTTATATAACTTAGGTAATGTTGTATATATTATATGTGCGATAAAGGTATATTATACATATTCGTATTATGTTTGTCAATTTATTTAAGCGGTAAAAAATCTGCGCTCTGAATTTGTAAGTAATAATATACAGGGTTATTTTTAAAAGAGTAACCAAATTGTATATTTAAGTTCAAATATATAAATAATGACATGCGTTATTACAGTTTTTGAAAATAAGGCTTCTAATTTTAATTGAAATTATCCAAAATGGAATGTGATTTATGGGGAACAACAACGCGTACGGGCGCTTCTCTGTGTGCGATTCAATTTTCCGTATATATTACTCTACTCTATGGATTCAATTCACTACGTTTTTGCCGACCGAGCGACCCTTATTAATGTGTGCGTGCGTAGTAAAATAGTAGGCGTTAGATATTTATGAATGACAATCAGTTAAAATAATGCATTACCACGCATTTTGAATTTAAAAGATAAAAAAGACAGAATGTTTGAGATTTTTTTTATTAATTCTCCTTTACCATACCATATACATGTCTATATAATTATTTCTTATATTTACGTGAACACTACACATTACACATTTTTCTATATTACTTATTCTGAACCTTCTCATTTAATTTGGCCGGTTATTGCAAAATATCCCTGTATAAATATGAGATGGAATTATTCGGTTTTATTAGCGACCCGCCTAGGCTTCGACAGGATAGATTAATGTACCAATATTTAGAGGTCTAGTAAAACATCTTCAAGTTTTTCGGATAAAATATAAGCTTAAATCTCTCCTGGCATTGCCCTATATCTGTTAATCACATTCGGTTTAGCCATTTCTAAGATTGACCCGGACAGACAGACAGATAAAAATTTAAATTATGGTTATTGATGTCTTAACACCATGCAAATAACCCCCTGAGCTTAATAGAAGCCAGTTACTTCAATATTACAGATAGACACTTATTATTACTACATTATTTATATGCATATTTTTTTATAGGATAAGGGTGAGAAACGAGTACACAGTCCATCTGATGGTAAGTGGTTGCTGTAACCCATAGACATCTACATCTATCCTCGATCACGAATCAAAATGCAGATGCGCTGTCACCCGTGAGGACTAAGATGGAATGCCTCGTTTCCAGTAAAAAGGGTCTCCGGTTCTCTACACTCACCATACGAAACACAGCAGTGTTAAGCTGCTATTTTACACTGGTATTCCGTGAGAGCGTGGTCCTTCTCCGGTCGAGCCGACCCATTCGCGCTACAACTATACCGTATATGTATATTAGATATTGTATTAAAGTGATTTGGTCACGGGGCTATAAGTGAACGCTTTCAAATTGCAGTTTAGCTAAATATTTTTTTACATTAGCCTATAAAGGTCCACGGTTGGATATGGACCCCTTCCGTAGTAGTCTTCACGCTTGGCAGTTGGCAGGCGGATTGACGATTGCAGTACCGACAGACATGCGACAGACGTCTCGCACCTTTGACGCTGCCGGCTGTCGCCGTTCTGGGTATACGCCGTTACGTGTGGCGCAAAAGAGATGGTTACGCCGCCATCTATCGGAAGCCGTAACATGTTTTTAGCGTTCCCCATAGTCGCCTCTGACGTCATTCACGGGATGACCTTTTTGGTGAAATAAATTCCATCCATCCATCCATTACAGCCTATAGAGGTCCACTGCTGAACATAGGCCTCCCAAATAGATTGCTTCATAGGGGATTTTACCATAATTGCCACGATTAGCAGGCGGGTTGGCAACAGCAGTTTTTTTTTGAATTCAGCTGTTATGAGGAAGATGCTGCTGCCCATCTATATATGGTTCAGTTTCCCTCTGTCGCATCTTACGACAACCACGGGACTATATGGGGTGGCATAGGTTGTGGCAGTGTAAGAATATCAAAAAGGTCAAGTAAATTAAAAAACGCCGGCCAAGTGCGAGTCGGACTCGCGCATAAAGGGTTCCGTACCGTAAAACACGTTTCTAGTAGGGGAGCCACCTTTAATTTTTAATTTATTTTTATTTTTATTATTTTTGTTATAGCGGCAACAGAAATACACATTCTGTAAAAATTTCAACTGTCATCGGATCATGAGATACAGCCCGTTGACAGACAGACGGACGGACAGCGGAGGCTTAGTAATAGGGTCCGTTTGGTTGGTTACCCTTTGGGGACGGAACCCTAAAAATAAACGCTTCATTTGGCGCATTCTTAAAAAAAATATTGCCCACCAGTGGCTTCTGAATGCTAATAAAGCAGAAGCATCTTAGAGAATACATAAGCATAGCTTGCTTATGTATACTCTAAGAAGAATGGTATAGCAGTATATTTCTATATTACCTGCGATCAAAATTCTCTCCACACATTTCACATTTGAACGACGATGTCTGCGAATGATTGGACTGCACATCGAAATCAGCATACGAAATAGACTTTCTGTCAGCTGTTTGTAAGTGCATGTAGCTGGAGTTTCCTTTTTCTTTTCTGACCTCGGAATTCGTTGTATCAATTTTAGAAGACTGACGAGTAATGTTCAAGTTGGAAGCAGAATGTCGACTCTTATTGATCTCAGCTACTATCTCTAAGGGATCGTCGATTTTATCGAAGAAAGACACAATCTTCTTAAGTTTATCCTCACTGACGTCAAGCTTAGGTTCGGGGTCAGTTTGGGTGACGCTGGCCACTTTGGATGATTGCCGATCAGTTGACGGAGTCGATGTTAAGTCTGACTTTAGTTTTGGTATGCCAATATGCTCATTTTCGTGTAATAATTTATCGTCCTTACTCAAAAAACCTTCGTGACAATAGTGGCAGATGAATTTGCGATCAGTGAAGTGGCATAGGTTCAAATGGTCGTTGTAGTTAATAATTCCTGTTAACAATATTTTTGATGGATAAGTTTTAAAAACTAATCATAAATATAAATCATTATTAACACTCAATTGTTGGTCTTTTGCAGTCAAAAGACCAACAATAGAGTGTTAATTATGTTTTTTTCTGCTTCTTTGGTCTAGTGGTCATAAGCGCGACTGCTGACCATGAGGTCCCGGGTTCGCATCTCGGTTTGAGCCAAAATCAGTTATTGGGTTTTTATGCCAAGAAATTCTCAGAAGCAGCCTTTGTTTTCTTTGATATTATTGATATTTTTGTCTAAAATAAAAGTGAACGAGATTGTTCAGAAAGAAAAACATTAACAAAATTTTAAATTCAAAATACTTGCGGTAATATTCACGGCAACTTGATATTAATGTATTTATGTTCATAAAAATATATCTCCATTAAAATATCGATATGGGCGTAGTAACAATGCGGCGGAATCTCTGACTATTAAATGTTAAAAAATAAGGTTAGTCGTTCATGTTGTCTAATCTCCTTCTTTTTGAGTTGGTAAGAAGAAAAAATATTCCGTAGAATCTTGAACTAACAAAATAACTGGATTATCATTATGCTACTAAGCACCGCTCTTGTGTTCTGGTTTAAAGAATATAAAAGATGCTATGAGCGTTGAAGCATTTTTCTTACAAGGTAGACCGTTAGTACGTTTGTCATTTTGTTATTATAAAAAAGAAAACTGAAATTACGAAAAGCACGCACCATAAAAAATCATTCTGCACCCGACAAAGGGACATTGTCGAGGCGTGGTATCCCTCAAACAATTTCTCTGTACGGATTGTACGTACGTTAAAATCATCGGACTTTGTCCATCCCTGAGCGCTGTCTCCGAGCGAATTTTCTTCCCACTCCGAACTCTCCGGAACCGGAGGCCATGTCTTCGTCGCTTTTCGTACCGGTTTTGAATGTTATTGTCGCTCGCCGCATAGATGTGTGACTGGGCGACTGGAACGTAATTTGGCGTCTCGCGTCTTATACCAAGAATACGTTGAAGGAACATTTGGAAACGAGTTGGTTTTGGTTGTTTTTCTTTTATCATTAAATAAGGCATTTTCAGAATATCTGTGGTTTGTGTGCATTCACACTCCTTTTCGCTAGTGGTCATAGAAAGATTTTCTTTCGACTCCTGAGTAAATTTATCATGTAGCCTGGTAACGGATTTGGTGTTCGTTTCCGGGACTGACGTCGTATACTGCATCTTTAAGTCCCGAATCACTGCAGTAGCTATAGAACGTTTCTCATTTACGGAAGGTGGAGTGACATCACCACTGGAAACTTCGTTGGTTCCCGCAGATGCGTCAGTTTTTGTCCTGCGGAGCGCCTCCTCCTCGAATGCTTTCTTTCGTCACGCACTATACTTTCAGGCACTGCGTAAGGATCAGGAAGAATGCCTATAACACTAGCATCATAAATCTGAAAGAGCTTCTTCAAACATTTATACTTTGCCTTTAAGACTTCGTGTTTTTCTTAGGGACCCATTTGTATACAGCATCTCCATCGCTTTCGTTCTTTTCGGGAATACTCATTAATGTGTGACGTCTCTTCTCCAACATTGAATAATAGCTTGATGCGAAACAAAGGATTTTGCAGAGTAAAAAGAACGACACACTCGCGTAAATTTGAAATTGATAAGGTATCATAACTATTGCACTTTGCCAAAAGAATTTACGTAGGTTTTTAAAAAATTGAAATACTTCCCGATTGAGTGCATGGTGTAGTGACATTTTTGACAATTCCAAACAGTGTTTTTTAATTCATATTCTTAAAATATTTATAGAGGATTTAATGTGAAGAATAAAAAATCATTAATCTATACATATAAATTAAATCGAAGTGTATGTCTGTAATATCGAAATAACTGCCTTTTATCGATATCAACAGGTTATTTGTATGCCATTAAGACATGAATAGCCATTTGTACAATTTTTGTTTGTCTGTCTGTCTGTATGTCTCTCCGGGTTAATCTTCGTAATGGCTGAACCAATTGTGATGTAACTTGACGAACAGATGAGAGTAATGCCAGAAGTGAAAATATTATTTAATAAAATCTTATTGATGCCACAATATTTAAAAATCCCATCCAGGCGAAGCCGAATCGGGTCGCTACTTATAGCAATAAATTAGATTAGAAAACGTACCTACACATTAATATAACTAGATCATGTTCCTTAAAAATTTTGCAATAATTTACTAATCATACTTTTCTATGAACCCATGTTATGATTTGAATTCATCGCTAGCTTAACAGGTGGATTGGCTTTCGCAGTACCTCGCTAGACCCCAGGTACCTTTGTCACAGCTTCACGTCGGCGGTCTCAGTATTTTACGTGTAAACGAGATGGTTGAGCCATGAGATCTTTCTGGCATTTGCCATGGTTGCTTTTTACAACTTGATGATTTAATGAGGGCATCCACAACCTGATATCCCACTAAGACAGCGCCACTTTGGAATAAGGTGTAATATTTGACAGATTTCATGGCGGGGGAAGTTAATTTGTTAGAATTTTTTATAGAATAACCGTGACAAGCGAGTACACAGCCCACCTGATGGTAAGTAGATGCTGTGGTCCATAGACATCTACATTTATTCTCAATTAAGAATCAAGATGCAGATGCGTTGTCACCTCTGAGGACTAAGATGGAATGCCTCGTATCCAGTAAAAAGGGTCCGGTTCTCTACACTCACCATATGAAACACAGCAGCATTGAGCTGCTATTTTACGCTGGTATTCTGTGAGAGCATGGTCGTTCCCCGGTCGAGCCGACCCATTCGTGCTACAACTATAGTATAGCTGCAACATGGCTCTACCACGTATTGACAGTGTACAGATTAGTGTTACTTTCTGAAATATTACTTATATTTAATATTAATTAAGTTAAAAATGGATAAATCAAACTACGAATATCCCTAAAAGAATACAGCATTGAGGCATTGCTTTGTGTATATACACTAGAAACAAAAAAACTTTTATTTAAAACGCATCGTTTCAATGGTGATGAGACTGTGTGACCATTTCTGTGATAAATAAAATCACCTCAATCCCAACTAGCGACATCTGGTGAGCGTAAGTTTATTAGCCCTCGTTGGCATGAATGACATAACAGCCACGCCATATGGGGCATTACGGCACGGCGGTAGCGCGGCGCCTAGGCGATGTAGTTGCGGTGTTCAACATACATATTATTAAATATCTGTGGCATGACGCACGGTGCGGTGCGGTATCAAGGTTAACGGTCAAACGTTATCGATGTCTAATAGTCTCGAACAGATATCGACCGTATAGTGGTGGCGTAAGAATATTCACTAACCCATATCCTCCCGTGGGTGTCGGAAAAGGCGTCAGAGGCGACAGTGGGAAACAAAACAAATGGGCAGCAGCGTTTTTCAAATAACAACTCAAAATTATAAAAAACTGCGGTTGTCAATCCGCCTGCCAAGCATGGCAGCTATGGCAAAATCCCCCTATGAGGTGAGTGGTCTATGGGGAAGACTATGTTCAGGCATGGACTTTAATGGATGGCTAATTGAGATATCCCAACATCCACTTATACACATATAGATTTGAGATTTCTCAGTGAAATTAGTCTGATAATTAATGTTGACGCTACAACTAAAATACACACACACACTTCAAAAGGTGCAGTAGAGGTGTTCCATATACCATTTTATTTTGTATGAGAAGAATTTAGGATTAATCATTTTTTTTGATTACTTAGTTTATCATAAAAGGTTGCAGACCTAATCATCTAAATCAACACAACTCAGTTCATACCAAAAATATTTTAATTAATTACAAATTAAATAACAATTTACAATTTTCAAGATAATTTATTAAAACTTATTATACGTAGTTTTTATTTATAATAGTTTAACCGAAAGAATCCTCTGGCATAAGTAGACCTGAAACAAACAAACATTAGAAATCTTCAGTGAAGATGATAAAATATTTTTGCAAGTCATTTTGATTGAAAAATCAAAATACTTAATTTTACATGATTTTTTGATTAATTTTAAATACGCTCTATTTTTTATGTATTAAATGTTATGCACCTACACAATTGTTGCAATTTAATATTGCGTATTCCCTCCTCTTGCTCGAATGACGGCCTACAATTGAATGTTTTAATGAAAGCTGAAGCTGAGGTGGCCTAAGTTGTGGCTTTGCTGCAACAAAACTGCAAAGGTTAAATCTGAGCCGTTCTGCAGTGCGGCGAGTTTACCAAAGGTTTCTGGAAACTGGACAGTATCGAAGAAGATTTGGATCCGGAAGACATAGGGTGACAACTAAAAGGGATGACCGCATTATATTGGTATCAGCTCTACGAAATCGACACCTATCTGGTGTTGATCTCCAGCGACGCTCGCGTGATGATCGGAGTGTGGCTATAAGTGACAGTAATGTAAGAAGGATACTTAGTGAGCAGAACTTAAGACCTCACAAACCAACAACAGGACCACAATTGACTACAGCTCATCGACAAGCCAGACTTCAATTTGCGCGTAATGTTTTGGGCTAGGATATCTTTGACTGGCCGCACGGAGCTGGTTTTCATACGAAGAGGTGCTTTAACTGCAGCACGCTACATCACCGAGATCTTAGAAGACCATGTGGTGCCATATGCCGGCTATATTGGAGAGAACTTTGAACTAATTCATGATAATGCACGTCCACACGTAGCGCGCATCACCACCGATTATATTGAATAGGTCGGCATTCAGGTTATGTCGTGGCCAGCAAGAAGCCCTGATCTCAATCCTATAGGGCACATGTGGGACACCCTACAACAAAAGGTTAGAGCCCGTAATCCAGTCCCTACAACATAAGGAGACTTTGAAACCGCCATTAGGGAAGAATTGAACCGAATCGCTCAAGAGACCATAAAATTTTGATAAGGTCATTAAAACGGCGAATGCAGGCCGTCATTCGAGCAAGAGGAGGGAATACGCAATATTAAATTGCAACAATAATTGTGTACATAACTTTTAAGACATAATAATTAGAGCAACAAAGTGTTCCGCGCAAAAAAAAATTAAATCCCATCGTAATAAATTTCACGCGGACGAAGTCGCGAGGAACAGCTAGTTATATATATAAAGATTTAAATTTCATTTAAAAAACAATTATACATTACCTGCTATGCAGGCCGTCATGAAGCAAATGCCGCATCCAGTGAAGAATGCTCTGATAGCGACCTGCGTGATTCAGAAATAAAACATTTTTCTTACAACAAGCTTGAAACAAAGTATAAATGGAGGAAACGCTTTCGATAAAATTGTTTCAGGTAATCAGTAATGGACTCGACTAGTTTACGTGGTTCATAAGTGAAATAAAATAAAATATTATAAATAATAGTAGTTTAATTGCCAATGTAACTAATTAATATAATATATAAGGTACGTAAGGGTAATATGGCATTCCGCTTACCGCACCGCTCTCGAGCGGTCGTGTTAAGTAGTTAGCGCTCTCGTCCCCGTACGTTGAGTGCCTCTCGCTCTCGCGCCTTCGCTATCCTGCTCACGCTGTGCAGCGCTGTCGCTCGGTGAGTTCGCTTGCCACTCTTACCGCTCTTGCCCCCCTGCCGCCTGGCAGGGAGGTTTTGACCGCTTATTTTTGTTACTTGTTTTTACTTGTTATTTGTTATTTTTATTGTTATTTTATTGTTATTTTTCTGTTACTATTTTTATATTGTGTTATTGTTTCTTGGAACAAAGTCACTTGTTCTTTTCAGAACAAGCCCCTGTTCTTTTGAGAACAGGGACCCCCTCCCTTACTGTTTCAGAACAGAACGTCGTCCCCTTCCCCCAACATGTCCACACTGGACCTATTTAGGATCCTTATAGCCGCCCTAAACCAATCTCTTGGTCTGGGCATCAATCTGGATGAGTCGGCCCTCGCCGCAATCCTCGCGTCCGTTGCCCCTCAGGCATGTACCCCCCCGGCCCCCGTCGCCCCCACGGCTGCCCCGCAGACCGACCCACCCGCGTCCCACGACGCCATGTCAACGGAGAGCTCGTGCTCCGACTCCTCCGCGTCCTCCCGGAAGAGGTCCATCACCCCAACTGGCTACATCCAGTAGCAGTTCCGCCGACTCCGACGGAACCATGACCGAAGAGACCCGCTCACAGTAGTGAAATCAAACGCGGCCCAAAGCGCGCCGCTAAAACCGCTCCCCCGTCCCGGCAGCCCCTGCCGCCACCTCCACAGCCCACGCCGCTGCACTCGCCCCGCAGCTCCACCGCTGCCTCCACCTCCGCAGCCCCGCCGCTGCCGCAGTACCCTTACTGCCGCTCAACCTCCCCCCGCCCTCCAAGCCAGCAGCTCGCTGCGCCCCGACCCTCGCCAAGAATCAGGTCCCGCCCCCTGTCTTTCTTAGAGACAAGGAAAAATATACTAGACTGTCGAAAATCTGTTACGACAGTAAAATCGGTATCAGTCAGGCCACCAATCTAGGTGAAGCCATAAAAATCATCCCCGAGACCATCGACGACTTTCGCCGACTCACCAGGCTTTTCACAGCCGAGCGTGTGTCATACCACACGTACGCTCTCCCAGAAGAGCGCAAAGTCAGGGCCGTAATCCGCGGTGTCCCATTCGAGCTCGCCAACGAGGACATCCTTGAGGACCTTAAGTCCCAAGGCTTCCCCGTCGAAGCAGTGCATAAGATGCACAGCAGCAAGGGCAAGAGGTTCCCGCTTGCCTTAGCCATCCTAACCAACGTGCCGGAGGCAAAGACCATCTTCCGGCAGGTACGCACCGTGTGCGGCCTGTCGAGAGTAAGGATCGAGCCCCCACATAGGCGCGGTTTCCCGGCGCAGTGCCACCGCTGCCAGCTCTACGGGCATGCGGCGGCCAACTGCTCAGCCCCCCCCAGGTGCGTTAAGTGCCTAGACCCGCATCACTCGAAAGAGTGCCCTCGGCCCACTGACGCCGAATCCCCGCCAGCTTGCGTCCTTTGCGAGCACCCTGGCCACCCGGCCAACTACAGGGGAAGCCCTCGCGCTCCTCGGCCCCGTCTTACTAGACCTCCACCGCCGATGAATGAAAACACATTCCCGGCACTCCCGTCAAGGATGCCCCGTCAGGGCCCTTCCCAGCCCCCTCAGGGCCCCTACTGGCCCTCACAGGGCCCCTAGGCCCTTATGGGCCCCTAGCCCCTTATGGGCCCCTAGGCCCTTATGGGCCCCATCCAGCCTCCGGGCTTTTCTCGGCCCACGTAGCCACCAATTCTCCCCTGGGGCCCCAAAAAGGCCGACCCCCCCGCGGACTTCCTCCGCTCCTCAACAGGCGCAACCCTCAATGGTTGATGACCTGAATACGGTTTACTCCGCTATTCAGAGCATCGACATTGGCGAGATCGCCATACTAGCGCGCAAACTGCGTGCTGCTAGGTCCCCTCAGGACCGTCTCCTCGCTCTAGCGGAGCACCACAATCTTCTGAGCTCGTTGTAAGTTAAGTTAATTTAACTTAACACTATGACGGATCACTCTGCCCTCCCAAAGTCCCACGGACGTATTAAGCCTAAGGGCTTATCACTCGTCTCTTTCAATACTCGCGGTTTGCGAAATAACCTCCCCGAGCTTAAGCTCTTCCTTCGAGATCGCGAAGCCGACCTCCTCCTCCTACAGGAGACCCACCTCAGACCCCAGAATCTCAAAGGTTTCTCCATCAAAAAGTATTCTCTTCTTCGTAATGACAGACCTGACCGCAAAGGCGGCGGTACTGCCATTTACTTCAAGAAGATACTACACTGCTCTCACATTCCCACTCCGCCGCTTACCAATATGGAAGCCACGGTATGCAGGCTGGCCTTGACTGGACATCCGTCCATCGTCATAGCCTCCTGCTATATCCCCAGTGGAACTCTCCCCCTCAAAAAAGATTTTGAGGCCATCCTTGCGTTAGGCAATTCAGTTATTATGTTTGGAGATTTTAACTCCAAGCATACTGATTGGACTTGTCTTACCACTACTCAGAGCGGCAAGAAACTGCTTGATATCACGCAGTCTCTCGACCTCACTGTCCTCAGTCCCCTCGGTGTCACTCACTATCCCGACAACACCGACCACGCTCCTGACGTATTAGACTTTGCAATAGCAAAAGAAGTCTCCCTCAACCTCAGGTCAATCGAGACCCTTGACGATCTTGGGTCCGACCACCGCCCTGTCTCTCTTATACTTGGCCATCAGCCACCTCCCCCAACTCCCTCCACGAAAACCTTCACTAAATGGAAGGGCTTCAAGACGTCCCTAGCCACAGCTTTGGACTCTCCGGACTCCCCTATCCCCCTTTCTTCGGACTTATTCGACAGTACCGAAAAAATCGACACCGCGGTCGATTCACTCTCCACCCTTATAACATCCTCCCTTAAGGAGAATGAAAGGGTCGTCCCGGTTGCTAATAATAATGGTCTTCCCTTACATATTAGCAACCTAATAAAGTTAAGAGAGCTGCTCTCCGGAGGCAGCACTCTATCAACCCCGAATATAGACGTACGGCCAATCGTCTTCAACGAGAAGTCCGTTCACGCCTTACCTAATTTCGAGACCTCGAAAAGAGTAATCTCATGGAGAATATCTCTCCTCTCATACAGCGTACTATCGGATGGCAAGAGCCCGCCGCATAGACGCTATCACTCATATCCTCCTCTCTCTCGCCCCGACGGTACTATTGCCTTCGAGGACGAGGAAAAGCTGAGTGCTTTGCAGGCAGCATCGCTGCTCAATGCTCTCCCAGTTCTCAACCCACAGACCCCTCCCACATCCAGACAGTGGAGGATGAGGTCCGCCGCCGGAACTCACTCCCCACAGTCTCTGACCCTATCACTGTGTCCAATGATGAGATCTCATCCCTCATCAAAGGACTGAAGCCCAAAAAGGCTCCGGGCGCGGATGGCATCTCCAACCAAGCCCTTAAATATTTTCCTGAGCAGGTGTTAACCCTTTTATCTATTATCTTCAACGCCTGCTTCAACCAACTAAGGTTGAAGCAGGCGTTAACTTTCCCACAACGTGGAAAGAGGCAACTGTCATTGGTATCCCCAAGCCAGGAAAGCCTCACAATCTCCCCTCCAGTTATCGTCCCATCAGCCTCCTCAAGGCCATGGGCAAACTATTTGAACGAGTTATCCAAACTCGCATGAGGCGCCATCTGTTTCCCACAGACGGTGACCCTCTTGTCATCCCTCACCAATTTGGTTTCCGAGCGAAACACTCTTGTCCCCAACAAGTTCACCGTATTGTGGAATACATCCTCAGCGGTTTTATCCTCGCCGTCATAAGACCATCGCGGTCTTCTTTGACATAGCGAAAGCGTTTGATAGAGTCTGGCACGAAGGCCTTATCTACAAACTACATAATACAGGTCTCCTGATCGTCTTGTTCGTCTCGTGGCCTCCTACTTGAAAGACCGTACCTTCCGTTACAGACACGAAGGCACGCTCTCCTCTTCGCGTCCAATCAAAGCCGGTATCCCTCAGGGCTCGGTACTTGCCCTCTTCTATATATCCTGTACACCAACGACATTCCCATACCGTCGAATGGTGTTCAGATCTCCTCTTGCAGACGACACTGCCCTCTACTGCAAAGGCACGTCACTACCTTTATACGGAACAAGATCCAAAAATCAGTTAATGACTTAGGAGCTTGGTTCCAAAATGGCGTATCGATGTGAACCGGAGAAGAGCTCCGCCGTTCACTTCGAACATAAACGACGCCGCTCCACTACTATTTCGCCAATCCGTATGTTGGGACCCCGGTCCCTGGCATACGTCCGCTAAATACTTAGGTGTCACCTGACACGAGGCTCACTTTCGAGCCCCATGTCAAGAGAGTAACTCGTAACGCACGATTTTATCTGGGTAGGCTCAACAGTATGTTGGGCCGACACAGTAAATGTCCCTCCGTAATAAACGGACCCTTTATAAGGTCTGTATACGACCCGTAATGTCTTACGCGGCCCCATTTTGCTCACGCTAAGCCCAAAACCCTGAACAAACTTCGTTGTTCAAAACCTTTTGTCGTCGGGCTACGAACGCACCCTGGTACGTCCGTAACGCCGACCTCCACCGAGACTTAGAGCTCCCCACAGTCCAGCAATTTCTTAAAAAACTCTCTGAAAACTTCTTCAAAGCTTCAGAGTCCCACTCAATCATTTCATTCGTGAGGCAGCTTCCATGCAGCCCCACTTCCCTCTCGCTATCGAGTCCGCAGACCGAGAAACGCTCTCTCGGACCCCCCCAACAAGCTTTCGGCCGACCTGGACTGCCTCTTGGCGGCTCAGTTAAAGCCTTCTACTTCCAATATTTAATATGCCTTATTAGGCAAGTCTCTCAGCGGCAACTCGCCGCCTGCGCCCTCTTTTCCCTAAAGAGGGTCGCGCCCGACTCGGCAGTAAGGCCACTATGGCCAAAGCCGTCCCCAAGGTGGTGTTTAGTGGGTAGGCACTTAGGTTAGTTAGGTTAGTCAGTGAGTCCCACATAACCACGCAGCCGGCTGCGTGGTATGCTTAGAGCATTCACCACCTCCCTCCCCCGCTTCCGGAGGGTGCCTTTTGCATTGGGCGCAAAAAAAAAAAAGGGTAATATGGTCACCTTAAGCTTTGCCGCTCTATAAAACCAAATCTAGGAGAAGGATAGAGGCCAAACTCAAAGTCGTGTAATATAACTCTAATAAATTAAATATAAGAATAAAATAGCAAACAAACTTTGGCAATAATTAGGATCACTTCGAAAAATCAACTTAAAAAAAAATTAACTACACTACACAATACTAAAATTGACTAAAATATTTATTTTATTGTCAATATTATTTCATTTTACGTGGTAGAGCCATGCTGCAGCTATATTAGTAGTATAGTTGTAGCACGAATGGGTCGGCTCGACCGGGGAAGGACCACGCTCTCACAGAATACCAGCGTAAAATAGCATCTTAACGCTGCTATGTTTCGTATGGTGAGTGTAGAGAACCGGAGACCCTTTTTACTGGAAATGAGGCATTCCATCTTAGTCCTCACAGGTGACAACACATCTGCATTTTGTTTGATGTAGATATCTATGGGCCGCAGCAACCACTTACCATCAGGTGGTCTGTGTGCTCGTTTGTCACCCTTATCCTATAAAAAAACTGCCAAAATGGCGTCGATAAAGCAGCGCCCTTTTGACTCTTTATTATTTGATTGACAAATGAAGAGCTATCGTATCACTATCACAGAGCCATATATGTTAACAATAAGGCTGTAGTTTTTGAGTTGTAAGAAAGTGACCATATTAGTCGGATGACCATACAACATATTACCCTCACGTACTATATAATTTATGTTTGAATATATAAATATATGTATCAAAGTTATTATATCATTATTCACTTCGTCATACTGTACTCGATAATTACGAAAATCATTGAAGTAACATCAGCAAGTAATAATTAAGGTAAGCAATTAATATACACTAGGAACAGGAATGGGCCGAGGATAGCGCCCTAAGGAACGCCCATTAAAAGAGGCGACCTGGAAAGACTTGCTATTGTCAAACATTTTCTGCGTTCCGTTACTCGGATATGAAACAATAAGTGAATAAAAGCGCAATGTTTTAACACAATTATAAAGTTTCCTGTTTAATGTCAAAATAATTCCATAATGGAAAATAGAGTCAAAGAAAAAAGGAAAAAGGTCTTGGAAAGGTCACAAAATATACCCAACGCATCCTCTGAACTCCCATTCATTATAATTATTTCCTCACAAGAAGGATATTTGCCATAGTTGTTAAGCTTGGCAGGCGGTATGGGGTATCGCGTACGATGGAGTATACGATATTACCACTACACTGTTAAAGAGAATCCACTAATATATATTATTCCGTGAGTGTCGTCGTAAAAGACGACAGAGGGAAACTGAAACAGCATTATCCTGATAACTCAAAATTATTAAAAAACTGTGGTTGCCAACTCGCCTGCCAAGCGTGGCAACTATGGCAAAATCCCCCTTATGAGGCACTCAATGAGGGAAGCCTATGTTCAGCAGTGGGCTTTTATAGGCTGTTAGCCTGTAGGCTGTGTTCGCCACTACACGACGTAGGGTACATGGCGAATTCTCCCATACACAGTAATATATATTAAATAGCTTAATACAGGCACCAGTTATTGAGTCCAAATAGCTCGTAAGCTAATTTAAAATAATTATGTCTATTGTCTTGGACTCATTGATTTCTGTAATTATTTTTAAATGCTACTTACACTCGATAAAGTTTCTCTTTGGTTGGGCGCCATGGCTGAGATGGCACCGATCATGATGCCCGCAGACGCGGGATTGGTGAAGCCGCACAGCGCGTATGTAGCGATCAGCTCCCCTCGGGACTGCGTTATAAATAAATGAAATTTACTTAGACTCTAAAATTCGAAAATTACAGTTCTATGATGTGTTGTTAATTGTGTAACTAACATACATGATTGTAAGCTGTTTTTTTTAAAAAAAAAGTCCCGCTGAGTTTCTTGCTGGTTCGTCCCAGGACAGAGGTTTTTTCTGAACCAGTGGTAATTAAACAAAAGAGTAACTTTCAATAAATATTATTTGTAATCTATGTTGAATAAAAAGTTTCTGTTTCTGTGATGTTGATGATACTGGAATGACAAAATGTCCTAACAGATATTAAAGCCTAGTTATGTAACATTTTTTAAGTCTACAGCTGGACATAGTCTGGGACTGAGCACTATAATATACCGGTAGGCCTTTACAAGAATACGCCAGCTAGCACTATAATATACCGGTAGGCCTTTACAAGAATACGCCAGCTAGCACTATAATATACCGGTAGGCCTTTACAAGAATACGCCAGCTAGCACTATAATATACCGGTAGGCCTTTACAAGAATACGCCAGCTAGCACTATAATATACCGGTAGGCCTTTACAAGAATACGCCAGCTAGCACTATAATATACCGGTAGGCCTTTACAAGAATACGCCAGCTAGCACT
This sequence comes from Parnassius orleans, assembly GCA_029286625.1. Lineage (NCBI taxonomy): Eukaryota > Metazoa > Arthropoda > Insecta > Lepidoptera > Papilionidae > Parnassius > Parnassius orleans. The sequence continues at coordinate 381,030 of JAGSMP010000423.1, read as the reverse complement.
ATTATATACCGGTAGGCCTTTACAAGAATACGCCAGCTAGCACTATAATAATATACCGGTAGCCTTTACAAGAATACGCCAGCTAGCACTATAATATACCGGTAGGCCTTTACAAGAATACGCCAGCTAGCACTATAATATACCGGTAGGCCTTTACAAGAATACGCCAGCTAGCACTATAATATACCGGTAGGCCTTTACAAGAATACGCCAGCTAGCACTATAATATACCGGTAGGCCTTTACAAGAAAACGCCAGCTAACAGCAGAGCTAAGTTATCATTGGACTGCCTGTAAGGCACCATCAAGGATGGTTAATTATCTTCCGTTCACCAGATGTCGCTTTTGGCACTGAGGTGAAGTTTTTGTTACACATTGTCATTTAATTGAAAACTTAGTTTTTAATAAATGTTTGTCAGTTTCTAAAGTATTAAACTAGAGTATTATTTTTTTGCACCTTTTTAACTCTTTTTTTAGGGTTCCGTACCCAAAGGGTAACCAACGGAACCCTATTACTAAGCCTCCGCTGTCCGTCCGTTCGTCCGTCCGCCCGTCTGTCTGTCAGCGGGCTGTATCTCATGATAAATAGGTAGACAGTTGAAATTTTCACAGAATGTGTATTTCTATTGCCGCTATAACAACAAATAATAAACTACTAGAAACGTGTTTTACGATGGTACGGAACCCTCCATGCGCGAGTCCGACTCGCACTTGACCGGCTTTTATTTAAAATTATTCTACGAATATCCGTAGTTTGGTTTATTCGTTTCTAATTTAATTACTATAAAATATAGCTAATATTACAGAAAGAAACATTAACTTTTACATTATCCTGACAAATTACTACCTCTCTGTTATGAAAGGAGACAGTTTCTTTTTATATGGAGAATGGGCCCACCACGAATTTTAGTGAACCTCAATGAAATGTATGTTGATTTATTCCTTATAATCTATAGATTACAAAATTAATATTAGTTTTATCGCATCTAACGGGAATTCTGAGAAATTAAAAATTAAAATATGAATATCGCAATAACCTTAAAACAAACTAAAAGCGATTTTCTAGTAGTTTTCACCGATATTATGAGTTAGAGTAGTGTATATAGAATAGAATAGCTTAATAATTAATAGTATTAAACAAAGTTGTAGGTACATTCAGCAATTATAGTTATTTTAAGATAGATGGAAAATCCTTTTAGCAGTTCCGGCAAAACAGTGCACAGACAAACAACAAACGTGGTGTGGAGACTATTTTTTACATGTATTAATTGATTAGTGAATATACATCACACACACCATTACAGTAATTAAATAAATATGATTAAAGCCAAGATGAATATCGAATAATATGTCTATTTATAATATTACCTTTAAATGCTATATAGTAAGAAAGCTGTTTTGAACTGGTTGTATAAGGATAAAACACAAAGTAAAATGCCACTGCATATATTGTTGTAATTATTTCCAAAGCAGTCTATAGTGTAATAGTGGAACAGACAGAAAGACAGGTGCGGTGTCAAGACTTTGTTTTAATATGTTTTGGTTGATTAGTAAAGGTGCAGTGTGTAAACTTTGATTTAAAATATATTAACTGATTAGTTTACATACCCCAAACACCATTAAAGCCAAAATGACTAGGTAATATCATGTTTATCTATGTTATTACATACTGATAAATATGAAGTAAGATGTTTTAAACTGGTTGTGTAAGGATAACAAAAACACATGTATAATTTAATTGTATTTATTATTGTCAGTCATTATCATTTCAAAAGATATTTTCAAAATAACTTGATAATAACATGAATCACAAGGTATTATCAATGTTGTGAGATATGATATAAGACTGTTGTATTCAATATCCTTTTCTCTGCCTACGAGCAGCTCTGCAAGATTTCAGCCTACAAGACATACACATTTATTCTAAGCGATCCACCTGAAACAATTTAATGAATATTGCATAAGACTATATATATACTATACTTCAATGTCGATAAACTACATTTCCATATTTCTGTCAGTATTTTGTTGTCTCTGCCTGTATGTTAAATAAATAAGAAATTATTATATAATATATACCATTAATCAGCTCCATATGATCAAATACACAAATAGTAGTTATGGATTTACATCAACAATATTTGACTATGTAAAAGTTGTCTGATTTCTTATTTTCACTAGTTTCATGTAGGGGAAAAGGATATTATTTTTATATTAATTATCTGATAGTAGATGACAAAATAATATTCCTTTCTGCAGAGTTAACAACACATCAGTCTAAGGATAATAGAAGCATCTGATCAACAAGGATATAACCATTACACAAGTAAAAATGGCTTAACTAAGTTACAATACTTATGCAAACTGTATATTTGCTTCTAGTACAAGGAATAAGTACTTATTTACACGTAAATATTTGTACTATCTATACTGTCTATCTACTATGGCTGGCATAAATTCAGGATCCATGTTTGATGCCATTTAGTATTGTCAAGTTTATCGAGCAACTTACTGAATACATAAGGTATTTATACCTAAATGCAGTTAAACGAATCGCTCTTCAAAGCCGATGAAGCTACATCATATAGAGAAATCTTTAAATCCCTCGACCCATAGATTCTAATTTTCTTATAACATACAGAAAAACTTCATTTATGTATTTATTCTATCTTTTATTTAATTTAGATTTTACTAATAACATAAAACTTTAATACTTTGTCACTTTTAACTTACTAATAACATAAAACTTTAATACTTTGTCACTTTTAACATACTAATAAGGTTCTAAGACCTGTGTTTGTCATTTTTTTTAGGTAATTAATCATAAATTATAGATCTTAATTAGATTTTCCAAAATTCTAGGTGTAAAAGTAAACTCTTGTATTACATACATACCTTAGAGAGTAATTGTGTTCTGTGATACATACTCGTATATTAATTAACTAAACTCATTAGTTTTCATTTTTCAATTTCGAATGTAATTGGCAATTTTACCATGCGACCACAAAAAAATAAAAAGGAAAAATAGATATTATCCATTATATGTATGTTAAACACTTGTGCATCGATGAGACGATATTTATTTTATTGTCTTGTAAACGAACACGTATAAACTTTTTAGCTATTAATTAATTTTGCTAGTTTGCTACTAAAAATTATTTTAAAGTATATAACAAATAACAATTAACCACAAACTTTATTCTTAAAGTAGTGATGCAAATCTGTGTAACTCGGTACTCGAGTGAAAATAAATTTTACTCGAGTCCGCTTGCACTCGAGTTACCGAGTCAACTCGACGCACCGTGTGGATTCGGAGAGCGCTAGATAAATGTCAGTTCACTAATTCATTAATTCTATCATCTAATCAACTAATTCACATAGTATAAGGCGCCGCGGGCGTGAAACTTGCATCTGGCATGTTGTAGTCAAATATGAACTTAGTTTGATTTATAATATCGTGATTGTGCTATCATTGTTATTTTTTTTTTACTTCGTATAAGTAGTGCATAACATAAAAGGTGATTTAAATATACTTGTTTGTTTAAACTATGAATGATAACAATGAAACAACAAAACAAAAATCATCAGTGTGGCTTATTTTGAAAAATGGAAGTGATTTGTAAGATATGCGAAAAACAGTTTATAGATTTTGAAATGCTACACATGTGTGTAGTAAATAAAAAACATGGAAATACTACAAATAAATAAATAATAAATATTTTTATTTTATTTCATATTGTCACATATTACTTATTTAATAAAGGTACCTATTTAAAAAGTATATTAATATAGAAATTCCACTTTATATTGTATTAAAAACTATAATAAAAAAAAAAAATCTTAAACTAGTAATTTAATTATCAAACAGTATTATTATTATTATTTAAAAATGCTTTAACTAAGGTAATCGCTATTATAAACTCGAGTGATAAACTTCAATCGATGCAGGGACTGTAAATGGTTAATTCGCATAACTAAAAAACTCGAGTACAACTACAGTGACATGATAAAACCCGAGTGACTCGAGTCACAAAATTCTACTCGAGTCGCATCTTTATCTTACGGTCTATTCAGTGTCTGTCTACAATTATTTAGTGATGAACTCGACTTACTAATTCGAACAATTTATTGATATATTATGTAATATCAACAAGCTGATTAAGTATAATACGTGATAGTTAAATTATTAATAACATTAACTATACGCTACGTCATAAAGTTAGAGTGATATTATTTTATGAAAATTGTCTATACGCAAACCAATAAAATATAACTACCTATTAAGTTAACAACTTCCCTGTCCGAGAAATAGACACAATAGTTAAACAATTGAAATGTTCATATATGACTCATGGGACAGTGAAATGGTTAAGTAATAATAATTATCTTGGATGGAGGAACAAATATAAAAATAATTTGTAACAAACTGACACAACTTCGTTCCGCCAATTCGAGTTGCGTAACTCGAGTACTATTCGAGTTACGTGAATTTCAACTCAAGTTAACTCGAGTCGAGTTTCTTCCGAGTTGGCACATCTCTACTACAATTTTTTTTAATATTACATTATCTGAACCAATGACAAGAACACAAATATCAAAACAACTCTTTTTTTCAGATTTCTTAATTCCGTTTAGATTTTCATAAAATCCTTATGCTATTTACAATAATAAATTGGTATCTTTTTTTTTGTATATAATACCATTAAGGGTCGCGAAAATTTCTAGTTGGCCCAAAAACGATCGACTCCTTTGTCAAATATTTCACCTCTTTCGAAAGTTGCGCCGCCGTGGTGGCAGAAAAAGTCGTGGATTCAGTGGGAAGTAAAGTCGTTTGTCACTTCAGTTTTATAAAAAAAATAGGCACAGATAATATTGGTGAAGTGTGACCATGCTTTAGTATGTAATGTTATCAAAATACGTCAATTATGAATAAGAAAAAGAAGTAAAAACTCAAAATAACAAGTTTTTGTTTCCTTACCGAAAGTAGACCGGCTTTCTTCATTTCCCCCATGCGCTGGTAGGCGACGAATTCGTTCACCACAGTCTTTAGTCCCACCAAAGTTCCAACATGCTCACATTCTTCCCACGGGACCCCTGGTCAAAATGACTGTAGAGTTAGAATGATCCGTTTGTATTTATAGAAATGGCTTGGCGTTTTAGAATACCGTAGATTTGTGTGGTTTGAACAAAGCCAATAAAAAAGAACTTAAAAAAATACCAACTTTAAAAACTAAAAATAATAAAATACATTCCATAAATGCACAAATATTAGAGGACCATACCATCTGGATGATGGTGGTCCACCACTGTGCGAATTACCAGAAGTTTTCTTCTTCTTTGTGGAATCGGCTACCACCAGCGATATTTCCGGACCGATACGACTTAGGGACCTTCAAGAACAGAGCTTACACTGTTTTAAAAGGCAGGGCATTTACCTGCAATTGCCCTGGTGTTGCATTTGTTCATTGGTGGCCGTAGTCACTTACCATCCAGAGAACTGCATGCTCGTTTGCCCCTCCTATGTTATAAAAAACCTAAGTCACACCGTTATCAGCTGGTGTTGCTAGCGGCGTGACACTAGCTACCACCTTATTTTGTATGTGTACCGTAAGAGATGACTTCCATAAATGGCGGTGTAACCATTACGTATTTATCAAATGAAAATACCCAGACCCGTGAGGGAAAGCATTGTCAAAGATTAAAGACATCTGGTACCTAGCCTATCCGACTGGCAAGTGTGGCTATTATTCGCAAACTCCTATTTACAATGTGAGGAGGTCCACGTCCAAGACTCTTATGGGTTCATGATAGAGAAGGAGAACAATTCATTTACCCATTAACCAGCAGAGCGGTATGAAGATCTTCCCGAAGATCCACTCCAGGTTGATATCCGGGTTCCCGAGCAAGCCGCCGCAGTAACCCAACACGCCGTTTATGAAGGCGACGAAGGCCACGAAGGCCACCAGATTGGCTATAATGTTCAGAACCAAGCTGATTCCGTTTGTCGCTCCTCGCGTTGCTGCTGACAAGGTCGATTGGTCTTCGCTGGTAACAATGTATTTTTTGTTTAGTTGTGGTGATTTTTATTTGTGACAACGCTGTCATGATGATGGAGTTTCATACGTGGTAGAGCAATGCTGCAGCTACCTTACTGGTATAGTTGTAGCACGAATGGGTCGGCTCGACCCTGGAAGGACCACGCTCTCACAGAATAACAGCGTAAAATAGCAGCTTAACGCTGCTGTGTTTCGCTGAGAACCGGAGACCCTTTTTACTGGAAACGAGGCATTCCATCTTAGTCCTCACGGGAGACTACGCATCTGCATTTTGATTCGTAATCGAGGATAGATGTAGATGTTAATGGGTCACAGCAAGCACTTACCATCAGGTGGACTGTGTGCACGTTTGTCACCCTTATCCTATAAAAAAAGTTCTTTTTTTATAAAACGAACAAACGAATTAAATGTCCACCTGATGGTAAGTAGCTACTTCAGCCCATGGACACCTGCTACTCACTTCAAGCAAAGGAGGCTACAGATGTGTTGCCTACAACCAACTTCAAACTAAGAAGGCACATTGACGCACATCTCGACAAAATTCACTTTACCATCCACACCATCTAGATGCTCGGTGGTCCACTAATGTGCGATTTACTGGAAGTTTTCTTCCTTGTTTTCTTCTTTGTGGAATCGTTTACCACCGGCGATTTTTTCGGACCGATACGACTTAGGGATCTTCAAGTAACGAACTTACTCTTTTTCAATGGATCTGCGATACCCTGGCGGCGTGGCGGTCGACACTTTCCATCAGGTGAGCCGCATGCTCGTTTACGTCAATCAAGTGTGAGCTACTTACGTTTGTTCAAATTCATAAAAAAATATAAAAAAGAGTCCTACCATGTAGTTAAGTTTTCGCTTAAGGTCAGGTTGGATAAATATCGTATTTTATTCACGATTTTGACATGTAATAATTGATACTTCTTGAAATAGTGCCTATAAGCTCTTAAAAAATTATGGCATACATTAAAGACTATGAAATCTTAATAGAATGGATTAATATAATGGAAAATACTCTATATTAAGCGAGATAAAAAAAAAATATTGTCGGGGAAAAATGTTATCATGTGTCATTGTGTCATTCATGTTATTGAATTGTTTCAAATAAAGTAACTTATTTTCCACCGAATGTCAGAATGTCGCACGTTTACTTCGTGCTGGATAATTGGGTATTAATGTTGCTGGGCAAACAAGTCCCAGTGGATTAAATATACGTTGCGCAACAGCAATTACATACCTCTTTGTTATTTTCTTCGGTCTTGCTTCACTATGCATGCAGAAAGAAGGAAAGAAATCCTTGCCTTAAGTTTGTATTTAAAGGCTAGAGAAGTGGGCGCTTACGTGTGCACGGGCTGTATGTTGTGGACGGTGGTGAGCGAGCGGCGCGTCTCGGGCAGCACGAGCTTGGCGAGGCAGAGCGCGGCGGGCGCCGACATCACGCTCGCCGTCACCAGGTGCGCCGGCTCCGCGCCGAACGCGATGTACGCCGCCAGGATCGTACCTGCCCGCAACACCATGTTAATTTTTTTCTTCTTTTGTTATGGAGTCGTGCTGTAGTACTTTGCCAGTGTCAAGTATATTAAGAAACTAGCTGTTCCCCGCGACATTGCCCGCGTGTTATTTGGGGTTTTAATGTTTTTTTGTGCGGAACCCTAATTCTAAAATAAAAGTAGCCTAAGTTACTCCTTATGACATCAGCTATCTACCAGTGAAAGTCCCGTCAAAATCGGTCGAGCCTTTTCGGAGATTAGCCGGAACAAACAGACAGACAGACAGACAAAATTAAAAAAAAAATATTTTTGTCATATACTTTCATATGTATTTAGTAAAAAGCTGTAATTTTGACATTACAAACAGACACTTCAATTTTATTTATTTGTATAGATTATCCTTTAAAATAATTTGTTTCATAACTTCTTCACATTATGTTGATGTGTCACATTGTGAAGTTTTTGAGAGGAGAACAACAGCTTGAGCCAACAGTCGACAGCGATAGTATCTCAAGGCGTCTAAGTAGACACCTTATCCTGAGATTCACATCACAATCAGAGCACTTGTTTCATCGTTTCCACTAATAGTTTACATGCGCAGACATTTAATAATATACAAAATCGCACCACTTTTAGGTATCAAAAGCTACATCAAACCATAATCAAACGATAAAACAGGAGCAGCAATCCACTGGCGGTCAAGTTCCACCAAAACTCTCTGCTAGTATTTTATAAAAAAGTAAAAAGAAAGTAAGCACGGGACGCCCGGCAGATAAAGTATTTAATGACATATGTAAGTGAAGTACACCACTACATTTAGAAACAATAAAATAAATCAAAAGTTATTACGGGTTCCGAATGGGACATGCATTCCGAAATTATACGTGGTAGAGTCACGTTGAAGCTATGCATATATATAGCTGCAGCACGAAAAGTCGACACGACCTGTTTGGAGGCCTATGTTCAGCAGTGGACTAGTGAGGGGCTGTAATGATGATTAATTGGAACATATGTCAGGTGAATTAGTGATCGTAAGATGTCTCAAAACTTGGACGATGTTACCCGTCACCAGTATCTCTATCTTATTTGACCATTGTTTTGTCTTCATCATAACAATTATCATCAAAATGGATAGACTGTTGTTGGACACTTGTCTACAGGTGAACAAAGACCTCATTACCCAGACCGGCGACAAGTAGCAGCGTCAAAAGTGCGAGTTTGTTTACGTGGTAGAGCCATGCTACAGCTATATTGTGGTTGTAGCACAAATAGCTCGACTCGACCGGGGAAGGACCACGCTCTCAAAGAATACCAGCGTGAAACAGCAGAAATGAAGCTGCATTTTGATACTTAATCAATTATACCTAGATGAAGATGTCTGTAAACCATAGCATTCACTTACCATCAGGTGGACTATGTGCCCGTATGTCAAAGTTAATCTATAAAAAAATTCGTAACTCCGGAATTTTTAAACAATTTTGGTGATATTCCAATTGCGAAACTGAGCAGCAGCAGGCTGATATGTTATAACTCTCAAATTATAAGGGTTTGTTTAAATTTATAAGTAAATCTATAAGACTTGCCAGAGACCGTTGCGAAGCCTGAGGCCATCACGACGTGTATCTCCGAAGGAGTGAGCAGCGAGAGATACGGCTTAATAATCAACACTGATTCTGACTGAAAAAGAATGTAGCTGCAGTAAAATTGACAGAATTAGAAACGAGAAAAAATAATTCAGAATATTTTAAAAATATTGTTTGTGATGTTTTTCCGCTAAGGGGTCGTCTGGATAGATATTCTTATATATATTACTGACGCTTAGCAGGGATAGTGTTGTATGCATGTTTGAAGAATAAGAGCCAATAGTTGTATCTTCTTTTTCTTCTTCATCATCAGACTGCAAAAGTCCATTGATAGACGTTGATTGACGTTCGTACCTTTGACGTTGCTCTCCTTCTCCTGTCCGGGATTTTATATCTGATGTAAACGAAATGGTTATATTACCATAATATATTGGAAACCATTAATCTTGCTAAGATTTCCCATAGTTTCCTCTTACGACATTCACCGGACGGAATTGGGTGACAGATAACCTTACACTGCTACCACCCGTCCACATCTTGTACGAGATAAATAAACTACTAACTATCGGAGACATTCCAGGCTTTTGCCTCAGACGTAAGCAACGCCATAAGCATTTACCTTATGACGTCATGACGACAGAGCTGATTGTCAGCCAATTTAATACACAACACATTCAAGAGCAGAAAAGATGGACGCGCACAATAAATGTTAACCGGCTCGAAGAACCATACATAGGTCGATAGTTTAAATCTGGCTCGAAGGACCATTTACAATTTATGTGATTTAAGTGTGTAATGTGGAGAGATGTCTTGCACGTTTGATGTTGCCTACCACCAGCAGATATACGAGATGATATACTGCAGGCTATTAGAGGTCACCAAGCCTTCCTAGCAACAAAAGTTCATAGTCGCGTTTTCTTCCGCTTTCTCTTCTTCTTTCTTTTACACCAACACACGGCACTAAAAAGGACATTAATTCTATATACTGACCTGGCCTAAAAACACGTTAGCTACAGCTATGACGCTCTCGCAGACTGTTGTAGAGGTCGCTACACGCAGCATATGTCCCAGCTTCAAGCAGAACCATTGAAGAGCGCCCCAGAAGAACAGCACTTCCACTAACATGCTGAAGAAGAAGATAACTGGCAACGTCTGGAAAATGACATCATTCACGATTTTTTTTAAATATATTTTGACATACTGTAAGCAATTGAAATGAATCGAACCACACATGTAGAGGTTTTTTTGGGGAATTTATAATGGTATATAATAAAATAGAATAGAATATACTAGCTGGTCCTACGAACTTAATTCTGCTATTTCCGTTAGGTGGCGCGATAACTTTATTTCAGGCTTCAAAAATATATTATAAATATATTAATAACTCGACCATGGCGTCACATATTTTGGAACTTTCTTTTTTGGCATTAAACCAACATAATAACAGCATATGAGTCTTTTTAGTCCATAAATGTAGAATTTGTCAATAACTTGACTACAGCGGATCCAAGCATAGCTATGAAGACCATCGTCTCAACAAATATATTGTTTGAAAATCAAGCCGTTCAAAAGTTACACGATTACTGACTCACTAACGATTACAGAGAATTATTTACATATTACAGAGAATATTCACATTATTTACAGAGAAGGTTCAGAATAAGTAATATAGGCAAATGGTGAAGAAAAATTAATTGGAAAAAATCTCAGACATTCTGTCCTTTTTATTTTTTAGATTCAAAAAGCGTGGTAATGCATTATTTTAACTGATTTTACTGCGCACGCACAAGTACAGTAAGTACAGTAAGAGTCGATCGGTAGGTAAAAACGTTGTTGCTCATAAATCACATTCAATTTGGGATAATTTCAAATAAAAGTAGAATCCTTATTTACTCATATTTTAAAAAACTGCAATAACGGTATATCATTATTTATATAAAAGTTGGAAAAATTTACTTTGCCAATATCCGCTCAATAAAATAAAATGATGTGTCTTACCTAGTTTGAAGAGCACCTCCCGCCCTCCCTCAATTGTGTGCACTATCCCCGTCACCACTAATCCCAGCACCACTACTCCCACCACCACTTCGATATTATAGAAACACACTTCAATTTTATTTATATGTATAGATAAAGATGTTATCATGAAATATTAATTGTTTTGATCCATATTTGCTAGCCTGTTCTAGAACATGGATTAAATAGCTGGCATGGCTGCTTTAGAATATTTAAAACTCTAAGGCAAAAGGGCAAAAGCATCGATCACTAAAAAAGCGATCATTGTTAATGTGGACGTATGCTTAAATATAAAATCACAAACAATCATAATAGTGAGTGTTTGAGCGTAAGTGGGATGATTAAAGTGCTGATTATTTTTCATAGTCTTACGATACTCGGGGACGAAATGGAATGTGCATAATTCTCTTACGTAGCCATCTTACGTTCTTAAATAACATAAGTAAACGAATCCGTCCACAGCGCTTTAGCTAAACGCTTAGCTACTAGGCTGGCGATCTGTTATATTTACACTTACACTGAATGCGAAAACTCCTTCCGTCCTGACCAGGAGTTCTCCGAAGACGAAACCGGCGCCATCTACACCATATGACAAGAATGTTGCTACCTTAAATGAGGAAAAAGTAACAATGTAAGAAGAATATTAAAAATAATACTAAATATAATTTAAAATAATAATATGCGTTGTGGTCTGCCCTCATTATCATCTTCTCATTTGTTGGATAAATGTAAATTCAATTATTTAAAAAGAAGATATAACAAAACGAGCCCAAATTCGGCACACCCAGTTCTACTCGTTCAGGAGTTCCAGTAGTAGTCACCGAAGTACACCATCAGGTCACTCTATCAAGTCCGTAGGTAAGGTCTAATCATAACTAACAAAACGAGCCCAAACTCGGCACACCTAGTTCTACTCGTCCAGGAGTTTCAGTAGTAGTCACCGAAGTACACCATCAGGTCACTCTATCAAGTCCGGAGGTAAGGTCTAATCATAACTAACAAAACGAGCCCAAACTCGGCACACCTAGTTCTACTCGTCCAGGAGTTTCAGTAGTAGTCACCAAAGTACACCATCAGGTCTGTCCATCAAGCCCAGAGGTTAGGTCTCATCATAACTAACAAAACGAGCGCAAACTTGGCACACCTAGTTCTACTAGTCCAGGAGTTCCAGTAATAGTCACCGAAGTACATCATCAGGTCTCTCCATCAAGTCCGGAGGTAAGGTCTCATCATAACTAACAAAACGAGCCCAAACTCGGCACATCTAGTTCTACTCGTCTAGGAGTTCCAGTAGCAGTCACCGATGTACACTTTCAGATCACTCCATAAAGTCCAAGACGAATAGGCCTTTATATGTATATTTATATATAGATCCCACTTACTTTAACGAAACAAAATATTATAATAAAATGTGTGATTATAAAATAATATTATTTTACCTTGTGAAGTACCTATGTATCAAATTCAATATTTTGTGTATGTACAGCGATCTTTTCAGCTGCTGCAATCAGGCAGGCGATACAGTATCCACTCACGACGGCGGCCGAGCGCGGACTGTGGTCTGGTTTCATCGAAATTTTTGTACAACAAATCAAAACAGGCACCAAAAATAAAATAACCCTTATTGCAATCCCTTATGATTCATCCGTATTAGCAAAATATGTGAAAAATAAGCATCAGTTTTATTTATTTTACGACTATTTGTGACATTTTGATAAAAAGTAAACACAACTATTTTTAATGAATATGTCTGCCTACTTATAGTATTTTTAGAAATCTTATATGTTGATAATAGAACAAAAATGTACCTAAACGTGAGCCGGTATCGTTAATTTTGTAGAAAATGGCTAGGAAGATCGTTTTACAATATAAAAACTATTATTTTCAACAAAAAGTTACTACCATTTGAAGATGAAGATCCATTCTATACGATTTGATTTGGTTTAGTTTTGTCACAAAATGTACCGAAAAACAGCATAATTTTGCCCGATTTGCAAACGCACCCTTAAAAGAAGTAAATAGCAATAATGTAATAAAAAATTAATTCAATTCACACTTTCAGTTTTTTTTTTCAGTTTTTTTCATTTCAGTCAATTCCACAAAAATTATAAACGAAAATATAAAGGTATGGAAATTTATTTCACCTATAATATATCGTTATTATTTCATACCTTATCGGAGAAACATTGAAGAGCGAGCCTGCCCGAGTCCCATCTGATGAAGATTAGTCCAAAGATGAATTGTAAGAGCAGTCCCATGCTAACTGTCCGCCATTTGATACGTCCAGGACTGGAGGAAAACACGAAACCTGGATAAACCATAATTTTTTCTTTTTATTATTAATAAATAAAGTTATAGTGCTATTAGCTTTAATAACCGGCAATCTTTACCTACCAAGGAGTCTTTATGGTATACTTACTATATACCTATATCTGTACTTATTTACTTATTCAATCTTTTATGCACTAAAAATAAAATCGTACATATGACGGACTTAATTCCTTAAGGCATTCTCTCCCAGTCAACCATTAGGCTAAGCAGAGATAAACATATGGAAGTGCTGTTTTTTAACCGATCTATGGGATTTGTATTGGCATATTTGGATAGATTTTCCTAAACCACTTGGGCAACAGAGGCTCATTTAGGTATTACTTACTCACGTGGTACAGATGAGATGACTTGTGATGTACTTAAAAAGGTTGGAAAAAGTTATGAAATTATCTTTCATAGAAATTATCATTATAGGTATGGTAAACAATATTTGAGTTCCCGTAAGCACCGTAAGAAAACTCCATATCGTGCCATGGGTGTCGTTAGAGGAAACAGAGGGAAACTAATACATATGGGCAGTAGGAGTACATCAGAGTGAAGACCGACCTTACGTAGAGGGTCGAAAGGTTGGAGTCACGCCACAATGTTAACTTTAAATCATTAATGGTGCGGGTCGCAAAACGCCTTGTAGACAATACGTGTACAGTAGTGGATAGTTATTGTGAATAGTAAAAAAGTTATTAATATATATTAGCATATAAGATATACGGAAATAAAGCAGCAAATGGACTGCGATTGCCAACCCACCTGCCAGGCAGGCAGGTGCCAAGCGTGGCATCTAAGGTAAAATCCTTGCTATGAGGCTCTATGGCTCTATGACTTATGTCTTATGTTCAGCAGTGTACTAATGATGATGATTACTTTTATGTATTTGAAAAAAGTTTAAGGATTATCATACGATCTTACCTAATAACAAAATGACAATGAGACCAAGAAGTGAGATCAGTCTTTCTGGAGAGTCTTTCGTGTCAAAGTAGAGAAACAGTGCTATCGCGGCCAGTACCGCCAACGAGAAACACCAACGTATCAACCTGTGGAAAAAGAACATGCTTAGAGCTATTAATTTTTTTTTATAGAGTAAGGGTGACAAACGAGCGCACAGTCCACCTGCAGATGCGTTGTTACCCTGAGGACTAAGATGGAGTGCCTTGTTTCCAGTAAAAGGGTCTCCGGTTCTCTACACTCACCATACGAAACACAGCAGTATTAAGCTGCTATTTTACGTTGGTTCCACCCCGGTCGACCCGACCCATTCGTGCTACAACCATAATATAGCAGCAGCATGGCTCTACCACGTAAAATATAATGCCTGTCTATACACTGTACCTGTCTATATTCGCAGTTTGGTGGCGATGTGTCTATTTTGTCTCAAAGGTTTCGTTAGAAGTGCTACTAACGTGCCTACTAAGGAAGAGACCCATGTTCAACATTGGACTTTTAAGGGCTGATGAAGAAAAAGAAGAAATCTTAACCCATTGTTCAATATAAGTAGAGTCTAGCTAAACAGGTGGGTATCCGTTAATAAGCTCATAGTCAATACCCTCGCACAGGTACTGCTGCACCTCATCACCAGTCTGTAGGAGTACCGAAAAGTGGACACCCTTTTTATTGGTAACGAGGTACTCCATCTTTGTCCTGGACATAATATGTTGGTATTAAAGTAAACTAGTCTAATTGTTTCAACACTTGTAAGATTTGTAATCTTTTACAGCATATGCTGTAGAACTAAGTCTGCTTGCTAGTTTTGATATATGGGGCTCCATTGAAGCTTCGCGTCAGAGTGATTCAAGAAAAATTGTGGTATCGACAAGACTCAGTTCCTCCTGATTTAAAATTACATTATACTCAACCAAATGTAAGAAATACCTTTTGACGTTTTACATTAATCATTCCGCAATAACTTTGTACGTACTCACGATTTAAAATAACCTTTATTTAAATCCCAATAATTGTAAAGTAATCTATATTTCATTACAACATGTATAGTTCTTTATCGCTCATTTAAGTAAGAATCTTTCAAAAAAAGCAAAATATTAAAAATTTTACTAAACTCAACTTTTTCGCCTGACGTTGTTTCAATGATATGTCGATATGTGCCTAACTGTAGTGTTTGGATGATTAAATTCATTTTTATGCGAATAATCGGAAATAATATTCAAATAATCGGTAAAGATATAAAAATAATCGTATCTTTAATTTTTTATTTATTATTTGTCTATTTTAATTTTAATTTTAAAATTGCAAATTATATGAATCAAGAATAAAACTAGTTTTTTTAATAATTTCCTACTTTGTCAGCATGAAGGAGACAACTTCTTTTTGTATGGAGAACGGGCCCACCACAAATTGTGGCGTAACTTGATGAAATTCATGTCGATTTATTCCTAATCTACATTTTGATTACAATCCATATACTAATATTATAAATGCGAAAGTGTGTTTGTTTGTTTGTTTGTTTGTTTGTTTGTCCTTCTTTCACGTCGCAACAGAGCGTCGGCATGGCATAATTATTTGTATGGGGATAGTTCGGTGGCTGTAGAGTGACATAGGCTACTTTTTTCAGCGGAAAAACATATCATTCCCGTGGGAAAATCGAATATCGAATATGTTGCAAAATTAAATTCAGCTAGGTGGCGCCACCGTGATTCTACAAGACGGATGACGGTACGATGGACGAACACAGAAGGTCAGAATGTCTGGATTATTATGTCTTTTACCAAAATTAAGATAAAAATGTATGGATCTGTATTTTTCACGCAGAACCGGGAAGAGAGCGATAAAAACATAAAATTCACCAGCTGATTTTCTTCAAACGTTTTAGTGCATCGTAATTCACAGAATAGGCGATAACCTCGCAGACGATATTAAGTAATCCGTTGATGCTCTGCCTACCCTGCAAGGGTTACAGGCGTGATTATAAGTATGGATCAGAAATACTATCACCATCTGTCACGCTTTCACCCTTAACTATTACTTAACAATGGTAGAAATAGTTCTTAGTAAGCCTTATTAATAAGCCTTAGTAATATTTATTGAACGGAAATGAATACAGTTCTTATATGGTTATGAATGAATCGGTATTACAATAAGAAAAATTGTGCAAAATTATAAGAAAAATATTTTTGAGAGTTCTTATTAACTAACGTATACATAGTTTAAATTGATTCCGCTAGATGTCGTTACTAGGTTTTTAAACGCGGTAACGAAATGTTTCTGACATGTACTTAACTCCCGCCGTTGAGCCGCGTCAACTTATAGTGCATACGGTACCTATACGCTTAAATTGTTTCTATTTCGTAGCTTATTCGACTACCTGCTTTCGATTTCGGTTGTTTGTTATTTGCTTTGTGATTTCGTTAAGGTTGAATGGATTTATATTGGCTTTCATTTTCGGATTTGTGTATTTTCTTGGATCGGTTTTGTTGATTTGGTTGGTATTCCTTTATACATATTTAGACTCTGGCTTTGATTTTGGATTTTGTTTATTTAGAATCGTGAATTGGTTTTCGTTGTTTTAGGTTGTTTAACAATATTTCAAAGGAATATTAATAGTATAGATAGTGTATACGGTACCTATACACTTACTTCTTTTTTCGTTGGTTATATTTATATTGACTACTGCTTTCGATTTCGGTTTTCTGCGATTTGTTTTGTGATTTGGTTTAAGTTGATTCGATTTTTTTGACTATCGTTTTCGGATTCGTGTTGTGTCTTGAATTGGTTTTGTTGTTTTGATTTTAAAAAATATTTAAAAGGAATATTTATTCCTTTTAGATATTTTGGATTTGCTCCTTTTAGGTATTTTAACGTTTTTTTATAAATAGGTTTTTTCTTACTTCATAATGCCTCGCAAACGTAAGTCCAGCCTTTCAAGAGTATCTTCTCAAAGACAAGCGAAAAAATTAGCTCGATCGCTAGAATCTTTAGAAGATGCTGAACTGAGAAGGCAAGAACAAGCAGAGCGTCAGGCTGCTTTTAGAGCATCTGAGACACCTTCTCAACGTCAGCAAAGGCGTCTTGAACAGACAGAGCGTCAGGCTGCTTTAAGAGCTACTGAAACACCTGCTCAAAGTCAGCAAAGGCGTCTTGAACAGGCAGAGCGTCAAGCTACTTTAAGAGCTTCTGAAACACCTTCTCAAAGTCAGCGAAGGCGTCTTTAACAGGCAGAGCGTCAAGCTACTTTAAGAGCTACTGAAACACCTGCTCAAAGTCAGCAAAGGCGTCTTGAACAGGCAGAGCGTCAAGCTACTTTAAGAGCTACTGAAACACCTGCTCAAAGTCAGCAAAGGCGTCTTGAACAGGCAGGCCTCAAGCTACTTTAAGAGCTACTGAAACACCTGATCAAAGTCAGCAAAGGCGTCTTGAACAGGCAGAGCGTCAATCTACTTTAAGAGCTACTGAAACACCTGCTCAAAGTCAGCAAAGGCTATTCGAACAAGCGGAACGTCAGGCCGCCTTAAGAGCCGCGGAAACACCTGATGAAACTCTGACTGAAACTAAACTGAGCAAGCTGAACGTCAATCTACTATAAGGAAACACCAGAACAGACACAGGCGCGAAGAGATGCAAATGCACAGCTCCAAGCTGAACGTCGACAAAATTTTCAAAGAAACAATTGGTCGGTTTTAATGACGCAGCATTCAATTATGATCCGTTGATTGATTATAAAAATCACAGGTTAGTTGTTATCGGACTGATGGACAAGGCGTGTCGATTTTGCAGCGCTTAAAATGGAAAGATGAGACCGCAGGCATGTGCTGTTCCAATGGCAAAGTGTCTCTTCCGTTACTTGGGGAACCAGAAAACCTTTGAAACTCTCTTTTATATGATGCTAATGAGTCACGGCGCTTTTAAACAGGATCCGGAAATATAACTCATGCTTTCAAATGACGTCCTTCGGAGTTGACCGGGAAATAATAATGCCGGGATTTTCGCCTACATTTACGGTGCAAGGACAAATTTATCATAGAATAGGTTCACTTTTTCCAGCTGAAAACGAACAGCATAAATTTTTACAAGTATATTTTATGGGTGACGAAGAAATTGAGGTAGACCGTCGCTGCCAATTTATCCAGGGAGTTGAGAGAGACACAGTGTTCAAAATTCAAAGATTCTTGCATGAAAGTAACATTTTAGTCAAAACATTTAAAACTGCTTTAGAAAACCTACCTGAAGAGGATTATAAAGTCGTCATTCACGCAGATCGGACCCCTCGAGGAGAGCATGAAAGGCGCTACAATGCACCTTTGATAAACGAAATAGCAGCCGTAATTAGTGGTGATCAATTTTCTTCACGAGACATTGCCTTGCGAGCACATGATGATACGTTGCAACGGTTAGCCGATACACAAGTTTTATGACGCTCTGCAATACCCATTGATTTATTGCAAAGGACAAGAGGGTTATCATTTTCAAATTCACTCATTAACCCGGTCACAAACTTTTACACTTTTACTTGCAATCCCACATGGAAAGAAATAACCGAGGAGCTAATGCCGGGCCAAAAGTACTGGACAGACACGATTTAGTTGCTAGAGTATTTAGATTAAAAGTACAAAATTAATGTATGTAATTAACAAAGGAAAATTTTCGGAGAGGTGCAGTGCTTCATGTATTTAATTGAATGGCAAAAAGAGGATTACCGCATGTCCACATTCTAATATGGCTTAAAGAGAAGTTGCGGTCCAGCCAAATAGACGACATAATAAGCGCCGAGATTCCGGATCCTGAGCAAGATAAAGAATTGTATGATACCATCGTCCAAATATGATTCACGGTCCATGTGGAGCACGAAATTCAATATCGTATGAAAGAAGGCAAATGTACAAAGAAATTCCTAAACAGCTATTAAAAAGAAACAGTAATGTCAATGGCTACCCTTTATACAGACGAGCTCCGAAGATGGTGGCAGGAAAGTTACAATCAAATCTCGCTCTGGAGCGTTCGAAACCTAGATAACAGCTGGATTGTCCCGTATTCGCCCATTCTATGTAAAATGTTTAATGCCCACATTAATGTAGAAGCATGTAGCTCTGTCCGCGCAATCAAGTATATCTGTAAGTACATAAATAAAGGAAGGACCACAATATTTAATCTCAGGAGGAAGGTGAGGCAACCCGTTAATGAAGTACAGACCTTTCAACAGGGCGTGTCGGCAGTAACGAGGCAGCGTGGCGTCTCCTTGGCTTCCCTTTACACGAAAGGCACCCAATAGTTACTCACCTTGCTGTGCACTTAGAAAATGGAGAGCGTGTATATTTCACCGAAAGAAATTTCCAAGAAAGAATTGCATCATCGCTAAAACTACACTTACAGCCTTCTTTCAACTTTGTCAAACCGACCCCTCAAAAACGTTGTTATATTCTGAAGTCCCTGCCATTATACTTGGAACACATCTAGGAAGGAGTGGAAACGCTGTATTCAAGGCGCGCCTGTTGCAAATTGGCCCGGTGTAAAGTCATCAGATGCCCTTGGTCGTGTATACCGTCCATGTAACTAATTTTGAATGTTTCTGTTTACGATTGCTGCTGCACCATGTTGGGGTCCTACAGGATATAAAGACAGCACAGTACAGTACAGGATACAAAGAAGCATGTGAAGCTCTACATCTTTTAGAAACGATAATCACTGGGATGAAACCATGGAGGCTGTGCAGTGCCAGTCACCAGCCAAAATTAGGGATCTTTATGCAACTCTATCTTTATGGGACAAATATAAAGAGTACATGGTGGAAGATATTTTATGAAGGTTACAGCAGACACACGCGAACATGACATACAATGAACACATTTATAATGAAGCACTTGGAAAAATTGAAGATAAAGTAATGGCAATGGTAGGCAAAAATTAAGCGACTTTGGAATGATCAGCCTCAGCGAACAACAAAATGAACTAAGTGATGAAATTATACGTGAAACAAACTACGATATACCAGCTTTGTAGCAGCAAGTAGCTGATTGATGAATGTTATTTCTCGAACAAAAACTCGTTTTTGTTCGGAAAGCAAGCGGAGTATAGGACAAATCGAATCTGGAAATGGTGCACTTTTCTTTTAGATGCCCCTGGAGGAACTGGGAAGACATTTTGTTAAATTTATTATTAGCGCAAGTACGGAAAGATAAAACATTGCTGTGGCCGTGAAGCCTCCGGTATAGCCGCCACGCTGCTAAGCGGGGCCGCACTGCACATTCTGTTTTAAACCCTCAAATCTAGCCCAGGAAGAATCGCAGATCTGCAGCTATATTAGTAGTATAGTTGTAGCACGATGGGTCAGCTCGACCGGGAAGGACCACGCTCTCACAGAATACCAGCGTAAAATAGCAGATTAACACTGCTGTGTTTCGTATGGTGAGTGTAGAGAATCGGAGACCCTTTTACTGGAAAAGAGGCACTTAGTCCTCACGGGTGACAACGCATCTGCATTTTGATTCTTTATTGAAGATAGGTGTAGATGTCTATGGGTCGCAGCAACCACTTACCATCAGGTGGACTGTGTGCTCGTTTGTCACCCTATCCTATAAAAAAAAAAAAAAGTACCGAAAAGTGGACACCCTTTTTATTGGTAACGAGGTACTCCATCTTTGTCCTGGACATAATATGTGGGTAATCTAGGACATAATAGAAACAGATACAGAAACTTTTTTTATTCAATATAGATTATAAATAATACTTATTGAAAGTCACTCTTTTGTTTAATTACCACTGGTTCGAAAAAACACCTCTGTCCTGGGAAGAACCAGCAAGAAACCCAGCGGGACTTTTTTTTAAATAACAGCTTGCAATCATGTATGTTACACAATTAACAACACAACAATTTAGAAATAGCTTGGTAGCGATCACCTCATTCCTAGGGGTTATTATCATCCATAAATTCCTTAATATTATAATAACCCTTTTTATACAAACTTAGTTTAATAAAGTTTTTGAACTTTGAGCAGGTCAAATTTTGTATATTTTCTGGAATTTTGTTGTAAAAGCGTATACATCGCCCCAATAATGAATTACTGACTCGGTGGAGTCGAGTAACTGGTCCTACGAGCTTGTGTCTGTTCCTAGTATTTACAGAATGAATATCACTTATTTTTGTACAACTATTTTTATTTTTGTGTACATTACATTTTCATAAATGTATTGAGAGGCCAAAGTTAATATATTAATTTCCTTAAATTTTTGTCGCAGCGACTTTTTAGGCTTTAAATCATAAATTGCTTTTATGGTCCTCTTCTGTAAAACAAATATAATTTCACTGTCAGCTGCGTGTCCCAATAGCAAAGTACCATACGACATTATGCTATGGAAATAGCTAAAGTCAACTAGTCTAGATGTTTCAACACTGGTAAGATTTCTAATCTTTTTTACAGCATATGCTACAGAACTAAGTCTGCTTGCTAGTTTTTATATATGGGGGCTCCATTGAAGCTTCGCGTCTAGTATGATTCCAAGAAAAAGGGTGGTATCGATAAGACTCAGTTCCTCCCCTTTTAAAATTACATTATACTCAACCAAATCTAAGAAATACCTTTTGACGTTTCACATTAATCATTCCGCAATAACTTTGTACAAGCGTACTCACACGATTTAAAATAACCTTTTAAATAAATCCCAATAATTGTAAAGTAATCTATATTTCATTACAACATTTATAGTTCTTTATCGCTCATTTAAGTTAGAATCTTTCCAAAAAAGCAAAATATTAAAAAATTAACTAGAGTCGACTTTTTAGCCTGACGTTGTTTCAATGATATGTCGCTATGTACCTAACTGTAGTGTTTGGATGATTAAAATTCATTTTTATGCGAATAATCGGAAAAAATATTCAAATAATCGGTAAAGATATAAAATAATCGAATCTTTAATTTTTTTTATTTATTATTTGTCTATTTTAATTTTAATTGCTTAAATTATATGAATCAAGAATAAAACTACTACTAACTACTTTTTTTTAATAATTTCCTACTTTGTCAGCATAAAGGAGACAACTTCTTTTTGTATGGAGAAAGGGCCCACCACAAATTGTGGCGTAACTTGATGAAATTCATGTCGATTTATTCCTCATTTATAGATTACGATACTTATATAAGTTTTACCGGATGTAACGGGAATACTGATAAATTAAAAATTAAAATATGAAAATCACAATAATCTAAAAACAAACTAAAAGCGATTGTTAAGTAGTTTTCACCGGTATTATAAGTTAAAACAGTGCATTGTTCAATAATTAATAGTATAAAACAAAGTTGTAGGTGGTATTTCAGCATTCAACATTTATAGGTAGCTTAAAATTGATGGAAAATAATTTTAGTGGTTCCGGCAAAATATAGTGCACAGACATATAAACGTGGTGTGGAGAGTATATTTTACATGTATTGATTAATTAGTGAATATAGATCCCTAACACCATTACCGTAATTGAAGAAATATGATTAAAGCCAAGATGAATAAGGAATAATATGTACATTTATAATATAACCTATAAACGCTATATAGTAAGAAAGATGTTTTAAACTTGTTGTGTAAGGATAAAAGACACAAAGTGAAATTCAACTGCATTTATTATTGTAAGTCATCATTTCCAAAGTAGTCTCTTAAAAGTACAACAGACAGACAGGCGCGGTGCCAAGATTTTGTTTTAATATGTTTTGAATGATTAGTAAGTATACACCGTAAATAACATTAAACCCAAAATAACTTTGTTTTTATTCTTGTATTAATCGAAACAAAACTAAAAGATTATCAACTCTAAAGAGTCGATATCGATTTTTCTTAAGAATCGAATATTGTATGTACCCATGTTTTGGTTGGCAGGCCTAGTACAATAAGTCTGACAGCTGTCAAAAGGTATTTTTTAGATTTGGTTGAGTTATAGTATTTAATTGTTTGACATTTGGAGTCATGAATTTCATACATTTCGTTTTAGTGCCATTTAAATGCAAATTATTAACATTGAACCAATTTACTAATTTAGATATAGCATTATTTACTTCGTCATATTTTAGTAATTGTCGTCTTAATTTGAAAATTAAAGAAGTGTCATCAGCAAATAATACTACGAGTATGTCATGGTTATCCCCTACTATGTAAGGTAAGTCATTAATGTATACAAGAAACAGAAAGGGGCCGAGAATTGAGCCTTGAGGCACGCCCATTTGTACCATCGACCCGTAAGAGCTCATACTGTTAATAACAACTTTTTGTGTTCTATTACTTAAACATGAAATAATTAATTTAAGAGCATCACTTCTTAAACTGTAGTGTTGAAGTTTCCTGATTAATGTTTCATGGTGAACACAATCGAAGGCCTTGGATAGGTCACAGAATATACCCAAAGCATCCTGTGAATTCTCCCATGCATAAAGATATATTTAATCAGCTCAACACCGGCATCAATTGTCGAGCGACCCTTGTGAAACCAAATTGATTTTATGAAGTAAATTATTTATGTTAAAGAAATTTAACATTTGATCAAGAATACTTTTTTCAAAAATCTTCCTAAGTGGTGGTAGTACAGAAAAGGTCTAAGATTGGCGGGGTCTAATGTACTACCAGATTTAAATAAAGGTATTACTTTACTATGCTTCATTAAATCAGAAACACACCAGATTCGATACTACTTAATTACTATTAAGGTTACTATTAAAAATAATAGCTAGATGAGGCGCGATTGTATCTATTAAAGACGCAATAACTTTAACGGAAATCCCCACAGATCTTCAGTTTTCTTAATATCAATAGTTTTAAAATATTTGTAAAATTCTTTGTACACGCAATTACATTTAGTGTAAGTAATGATTCGGCGACGGCAGGAGAAGAATTCAGTGACTTAGTGGTTAAGATCGGAATATCAGTAAAATATTTCTCAAAACCATTGCAACGTCCTGATCTGATTCAGTTAATTTGTTGTTAAAACTTAACTGGTAGTTTGAATTGCGAGAGTTGATCTTACCAGTTTCGCTATTAATTATACTCCATGTCATTTTAATTTTATTAGAAGCCGTCTTAATTTTGTTGCTCAAATGCAAAGACTTGGCTGTGGAGCACACTCTTTTAAATATTTTTGAATATTTTTTTACATATTCCCTAAATTCGACGCTAGGATTATATGACCTTTCATGGTAAAGATCATATAACCTTTGTCTGCTCTTATGGACTCCTACTGTCGCCCATTCATTGAATGCCTTCCGACTGTTCAAGGAGAATGTTTTAGAAGTAAAAGTATTATTAAATTCATTCCATACAAAAAATTAGGATTTTGGTATGAAAGAGATGGAAGTTTTTTCACTATATTACTTCTAAACTTCTCCAAGCGACCTGCATTTACAAACACAACTTTCTCATCTACTTGCTTTTTGTCAATATAAGGTAACGAAACTAATTGGTACTAAAACGAAATGTATGAAATTCATGACTCCAAATATCAAACAATTAAATACTAATGTAATTTTAAATGAGGAGAACTGAGTCTTGTCGATACCACCATTTTTCTTGGAATCACACTAGACGCGAAGCTGCAATGGAGCCCCCATATATAAAAACTAGCAAGCAGACTTAGTTCTGCAGCATATGCTGTAAAAAAGATTAGAAATCTTACCAGTATTGAAACAGCTAGACTAGTTTACTTTAGCTATTTCCATAGCATAATGTCTTATGGTATTTTGCTATGGGGACACGCAGCTGACACTGAAATTATATTTGTTTTACAGAAGAGGCCATAAGAGCAATTTATGATTTAAAGCCTAAAGAGTCGCTGCGACAAAATTTAAGAAATTTATGTATTAACTTTGGCCTGTCAATACATTTATGAAAATGTAATGCACGTACACAAAATAAAAATAGTTTTACAAAATAAGTGATATTCATTCTGTAAATACTAGGAACAGACACAAGCTAGTAGTACCAGTTACTCGACTCCACCAAGTCAGTGATTCATTCTTGGGGCGATGTATACGCTTTTACAACAAAATCCCAGAAAATATACAAAATTTGACCTGCTCAAAGTTCAAAAACTTTATTAAACTAAGTTTGTATAGAAAGGGTTATTATAAAATTAAGGAATTTAAATGGATGATAATAACCCCTGGGAATGAGGTGATCGCTACCAAGTTATTTCTAATTTGTTGTGTTGTTAATTGTGTAACATACATGATTGCAAGCTGTTATTTAAAAAAAAGTCCCGCTGGGTTTCTTGCTGGTTCTTCCCAGGACAGAGGTTTTTTTCAAACCAATGGTAATTAAACAAAAGAGTGACTTTCAATAAGTATTATTTATAATCTATATTGAATAAAAAGTTTCTGTTTCTGTTTCTCTCCACAGTGATCAGAACTTAATTTTTAAATTATACATTTATGCAACGGCTAACATTTATAAAAATGTTATTTATACATGTTGCACCAGATTGAGCAATACGCGTTGGCTCTAAAAATAAATTAAAAAGACCATATTATGAATTAAACAATGATCTAAATTTAATATTGGTGGAGGAAGCTTCTAGGAGATTGATATTAAAGTCTCCACATATTACAACAGATTTATTCTGTTTATTAAGCTTAACGAAAACTTCCTCCATAATTTTTCCAAAATTAAATTAATTGAAAAAATTATGGAGAATATGTAGGTCATCCACTTACTATGAGGTGTGTAGGTCTTACTCGTGTGTTTGTTATATAATAAAAGAAGATAAAGGTAAGACATGTTTAATATTCTAAGTTCATAACAAAAGTGGCCCAACTGTCGTCCATTTCGTTAGTCTTGTATTTTTTAAACTTTTACATTTCGCAACAAATGCCCAGAAAATAGCATGTAATGTAATATGTGTTACCTTAAAAATTTATCATCATTACGATGCTTACATCAAACGTATCTTAATTTAGGGATCTCCTAATTTTATTAAGATGCATTTCTTAATTAGTTATTTATGAAAGGATAATGGAACAATTCAGAGTCCGTATCTCTTTTCATGTCTTCATCCTTTTTATTTATTTTAATAGTTAAAACGTTTTTTAATTATTATAAAAACATTTTTCACTGTTGTACGAATTTCTCCTGTATCGTACAAGCGTTTTACATACATTAATTATATATAGACAAATAACCTATACATAAGTGTATGTGGTAGGTCAAGGGCTAAGCACTCGCCGTACACGGCACGCGAGCAACCCGGCTTCGATTCGCGCCGGCACCAATGAAAATATTAATTGCATTATTATGTAATTTTTTACCACGTGCTCAGCAGCCAAGGAAGTGTCATGAGTAAACCTCCCTGTATGAGTAATAAAAACATTTCAAAAACGTGAAATTCGCCAGCATGGAATCTGGAATATTTTATACTACTAAATTCCAATTACAATAAAAATACTTTATTTCCTTTTCGGTGCTTCTTACACTAATTTCCAAAGGTTTTCAGCCAAATCCTCCACTCTCGTCCATACGTTGCTCTCGAACCACTTGCCAAAGTATCTCTTCACCACTTGGAAGTATATCACGAAAAAGTATATTATACTCAATAAGGCAATCAAGCTACCAAAGCCATTGCACAGCTCCAGAGGCTCGTTACCTAGAAACAATAAAAGTTATATAAAATAAATCATCAACAACATCCGATAACATTTTTAAGTGGTACGAATTAAAGTATTTTTTAGTTGCGTGTGTGTATTTTAAAAAATTTGTGTTTCCAAATCCTTTATGAAATATTATAATACTAGCGATCCGCCGCGACTTCGCACGGTTGATTTCTGGATTTATACAACAACCCCATTCTCTAATCAACTTAATCACACATACAAAATTTCATCAAAATCGGTCCAGTCAGTCCTAAACAGGAGGAGTTCAATCACATACACACGGACAGGAGTATTATATAATATATAATATGCATGTATTATACATATAAACCTTCCTCTTGAATCATTCTGTCTATTGATGGAAATCGCATCAAAATAATTGTGTAGTTTAAAAGATCTAAGCGTACAGACGGCGAGAAGCGACTTTGTTTTATACTATGTAGAGAAGAAACCTTAGATCATTTATAAGTAGCTTGCTTATTTATATTCTAAATAATAAATTATCTGCATCAGCAATAAAATTTATGAATAACTCGACCACAGCGCCACATATCGGAAACAGATTTTGTGATTTTATTTTTTAGCACTAAACCAAGATATATTTTGAATGTTAGTCATATTGAACTGGATACCTATGAACTATTGGCTCGACGAAACAAATATACATATTGAGTAAATATGATCTCATCGGTCAAGTCGTTCAGTAGTTACGAGTACACTATCACTAAGAGACGCAGCAGCGGTTACACATTGTTATGAAATTGCTACTCTTTTAATGAATTAGTTTGCTTGCCTCATCTATTTTAGTGTTATCTTGTATTTACTTCTAACTGCGTTCTATTTCTATGAGTATTTTATAACGTAAAGTCATTACCGAGATAATATATTCCTTTACATAAATAATTTTGAGAGTAATTTCTAAGAATATAATAAGTTTTGCAAGTTAACACACATCATCAGTCTGTTCAAAGTCCACAGCTGAATATCAACTCTTAGAAGAATTTGTGAACTCTATCAATCTGCTTCAGTGCAGCCCCGCAGACTTCTGTTCTAGAACTATATTTTAACTAACTTTATTTTTTAAGTTTTAATTATTACTTAACGGCTCAATTTTTGGCGCCGAAAGAGATCCACCACTCATTTCGTCCAATGGTTTTTTTTACAAGTCTATTTGCCATAGTTACCACGCTTGACAGGAAGGGAACCGCAGCTTTTTTTGTTATGTTTAGTTGTTATAAGGAAGATGCTGCTACCATCTCCTGTTTCACTTCTCACTGTCGCCTCTTAAGTCACCTACGGTATGATAATATATTATATATTATATTATACCGCTATTACACAGCACAAAAATAAAATTATAGTTTAAGTTAACCACTTACTATAATTTAACCAGTAATATAGACATCCAAAGAAAAATCCAATTACTAAGCCATTAAGTACAAATATGGTGATCGTCTTCATGGCTGAACTGTTTTTCTTGAGGAAATCTTCTGCAGAGTCACCAACTTTGGACAGCGTCACCTCAAGCCAGCTCGTTGGTTCGTAGTCCAACTTTTCGTGGGTTATCTGAGCAAAAAACAAAACCAGGGTTGTGATTTTTTTTGGTAGCGATTTAGCGTTTGACTTCAGAAATACATTTCGTTTTTTCTTAACATACTCGTACAATATTTTATTATATACAATATTAAAAACTATTATAAAAAAAAACTAAAACTAGTAACTTAATTATCATACAGTGCTACCGCGGTATCGTGCCAAAACGCTGGCTGCGTTAAAAGAAAAGCGAGAAAAGAACCAGCCCTCTTATCACCAGTAGCAACGACCAGCCGCGGATGGAGTTCCTTTAGGAACTTCATCGCACGTGGACCCCACGGACCGATAGTCTCTACAGCAAATGGCACAAATATGTAGTCATCTCTCACAGACTCATATTTGCGCCACTTACTCATTTCAGCTGCCTCTGATGCCGCCCCGGCTCTAAACGAGGTAGCCCTGAGATGAGAGGCCGCCAAAGTGTCTGCGCAAGTAGCATCCCACACTAGGGCTTTACCTCTCTCCCAAGGTATGACCAATGTCATACCGTCGGATCTCTTGCTATCGTTTCTAAATATTACACAAGGCTCTAAAACCGAGAGAACATTTATAGAGACAAGAGCCCTTCGGATGACATTGTTTTCTTACAAGAAAGTCCAGCACTTTTCTTACAAGAAAGTCCGTGGAGCCCAAATTTGTTGACGCTGCTACCACAGGGGCACTGATGGGGTTGACAAATCGCCGCTCCTAGTCGGATTCCTACGGCGATGCGCAAGCTTTCCCCATAAAATAATTTACCGAGATTACTTGATGGTAAAGCGTGTAACCAGTGACTAGATTCCTTAGTCGAAACAGCTAGAAGGCGTGCCTTATCTTGGTCACTATGGAAATTATGAAACAAACCTTTCTGCAAGCTCTGTACCAACGGAACACCCACTCAAAAAAATTTCGTTTAAAGAAATTCACAATGTTGGTTTCATTATTAGACCTACCACTTGGAACTAGAACATATGTAACGTATGCAAGTTTTATACGTGGTAGAGCCATGCTTCAGCTATATTATGGTTGTAGCACGAATGGGTCGGCTCGACCGGGGAAGGACGACGCTCTCACAAAATACCAGCGTAAAATAGCGGCTGAACGCTGCTGTGTTTCGTATGGTGAGTGTAGAGAACCGGAGACCCTTTTTACTGGAAACGAGGCATTCCATCTTAGTCCTCACGGGTGACAACGCATCTGCATTTGATTCGTAATCGAAGATAGATGTAGATGTCTTTGGGCCACAGCAACCACTTACCATCAGGTGGCACACAGTCCACCTGATGGTGACCCTTATCTTATAAAAAAAGTTTCGCTTGTCACCCTTATCTTATAAAAAAAGTAACCATGATATATAGCGCCAGTATCATTACAGCACGGCTAGCATGGGCTGGGGGCAAAAAATTTATCCCCCGATTATATCCACTGACAAGAGACAAAATTATCTTGTCCTTATGCCAAAGCACGGCAACGGGGAGAAGTATATCCCCGTTTGACATAACGAGTAGACATATATCCCCCGTCCGTACCATGGAGCCAAATGAAAGATGAATAATTATGCTTTTTGACATTTGAAAGGAACAATTTTATTCCAGTTCATTGGACGTGGGTTTAAGTTTATATTCATAAAAAATCTAACCCATTTTATTTACTGTGGATATTATATCCACCGGTGTGCCCATACTCGAAGGGTGGATAAAACTAAGCGAGGGGATAAACATTTTCTCCTTTCCCCGGGGATAAAATTGTCTCCTGCCCATGCTAGCCCTGCCCGCGGTGTGATTCCATCTTACATTCTTTGTTTGAAGTTAGTTGCAGGTGTCCAAGGGCTGCAGTAGCGACTTACTAACAGGTGGACTGTAAGTTCGTTTGTCACTTCAGTTTCATAAAAATTGTGAATGAAAATAATTTCACATTTAATTTAAGCAAACAAAAAATGCTTAAGTGCGTAATTTGCAATACTTGCACAATAAAGTTCAGTGCCATTGTTCCTCTCAAAATACATTTAGAGTTTTTTGACAGTGCTAGTACAAATTTCCATTCCTTTTCAGATATTTCGAATCATTTTTTTTTTGATAATTAGGGTGACAACATTATTTTAAGCATTTGTCCCAATTTTTTTTGGAACTAAAAGGAAATAACATCATGATGTATTCCTTCAATCTAAGTATTTCTTATTATGTATGTTCAAGATTTATTTTCGACATATTTCCCAGCAAATATTTAAAAAATTCTTTCAGTGGTACTGTGGGATAACACAACATTGAATGTCTTTTTAAAGAAATGTTAAATAAAGTTTAACAATTACTTTTTAGAAATAGATTTAGATTGAGATTATCGGAGACATCCCAGGCAATGATCTCTAAAAAAATCATCTAAAAAAATGTTCACGATCAAAACACCCTTTTAAAAATTCTTATTCTTAACCTTTTATTAAAGCTATGTTGAATTTCAGTCATTTCCACGAAATAGAAATTATAATGTTCTTAATATGTTATGAAAATGATCTTTGTATTACTGTTGTAATTTCTGTTGGTAATCCTAATAAATAAATAAATAAATAAATAAATAAATAAATAAATAAATAATCTCTGAAGAAAAAACTATGTGAGAGACACTGAGGGGTTACTAATTTTATTTATTTAATATATATTTTATATTTATTTATATATAAGTAAAAAATAATTAAGCTATAGGAAACCATTTATGCGTTTTCGCAATAGTTACCGACAGTTAATTGGACACTATCGCACCAACCGTGCGTGCAACCGTTATACGTGGTAGAGCCATGCTACAGCTGCATATATTGTAAGATTAATAGTATAGTTGTAGCACGAATGGGTCGGCTCGACCGGGGAAGGACCACGCTCTCACAGATTACCAGCGTAAAATAGCAGAGTATTGCTGCTGTGTTTCGTTTGGTGAGTTTAGAGAACCGAAGGCCCTTTTTACTGGAAAAGAGGCAATCCATCTTAGTTGTCACGGCTGACAACGCATCTGCATTTTAATTCGCAAACGAGGATCGATGTAGATGTCTATGGGCCATAGCAACCATTTACCATCAGGTGGACTGTGTGCTCGCTTGTCACCCTTATCCTATAAAAAAAATCGTAAGCTTAGCTAGGTAACTAACAGTAATTAATTAAACATTACATTACATATTACCAAAATAAAAACAAAATTTTCGGCTGGAGTCGAAAAATGGCTTACTTAGAACTCTTGTGTTGAATAGGCCTAATTCAATTTAAGTACTGATAATATCATTGTTGAAGATGGCGGTTATGATGTATACTTTTACTAATGAGGTACATACAGTATTCAGTTGATAATATTTTGTAACATCATCTTTACAGTTTCATACTCTGTTATTCCTAGAAAATAAACAGTAGGGGTGTTACCACATCAATCGATCGATGGTGTAATGGATTAGTCGACGTCGATCTATAGTTTCTACCACACCGATCGATCGATGTTAGAATGGATTAGTTGACGTTGATCAAGCTGTTTGATTATTTGAGAACCCGCCCCGTTCCGTCGACTACTATTTAAAATGCTCTAGTCTTAATTTTTCGCAACCTGATTCTTCTGTGTTTGCGTCTCCGTAATAAAAATACGGGCAAGAGCGTACTGGCCAACAATAACGCGGCCTCTTCTGAATACATTTTGAAAGATACTGATGATGAACCCACAACCATATCGATTAATTGTCGATCGTTGATTGAACGTTTTATCGACCAGTATCCGTCGATCAGCTAAAGCTACCACACCAATCGATCGACATCAATTGACGTCGATCAATGACATCGATCGACGATCCATCTATTAGTGTGGTAACACCCTAGCTTAGTATTTCTGATTTATTTCTAACCTGGGTTATTTTTGGAGATTACATTACCAGAAGTTTCGCACCTTTCAGGTCTGGATATTTTACATCTAATACATACGATATGGTTTTACAGAGTTATACCGCCGTATATCAGATACTATGAGGCGTATAGTCACCCGCAACAACTGCAATCACACGACAAACTATAGCATAGGAAAAGTTAATAATAATTTCATATTCTCACCTCTCCTTTCACAATTGCTTCTTTCTTCTGCATATCGCCCATTTCTACGTGAGTTCCATCAGTAGTCTAGAAATAAAAGAAATTGAGTATGAATAGTAAATTTGAACCTAAATAGTCTTTCTAACCTAACTAACTAAAAAGTGACTTGACTCTTAGCTACTTAATGCTAATGTTTTTGCTCAATACTGCGCCAAACCAAATACGGGTGTCGTGCGATACGTCTGTGTTGCACCACGTAAATAACCATTTAAGTGGTGGAGACACGATGCAGCTGTGTTTGAAACACGAATAGAACAGCTCGACCGGGGAAGGACCACGCTCTCACAGAATACCAGCAGTCGTATCGCTGCTGTTTTTTGTATGGAGAACCGGAGACCATTTTTACTAGTAAAGATGCATTCCATGTTATTCCTCAGGGGTGACAACGCATCTATGTTTATATTATTAATCAAGGATCTACAGCATGCAGCTACCATCAGGTGGACTATGTACTCGTTTCTCACCTTTTCTTTTGTAAGAAAGGGTGTTTTAATGGTTGATGACTCGGAAGTGGTATCGAATAAAATAGATTAATTTATTTCTTCAAATTAGATTATAAAAATGAAAAAAAACTCTGTTCTGTGAAGAACCAGGAAGAAACTCAGTGGACTTTTTTCTAAATATTAATACTTTCACTGTCCGATTTTCAGACACAAATAGTAAGAAAATAGCAATGACCTAGCTTTAAGTAGGACACGGGACAGCGAATGGGTTAATTTACAATTAATATGTTGTACAATTAAATATGAAATGACGTAGAAAGGATGAATAAAGTAAAAATTACAAAAGCAAATTTATGTTGCAGAAGTGAATGGCAGCGTCGGCATGGAACGCCCTAGAGATGTCGGAAATTGGTGGAAGTTTATCGACCAAATTGGCGATATATTGAAGATGAACTAAATTTAGAGCCCCTTTGACCGATGAACATCTATGCGAAGATATATAGATGTTAATGAAGCGAGAGAGGTCTGTCAGGATCATGCCAAATGGAAGTCCGTAGTTAGTTACTACCCCTATGAAAACTGAATTAAAATGAATTAACAGCATGGTAGCGATCGCCTGTCACGTTATTCCCAGGATTTCCCCCGAATCATCATGATGGCACTGTAAGTATACTGCGAGTAGTAAGAAATACCCCAGGATTTGTTTAAATATGCAAAGCGATGGAGGGTCTTCGGTTGCGCTTCGAACGGAGACCCCGCCTGCGTTGATGGCAACCACTGTGGGGTTTTAAAAAAAAGAAAAAAAAATAGAACAAACATGTCATCGGGTGGAATAAACATGTCAGGGACGCTCACCGGCACGCTCGACCGGATTGTCTACAGAAGTGGCAGCTCTACGGTAAGCCGAGTGCTGGTCCAGTATATGTGAATATGGTGGAAACTAGGAGGGTATTTAAGTCTAAGCTGAAATGGTGTCAAAACAATCAGCAACAAATTAAAACCGACCGCGTAATTAAGGACATGGTACGGGGTAAATCCCCTGGTCACGACTACCTCAGCATAGAGCATCTGCAGTGCGCAGGAATCCATCTACCAAGGGTCTTATCTTTGATATATAATATCCGTCTTATGCGAACCATAGTTGTGCCAGTTATTAAGAACAAGTAAGGGGATCCGTCGGACTTAACAAATTACAGACCAATCTCACTGGCTACTGTGATGGCTAAGGTGCTGGACAGTTTGCTTGATCAACACTTAAGCAGTCATATAAAATTTAATGATGGACAATTTTGTTTTCAACCAGGTCGTCCACCGAAAGCACTATCTTGTGTCTCAAGCAAAATGTCAAATACTACACTGATAGGAGCACTCCAGTCTTTGCCTGTTTCCTTGACTTGTCCACGCTGACGAGGTTCGCCACCCGTCACGTTTCTGGCGAAAAGTGGATTGCGGAAGCCCGTCCGGCTACACTGAATGTATGTGGAGCAATGAATGATAAGATGGATGAAGTATGCGATATGATGTATGATAGAGGAATAGATGTATTATGTGTAAATGAGACGAAACGGAAGGGAAAGGATGCCACTACACATGGCATGTATACCGCGTACTGGTCTGGTGTAGAAGAGACAGAGCGGGCATGCCAGGGAGTCGGTATTATCTTTTCAGAAAGAAAGAGTATGAATATGTAAGCCCGAGACTGCTATGGATACGAATGAAAGTGGGCTTAAAGAAGTTGTTTGTTCTAGGGGTCTACGCCCCAGACATGTCTAAGCCCACTTATATCCGAGAGCAGTTTTGGGAGATGGTAAGGATGGTGCTAATGAAATGCAAGGGTAATGAAAATATTGTTATATTAGGAGATTTTAATGGAAGGGTTGGTATGAAGAGGCTTAGTTATGAAAGGATATTGGGAACGTTTGGTAAAGAAAGCATAAATGAGAATGGTGAAAGCCTCCTCATCGTATGTGTGGAAAATAATCTTTTTGTGACGAACACTTTCTATCGTCATAAGAAGATTCACATGTATACATGGGAAAGAGGTGGTGATAGAAGCATGATAGATTTAATAATTGTGGATGAAAGAATGAGAAGCGCAGTGGTAGATGTTAAGGTTTGCCGGGGGTCCAACGTAGGGACGGATCATTACTTGGTCTTATGCCGAATTAATGGTCTATTCAGACTTTGGCGGCATCGGACATCTGTGTCTACCACTGCGTTACAGCGTATAAGAACAGAGAGGTTACAAGATGAAAGTGTGAAAGAGAAGTTCAAATGTAGACTGAGAGAAAATATAAGTGGTATGGATGAATTGTGTATGAATGATTTAGACTTGGAGACTGTGTGGTATAATGTCAAGAAAGGTTTGGTGGATGCAGCTACCGAAGTATGTGGTGTAACTAAGAGAACGAATGAAAGGAAAAATAACACTTTATGGTGGGATGATGAGGTACGGATGGAAGTTGAAGCAAAGAAGAGAGCATGGCTAGATTTACTAGCAACCAAGGCTAGTCATTCTAGCGGTATGAATGATGATATTGAAAGAAAAAAGGCAGTCTTTAGACATCTAAATAAGAGAGTAAAAGAAGTAGTTGAAAGGAAAAACCAAGAAAGAACGGATAAGAATGATAGAAGAATATCGGATAACTTCCAGGCAAATATTAAAATGTTCTGGAAACTCGTAAGAACTGCCAGAGGAAATTCAAAACAGCCTAGAATGAATGCTATACGAGACGAGAATGGCTGTATGCTGAATGATGAAGTTTCGAATTTAAAAAGATGGAAGGAATACTTTGAAAGCGTGTTTATGAGTGAAGAGTCGTCTGAATTAAGTGAAATAGAAACTCCGAAAGAAGTGGAGGGAGGTAGGGAGATAAGTGTAGATGAAATAATGAAAGCAATGAAAAGCATGAAAGCAGGTAAGGTCGAAATGCTAAGGGCTGGAGAGGGAGTGGTGGCAGGCCTGCTGTACACCTTGTTTAATTTATATTGGGAACTGAAGTTGGTACCGGAAGACTGGTGCAAAGCCATTATAGTTCCAATTTATAAGGGAAAAGGGTCACAGCAGGACTGTAAAAACTACCGTGGTATCAGCTTGCTTAGTATTGTGGGTAAACTGTATGCTAAGGTGTTAATTGAAAGAGTTATGGAAGAAACTGATAGAAAAATTTGGGATGTGCAAGCTGGATTTAGAAAGGGTATGGGGTGTACGGATCAAGTCTTTTCCATGCGCATGATTGCGGAGAAGTTTTTGGCTAAAAACCAGAAAGTTTTTTGTGCGTTCATGGACTCGGAAAAGGCTTATGACAGAGTGGACAGGAATGTGTTATGGCAAACACTCAACTCATTTGGGTTGAGCGCTGGTTTGATACAGGCATTAAGGTCTCTTTATAGGGACTCTCGTGCTTGTGTCAGGATCAACGGGGTCTGCTCGGACTGGTTTGGCATCCAAAAAGGTGTCAGACAGGGCTGTGTAGCTTCCCCGTGGCTGTTTAACCTATTTATGGACAGTTGTTTGCAAACTTTGAAAGTTGAAGAATGTGGGTTGAGAATGGGTGAGTTAACCGTCAAATGCCTTTTCTGCGCCGATGATCAAGTCATATTTGCCTCGTCGGCGGCCGAGTTGTAAATGATGGTTACTTTAATGAACTGGTAATTAAAAGGAAGGGGTATGAAAGTGAACGCAAGTAAGACGAAAGTGATGGTTTTTGAAAGAGAAGAAAGTAAAACGTTATGTGAAATAAGAATAGAAGGGGAGTTGATTGAGCAATTGGATGAGTTTGTATATTTGGGATGTTTATTTAGCAGGGATGGTAGATATGATAAGGATATAGAACGACGAGTGAACGCAGGAAATAGAGTGAATGGGGCTCTACACGCTATTGTGAAGAGTCAGAATGTGTCCAAAAAGGCACGTATGGCAATTCACAATGCTGTGTTAGTCCCTACTTTAATGTATGGTAGTGAAAGTTCGGTGTGGCAGAAGAAGCACGAGAGTAGAATAAATGCTGTAGAAATGCGGTCATTAAGGAGTATGTTAGGGCTGAATCTAAATGACAGAGTGAGAAATTGTGTGATAAGAGAAGAGTGTGGTCTGCAAGATGATGTTGTGACCAGGATTAAGAAAGGAATGCTTCGGTGGTTTGGTCATGTAGAAATAATGAATGAGGAAAGAGTGACAAAGCAAATTTATGTGGCAGAGGTGAACGGTAGAGTCTGGAAGGGACGCCCTAGGCGAAAATTTATCGACCAAATTGGCGATATATTGAAAATGGGCCAAATTAAGAGTACCCTTAACCGGCGAGCGTGTATGCGTAGGTATATGGATGTGGAGGAGGCGAGAGAGGTGTGTCAGGATCGTGCCAAATGGAAGTCCATAGTCTCTGCCTACCCCTCTGGGTGACAGGCGTGAGTGTTTATGTATTATTTATTATGTATATCCAAGGCCTTCGATTTGGTGTCTTATGGCTTATTATGGAAAAAACTTCAAAGTGAGACTGATGTGCCGCACGAGTTAGTCGCGGTGCTACGATCGTGGTATGAGCGGCAGACCAACTGTGTTAGATGGGCGAGCTCATACTCTGATGTATATAGACTTGAATGTGGGGTGAGGCAAGGTGGTCTTACATCTCCTAGGCTGTTCAATATGTATATTAATGGCCTGATCGAGGAGTTGAACGGAACAAATGTAGGCTGTCATATTGACGTTGTTTGTGTCAATAACATAAGTTACGCCCTTCGATTGCTGCCATGCATAAATTATTAAATGTATGTGAAGCATATGCAGTGTCCCATGGACTCAGATACAATGTGAAAAAGAGCGAATTCATAGTGTTCAAGGCAGGAGTCAAATTTCGACCAAGTGCGACTACCTTCACACTCAACAACTCACCTCTAAAGCATGTCTCACATTTTAAGTATCTGGATCACTGGGTCACTGAGGATTTACGTGATAATATGAATATCGAGCGGGAGCGCAGGGCGCAGTCCATCCGATGTAACATGGTGGCCCGAAGGTTTGCTCGTTGCAGTAGGCAGGTAAAGATTACTATTTTCAAAGCCTACTGCCAGTCTTTTTACACGGGCAACCTATGGGTTAACTATACGCAGCGGGTGTACAGCGCGTTGCGTGTCCAGTATAATAATGGGTTTAGGATGCTGATGGGGCTGCCGCGCTTTTGCAGCGAGTCAGGCATGTTTTCTGAAATGCACCTGTTGTTTTCCATGCCATTATTAGAAAGCGTGTTGCATCTATGCTGAAGCGTTTGCGGGGCAGCTCCAATAGCATTCTCAACACAATGGCAGATAGGTGGGACTCGCTGCTGCTTGAGCGCTGGATACGGCTACATGCCACGGTATAAGACACCGGTACCCTCGTAGCGGCTGATCTCAAACATCTCCATTTACATTTGTGATTATTATTTATGTAAATTAATTTAATTACTAACACTATAATTTAATTTATATTTCACTTCAATTTTACTAACATTCTTGTATGGGCTCCCTGTTGCCTGAAATAAACATATTTTTTTATTATTTTATTTTAGCCCGCATGAGTCTGGTATAACCTCTCCGTAGCCTCCATAGCGTAGGGGATACTTTATACGTGATGGAGCCACGCTGCAGCAATATTATGGTTGTAGCACAAATGGGTCGGCTCGACCTTGGTAGGACCACGCTCTCGCAGAATACCAGCGTAAAATAGCAGCTTAATGCTGCCGTGTATCGTATGGCGATTATAGAGAACCTGAGACTCTTTTTACTGGAAACGAGACATTCCATCTTAGTCCTTAGGTAGGTTAGGTTGTCACCACAACGCATCTGCATTTTGATTATTAATCGAGGTTAATTGTAGATGTCTATAGGTCACAGCATCCACTTACTAACAGGTGAACTGTGGTTTGTCACTCCTATTACAAAAAAATAAAATAAAGAGAATTTCGGCAGGTACACTTAGACCTACTAATTAACCCTACTGGTAAGGATAAGTAAGTTTTATACCTATTTATCTCTACCAATGATGTTCTCAAGTGACCTTAATGCTGTAAATTGATTATGATTTAGTTAATAACTTAATGATCGGATCTCCGGACTCACAACAATGAGTTTGAGTTTGAAATCCAATATATCAGTATATTATTAGATAAAAAAATTTTGAAATTAATTTTTTTTAAGTTGACATCTCAGATCTCTTAATTGCATAGAAATATGTATTTTGAAATTTAAAAAGCAAGTGAGCAGTTCACACGCGGTAGAAGTGAAATCTTCAAATGAAATGAAATATAAAACAAAAACATTTCACAGCAAATGATTTATTTAATTTGATAATTTTCAACCGCAAGTGCGGCATAAAATATTAGGTCCTTACATAATTATGAAATTAGAGTTTTGTCGTAATGACCACTTTGATCTGAAATATCTCCTTTTTGGTTGAGAATTCCAAATTCAAATTTATAAATTCATTTAGCTTGTACATTTGAGTTTTGAAAACAGTCATTCATTTGTTTTTTCCTCAATATTTTTTTCTTTGGCGTCGCTTATTACCGCACAATGGAAAACATGAAATATCGGTATATTTACAAGTACGCGTTCTACCGTGGCACCAGTGCTGCAGAAACAGCTCGAAGGATTAATGATGTGTATGGCGCTTATGGCGCAAAAGAAAGCACGGTACGTTTTTGGTTTCAACGTTTTCGTTCTGGAAATTTCGACCTTCAGAACCAACCCAGTGGACGGCCGGAGACCAAAGTGGAAAATGAAGAATTAAAGGCTATTGTGGAAGCGGATCCATCACAAAGCACTTCAGAGATAGCTGCAGGCTTCGGGGTAAGTGATAAAACTGTATTAATCCACTTGAAGCAAATTGGGAAAGTAAAAAAACTTGAACGATGGGTACCTCATGAATTGAGTGAATCGAACTTGCAAACACGCGTCGACTGCTGTGTTACTTTGCTCAACCGACACAATAATGAAGGGATTTTAAATCGAATCATTACTTGTGATGAAAAGTGGATACTGTACGATAATCGGAAGCGCTCGTCGCAATGGCTGAACCCTGGAGACCCAGCCAAATCCTGCCCTAAACGAAAATTGAGTCATAAAAAGTTACTTATGAGTGTTTGGTGAACTAGCGCCGGTGTCGTTCACTACAGCTTTCTAAAATCTGGCCAAACGATTACGGCAGATATCTATTGTCAGCAACTGCAAACCATAAAGGAAGAACTAGCTGCTAAACAACCGAGATTGTTCAATTGCTGCACAACAAACAACCACT
This sequence comes from Parnassius orleans, assembly GCA_029286625.1. NCBI lineage: Eukaryota > Metazoa > Arthropoda > Insecta > Lepidoptera > Papilionidae > Parnassius > Parnassius orleans. The sequence goes on along the minus strand of JAGSMP010000423.1, from coordinate 340,602 downwards.
ATGTTAGATGAGCTACAATTGGAATTTCTGCGACATCCACCGTGCTCCCCGGACCTTGCTCCAACAGATGACAATTTTTTCCGGAATTTGGACAACTTCTTACAAGGAAAAAAATTCAACTCCGATGCGGCAGTCCAAACCATGGGGGCGAGAAACAGTTTATTGATTCTCGCCCCCATGGTTTTTTTTAGTAAAGGGATCAATGAACTACCTATGAGATGGCAAAAGTGCATAGATAACAACGGTGCATACTTTGATTAATTAAATATATTTTACAAAAAAAAAAGACTTTATATTCCTCCCGTACAAAACGCCAAATAAGAGAAATAGATTAATAAAATCAAAAGAATATATTTTATTTCGACTAAAATTGCTTTGTAATAGCGACCTCTACCTCATTCTATAGGTAAAGTCATTTTATCGAACAAAAATTGATTGACTCTCAAGGTGGTCCATAAATCGGTATGATATGAAATCCTGGATTGTTAAGAATGGTTTGGATGTGATAATTTTATTCAATATAATTAATTTTTTTAATAATTTTTAATTAAAAATACTAGCAATGCTACTAACCTTACTAATATTCGTGTTTACCACTCCAGATAAGTTTAAAATGCTTGTGTAGGGAGTAGGTCACGGCAGTAGTCGAATTCGAATCGATGACCTTTGAGTTAGCGGTCCACACCCTACCATTAGGCTACTGTTGCTTAAATATTATAACATTTAGTAATTACCAAAAACAATAGGGAATGCAGTCCCGAGAATAAGCCCCTGTGGAATTTGTACGAAGAAAAAGTCAAGCATTCATTACTCGGAACCATATCCACCAATGCAAGAATTCATTGCCGTCAGACATGTGCATACTTTCCTCCTATTCAATATTATAAATAAGTATGTATAGTGTTAAGTATAAAAAGACATAAAAAAATAAAATCACAAAGAAAAATAAAAACGAAATAAAAACAAATTACGAACTAAAATTTTGCCTACAATTTTTCCTTCTTTTACCTAGTGTTGACCTATTTCAATACAGAAGAGGCAAATAAAAAGAAAACACTACCCGACTAAATGTATTTACTACTACTACTATAGGCTATCACAAGTCCGCCGATGAACATAAGTTGCACCCGCATCCCCCTTTTTATTTAGATGTATCCTCGAATGACAAAGAAATTGTAGTAATGCGCGGTATCCCAGGGCCTAATTTACCCATACCTTACCTTCAAGAATCGAGCTTACTCCTTTTTCAAACGACTTCAAAAAAGGAGGAGTTTTTCAATTCGTCGGATTTTTTTTTATGTATGTTCATCGATTACTGAAAGGCGCCTGAACCGATTTGGAAAATTCTTTTTTTGTTTCAAAGCGTAGAAAATTTGATTTAATGAGAGTGAAAAGCTTGTAAAATATAACAATCTAAGAAATAGTTTAGTTTAGTTGACGGGTTCAATTGGGCTGGGCAGCGTTCGGGAGATTACGACACTTCTTCTCGTCAGACATACCTCAAAACCTCAAAATTACATTGTACAACCAGTGCGTGTTGCCAGTGATGACCTATGGATCTGAGACGTGGTCCTTCACTGCTGGCCGTATGAGGAAGCTCAAAGACGCTCAGCGAGCTATGGAGAGGGCAATGCTCGGCGTTTCTCTGCGTGATAGACTTAAAATGAGGATATCCGCAGTAGAACCAGAGTAACCGACATAGCCCAAAGAATTAGTATAATGAAGTGGCAATGGGCCGGCCATATAGCCGTGCTTTGCGGCGTTCCTTGGGGGAGGCCCATGTTCAGCAGTGGACTTGTGAAGGGCTGTAATTATGAAGAAATATATTCGTGGGCTGTACAGATACAGAGAGAACAGGTTGGGGGGCATAATCATAGTTAACTTAGGGCTGTTAGAACTTTAAATCAGGCACCATTTCACAAAATTGATTTGTAAGTACTCTTTGTGTAAAAAGTTTTACTTACCTTTAACGCACTTTGTAGCAAAAGATCCGTGGAAACAGAAAACATATAGCAGACGACTGATCGCGATCAAAAACGATTGATTCGTTACTTCAAATCGTTAAATTGAAATCTACGCGGTATTTTTAATGGCTCTGACTTACAGTAGTGACTTCACTGTAATCGAAACAGTGAAGGAATGAACGCATAGGCTTCTGTTAGGCATGTTTGTTGATAAACAAAATTTAAGACTTCGACACACTTGCGACTGTTACATGTAATGTTAATTTGAATAGACGACTATGGAATTCTTGCAATTTTAATACCTTTAATAAAATGAGTGATACCTACAACTTTTTTTGTGATATAAAACTGAAGTAATTAATGAATTTACAGTCCACTTGATGGCAAGTGTTTACTGCAGGCCATGGACACCTGTAGCCAACTTCAAACAAAGGAGCTACAGGTGCATTATCACCTCTGAGGACTAAGATTAAATCCCTCACAGCAAGCACTGCTATTTGGTAAAATAGGTAAGTGATACTACCAGACGGACTCCTAGGCCCGTATTAATAAACGTTACTCAGCTCAAGTAAACGCACTTGAGTACAATCTTGAGGTTATGATCTTATTAATAAACATATCTCAAGATGCGGTTTAGGTTTACGATATCAGCTGAGTGCCATACTGATTAATAAACGAAACTCGACTCTCAAGTGTGTATACTTGAGTGCAAGTCACAGAACAGTATTCCTAAGTACAGCGTTTTGAGATACTGTTTTTATGTGTTTATTAATTAGCAACGATCTTGAGATGCTGATTTCGTAATGAGGGCGTATCAAATGATTACGCACTTGAGCTCGTCGTTTTGTAACGTTTATTAATACGGGCCCTAGAGTAGTACTATTATTTATTCTGTGTTCCTTGGCAGTAAAGGACCCCTACCACCTATATTATAGTAAAACTTTAACACGCGTAATTAATCTAAGCACATTAAGTTTTACATTAAGTAACAAAGAAAACGCTTTATATAACTTGCGTTTTTTTTTTTTGGGGAGATGTATAGGAATTTATAACAAAACTCCATGTAACATGTAATATTACTGACTTGCTTTTTGAATTTGTATTTTTGCAAAAAAGAGTTTACAAAATGCATACCTACTAAATCATCATTCGAGGTCAATATTTTTCTTCTTTTTTCGATATTCATTATCATCATTATAGCCTATAAAAGTCAACTGCTTAACTTAGGCCTTTGCCATAGATTGTCTCATAAGGGATTTCGCCATAATTGACACGCTTCCCGGATTAGCAAACGCAGTTTTTTATTATCAGGAAGATGCTGCTACTCTTATGACACCCACGGGACGATATAGGGCAATAATGGACTTTACACCGCCACTACACGGTTCAAAAATAAAACGGTTTATGTGACGCTAGTGAATTGTCATCCTAATAATATTTTATTGTTTATGATAAATATAAACATGAAATACCTACCTACCTATAGTTTTTATTTTAGCTTTATAAATTTCTTTGATTTGAGCCGTGGTAGCTCAGGAGCTAAGCGCTCGTAAATTTCGCAATACGCGAGCAACCCGGGTTCGATCCCCGCCGGAACTAATGTAATTGTTAATTGCAATTTAAGTTCTGACAAAAAAACATCGTGAGGAAACCTACGTGTCTGAGAAATAAGAAAACATATATTTCGAAGACATGTGAAGTTCACCAACACGCATTGGGGCAGCACGACGGACATTTCCTTTCCCTAAAATCCTCACAAGTCAAGAAGTTGTAACAAGTTACAACTTGCCCCTTGTTGATTTATTATTTCTATGAAATTACGTGGGACATACTTAAATTTCTTCTTTTCATGTTAAATACATACTTTTTTGTTGAACTTAATTGATTTTGTCTATTTCAGAATTAGATACTATAAAAGAAAAACTGAACGTGCTTCCCAAAGCCAAGATGTGTACGAATTGGCTTCTGTTGAAGTCTCGGAAAATAAAACCAGTGTACGAAAAGCTGCAAAACATTTTAATTTGTGTCATGTGTCGCTATATAGATATATATTTTTATACGTGGTAGGGTCATTCTGCAGCTATATTAGTAGTACAGTTGTAGCACGAATGGGTCGGCTCGACCGGGGAAGGACCACGCTCTCACAGAATACCAGCGTAAAATAGCAGCTTAACACTGCTGTGTTTCGTATGGTGAGTGTAGAGAACCGGAGACCCTTTTTACTGGAAAAGAGGCATTCCATCTTAGTCCTCGCGGGTGACAACGCATCTGCATTTTGATTCTTTATTGAGGATAGATGAAGATGTCTATGGGTCACAGCAACTACTTACCATCAGGTGGACTGTGTGCTTGTTTGTCACCCTATCCTATAAAAAAAAATAGATATGTGAAAAATACATGCGTGAGTGTCATGGAACACTCGGTTGAAATGAAGTTCCTTTCGTAGTATATTATTATTGATAAACGTATTATATTATTGATTAACAAATACAAATAAATGAATTACTAGCGTCTATTAAAATGAAGCGTCATTTAAAATTAAATAATATTTCTTTCATGGCAAGATAAGAAAAAGTGCGAGGAGATGGATATTATTCCATCTCGCTTCCTTATAGCCGTCAAGGCCGTCTACACTACGTCAGAAGGGGTCGTGACTCGTGACGGAAAAATCTTACACTTTTTCTCGCCTAGCCCCCATCCGTCAAATTTGTACCGTCCGATAAGGACCTTCGTTCCAAAAAGAAGAGTAACAAATCTCTGTATGTCGGCTATGTCAAACCCAGATTGGTTTTTAAAGAGGAAGAATATGCTAAAATATCTGAGTACTTGCTTACTTGCTCCAACATCTACTTTGGATTGCTTCCTTTGGAAGTCAGAAAGTTGGAATACCAATGTGCTGTTATGATTGAAGCGAAAACTGTACCTTCGTCATGGCATAAAAATGAATCAGGTGGACCTGATTGGTTCAAAAACTTTATGGCAAGAAACCTAAGACTGTCTCTGAGAATGCCTGAAGCTACATCTCTGAGCCGCGAAACATCCTTTAATAAAACCAACGTTCAGGACTTTTTAGGAAGCTTACTGATTTTACGGATAGGTATCAATTTACATCATCACGAATATATAATATCGATGAAACTGGAGTGACTACAGTCCACAAACCTAAGAAAATTGTGGCTCCACGAGGACAAAAACAAGTAGGGGCTATCACTTCTGCTGAAAAGGGTACCCTCGGTAACTCTTGTATGTGCCATTAATGCCTTAGGAAATTCCATCTCGCCCATGTTTGTGTTTCCAAGGTTCAGGTACACTGATATTTTTATAAGATGTGGACCACCAGATTGTATTTGAGCTGGAAATTCTTCAAGGTGGATGACGGAAAAAGAATTAATTTTATTTCTGGATCATTTCATCAAGTTTGTCAAACCATCGGAGCAAGAACCTGTCCTCCTATTACTCGACAATCATCATTCATACGTGAACATCGCAGTGGTAAAAAAAGAATTATTTAAACCTATCAGATTAAGAATAAAACTTAAAAGTATAAGTCTGTTTTAGCGTATCTAAAGTATAAGTTTCTAATGCTAAATATGCTCAATAAATCTTTGAAAAATAGAAAACTAGTTTTCAATTCCTACTGTTACAATTTGCCCCAAGCCTGTTACAACTAGCCCAAATCACGAGGTAAGTTGTAACACTCGTCACTTTTTTTTCTAAGCCATTTTTACAAGAATTCGTCACAGGTTTGATCAAAATTTTATTTGAAATCGATAGTTGAATAGTACCTCATAGCGAACAGTACTGCTGTATTTCCTAAATACCCAACAAGTAAGCTTCCATAGCCAAGAAACGAAAAATTGTTACAACTAGCCCCGCTCCCCTACTGCGGTATATATAGAATAGCTTTATACAACCACACGGAGTATTGGTTAGACGCTCCTCGGGCTAATCACCTTGCCCGGCGGGAGATCATCTTCCCTTTTCATTCCACGGCCAAATGTCCTACGATTGCTAATTCACCTGACAAGTGTTTCAATTCATCATCATTACTGCCCCTCACTAGTCCACTGCTGAACATAGGCTTCCCAAAGAATGCCACAAAACAACAGCCAGTGCAACCTGTAAATGTATACTAGGGGTGTTTGCGGATATTAAAATCCGCATGATGTGGATGCAGCTATGGAGCAAGTGACGACACGATCAGAAAATGGGAATGCATTCGCTGGTGTCAAGATCCAACGTATTGTAGGTGAAACAGTGATTCCACCTTTTTTTTATGAACGTATTAAAAGGCCTCTCGTGTGCTTTTGCAAGTAAGTCGTGTGGTTGCTCTGGGTGGAAGTGGGTGGACATGGGCCTTTTCTAACACATTGTACGAATCATATAAGCTCAATACTGTGCTGAATGGCGTAAATTACGTTTGTGCGTGATAATCGAAAACTTTTCTACAATATTTCAGATTTTTACAGAATATTCTAGGATTTTTTACACTTTTTAAAAGGAACTATGAAAATGAGTGATTGTAGTTGATCCAGAATGTTCTAAATTGTTCTCGAAATTTATTTGATATCCAACCAAACGCTAATACAACTGGGAGTTCAAGCACCTCAACGAAATCTATTTGATGCCATAAACAATCAATTATTAAGAGAAACGAATTATAACATTGACAATTTGCAGAGCTACATCCAACACAACAAACCTTTATTAATTCAAAGTCAAAAACAGGTATATGATATAATAATGGATTATTATAAAAAACAACATGATGGTATTATATTTCTGGATGCACCTGGTGGTACTGGAAGACAGTTTTTAATAATTTTAATCCTAGCTGAAATTCGTGCAAACAAAGAAATTGCACTCGCCATAGCATCATCGAGAATAGCAGCTACACTAATGGATGGCGGACGAAATTACCTTTAAATGTTGCTGACTATGAATTTCCGGTATGTGACATTCCCAAATCATCAACACGCAGATAAATATTGAAATAGTGCAAAGTCATTTTATGGAACGAAAGTACAATGGCTCTGAGAAAGTCTTTAGAAGAACTAAATAGAACACACGAGATAATACAAGCTTAATGGGAGGTGCGTTGTTAATATTGTTAGGTGATTTTCGTCAAACGCTACCTGTCATTCTGAAATCAACATCAGCGGATGAAATTAACGCTTGCTTGAAGAAATCAACATGAACAAACAGTCAAGTAAGCAACAAATATGAGAACACAAATTTACCACAAATAGGAGAAGGCACCTATCCAATAGATGAAAATTATGGCCAAATCGTACTGACAAATGAACTGTGCAATGTTATTGAGACACCTGAACAACTTATAAATGAGGTATACCCGAATATTGTGGATAACTATACTAATTCAGAATGGAAAGAGTTATTTTAGCGACGAAAAACGAGATTGTCAAAGAAATCAACAGCCCTAGAGAAAACTTACACGTCGATCGATAAAATGACTGATGAAGATGAAGAAAACGTCAATTTCCCTACCGAATTTTTAAATTCGTTCAATGTATCAAGAATGCCATTACACTGCCTTAAATTGAAAGTTGGTTCGCCAATCATTTTACTACGAAATCTGAACTCGCCGAAACTGTGTAATGGTACAAGACTCTGCATCAAACAACTACAGAATAACATCATCGAGGCCAGTATATTAACGGGTAAAGAAAAAGGACAAACGGTATTTATACCGCGAATACCTTTAATATCAACTGGATTACCTTTCAATTTTAAGTAGAGATGGGCCGAATATGGATTTCACTGAATACGAATATTCGGCCGAAAGTTCGGTAAAACTTTTACCGAACCGAATATTCGGCCGAATATTATTCGGTAGGATCACCTCGGTACCTAACCAATTCATGTCGAACTTGTTCACGTAAAGCGCGCGGGATTAGCGCCGAACCCTGCCCCCGCTCCCCCACCACATCTGACATGTTATTGCATCTTGAATAAAACTATTTTTACGGATTTTATCGCGTTTAATTTTACTAATTTTGATTCCCGACGTTGTTCAATTGTAACCAGGAAGCTAGAAGAATACAACATGCCTACAGAATATGCAGTATTACTGATACACTGCCTTACATCTGGCTATCTATTGTGGAAGGAGGAGTTCTACAAGCAAGTAGATGGTGTAGCAATGGGCTCACCTGTATCTCCCATAGTCGCCGACATATTCATGGAGGACTTTGAGGAGAAAGCCCTTCTTACTGCTCCTGTATATCCAAGATTCTACAAGCGGTACGTAGACGACACTTTCACAATTTTACCATCTGACAAAGTAACTGCATTTTTAAACCACCTTAATTCCATAAACTCTAAAATACAATTCACAATGGAGAGGCAAACAATTCTTTAGCTTTCCTAGATGTTTTAGTCATCCGAAATCCTAATAACACTATTGGTCACACTGTGTATAGGAAAAAGACCCATATACCAACCGATATTTAAATGGTGAATCGCACCATCATCCATCACAGTTAGCTACCGTGGGAAAATCTTTGTTTCAGAGAGCACGACGGATCTGTGACAGAAAACATCTGGCCGCCGAGCTTCAGCACGTCGAGCAAGTATTGCAAGACAACAAGCTTCGGGTCCCGCGCCTACGTCACAGTGACCGAGTGAAGCCGGCCACAGTCGAGCGTGTGCCTGCTGTACTACCCTATGTCAGAGGAGTCACAGACAAGGTTGGCTACATTTTGAAGCGAGCTTCTATTAAAACATACTTCAAGCCGCCGAAGAAGATTAGTCAATTTTTACCATCCGTCAAGTGTAATATGTAATATAAGATGCAGGAGTGTACAAGCTTGATTGTGAATGTGGTCTCTCTTACATAGGACAAACAAAAAGATCCATTAAAACACGCGTGAAAGAACATATAGCTGACGTGAGGCACCGACGCTTTGGGAAGTCTGCAGTCTGTGAACATGTTCAAGATCGTCCCCGCCATTACATCAGATTTGATAGACCACAAATCCTCGCAAAAGAACACCGATTCCTACCAAGGATGATACGAAAATTGATGAAATTAAAAAACATCCTGATTTCAATAGAGAAGATGGATGGGTGCTGCCATCTGCTTGGGATCGTATAATTAACAAAATTAAATCCAAACCCAAGCGTACCACTGCAAGACTTCAAGATACTGTAAGCTCATTCTGCGTAGATCGGACCAAAAATTAATATTCAAAAAACTGAAGGTAGCCGGGCTAACTATGACATTGGGACGTCAAACACCTCAGTCCTCCCCGTGACCATGGGTGCTGTAAAGCACCCGAAACGTCGGGAATCTAAATTAGTAAAATTAAACGCGATAAAATCCGTAAAAATAGTTTTATTCAATGTGTAGTGTTCGCGTAAATATAAGAAATCATTATGTTATTGAATCATCTAGTATTGAGCAAATTGCCGGCACGTAGTTATGTTTTGACTGTTTTTGTGAGAAAAAAAGTGGTTCGTTGTGTTCTTCTCAGTGAAAATTGATAATTATATTATAAAAATGAGTGACAGGTGGAGATCTACTATTTGGACTTATTTTAGAGAAACTGAGTGAAATGTACGATTTGTGAAAAAATACTTTTGCGGGGTGGCAGCGGCACCTTCATCCTCGCCTTTGAGCAATCATTTAAAAGTGAAACACACTGCGGAATTTTCTGATCTGGAAAAACCTGTGCATCAGGTAGGCTCAAATTTACATAATATTGAAACGACACAGCATGAATCTGAAGTTGCACAGGTCACCCAACCCTCGACCAGTGGTGCTCAATCTATAAAACCTGTCCAACCACTCAAACTATACTAGAAGATTCATTTATTTCCAAATGGCGAATTGACGACCCCAGATCACTTCCAATTACGAATTCAATTGCTAAAATGATAGCAATAGATAATCTGCCAATTTCTATAGTCGAAGATTAAAGGCTTTAATCGGCTCATGCAGTTGGTAAAGCCCAAATACCAAATTCTGAGCCGAAAATATATAGGTGAAACAGTGATTCCACATCTTTATGAAAAATTGAAAAGCACTATTCATGTTTCCTCCTTCTTGACTTTTACAATCCACTGGTTAGATGATGACTTCGCTCTACAACACAGAGTGCTTCAAATGAATTCGTTTACAGGCCACCGCAACGCCGATAACATACGCGCAGAATTTGAGAATATATCCGAAGTTTGCCAAATAATAGCTAAAATTCACATTATAGTGACTGACAGCGAAAGTAATATCGTGAAAGCCATTAGAGACAGCTCCTTTACCGGTCAGAAGTGTTTTCTACATATTTTACAGCGTGTCATTGTAGACGCATTGCAAGTCCAACCAGATGTTGAAAAACCATTGCCCAAGGGCGAAAAATTGTGACACACTTTAACCACTCATCTCAAGCACAAGAAAAGTTCAACAAAATTCAAGTAGAGCTAAATTTGCCTAAACGCAAGCTTGTGCAAGATGTAGTGACAAGATGGAATAGTAAATATTACATGTGCCTTGAAGAACATTCCGACAACAGTAACTCGATTAGTATTCAGAATCTATCAGAAAGACAGTGGCTGTTACTGCAACAGTGTGTAACACTATTACAGCCTTTTGAAGAGATAACAAGAAAAGTTAGCTCCACATACTCTTGTATTTCTGAGGTGACCCCAGACACAAAAATCTTGCTGAAGTTTTTGTTCAAAGACGAAGTTCAGAGAATTTGCAGCAACTTAGATACAGTAGGAATGGCACTAAAAGAAGGGTTAGAAACACGAGCCAGCAAGTTCGAAGATGAAAGTACTACACTATTGCCATACTGCTCGACCCTATGTACAAGATGAATTTCTTCGCTCCCGAAAATGCTCCAACTGTAAGACGGGAGTTTCTCCGAGAACAGTTAAGATGTTTAGATATAGATATGGACAGTACGAGTAGTGGTGACACCGAGTTTGAGCAGCCGGCTCCGCCAACGTCAACAGACTTGCAATCACAGCAAGCAGCTCATGATGCTCTTTGGACGTGCTATGAAGAAATAGCATCAGCAAAGATGTCGGTGGATGAAGATCTAAAGAGCCCAATAGTCATGGAGTTAGACAGATACATTGCAGATAGCTTGGTGTCACGAGATATGCGCCCTTACAGGTGGTGGTTTAAAAATAAATCCAGATTTCCACTCATGAGTTGTTTAGCTAAAAGTTTTTTTCAGCTCCAGGAAGCTCGGTTTATAGTGAACGTTTATTTTCTGATGCGGGCAACGTCTATGAGCAAATGCGTAATAAGCTTTTACCAAATAAAGCTGACACTTTGAGTACCACTTTAACGATTGTTCGGTGATTTAGCCGAATATTCGGCCGAATACGAATATTCGGTAAAGCTGCCGAATATGCCGAATATCGAATATGAAACGAATATTCGGACCATCTCTAATTTTAAGCGATTACAATTCCCAGTCAAGTTGGGTTATAGTATGACTATCAATAAAGCACAGAGCCAAACATTCCAATACTGTGGCGTTAATTTGAGAGAATCATGCTTTCACACGGTCAATTGTACGTCGCATGCTAAAGAGTTGGGTCACCTCGAAGATTGATAAAACTGTAAATATGTATTTAAGTATATATTCAGTAAAACATATTTTTTTATGTAAACAAACTACTTTCGAATTTGATTCATAATTATTTTAATAAGTTAATTAATCAGTCGACTTCGTATACACTATGTACAACGTACATTTAATGGTACAAATATTTGTGTATATATATAAGATAGAAAAACTGATTTTACAATCTAATGGTTATAATCCCCGGGTCAAAAAAATCGCACACGTGCGATTTTTAAAAACTAGTGGATGCCCTCATTAACCAGTAACGAATGACGAAGGCAACCTAGTCGTCAGGGATGACAATTCATTTGCATTGGATTCTAACTCTACAATAGTAGATGGGCAACAGCATCTATCTACTTGCCATCCGGTAGACTACCTGTTCGTTTGTCACAATTAGTTCTATAAACAAATGGTAAATTTAAAAATGTTGTACAACCGACTTCAATATAAATTGTTAAGGATAACTCAAAAACTACTGGTCAAACCTTGATCAAATTTATATGGGACCACATGAGAAGCACCAGCTTTCAAATAAAAAAAGAATCGTCGAAATCGGTTCACCAAAAAAAAAGTTATGAGATGTTATACACACATAAAAAAACATGCAGTAAAATAGAATACCTCCTGCTTTTTGAAGTCGGTAGAAAAAATAACTTACGCTATTGGTACGCCCATGTGTCGTAGTATTCGAATCCATTTTTTTCTCGTTTAGAAAAAAAATTGATATGATCTTTGATTGCCGAGATTTCTACGTGGTCAGTTCAAAACAACCCCTTGGCGTTGATTTCTCACAAATCATTTCATCTGAAACAAAAGAAAAGAATATAAACACAGTGTAATGACTAGCATTTATTATTAAAGTAAAACATGAAAAATGCCATGTCTTTTTTTCCTTTTCTGACATGTCAAGTGGTGCAAGAATATTTTGTGACGTCGTGAGGAAACTGATCACTGTGGTAAAAGCTCACTTTAAATGACAATCAACAATTTCAGCGCAGCCTATTCAAAGTTAGGATTAGGCAAATGTTGTTTTACGTGTGACGTAATCACAAATTCTTCATCATAGTTTCAAAGGGGTGCTGCTGGATATGAAACCTTTGTGCCGTTTCATTTTGTAAAAAACATTATGCGAGTAGTATAATTGGTACAGTCGTTAGAATGTACAAAAACATTAGGTTGAGTTCATTTTATGAAACTACTACCTAATTGACTTATTTTTTGTAGTTTCATAAATGTGAAAGTGGGGTATTACGCTATTTTTTGCAAGTGAGGGTGCCAAATGAGCACACAATCCTGATCTGATGGTGAGTGGATATTGCGGCCCAATCCAAATAAGGATACATTGTCAACTTGGAGGACTAAGATGAATAACTCGTTACAAATAAAAAAATAACTTTACACGAAAAAATAGCCGTTTGAAGAGGACTTTTACTGAAGGTGCTAAGACATATAGGGACGGACGGGCAAGACGGACAGGGTGGGCAAAAAGAATAATTCGTCTAGTTTATTGTCAAATTATTAAAAAGAGATAAACCATGGAAAACGTCACGAACGTGACCGAACCGCGCGCAAGAGCTGTGTGGACAGAATTGTGTTTTTTGTAAAAATATATTCATTTTTCAAGGTAATTGTAACTCAATTAATTATTTAACTGTTACTAATTTACTTGAGTTGATAGTTTTTCCAGTTTCTGCATATTATTTGATGTTCATTTCCATAGTTACACCATATTTTACTATATTAACGTAAACCAAGATGAGTATTTTGATTTCTGAAGTATGGACGGGCAAGATGGATACTCTTCATTTGTGTGTTGCAACTAAATGACTTTCTTTTATTCATTTCAGATGGTGTATAACTATAAGACAAAGAGTGATCGTGAAAACTGGTCTGAAGGAAGTCTGCGAAAAGCTTTGCTTGCAGCCCAATTGCCTTCAATATCAGATGCTAGCAAAACACATGGCATTTCGTATGCAACTTTATATCGGCATTTGAAATCTGGCATAGCTATAAAGAAGCTAGACCGATTTGTATCTTACTTTACTCCTGACGAAAAAAAATATTTGATGCAATATGTACAGAAAAAGGATTCAAATTTCTGTGGCCTCAAATGATCCAGCAAGAAAAGGAGCATGATGTAGCTCTCGCTAAAAAGAAAGTGGCTTTTGAGCTAGACACCACGCCTGGATCATCCTAGATTAAGAGGAAAAGACTAGCAAAGAAAAAGGTCCAGAAAGAACCAGAGAAGGATTACTTCTGCACTATGTATAAAGAAAAATATGTTTCGCCTCCACTGGAAGACTGGATCCAGTGCGACACATGCCAAAAGTGGATCCACGAGCATATTTCTCTTACATGGGTCTAGAATCATATTTTTGTGACGATTGCTTTGACTAAATAATGATTATTAGTTTAAAATCGTTTTGCTTGCCGACGAAATTCGTTTTGGCCGCCCAGGTTAGGCAAAACGGATAATAGCATGATTTAAAAAAATAAAGAGTGACAAAGCAAATTTATGCTGCAGAAGTGAACGGCAGAGTCGGAAAGGGACGACCTAGACGAAGATTTATCGACCAAATTGGCGATATATTGGAAATGGGCCAGATTAGGAGTACCCTTAACCGACGAGCGTGTATGCGTAGATATATGGATGTAAAGGAGGCGAGAGAGGTGTGCCAGGATCGTGCCAAGTGGAAGTCCGTAGTCTCTGCCTACCCCTCTGGGTGACAGGCGTGGGTGTTTATGTATGTATGTATGTATTAAAAAATAAATTTTATTTACAGAATGTTTAATTTTTGAGTTGATTATTTGTTGAAGGCGAAGTTTTATCGCCGGAATTATACAAAAAAAATTACAGTCGAATTTTTTAAACGCGGTAGAGTCACGCTGCAGCTATATTATGGTTGTAGTAGCACTACAAAAGGTTGGATCGACCGGGGAAGGACCACGATCTAACAAAATACCAGCGTGAAGTAGCAGCTCCATGCTGTTGTGTTTTGTATGGTGAGTGTATAGGACCGGATACCCTTTTTACTGGAAATGAGGCATTCCATCTCAGTCCTCAGGGGTGACAAGTGACAAGCCACCTACATTTTGATTCTTAATTGAAGATAGATGAAGATATCTATGGCCTTTAGCATGCACTTACCATCAGGTAGACTATGTGCTCGTTTGTTTACCTGTCTATAAAAAATTGTAAGCCTCCTTTTTTATGGAAGAGAAGGCAAACGAGCATGCGGCTCACACACAAGGAGTAAGCTTTTTTTCTTTTTTTTTCTTTTTTCAAAATCGGCTTCAAATAGGTGTTTATTATAAAGTGTAAACAACACACAATTTAAAAATCAAATATCTTAAAATATACTTACTGCTATATTACTACTAAATAAACGTTGAGATTATTTCTTTTGAATTTTATCTCAAATGGGAATTATCACTAAAGAAAAGCGCAAATAACCTATTTGATAAGATGCTGCAATGTGTGTAATCGATGACTTCACATTTATTGTTTTATATCCGTAATTTTACAACATTCACTAATTCCACTGGGTATGTTTAAGTTTAAAAGTCTTTTATAATGTCAATATTGGAAACTGCTTCTGATATACTTTTACATAACAGTCAGCCTCAGTAAAGGTGACAATGACTTGGTCCATGTAATGATAAGTGGATGCTGTGGCCCATAAACACCCACCTTCCATCGATCCTCGATTAAGAATCAAATGGTAGTCACCAATGACGACTAAGATGGAATGCCTCATTACCAGTAAAAGGATCACCGGTTTGGAATAGTATTACCTACCGTTGTACTGTGAATTTATCGAAATTATAGAATCACAAGCCATTGGTAGCAATGGCTATCTTTTCAATTGAAGTTTAAATGTAAAATCTGATGTAATAGCTAAAACGGCCTTGGACATGTTGAAGGAAGGATATCCTAACTTTTCTCCAAATGCTAACCTAACCTGATGATTAGTGGACGAGGCTCTGGCAACTGATTCATGGTCAAAACTAAATTTCACGGACAGGTGATTATTGCCAGTGCGAGGATCATATTAAACGTGGCCCCAAATGTCATTGACAAAATTAAAAAGTTAATAGATATTTTGTGGCACGTTTTAATGTAATAGGTGTTGTGTTTTAGTTTATTTTTCTTTACTGTTTTCTTATTCCTTGGCGTTATTTCAGCATTGCTTATAATTTCAAAAATGTGTTAAAATATATATGACTATTTCATTATGTCATTATGTCACGTCCACCGCTCAGATGAAACACAAGAGTATCACACAAAAGATATTAAGAGCACTAATATTCCGTTTTTTACGTCAGTGAGTTAAAAGACCTGCATATTACTAATAAAAAACTAAGTATCTACTTTTGGTCAATTTTGACATCTAATTACTATTTGGGTACTTGTCTTGAAGACTGCATCTTATGCGCCTTATTCACGGTCCATTTTGCTGTACGTCCCGCCAAAGTCAAGTTGTAACTAGGAATCTAGGAATTAACTTACGTATATATGCTACAGTTAATACCCGTTCTTAGATAGAACGCGTTTTCCCTAGTTAAAACTAGTTTTTACTAAATGCCTTTGTGAAAACTAGATATACCTAGTCAAAACTAGAATTTACCACTGATATATTTGATTGTCAGATAAAACTGGTTATCACTCCGAGCTTCAGTTAAAACTAGCACTAGAGAAGGGTTGGGTTTAGAATCAAGTCGCCTGAATTTGAGGAGTCTGTCATTGTGGCGGGGTCAAGGGGGCTTATCTCAAGCACCCCCATGCAATTTTAGCTGCCGGAGCTGCGTCGAAATATTTAAAATCATTTTCTAAAATATTCATAAATCACTAATTAATACCTGAAACGGAACTTAAATAACCCTGAATTCTTAATGGGACTCACACACAAAGGATTGAGTCACAATGGAGAGCCGTGAAGCGGTTTTTTTTAAAGATAATTAAAATACATACATACATATACATAAACACTCATGCCTGTCACCCAGAGGGGTAGGCAGAGACTACGGACTTCCATTTGGCACGATCCTGGCACACCTCTCTCGCCTCCTTTACATCCATATATCTACGCATACACACTCGTCGGTTAAGGGTACTCTAATCTGGCCTTTTTCAATATAACGCCAATTTGGTCGATAAACCTTAGTCTAGGCGTCCTTCCCGACTCTGCCGTTCACTTCTGCAACATAAATTTGCTTTGTCACTCTTTCCTCGTTCATTCTTTCTACATGACCAAACCACCGAAGCATTCCTTTCTTAATCCTAGTCACAACGTCATCTTGCAGACCACACTTTTCTCTTATCACACTATTTCTCACCCTGTCATTCAGATTCAGCCCTAGCATGCTCCTTAATGACCGCATTTCTACAGCATTTATTCTACTCTCATGCTTCTTCTGCCAGACCCAACATTCACTACTATATATTAATGTAGGGACTAACACAGCATTATGAATTGCCAAACGTGCCTTTTTACACACATTCTGACTCTTCACAATAGCGTGTAGAGCCCCATTCACTCTATTTACTGCGTTCACTCGTCGTTCTATATCCTTATCATATCTACCATCCCTGCTAAATAAACATCGCAAATATACAAACTCATCCACTTGCTCAATCAACTCCCTTCTATTCTTATTTCACATAACGTTTTACTTTCTTCTCTTTCAAAACCATCACTTTCGTCTTACTTGCGTTTACTTTCATACCGCTTTCTTTTAATGACCAGTTCATTAAAGTAACCGTCATTGCAACTCGGCCGCCGATGATGCAAATATGACTTGATCATCGGCGTACAAAAGGCGTTTGACGGTTAACTCACCCATTCTCAACCTACATTCTTCAACTTTCAAAGTTTGCAAATAACTGTCCATAAATAGGTTAAACAGCCACGGGAAGCTACACAGCCCTGTCTGACACCTTTTGGATGCCAAACCAGTCCGAGTAGTACCCCGTTGATCGTGACACAAGCACTAGAGTCCCTATAAAGAGACCTTAATGCCTATATCAAACCAGCGCTCAACCCAAATGAGTTCAGTGTTTGCCATAACACATTCCTGTCCACTCTGTCATAAGCCTTTCCAAGTCAATGAATGCACAAAAACTTTCTAATTTTTGGCCAAAAACTTCTCCGCAATCATGCGCATGGAAAAGACTTGATCCGTACACCCCATCCCTTTCTAAATCCAGCTTGCACATCCCAAATTTTTCTATCAGTTTCTCTTTCAATTAACACCTTAGCATACAGTTTACCCACAATACTCTATCATATCTGGCTGCCTTACCTGCTTTCATGCTTTTCATTGTTTTCATTATTTCATCTACACTTATCTCCCTACCTCTCCACTTCTTTCGAGTTTCTATTTCACTTAATTTAGACGACTCTTCACTCATAAACACGCTTTCAAAATATTCCTTAAATCTTTTTTAAATTCGTAACTTCATCATTCAGCATACAGCCATTCTCGTCTCGTATAGCATTCATTCTAGGCTGTTTTGAATTTCCCCTGACAGTTCTTACGAGTTTCCAGAACATTTTAATATTTGCCTGGAAGTTATCAGATATCCTTCTATCATTCTTATCCTTTCTTAATTGCTTTTTCCTTTCAACAACTTCTTTTACTCTCTTATTTATACGTCTAAAGTCTGCCTTAAATAACTAATTAAAATAACCCAGAGAATTTTGGTGATGGAATAGTGGAGTACTTGTGGAGGCGGAACATTATGAAATATAATAAAGATCCATTTTTGGAAATGATGGAAGTAATAAAATATGTTTACTTATTAAAGTAATTATAAAAGTTAACATTTTGGTGTTTTATTTGGTGCAAGAGCGAGCAAAGCGAGCTCGGGTTTTGGGGCACCCTGACTCGGACAGGTTAGGTTAGAAGCCATCCCTTCGTAGTTCTTTTTTTATAAACCATCCAGAAATAGGCTCCGTTGACTACACTTTGGTATTATTTCGGCGGAGGGGACCCCAGCCCTCCCTATTAAAGCGATTTTTCTCAGAAATCATTCAATAAAAACAGTTTTACATGACTCGCTTCGGAAAAACGCGTTTTGTCTAGTAAGAACTAGTTTTACCTGATATTCAATTTTGAGCATTAGTCAATTCTAGTTATAACAAAGGCATTAAGTAAAAACTAGTTTTAACTAGGGAGAACGCGTTCTATCTAAAAACTGGTTTTAACTGTAACAACAACATTATGGTCAAGAGAACAACAGAAGTCATCAAGGATATTATAATATGGTCCCTTTTCTTTTGTATAGGGTACACAAAACGATCATTAAAACCAGAGTTAAAGAAGAATATATAAATGACGTGAAACATCCGGACTTTCTGCAGTCTGTGTCGGATTTAATAATATAGCTAATCCTCGCAACAGAACACTGATTCGTGTCAAGGATGATTTGTGTCTTAACAAATCATACTTTTGATAAAAATATGATTTTTTCATAGCAAAAATAGCTGCATGTTAATTTCGAAGGTTGCGTTATATTAGTTAAAATTGAATTCAAACGCAAGTATACCATTCCAAGACTTCAAGATACTATATGCTCATTCTGCACAAATATGACATCAAGACTTTAAACACATAAATCGCCGCGTGAGTGCTTAGCCCACTTTAACTATTAAGATCTGCCGATTTTGGATTTATATTGTTGCTAATTGAACTCCGTGTTCTAAGTCTTTAATTTCTCATATGTTTTGTTGCAGTGGTAGCTTATGCAATTCACATCATCTACTACCAGAAAGAAAATGTGACAAAATTTCGTAGACGTTGCTATATTCAGACTTTCTAATCTTATTATTATAAATTAATTATACCGTAACCAAAGAAGGCTATATCAGAGTTAAATGCCTAGGTTAATATTTTGCTATGGTCCGCCATGAAAGCATAGCGATTTCAGCTAGTGCTTACTGGTGATGATCGCTGATATACCTAGTGTATGGTAATTGACATTAAAATTAGCATAGTAGTATAAAAATTTAATTTAATTTAATTTAATTTTAAATAGCTAAAAAACTTTTTGCCCAGTATTGGTGAGAACTAAATAAATTAAAATAAATAAATTTCATAAAAAGAATAGCAGATAAAAGACAATATCCTCACTGTTCGATACATTTTTGAGTGTTATAACATGGATTAAATGTAATGTAAGTAACTATATCATTTTTTTTATCTACTTTGATAAACGATTATCTATATAGTAACTACTGACAGCTATACCTCCTGCGTTTCGAATTTGAGACTCATTTGAGAAGATAAATATTACTTATATCTTACTATTCTACTTTTTTATAATATGATACTTACACATCACGAACTTAATATATCAAAGTATTTTTTTATTTAAACTCTTTTTTTTAATTTATTCAAAGATTGGGACGGAAATACCCGTTTATTAACACCTGTATGTATGTATGAATCTCTTTATTCTTTTTAACTCTAGTTTCTGTGATGTTGTGCTGTTAGCCTTTTTGCCTTTTACGACTTTATCGGAATCAGGGCCTGCAAGGCCGCGAGCTATAAAAAGGGGGGTGATGACATATTCACCTGTACTAATGGGTGTCCCGCAGGGCTCGATTCTCGGCCCATTCCTATTTCTAGTATATATTAATGACTTACCTTCCCTTGTAGGGGATAATCATGATATAGTATTATTTGCTGATGATACTTCCTTGATTTTTAAACTTAAACGTCAATCATTTAAATGTGACGAAGTGAATAATGCTATATCAAAATTAGTGCATTGGATTAACATTAATAATCTACATTTAAACGGAAATAAAACTAAATGTATTAAATTTACAACAACGAATGTTAAAAATCTGGGTACCAATGTGTTTTTAAATGGGGAAGAACTGAGCCCTGTTGAATCCACTGTTTTTCTTGGCATCACTCTCGACGCAAGGCTTCAGTGGGGCCCCCATATATCCAAACTAGCAAGCAGACTAAGTTCTGCAGCCTATGCTGTAAAAAAGATTAGAGGTCTCACTAGTGTCGAGACAGCTAGATTAGTTTATTTCAGTTATTTCCATAGCATAATGTCTTATGGGATTTTGCTATGAAATGCAACTGATTCAGAAACTATTTTTGTTTTACAGAAGAGGGCCATTAGAGCTATTTACAACCTAAAACCGAGAGAGTCTCTTAGAGATAAATTTAAAGAAATAAACATATTAACTTTACCCTCTCAGTATATTTACGAAAATTTAATGTACATACGTTCACAAAAACAAAGGTAGTTTTAGTAAAAAAAGTGATATACATTCTGTAAACACTAGGAACAAACTCAAGCTAGTGATACCAGTTTCTCGACTCCACAGAGTCAGTAATTCATTCTTGGGGCGATGAATACGTATTACGTATTACAACAAGGTCCCGGAAAGTGTACAGGTTCTCTCTATTACCAAGTTTAAATGTTTTGTTAAGCTTAAATTGTATAAAAAGGGTTATTATAGTATAAATGATGGTCGGTCGGTATGGTGATATAGGTGGTCGCTTCCAAATAGTTTCTAAAATAAATTTTGTACTTAAATAGTTTGTACAACCATTAATGTAAAATTTACTTTAAAAAAAAAGTCCCGCTGGGTTTCTTGCTGGTTCTTCCCAGGACAGAGATTTTTTTTTCGAACCAGTGGTAAAGTAAAAAATGACTTTCAATAAGAATTACACATATAATCTATATTGAATAAAAAATTATTCTATTCTATTCTATTCTATTATTTCCAACGTTACTTACGTAACGATGTTCACCTATGAGAGTTTTTAGTGCACATAGATGAGTTATCTAACTGAACAGGGGTGGCGGGCCCTAGCTCTGACGGCTAACTCGTATCGTTCGATGTTCTGGTCGGTGAGAAGATGTTGAACAAAATCTTAAGAAATATTTTTTTTACATTTAAAAATATTTTAAAAATCATTTTAAAATTAAAAATTATATTTGTGGTAGTGGCGTAAGATAATCCATTACCCCGTTCCTTTTCGCGGAAGTCATAAAAAGTTTTTGTAGTGAAAATTTCTTTAGAATCTTTGTGATTTGAAACTCGATGAAACGAAAAAGTGACACTAAAAAGAGACAAATATATACATCTATAGGATTTAGCCTACAAGAGAATGAGATAGAATACAATATAGTTTCCTATTATCTCGGTCTCCTCTTTGTGCGGTGCTTTATAAATTATTAATATAACTAACTAATTGTTAAAATAAACAGTTAAATAATTAACAAATTTATGAAATAAATAAAATTAACCATATTGAATAAAATTATCTTAACCAATCCATTCATAACAAACCACGATTTCATAACTTATCCATTTATATTAAATTAGTCGTGTTTAGGCCATCTAGCGTCTATTTTACGTACCACCTTGAGAGTCATTCAAGTTTTGTTCGATACCTATAGAACTTTACCTATAGAATGAAGTATTACAAAGCAATTTTGCTCGCAATTTTCTGAAGATTTCACTTCCACCGCGTGTGAACTGTACACATGTTTTTTTTTTATATGCGACACGGAAAAGATATAAAATAAAATAAGAAAATAAAATAAGAGAATTATATTACTGATTTACTGTAATAATACTGCGTAAATTTCTCTCTACATTATTTTAAATCGAAATATCGTTTTTAATTGAAAAATTTATCTGCACCGGGAACATTTTCGCGTGAGGATATTTTACGACTTCTAATGTCGCATAAACCAGACGAATCGTTTGATAGACTTTAAATGGCATTTATTGATAAAGGCCCATCTATGTTAACGGTTGTTTTAACGTTTGTGTACAAATTTCAGCACGGTCTACTTACTTTGAGAGATGAAGAATTAAATGGTCGCCCTTAGACAGCTGTTACGCAATGAATCGTGCTAGCTTTGACAAATTTAGACATTGAAGACATTCAGCACATATTGTAGATAGGATCGGAAAGCGTTCACGAGGTTTTATTACTTTCGCGTCGGATGCCGCACAACACAATTTTACCGATGTTTAGAAGTAGGGCCGCGTGGAATGAAACTTTAACCATAGTAGTATAATAGTAGTAATGCTACGTATGTTCTCCGGTTTTCGTTTTTAATATATGTAATATAGAATACGCAATAAATTAAATATAAATTTTACTGGATTTAAATTAGTAATTTCAAACTAGGATTTACTTAGGTACGCTATGTAGCGACGGTATAGAAAAACCCATGAATCCAATCCAATCATTTTAATTCAGGCGGTGTTGCGAGAGGCAACAAAGGAAAAAGTCAAAAGCATATTCTGATAGACGACGGGCAGTATTACCATCTCTATTATACCGCACTGTGACATCGCAAAGTCAATGGATGGCTCAGGAGAGTGTTTTGTATCATTACTTGGGGGAGGCCTATGATCAGCAGTTGACTTGTGAAGGGTAGTGATGATACCTAAAGTTAGGCAAGAATCTAACGTAGTTGGCTTAGTATTTGGCAAAAAAATTTTTTTGCCATCTAATAGGTAGAAGCATAACCATGTCATTTGTGCCAGGCTTGAAATGCCCTAAACGTCAACGGGCAGGGCCACCCTGCCCCCCTTCAGCGGGTTGGTAAAGCAGAACGAATTCTTCAGTTACTAAATCGACATAGATAACTAACACTCATGGCAATGGTATAAACCGAACGTGGTAGAGCCACTTGCAGGTATATTATGTCTGTAATACGAATGGGTGGCTCTACTAAGAAATACCAGCGTACCAACCCTCTCTCAGAGTAGTAAAGTTACATCCTATATACGTCCCAGGCACAGGCCTCCTCTCACTTCTGAGAGGGTTTTAGGGCAAGGAAATGTCCGCCGCGCTGCCCCGTTGCGTGTTGGCGGCCTTCACATGTCTTCGAAATATATTTGTTTTATTTCTCAGACATAGAGGATAGATCTATGCCCTCAGTGTCCACTTAATATCAGGTGAACTCGGTGCTCGCTTATCACCGTTACCTCTATGTAAAAAAAAACTGATACTTAATATTCATTAAACAAGTGGTAATTGTCTCTGCGGTCGCTAATAACTTGGGTTTGGTCAATGTGATTATTTTTGACTTTAGTTAATTCGCGTTTATATCTATACTAATATTATAAAGAGAGAGTGCGATATTTGTGAGTTTGTATATATGTGGAGGGTAATCTCCGGAACCACTGCACTTATTTGAATATTTCTTTCACCATTTGTATTATTATTAATAATGTATAATATATTGTACATTATTCCAGATGGACATAGGCTATTATATATTATGTGTATATATTTATATTATGACTAAAAGTTTTGATGATATTTGTCAACAAAGTCGGAAAAAGTCGTGCCTCTTGAGAGCTTCCACAGCATGCGCTGCATCAATGGTTAAAGTTGCACGAAAATAATGTATAGCTGAATTGTTCCTCTTAAAAAGTTCTAAAAAAAATCTCCAACAGCATATGTCTATCTTCTAAGGATAACTCACAATCGATACTAATATTATAAAGAGAGAGTGCGAATTTCAAGAGTTTGTATATACTCGTATGTGGAGGGTAATCTCCGGAACCACTGCACCTATTAGAAAATTTCTTTCAACATTTGGGAGGTACATTATTCCAGATGGACGTAGGCTATATATTATGTGAATATTATGTATATTATGGCTAAAAGTTATGATGATATTTGTCAACTAAGTCGGAAAAAGTCGTGCCTCTTGTGAGCTTTCACAGCGTGCGCTGCATCAATAGGTAAAGTTGCATGGAAATAATGTGTAGCTGAATTGTTCCTCGTAAAAAGTTCTAAAAAAAAAGTCCGCGACAGCATATGTCTATTTTCTAAGGATAACTCACAATAACCATTTTTATTTAAAAACTCTCGGGCAAGTCCGTGCCACATCGTTTAAACAATTTTTTTTAATTGCAAGGAATTGTTATTTTCAAATAAAAAAGAATACAAATAAAAAAGGTTCTATGACTTTTTACGATAAAGTTAATATTTTCGGAGTTATGAATTTTTAAAGGTTTGAAAAATCCCGAATTCGGATACTTTTGACTCATTAAAAATATGTAAAGAAATGTATAAAAATGATTTTTTTTTTATTCTCGCTTGAAGATATTATTAACTATTGTCTAAAGAATATTAAAAAAATATATCTTTTATATTTTATTCCTTTCTTTATATGTATATTTTCAAGTCAAAAGTATCCGAATTCGGGATTTTTATAGGCAAACTGGCTCTTACGGTGGTTTATTCCGGTATAGCCGCGACTTCTCTTAGTGACCCATTCCACATTTAAAGTTTAAACTGCCTTTGAGTGTCTCCATCCAGAAAGAATCCGTATGTTCCATACGAAAATACGGGCCACTGGGCAAACTTCTTCAATATGTCTGTCTCATAATGTGGGACGAATGCTCACATATAGAAGCTATATACAGAACTCTAAAATGGGGCCGACTGAGAATCAGCGTCGCTTTCCCGCGGCTTATGCTGAGGCGGTCCCTTCCGTCACTTCATCTGTTTCGATTATTAAGTCATGAATTGTTGTTATACCCTCTATTTTTTTTTCGTATTAATTTTTTTTATTCACTTGTACTTACAGTACAAGTGTGACTGTAATCTGAAGTGTCGGAATAAATGTCTTTAAATGTCTTTAAAATACCTAAGAAGTTCAGATGAAATTATGAAAGACGTCAACGTCCCCTATATATATTGGGAGAAATCTTCTGATATTGTTTATAACGCCATGTCAAGAGATCGTTTGACAATGATAATGAAACACTTACATTGCTGTGACAACAATGTCATTCGTACAGATAGTGATAAATTTGCTACAGGAACTATTCGTGAAAATCGTACCTCTAGATGTCCACTACCTGAAAACAAGGTTTTCAAAAAGACAGAAAGGGCCACATTCGTGTATAGGTCTAGCCAACCCAAGCAAATGGAATGAAAATAGTGTCGTAAGTGTCGCGTCTAATGCGGAAACAATTGAGCCGCTTCACAAAGACAAACGATTTTCTCAACAATTAAAAAGGTATGTGCTTATTGATCAACCTGCTATCATAAAAACATACAATGAAAACATGGGTGGAGTCTTTTTTTTTCTTTTTTTTTTCTTTTTTTTTTTAAAAAACGTTACCCCCACACTAGGATTTTCTCCTGTATCGTGGAGGCAGTTTACAAACATAAATTGCACAAGGACAAACATCCAGACCCGGAACAATTACTTGCAGGTCATACAAATACTTGTTCCGTGCGGGATTCGAACCCGCGCCCCTAAGCGCAGTAACTCATTGCTAAGCCACTGCGCCACGGAGGCGTCGAATAACTAGAGTCGATAGAACTGATCAAAATATGGGCTTATTCAGAACTTCGATCCGGGGGAAAAAATGGTATTTTCCGTTATTTTGCCACAGCTTGGATATGGCTACCCACAATGCCTGGCAGTTGTATAAAAGTGATGGTGGAGAATACGACCAACTTTTCGTAGAGTTGTTGCCACAGGATTATTGGAGACGTATAAAAGAACTGAAAACGTGGATCTTGCCGTACTCCTAGCAACTATAGAGAATCCTCGCGATACGATCGCATTGATTCTCAAAGTCGTTGCACTATTTGTAAGGAAAAAACAAATTCCATGTGTCGTAAATGTCAGTTATATTTACACCCAAAAATATGTTTTGTTTCATATCAACCAATGTTTAAATTCTTGGCAAATAAACCATTATAAGCAATATAATCTGTTTTATTTAATTCCCAAAATGCTTTAGTTTTAGTAGCGGATCACATCTCCCTGTCTTTCTAATTGGCTTTTAAAGTCATCAGATAGGTATTCTTTGAATTTCTCCCAAAGGCTTAAGGGGTCTGATACTTGGCAGAACACTAAAATAATCGTAAAAAGATCCCGATACATTTGCGGTGATTGGCAAAGTGCTGCCTCTTCCATTGCTGCGAACAAATGCTGATCATCTTCAAGCAAGCCGAGAGCTTTGCACGCTGATTGAAACGTGGAATATATATGACCATCTACAGTTTTTAACGCTTCAAACGGAATTGGGCCCCGGATCTCATGAAGAAGCATGCGAAGGTGATAGCATTCTGTATTGTTCGGATGCACAGTATAAACCCTGCCCAGAACGTGCTCTTTTTTGACCCCTGGCCAGCCTTCAACGTTTGCTCCTCTCTTTCTCCTTTGGAACTTTCTTTTATCCCAAACGTAGTATGCAGGTACTTCTAGGTAGAGATGTTTTTGCAAAGTTATCCACTTTACACAAATCGAAAAGGATAGGAGTGTGGTTGTTGGAGGACTATTCACTCTTTCACTCAGATTTTGCTCATTAAAATAAACCCTTTGCCCATTTTCCAAATGAACAGCGAGGTGGACTACGGGAGGGAAACGCTCATGAATGGGAAATTCAAGGATTCGCCATACTGCCTCTGATGAACTTATATATCTTCCACTTGTGTAGGTTTTAACTTCATCCTTCTCATTCTCTAAAGCAAACGATGCCTGGTCTGAACCTTTATTTACGTATTTACAGACGTATTTTATTGATTTCACCGAATGACAATATTCCAGATTTAAGTGAGCGTTAAATGTTTTTAATAATACTGGATTATAAGGGATTATTCAGCGATTATCTATGGTTGTGCCTTTTATATCAAACAGAGAACCCACCGTCATCTAGTAAACGTCTCTTGTACCGCGGATAACCGTCTTCTCCAGTTTGAGTTTCCCTTATGAGAGCCCTGGGGTATCGTTTACTGCAGATGTTATCTTTCATACATGGTGAGTTTCGATTTAAAGTTCCACATGGACCATGTATCATATTACATTTAACGATTTCGTGAAGCTCTGGGTCACGTTTGGGATCTGGTATTTCAGCACAAATTATATTGTCGATTTGATCCGAAGTAATACGTTTGTGAAGCCATAAAAGAATATGAATATGTGGAAGACCTCTCTTTTGCCATTTCGTTGAGTATATATAGCATCGCACTTCACCAAATATTTTGCCCTTTGCCAATAAATGTTCATGATCTTTTTCATCTTTAGTCGAAACACCCTCGAAATTATATCGTGTCTATCATGAGATTGTTGTACTTGAAGCAATTGCTCTTTTAAAGTGATAAAAAGATCAGGCGGGCCGTAATTCCTAACATAGGTCATAGCGTCCTGTGTTCTTTTGTGCATATACATAGGTCCCCCCGTAAAAGATGATGGAAGGACAACCATTTGTCCTAGTTGGTTTACTTCTGCGTCTTGTCGTCCAATAGCATCTTTTAAATAGATGTAACTATCAGCCCGTAATTTGGCTTGATTATTTTTGATATAATTTAATTTCTCTGTTTCTATTTTGGCGTATTCATCCACCAAATATTGACTAAAAAGGTCACGATAGTTGACTAAATAGTTATCTTCTCCTTCTTTAATCATTATTCTATACGAATAGAAACTTGCAGAAGAGACAGTTTTATTAAGCGACAACTTAGTTGTGGGATCGCGTTGTGTTAAGTTGATTGAATACCCATCATCCCCCCAGCAAAACATCAATTGATGCTGTAGCGCATCATATGCTTGATGTATCTCACTAATACGCTGAAGTGAATTACTTCGGGTCTAGAGGATGATGTCCCTTCGATCAAATTGTTGATCCACTAACACTAAAGCCACTTCATTTGTAGTTGGTGCATTCTACCTACCTCTATGTTCTTCTGGTGGTTTTTTATCAGCATGTATGACAACTTTGTATGACTCTGAAGGAGGGGCTTTATCAATGGTACTTTTCAGATCTTTTATATACGGGTTCACTTGATGCAGCATATTCTGCAATTGTTTGATTAAATTTGGCTTTAAATAAGGAAGTTTAGAACATCGAATCTTTGCTTCTCGATCTTCTTCCCCTACAAAATATATTTGAAGGTACTGAGCGTCATGTTCGGCTTCTGGTAATATACTTCCAATTAAATGGTAGACATGGCCTTGTACTTTAAAAGTCGATGAAAATCATCTGCTTACCACCAAAGGAAGTCATCTGGAAATAGGCATTATATTTACGAATATTACCCATAAAATGGTCATGATCTGGGTGTAGATCATTAATCAAACTAAAGAGTGGTTCAGGCAGTTGTTTCAACCGATCAAGTTGCACTTTTCCAGCGCTGCAACACATACCAGGTGTCTCATCCTTCTATTTCAACGCATTGCACCACTGACACTTGTATGTCATAGAACTCAAGGCTACACTGCTGTCAGTTCTATAAGCAATATCAGGGTCATACTCCATAGCGGAATGGACCTTGTTTTTCCATAAACACAGTGTAATGTTTTCCTCATACCGTGATTGAATTGCTCTATGCACTTGTGGATTCGCAGTTTGGTAATTTGCAACAGCTTGCCCGTGTACATCGGGATTTTTTTTCTGATAAGCGGACACAGCTTTACGATTTGAATCTCGCTTGTTCTGCCTATATCTTTCTTGTGCACTTTTTAATTGACTTTTTCTTGTGTAATTAGTAAATCTCGACCTTCTTTATTTTTCTTTTTTTCATATATTAATGTTGACGATACAGATTGATCTGTTCCGCTGGTTGGAGATGATATTTCACTGTTTACAAAAGATGTAACAGTTAAATGGTCAAGCTCTGAAAAAGGATCACGCTCTTCGACAGGTAACTCCATGCGACGCTGTGTACTTTTCTTCGGAACAATAGGCAGATAGGCGTCAAAATGTCCATTAGATAAATCATGGCTAAATCGTAATCGCCTTACTGGACAGATATCTGTTCCGGACTCTGTGTATAGCAGACCGTTTCGATATACTTCAAACCGAAACGGAAATTTTAATCCTACAGCTACCTACTAATATTCACAAAGTCCACCGTAAGTTTCATTTTTTAACATATCAGCTGAATATTCATTTGCTGTTGAATAATTATCGCCATTTCTGTCGTGGGTCATAACTGAAAACCTAGGCCAATCACTTACCACAAATCTAGAAATTTGTGAACGCACCACCATCGCATTTTCTTGGGTTCCGTACATTAAAAATGAAAGATCACGAAACAAACAGGCTGTAGTCTGTAGTCATTTTTTCAGTGAGAAAAAATACTTCTATCAACAATACCTAACCTAATCACAAAGCAAATCGAATTCCAAGTTTGAACAGTGGTTGTAAGAAAGACAAAATCAAGCAACTAATCCGAAACACGAAGCAAATCTTAAACCGTAAGCAAGTAAACAAAGTTGAAGTCTAGTCAAATATCCGTTAACAGTGAATAGTTACCGTATGTTGTACAGGTTGAAGCACTCATTCACCATTCACTTTATATTAGTTCGAAAAAACACAACGTTACCGCGTTCTAAAACGATACCAACGCCATCTATTGGTAGGGATCGAAGATCAATACAAAATAGTTAGGTACCTAAGTATTTCTTTTGCAATTTTATTAAATTGTAAAAAACTATATTTGGTATGGTTGTTTATTTTCATTGTTTTTTAATTTTTTAAATTAGTATTTTTTTGTTCAGGTGTAATTTTGTGCAAATTTTTTGTGCAAACCTTCTTGTCTATTTTATTTTATGTTTTTGTGCAATAAAAGTATATTCTATTCTATTCTAATAAATTAAGTTTAAAATATTTATCAATATCATTTACGTTATTTACGACCCAAAAACCTTAAAAATGACACCCAAGCCACCCAACTCTTGATGATTTTTACATACAAACATACATCCATCCATCCTTCCATCCATGTTGGTTTCAAACCATAATCGATGCCATTTTCGTAATTAACGTCCCAAAAAACCATAAAACGACACCCATGTTGACATTTCAACCACATAGCACCCCCACAGGGGATGATGGTAGGTATTTCCCTTCTACTACGTTGGATTTTGAAATAGTTGTTGTTTTCGTAATCAGCGACCCGATAAACCATAAAAACGATACCCATGTTGATTTTCAGAATTTGTCACCCCTTTTCTACCTTTTAGGGGTTGAATTCTGCAAGAGCCTGAAATACTTGTTTACTCATTTATTGATAGGAGTACTCCTGTGAAGTTTCGAATAAAATTGTTTAACTAATCTTGTTTCCCCATACAAACTTTCAACCCCTTTTTCACCCCCTTAGGGGTTGAATATTCAAAAACCCTAGGACACATAATTGTTTATTTCTAATCGTTAACCTAAAAACAAAGTTTCAGGCTTCTAGCTCTAAAAATGACGGACTTCCATACAAACTTTTAACCCCTTTTTCACCCCCTTAGGGGGCGAATTTTAAACAATCCTTTGTTAGCGAATGCCTACGTCATTACAACTGTCTGTATGCCAAATTTCAGCGAAATCCGTTCAGTAGTTTCGGCTGTGCGTTGATAGATGAGTTAGTCAGTTTTGCCTTTTATACGAGTATACTGGGTGGTCCAAACAGTGAGGTTATAAAATTTTTTTTTGATTCCTCACACCTAGGGGTATCCGAAAATACCCTATGTATGTTCCGCGATTTTTTGTAGTTTGCGAGTTATGATTTTTTTAAATCCTTTTTTTGAAAATGTTCACCCTAAACAGCCTAACATTAAAAAAAAATGTAATTGTGAGATTTTTTCCAAGTTTTTTTGTTTGTAGCATGATCCTTATGAGTTGCCCTATTATGCATAAAATAATTAGCTTCCTAACATTCACCGAAGATACAATAATTTTAATCGAAACTTAAAAAAATTCTGTCAGGAGAGTGGGGCTTGAATTTTCAACATTAAATGAAAAATAGTAATAAATGATTTCATACTTTCTAATTAATTTTAAAAACTTGGCAGTACCTTAATCTTTCATAATAACATAAAAAAATGACACTTAATAGGCCAGTTTTTCTGTTACAGACTTCTGAAGTTACTCAGGCAGGAAACTACCTGAATAGTTAATTTGATTTAAAAAAATCTTTTTATCATTTCTAGGGCTAAACTAAGATAGTAAAATTATTGTATCTTCGGTGAATGTTAGGAAGCTAATTATTTTATGCATAATAGGGCAACTCATAAGGATCATGCTACAAACAAAAAAACTTGGAAAAAATCTCACAATTACATTTTTTTTAATGTTAGGCTGTTTAGGGTGAACATTTTCAAAAAAAGGATTTAAAAAAATCATAACTCGCAAACTACAAAAAATCGCGGAACATACATAGGGTATTTTCGGATACCCCTAGGTGTGAGGAATCAAAAAAAAAATTTATAACCTCACTGTTTGGACCATCCTGTATATAGATTAAACCTGAATAAATTAGCATTAAAAGGATTGTATGGGATCAAATTCTATTTTTTTTTTATTTCTATTTGTTTCTCTTTTTTATAATATTCGAGAGACAATAAATATATTTACAGAACACCTGATGGTAAGTGGCTACTACGCTTACAATTAACCATCTTCAAAATATCACAGATGCGTTGTCACCCCTAAAAGCTAAAAGCTAAGACAAAATGCCACAGTGATTTTAATAAAGTCTTTAAATATTTAACATGCTTATTCCATTACGGATCAGCATTTAAATTAGTTCACTTTTAGAATGTTGTGGGAAACTTGATGGGGATGCTTTTGGTAAGCTTTTGCTTTTGGGAGGTTTTACAAGTCGCTGTAAGGTCTAGTAAAGGAATTGCTTTTGCAATTGTGCGTGTATGTTTATGCACATCCCTTCAATTATTACTATTATTAGAATCGGTTAGGGACTTCTTTAAAACCCTTTTTGCTACCACACTCATAGTGGTGTCATCATCATCATTGAATTGCCTAGTAAAAGTAGGTATACATTTTTATCGTTACATCCTCTGCTGTAAACATAGGCCTCCCCATAGGTTGCTTCATATGGATATTTGACATAGTTGCCACGCTTGGCACCGGGTTGGCAACCGCAGTTTATTATTCTTAGTCGTTATTAGGAAGACGCTGCTGCCCATCTCCTGATTTGTTTCCCCTCTGTCGACTCTTACTACACCTACGGTATGGGGTACATTTAGTGGAAAACTTTTACAAGATTAGAAAAGAATATTTTTAGCAGACCTAGATTTTAGTACTTATTAAAAGGCATTTGAGCTAATGTCAACAAAAAATCTAGCGGCACTTTTTTTGAAAATAATATTTGACAATGTATGTTAAAAGCTTAATTATAATAAAAATAATTTAAAAATAGAAATATAGGTACATACGATTTAAATTACAATATTAAAAAACTATAATAAAAACACGAAAACAAAATAACGCTAAACACGAAATAGAAAACACTTCAAATGGTTTCAGTGCAAGATCAAATCGATCAATCGATAGAAGAACTGGTAGGTAGCTCGTTTTAAATTCTATTTCGGTTCCGTGGCGAAGTGGCTCAGCATAGAGTTGCGGCGCTGAGGGTCGCGGGTTTGAACACCGCACAAAACATATATTTTTTGGCCTACAAATAATTGTTTCGGATCAGGATGTTTGTTCTTGTGCATCATCATCAGTCATGAAACATGTGTGATATAAATATATGTTTCCAAACTGCTCCCACGATACAAAAGAAATTCCTAATGTAGCGTTTTATTTTTTTAAGTATCGAAGTCTAAAAACTTTTTTTATTATTTATTTTCACCTACCATGATTTAACGCTGGTCGTAAATAATTCTACGGAATACTTATATAAAAAACGTAACAAATAGTAGAATTATAAAACACATTCACACGCGTGCGCGAGAATAGTTTCTTGTTGGTAGGAAACGCACACAACGCACATCGGCGCTGTGAAACGGCGAACGTTAAACTAAGCTAAGGCTTTTTGAAATGATAAGATTGTTTATGAAAGAAGATAGTGAGAGGTTTGTTAACGCGTCATAGTTATCACTTCAGGCGCAATAATCAATAAGCATGTGATAGTTTAACTTCTAGTTGATTATTTTAATAAGCTATTTGATAACTTTAAAAGATTCGGAATGTTATTTACCTACATAAACTCATTTAATTGAAATGTCAATTCACATTGTTAGAAAGGCCTATATCAAATATTGAATTTAAAAGTCTGTAAAAGAAAGGCCCAATAGATATAAAAGCTCATTTTCAAAGAGGATTTTCTTTATGTACTGTAACAAGTGATTTATTTTTTAAATTTTGTACTAAAAAATTAATATATCACGTTTTTTTCATATTCCTACATTGTCATCCGATTCTGAGCTATGTTCAAAATTTCAAGCCTCTAGCTCATCGGGAAGTGATCGTTTGACTTACAATGTTCCACTCGGACCGACAGACAAACAAGAAAGTGACTACAAACTAAAAACTGAATACACATAACATTACAAACTCTTTGGTCTGTTACCCGCAGGGGTAGGCAGAGACTACGGTCTTATATTTGCCTCGATCCTGACACACTCCTCTCACTTTTTTCACATCCATATGTGACACATATGCTCGTCGGATAAGGGTTCTCTTAACTTGACCCATCTTCAATATATCGCCAATTCGGTCGATCAACTTCTGTCTGGGCATCCCTCTGATCTCTATCTGCCACTCACTTCTACAGGATAAATTTACTTTGTCACTCTTTTAAAGCATGAATGAGTGCTTTTTACCAAAGAAGCATTATCTATATGCATTAATACTGTTACGAGCTTGGGGTTCGAGACAATTAAAAACTGCCGATTGAATTACCAAAATTGACACTTTAATTATACAACACTAATTACAACTTTAAACCACACTAATAACAAAATACAATTTTACTACAGATCGCTTAAGTTCGTAGTTGTATCGCTTCGAAGTCCTCGCTTGTATCGCCAATTCAATACTGCCTCGGTCGTGGTCTATACCGGCCTTATATAGCGCCTCCGACACTTTCCAGAACCTTCTACTGTGGAAACATCTAGAATGTTCAGTACATATCGGTCCCGAAATTTCTAGAAAGATCTTGACTCTCCTAGTTCTGCTACTCGATACTAGAGGCGCTAGTGGCTAGTGTTGCCATGTAAAAGACATTAATAGTGGCGCGCAACACTGCCCCTCCTAAGACATGCTCGTCCCGAGCATTATTGGCCCCATAATAACGCGCCAGTCGATCCACATGGACGATCTTAGGGTACCTCTTGCACCTTTCTGTATCCGGTAGGTTACGTCATTGATCCTTGTCACAATCCGGTACGGTCCGTCCCATTTAGCTTGAAGCTTAGGAGATTTCCTTTGCTGCGAACTGGATTGTGTAACCACACTAGTGAACCTTCGTCAAACCCTTTGTTGTTCATTTTGCGGTCATACCGTGTTTTCATTTTTAGACGTTTGCTGTCCCGATTGTCTGACGTGCTCATAAATGTCATTCATTTTGTTCCGCAAGTCATTTGCATAATCAGTTATACTGCGTGGGGCATCAGGTGGTATTCCGGTGATCAGGTCTGCAGGCAGCCGTAATTCTCTCCCAAAATTTGCTAAAGCTGGTGTCACTGATGTAGTTTCGTGAACAGCGCTTCGATATGACAACAAAAACGGTTGTATGTGCCTGTCCCAGTCTCGTTGCCGTTTTTCCACAACTTTTGCTAGGTACCTCTCCAATGTCTGATTAAATCGTTCTACCATTCCATCAGATTGTGGGTGGTAAGAAGTTGTTCTTGTTTTATGAGTACCCATAACTCGGCAAGTTTCCTGGAATATTTGAGACTCAAAATTCCTTCCTTGATCGCTGTGAATCTCTAAAGGTACTCCAAAACGACAGAAGACTTCATGAACTAGTTTATCTGCAACTGTTGAAGCTTCTTGATTTGGAATGGCGAAGACTTCTGGCCACTTAGTGAAGTAATCCATCACAACCATGAAATACTTGTTACCACTTTCACTTTCCGGAAACGGCCCCGCAACGTCAATGGCTATCCTCTCCCATGGTGCACCAACATTGTACAATTTCAATGCACCTCTACTACGAGTATGAGGTCCTTTACAGCCGCACAACTTGTACATTTGCGACACCAGTCCTCGACATCGTCACGACAGTGGACCCAGTAAAACCGTTCTCGGATCTTCAGTAGAGTTCGTTTAACTCCCAGGTGGCCTCCTGAACAACCATTATGGTACAGCTGTAGAACATCCGGTACTTTAGCTTTAGGGACAACCATTTGCAAATGACAACTGTCTCCCGACCATTTTCCCATTTACGGCACAAGACTCCATTCTGAATCAGCAAGCTGTCCCATTGGGCCCAATAGCTGTGGTCGAACTCATCGCTGAAACGTCACTCCACTTGGGCTTAGGAGCACTGGCCTTCATCCATTCTAGAATCGGCTTGATGTCCGAATCTTCCTGCTGTGCATGTCGTAGGCTGTCTTTCCACTCATTGTTGAGCTGGTCTGTCATAAGCATCCTCACAGATACCACTTCCTTACCCTCTTGCCTAGTACAATGCTTGCAATCTTCAGGACAAGGTCTTCTTGACAATGCATCTGCGTTGCCATGAGATTTCCGCTGCGATGTTCGATCACAAAGTCGTATTCCTGTAGTAGCTCAATCCATCTCGCAACTTGTCCTTCTGGATTTTGAACTGCAATAGCCATTTCAGTGCAGCATGGTCAGTTCGTAAGTGAAATTTCCGCCCCAGAAGATATTTGCTAAAATGCTGCAACGACTTTACCACAGCAAGCAATTCTCGCCTTGTGACACAATAGTTCCTTTCCGGCTTTGACAACGACTTGCTGAAGTATGCTATCACAACCTCTTGATCACCATTCCTTTGAGACAACACACCGCCAAGTCCTATATCACTTGCGTCTGTGTCAACTATAAATTCCTTGCCCGCATCAGGGTACCCTAAAATAGGTGTTTTGCACAGACGGTCCTTGAGCTCCTGGAATGCGATATCGCAACTTTCATCCCAGCAGAAATGTCGCTTCTCCTCGGTTAGCTTGTGCAGAGGTTTGGCTATATCTGCAAAGTTCTTCACAAATCGCCGATAATAGGAGCACAATCCCAAAATGCTCTAACCTGCGTCTTGTCTTTTGGGACCGGCCAATCCTTGACAGCGGCAATTTTCTCGGATCCGTGCGGATACCTTCTTCCGACACTACATACCCCAAAAAGCTAACTTGCCGTTTGAATAGTGAACATTTCTTCGACTCAACTTGAGGTTGGCACTCTGAATCTTCATGAGCACGCGTTCCAGGTTTTGAAGGTGTTCCTCAAACGTACGGCCTACGATGATGATGTAGATGTAGACCAGACAGGCATCGCCAATTAACCCGGTAAGTACAAGCTCCATCAACCTTTCAAACGTTGCTGGAGCGTTGCACAATCCAAACGGCATAACTTTAAATTGCCACAGACCCTTTCCTGTCGAGAATGCAGTTTTCTCCTGTCCTTAGGGTCAATTTCAACCTGCCAGTAGCCACTTTTCAGGTCCAGTGTGCTAAACCACTTTACGCCTGTAAGCATGTCCAGCGTGTCATCAATTCTTGGCAAGCGATAGCTGTCCTTCTTTGTAACGTCGTTCAGACGGCGGTAGTCAACACAAAACCGCATGCTGCCATCCTTCTTCTTTACCAGCACCACAGGTGAACACCATGGACTAGATGAAGGTTCAATAACCCCATCCTTCACCATTCCCTCAATCATGGTTTCCACTTCCTTTTCACGTGCTACCGGCAATCTTCTTGGGCGCTGACGGATAGGCAATTCTTCTCCTGTGTTTATTTTGTGTTGAACTAAGCCAGTCTTTCCTATGTCAGCATCGTTTGACGAGAAAACATCGGCGTACTTGAGTAACAACTTCTTCGTCTTGACCACTTCATTCGGGAGAGAACGCTGCGACAGTCTTCTAAAAGTGTGGTCACCCTCGTTTGTGCATCCTTGCTGGGGGTCCCAGTCGATGGATATTGGCACCTACGCAACCAATCCACTTCCTCACAAGTACCAACCAGTGTGCCTTTTTCCATAATCTGTTCCTGATCACAAAGGTTCAGCACACGTACTCTTGAGATGTCGGTGGTTCTGACCAAGGTTCGAGCCACTTTCACGGAAGGTCATTGTCCACCCTTTCCACGAGTACACAACGATGAGCTTGCCCAGGATTCCGAGGAAGACTAACCGGCACAATCGTTTCCGATCTCGGCGGCAGAACAATCTTCTTAAGGCTGTACACATTCCCCGGTATCGCCCCTTCCACGAAAAGTTCTTCATGTCCACATTTCAAAACACCTTGCTTAACATCGATCTCACAACAATTCTTCCTCATGAAGTCTAGGCCCAGGATGCAGTCGTCCATTATATCAGCCACGATGACATTATGCAGGTAGATCATGTTGCCTAGCTTCAACTCCATCTCCTTCTCTCCACGGACGGGTATGCGCTGACCGGTGGCTGTTACCAAATTAATGCGCTCTCGGTTGTATGCGGAGTCCCCAAGGAACTGACTTATAAGTTGGGAACTGACAACCGTGCGAGAGGCTCCAGTGTCTATGGTCAGTTTACACGGCGTTCCGTTGACCTCGCCTTTGATGATTAGGCTGTTCCCATCATGGGTTTGTGAGATCGAAATCCTTGGGGCTCTTTTAACATCAGCCAGCACCCGCCCCACAGTCCTGGCTTTTACTCGTTTCCCTGCTGCTGCTGGGCGGTGCTGTTAGCCGCACTACCTCTCGAGATCGATCACCTCCCCTTTCTACAGTTCGCTTAGGGCAGCTGGATCGAAGATGGCCCCTTTCCCCACAGCCGTAGCACCTAGGGCTGTATCCTTTATTGTAGTCGCGAACTGCAGCTGCTGCAACCTCCCTGACGCGATGGGATCGATGATCCTGCCGTACGGCTTCCACCTCCAGTGCATGGGCTAACGCGTCCTTAAGCGTCTCGTGGTGCCCGAGCCTCACAGCAGCTCTGACTTCAAGGTCGCGGATGCCGTCGATGAATGTCTGCACCAGGTTCCTACAATGAGCGCAGGTACAGACTGGTATGCTTTTCGAACCAGCTTTTCCACCTCAAGGGCCCACTGCTGTAGGTTTTCGTTGCTGCGTTGCACGCGATCTTTGAGCTGCGCACGAAAGACGTGTTCCAGGTGAGCGTCGCCATATCTCGCCTCCATGCCTCAAGGAGCTGCTCGTAAGTCACTTCCTTACCGAGAGCTTCCAGAACAGTTAAGGCCTGGTCGCGCAGGCCTAGGGTGAGAGCAGTCATGGCCTGACTTTTATTCCAGCCGTTCGCCTTCATGACAGCCTCGAACTGGATTCTGTACGCCGACCAGGAAGAAGTCCCGTCGAACGGCGGCACTTTGAATCCACGTAGCGAAGGTGTTGTAGCTACCACGGAGCTGTAACTCCATCCCCAAGTTTGAGGTCGTCCAGCGTTTTCTTCACGTCAGCAATCACGTTGTCAACCCGATTGTTCACTTGGTTGATTCGGGTTTCAGCTTCCGACAGGCGGTTGTCATGTTGAGCAACCCTATCCTTCACCTCCTTATCTCTTTCCCGAAGGTAGCGTGAAGGTCCTTCATGAGGAGCATCTGCTCTTCCTGTTGGCGGACCTGTTCCTCCTGTCCACGCTGCAGCTGCTCTTCCAACCGACGGGCCTGTTCCTCCTGTCGGCGGGCCTGTTCCTCCTGTCGGCGGGCCTGTTCCTCCTGTCGGCGGGCCTGTTCCTCCTGTCGGCGGGCCTGTTCCTCCTGTCGGCGAGCCTGCTCCTGCAGCATCATCATCAGAGCACCTAAGTCAGGTGCTGCAGATGCAGGAGCTGCTGACGGGCCGGCCTCCGTGGTCGGCAGCTGGCCTCCGACGTTTGCGGCGTTGCATTACCAAATCGTCTCTGGTCCGTCTCTTGCTGGCGTTGACTTCGGGTACGGATACCCTCCGTGTCGTCCTTTGGTAAAATCGGCATGATCTGATCCCACTTCTGACACCAATTGTTACGAGCTTGGGGTTCGAGACAATTAAAAACTGCCGATTGAATTACCAAAATTGACACTTTAATTATACAACACTAATTACAACTTTAAACCACACTAATAACAAAATACAATTTTACTACAGATCGCTTAAGTTCGTAGTTGTATCGCTTCGAAGTCCTCGCTTGTATCGCCAATTCAATACTGCCTCGGTCGTGGTCTATACCGGCCTTATATAGCGCCTCCGACACTTTCCAGAACCTTCTACTGTGGAAACATCTAGAATGTTCGAGTACATATCGGTCCCGAAATTTCTAGAAAGATCTTGACTCTCCTAGTTCTGCTACTCGATACTAGAGGGCGCTAGTGGCTAGTGTTGCCATGTAAAAGACATTAATAGTGGCGCGCAACAATACTATGGTTATTAGTAAAATGGATTAAGTATATTTAAATTTTTAAGGCATGCTAATAATGTTTATAGTAGACGTATTCCGATCCAGTTCTTTCTGATCTGGCGTCGCGAAGAGACGTTGCATCTTTTTGCATTTTCATCGCATTTACTATGGGTAGTTCTCCGAGGAATCGCTGAAATCGCTGAAGGATCGCATTAATTCCAGCCGCCAATTGCAACGTGTAAGTTTCAACATCACACGTTGCAACATAATTCTCAATAAAATCCACACGATTTGAAAGTTTAGCGGTTAGTGCTACCACCGTAGGATTTTCCAGAAAAGTTCTTCAAGGTTTCGCACAATCATGCTAGAAAGATCCAAATCCAATCCATATGGAATCTACTGTCATCAACAATTTTAGCGGATCATAAGTCCTGATTTAATCGATTAAATATAACAGTACTTATTTCTAATCGATTATTGGAGACTTCGTGTAAATTTTTTTTTCATAAATTGAATATTTTTGTAAAAAGTTACATTCCTATAGAAATGTCTTTCACATCATTCAACGTTTTTCGAAAATCGCTATGCTACTCATAATTATTAATTTAATTCAAAACCACTAACCTCTATATGTGTATATATATATATATATATATATATATACAAGCGAGGTATATGCAGTACAAAACTCATTTATTGCATGTCACAAAGTATAAAGTTGTTACTGTACAGGCGTAGCATTTTAAGACAGTTTAAATTTTAAATGTTAATTAATATATAATTAAATTAAATTACAATTTTTATACTACCCAATCAATAGATTATTATTAATCAATTTATAAAATGTGAAACTAAATAATACACACACATTTATTTTAAAAATAAATTTCAATAAATATTATATCTCAACTATTGATCATTCGTCATTCATGTGAATAAGATAAAAATATACTGTTTACCTAACACCTAACATGGTGATGGACGATAAGGTGTTATTCTAACACCTTAATATCCATCAGCAACCAGTCTACTGCATAGGAGTGTTTCACTTTCAAATTTGACACAGCTCCCAATTGGCTTTTTGAATAATTTACGATTTAAGAAGTCTTTTCTAAATTTCCCCAGACTACATTTCGGTCACGGCGGCTAATCTTAACTAGAGACTAATAGCCATCTGCGCAGTATTATATGCACAAGTGTACACGCAAGCACAGGTTCACTCTATTCCTTCACACTCATAGTCCGATAGGACGGCAATCCTACACAAACGAACAGAGATCAGTCGCAGGAACTATTTATGTGCTTTTCGAGGCACTGGGTTGAAATACCGCCAGCTTCCTGGCTCCGAATTTTGACAGAAAAACTCAACAACTAGTTTTGGCCTTACCCGGGGTTCGAACACGGGGCCACACGTTCAGCAGTCGCGATTACGACCACGAGACTAACGAGACAGTCAATTAAAATAAAACACGGGTAAAAATTTATAAATTTAAAATGCATCATAAGAGATTGTCATTTTACAATCTCTTGGATGCCACCACGGTAGTTACCAACAGGGGAGCATGGAGTCCCAGAGTGAAGAGTTCGAGTTTGGAGTTAACGATAAACATCGGTTTCTGCTGGTTCGTGATGATTCTTGTACTATTATTTATTCTGTGGTGATGACTGACTAATGACTATCTCGGTCCTTATCTTACACACGCGAACGTGATAAAATTAGACGAAACGACGAAATTTCTCGAATGCTATCGCGTTTCCTTAAACGTCAAACTCGCAGTAGGCACCCGAGATTTAAAGCCACTATCATTAGCACTAAATGATAAAAACAAAATCGAGTTCCACGTCAATTTGTGGATTTGCTTAAAATTTTAAAATCACTTACTTGATGGATTTTCACGAGGTCATCAGTCGTCACCGTGATGTAAAGAATTTCTTAATGTACGATTTTATATTTTTGTTATTTTGCATATTTTATTTAAGTTCAGTAGAGAAATGTAAGCGTTATTGATGAAGTCATAAAAGATGAAGATAACGCCACACTAATGAATCGTACCAGTCCAAAGCCGGCGCGTGTCACTGGTGTAAACACATTATAGTACTCGTAAGTATTTAATATTAGCTGTTGGCGTTGGTATTCATACCTATACTGTAGTAAATTTACTACATTTTCCGATAACCATCAAATTTGGCATAAATTAGTAACTAGATAAGTCAATGTAATGATATATTTATCACGGATATCGATAAGACAGTTACTGAACTATATTATGACACTGTGTAGTATACACGTGGTAGAGCCATGCTGCAGTAATTGTATAGTTGTAGCACGAATGGATCGGCTCGACCGGGGAAGGACAACGCTCTCACAGAATACCAGCGCAAAATAGGAGCTTAATCCTGCTGTGTTTCGTATGGTGAGTGTAGAGAACCGGAGACTTTTTTTTCTGGAAAAGATCTTAGTCCTCACGGGTGACAACGCATCAGCCTTTTGATTCGCAAACGAGGATTGATGTAGATGTCTATGGGCCACAGCAACCACTTACCATCAGGTGGACTGTGTGCTCGCTTGTCACCCTTATCCTATAAAAAAATATACCTAATAATTGACCATTTGTTCGGGTAACGTTATTACGTACTTTATGAAATTTAGAATTGAAGCTGTAGTAGCTCAAGAGCGAAGCCCTCGTCGTAAATTTCACAGAATACACGGGAATACTGAGTTTGATTTCCACCGGCACCATTTATAGAGATTTTTTAAGGAAGAGGGGCAAACGATGCAGCTTATTTATGATCAAGTGTGATCATAAGTGACAAGTGCCGCCCATTAACAAGTACCACACCAGGAGAATTGCAAGTGCATTGCCGTCCTTTTAGAAAGGAGTAAGCCTTAGAGTATTTATAATAGTTTGCTTATAAATACTCTAAGGCGTAAGCTCATTTCTTGAAGGTCTATTAGTAGCCGATTCCACAAAGAAGTCGCGAGAGGAAGAAAATCCTTAGTAAACCCATATCCAGATGGTGTGGATGATATCGTAGATTTTGCGGTAGTGAAATTTTGCCGCAATAATTAACCCGAACTATTCCTTTGAGCACATCGTGGTAAATGCGACAGAAAATGGGGAAAAAAAGGGATGCAACATCTCTTCGCAGCCCCAGTGATCCAGCCGATCAGAAAGAATTCGGTTGTCGACCTTTCGGGTCGCTCTTCACTGGATGCGGTCAAGGAAAAGGAGCTGGCACTAGGATGCCATGGCCCAGAGATAAGAACAGAAAATAAAGGAAAGAAAGAGATATTTATTTGACCATTTCTTACAATTTATGATGGGTACAACTGCAACTTTAAGTGCTGATTTACCACGTGCTCGGTGGTGAAGGAAACATCGTCAATTAGTTCACAATTCCGTTTCGAAACCATTTAATGAACGGAATTTTTAAATCGATTTCCAAAGGTTTGTTCTTTTTTAAGTAT
Source organism: Parnassius orleans (assembly GCA_029286625.1). Classification (NCBI taxonomy): domain Eukaryota; kingdom Metazoa; phylum Arthropoda; class Insecta; order Lepidoptera; family Papilionidae; genus Parnassius; species Parnassius orleans. The sequence goes on along the minus strand of JAGSMP010000423.1, from coordinate 297,314 downwards.
CTGAATGACAAATGGTAAAAAATAATAAAATAAAACCCACATTATCTTAGTGAACAGGCTACAGCCGATCAAAAGGACACTGCTGAACATAGGCCTTCCCCATAGATTATCTCATAGGGGATATTTGACATGGCGGTAGAAATACGTAAGAGGATGGTGGATGGTACCTACCGAGACGGACTCTTGGGCTGAAAAGGAGTCCTACCACCTAGTAAATAGGTAGAAAATAGTTATAAATGTAATTATTATTTGTTTTATTATTCGAATGTCAGACAGATAAGTCTCATAGAGTTATTTGTACTCATACGATTGTCATTAATGACATGATGACTATGTATCATGACACCAGGTAAACCTTAGAAAACATAAAGCACCCAGGTAAACATAATGTCAAAACAATTTTAACGTTATTATATTTTATTTGACCAATTTATTGTTACTAATGTAAATGTATTTCACAGGTAGATAAGAGAGCTTGTTATTTTCCCAGTATTCCAGCGTGGAAAAGTCATTAGCAACCAACAACATGCTTCTGGGTGCATATGTGTGTATGTATCTAAGTGCGTGTTTTCACAATAAGTTGAACATGGTTTCGTCGTCACTTGAAATCATTGAGCTATTATGTACTAGTACGTAAGTATATATTACTTCAATTCTTGAAATGTACGTAGTTTTCTGTCTTTAGTATTTTTTTTGTTAGTCTGAACTTTCAAAATAATTATCGCGTTGCGACCTTTAATCGTGGCTTGTGCAAATAAATATACTCGTATCCCTGAAAAAGCTTCGTAGGTGGGCGGCAGCATCATCATGATAACCTCTAATTAAATTTAAAAAAAACTGCGGTTGACAATGACAACCCGCTTGTCAAGGTTAGCAAACTATGGTAAATATTCCGCGGCATCATGTGACACGACATTGCAGTATCAATGTCAAAATTTTTCACTTCTCATAACATTGTAATTGTAACTCTGAAACAAGTTAGTTAATTTGGAATTTCAATTTAATCGACTTAGTCATTGTAAACAGGTTTTACTTCACTTTTCAATGAAACGGGTTTTTAATTACCTACCAAAAAAAAAAGTTTGTAGAATTGAGTAAACCATTGTGTTGTCAATCATTTACGGAGCTTACTTAAAGAAGTCTAAAACTTTAATTTTCAACATGATGTTCGTTTATTTATAAAATTGAAGGGCTAAACGAATTTACAGTCCACCTGCTGTTAAGTGGCTACTACTGTACATGGATCATGGACACTTGAAACCAACCTCAAATAAAGAAGAGAAAGCTGCAAATGCATTGTCATCTCTAAGCACTAAGATGCAATACCTCACAGCCTCTATTATGCTGGCTTTCTATACTCTTTAAAACGTAACACAGCAGGGCAAGCATGCTATTTGGTGGCGAAATCAGAAGAGGGTAGTATCTACTCTGACGAGCTCTTAGGCAAAAAAGGTCCTACCGTTTTTTAAATGTTTTAAGAAGTAATATAATCTGTTTCACAGCCAACTGCTGCAGTGGTTTCTTAACCTCCCTCTTATTCCTGTCCCTATTACAATACAATACAACACAATAACTTTTCAGGTATCAAGGACTTAAAAATGAAGAACATTGGCCCATAGCAATATACAGTATATATTGCTATGGACCAATTTTTTTTATAGGAGGGGCAAACGAGCATACGAGTCACCTGATGGTAAGTGACTACCGCCACCCATGACCAACTGCAACACCCGGGGAAGCTCTTTTCTTGAAGGTCCCTAAGTCGTATCGGTTCGGAAAAATCGCCGGTGGTAAACTATTCCACAGAGAGGACGTACGAGGAAGAAAACTCCTAGTAAAACGTACAGTGGTGGACCGCCAAGCATCCAGATGGTGTGGGTGGTATCGGGAGTTTGCCGCGATGTGTGTTCGTGAAATTTGGCAGCTGGAATTAATCTGAACAATTCCTCAGAGCACTCCCCGTGGTGGATGGGAAAGAAAATGCAAAGGGATGCAACATCTCTTCGCAGCGCCAGTGAATTGAGCCGATCGGAGAGGACTCGGTCGTCAACGATTCGAGCCGCTTTGCGCTGGATGCGGTCAAGTGAAATGGCAACAGTATTCCATGTAAGGGCGAACCTGCGCGTTGTAAAATTGCAGGCTGTGTGCCGGCATGAAATACTGTCCCGCTCTGTTGAGCACGCCAAGCTTTTTGGAGGTCAATTTGGCCATAGTTTTGAAAGTGTGTGTTTTACACACACACTCAATACACTCTTAAATGTTTCTTGTTTTTTTTATAAAAGGGTTTCAGGTTCTCTACACTCACTTATTCACTGGTCGATCCGACCCATTAGTGCAACCATAATGCAGTTGCAGCGTGGCTCTACTGTACAGCTGTTTAAATAGCATACTTGATGAAGTAATTATTTTATGCTAATCAAAATAAATCGCTCGTGTTTACCGTTCTCCGGAAACTAAACTTGTGTATTCGCGGGTACAAAATAAGAGCAAATATTGCTCAAAGATCAACGTGGAGCAAGAAAAGAGAGTAGTGGTCTATAATTATATTATAGTAAACCTTATCCCACGCTATGAAAAAATGTGTAGAGGACACCAAGCTCACATGTTGACTAATTTGCAATTGTATTTTATTTCCAACATATTTTTCTTAAATAATAAATGTATTCTTGTGTGTCAATATAAATATGTGGATATTGTGAATGTTTTAATTTTTGTAACTATTTCTGTTTCTGACCAGCTAGGGCGCCGAGACAAAATACTAAACCTGTTAGTGCGCCACGAACTGAAAAAGTTTGGTCTAGTCTGTTGGACCGAATTTTGGTCTCGGCAGACAGTCTAAATAGATACTAGCAATGAACGTGTAGTGGCGGTGTAAAAATATCCACTACCCCATATCGTCCCGTGGGTGTCGTAAGAGGCGACAGAGGGAAACTGAAACAGGAGATGGACAGCAGCATCTTCCTGATAATAAAAAGTTAAAGTTACAGCCTATATACGTCCCACTGCTGGGCACAGGCCTCCTCTCATTTCTGAGAGGGTTTTAGGGCAAGGAAATGTCCGCCGCGCTGCCCCAATGCGTGTTGGCGAACTTCACAAGTCTTCGAAATATTTTTTTTTTCTTATTTCTCAGACATGCAGGTTTCCTCACGATGTTTTCCTTCACCGCCGAGCACGTGGTAAATCAGCACTTAAAATTGCAATTAACAATTTCATTGGTGCCGGCGGGGTCGATCCCGGGTTGCTCGCGTACTGTGAAATTTACAGCGAGCGTTAACCATCTGAGCTACCACGGCTCTTCCTGATAATAACTGAAAATAATAAAAAACTGCGGTTGCCGATCCGCCTGCCAAGCGTGGCAACTAAGGCAAAATCCTCCCTATGAGGCAATCTATGATAGGAGATATATGGAGAGGCCTATGTTCAGCAGTGGACTTTTATAGGCTGTAATGAATGAAAAAAAATCTGCGCAGGAGAGGACTATAGTGTCCAAGTGTATACGCAACCACAAGTGCACTCTCTATTCGTTCGCTCTTATAGTACGATGGGACGGCAATCCGACACCGCCGGAGAGAAATCAGGACCAATATCCTTACGCGTTTTCCGAGGCACGGGGGGTGAAACTCCACCAACTTTCTGACTCCGGCCTTCTGCTGAGAATTTCTTGACAGAAAATCCCAATAGGTGATTGTAGCCCAACCCGAGATTCGAACCCAGGAACACATGATCAGCAACCGCGTTTATGACCACTAGACCAACGAGGCAGTCTTTTTTATACATTCGTATTTACATCCACAGGTGGTTGTGTCTTGTTTGACTTCTGTACAGATATAAACTACAGTGCAAGTTATCTTCTTGTTTACTTTAGATAATAACTAGAGATGAGAAATGTTTTAACGTTTATTTTTACGTTAGAGCTACGCTACACCTACAGCCGTATTATAGTTGTAGCACGAATGGTACGTCTCGACCGGGCGAGGACCACGCTAATTGCTAATTTTTTATGTACATTGTAACTTATTTTAATTAACTTCAAGTATTAATAATGATTTCACGAACACTACACATTTAAATAAAACTAGTTTTACGGATTTTATCGCGTATATTAACTTATTTTATATTCCCGAACTTCAAATATTAAATTATTTTTAAAGCACAATTTGGCGGAAATATACCAGCTGAATTTAAGTAGATTTGTACGTGGTAGAGCCATGCTGTAGCTATGTTAGTAGTATAGTTGTAGCGCGAATGGGTCGGCTCGACTGGGAAGGACCACGCTCTCACAGAATACCAGCGTAAAATAGCAGCTTAACACTGCTGTGTTTCGTATGGTGAGTGTAGAGAACCGAGAGCCATTTTACTGAAACAGGGCATTCCATCTTAGTCCTCACGGGTGACAACGCATCTGCATTTTGATTCTTAATTGAGAATAAATGTAGGTGTCTATGGGCCACAGTACCCACTTACCATGAGGTGGACTGTGCGCTCGTTTGTCACCCTACGCTATAAAAAGGGTCTCCGGTTCTCGTGACTCCCAAAACACAGCAGTATTATGCTGCTATTTCTCGTTGATTTTTCGTGCGAGTATGGTCCTGTCCTAGTTGATTTGACCTATTCATGCTGCATTTTGATTCGTAGTTGAGGATAGATGTAGATGTCTAAGGGCCACAGCAACTACTTAACATCAAGTGGACTGTGTGCCCGTTTGTCACCCTTATCCTATATAAAAAAAAGATTTCATAGTGACCTTTACACGATATATTTTAAATTATACAACGATATTACGAAATTCCGCATTATTTGACTACGTTTTTGTTGTAATGTTGTTTCCGTTATAATTATTCGTTTATGAGTAGATTTATAATTAATATAAAAATTAAAACAACTCACATTGAATAAAACAATTTTTTTACGGATTTTATCGCGTTTAATTTACTATTTTAATTCCCGACGTTTCGGGTGCTTTACAGCAACCCATGGTCACGTATAGGAAAAAGACCCATACCAACCGATATTTAAATGGTGAATCGCACCATCATCCATCACAGTTAGCTACCGTGGGAAAATCTTTGTTTCAGAGAGCACAAGGGATCTGTGACAGAAAACATCTGGCCGCCGAGCTTCAGCACGTCGAGCAAGTATTGCAAGACAACAAGCTTCGGGTCCCGCGCCTACGTCACAGTGACCGAGTGAAGCCGGCCACAGTCGAGCGTATGCCTGTGGTACTACCCTATGTCAGAGGAGTCACAGACAAGGTTGGCTACATTTTGGAAGGGAGCTTCTATTAAAACATACTTCAAGCCGCCGTAGAAGATTAGTCAATTTTTACCATCCGTTAAGTGTAATATACCTCTACAAAATGCAGGAGTGTACAAGCTTGATTGCGAATGTGGTCTCTCTTACATAAGACAAACAAAAATATCCATTAAAACTCGCGTGAAAGAACATATAGCTGACGTGAAGCACCTACGCTCTGGGAAGTCTGCAGTATGTGAACATGTTCAAGATCTTCCCCGCCATTACATCAGATTTGATAGACCACAAATCCTCGCAAAAAAACACCGATCTCTACCAAGGATGATACGCGAGGCTATTGAAATTTAAAACATCCTAATTTCAATAGAGAAGATGGATGGGTGCTGCCATCTGCTTGGGATCCTATAATTAACAAAATTAAATCCAAACCCAAGCATACCACTGCAAGACTTCAAGATACTGTAAGCTCATTCTGCGTAGATCGAACCAAAAATTAATATTAAAAAACTGAAGGTAGCCGGGCTAACTGTGACATCGGGACGTCAAACATCTCAGTCCCCCCCGTGACCATGGGTTGCTGTAAAGCACCTGAAACGTCGGGAGTTAAAATAGTAAATTAAACGCGATAAAATCCGTAAAAAAATAGTTTTATTCAATGTGTAGTGTTCGCGTAAAAATAAGAAATCATTATAAAACAACTCACGTTAAATATTTAGTCAGAATCAGAATGTCCGTTATTTGCAATGATCAACACATGGCCACATTTAGAGACACAATTAAAAGTACTTATATTTTTTATCACGACAAACTCGCACAGTCACAGTACATTAAAGCTACTACTTTGATTTCGGTATGAGTACGTGTTCGCGGCAACAAATAACGTAGTGTACTGGTTTTGTTCACTGTAGGCTGTTTACCAATGCAATTATGGCGTGCGACATTTTTCTTAAATTCATGTAGCAAACCATGTTCAATCATCAATTTCCGACTTCCAAAAATAGGAGATTCTCAATTCTACTGCAATTCTTTTTAGGGTTCCGTATCACAAAAGGATTTTTTTTATAAAATAAGTGTGACACACGAGCACACAGTCCACCTGATGGTAAGTGGATGCTGTGGCCCATATACACCTACATATTATATTCTCGATTAAGATTTAAAATATGGATGCATTGTCACCCCTGAGGCTTTTGCCACTTTCTGTAATGTTAGTGCGTCAAATTCGGCTGTACTCGGCTAATTTTATACAAAAAATGTATAAAATTGAAGTGACAAACGCACTTAAAGTTCACCTGATCAAGCGTACACCTACAGTCAACTTTAAACAAAGATTTTTTTTATAGGATATGGGATACAAACGAGCACACAGTGCACCTGATGGTAAGTGGATGCTGTGGCCCATAAACATCTAAATCTATCCTAGATTACGAATCAAAATGCAGATGCGTTGTCACCCGTGAGGACTAAGATGGAATGCCTCGTTTCCAGTAAAAAGGGTCTCCGGTTCTCTACACTCGCCATACGAAACACAGCAACGTTAAGCTGCTATTTTAAGCTGGTATTCTGTGAGAGCGTGGTCCTTCCCCGGTTGAGTTGACCCATTCGTGCTTCAACTACACCAGTAATATAGCTGCTGCAGATGCGTTGTCACCTCTGAAGACCAAGATAGAATGCCTCAAAGCCTGTTAATATACTGGCTACCCATGAAAAGAAATAGGAAAGAAGGTGTTACTTACAGGCGGATTCCTAGATAACTTATCTAATCTGTGTTTCTAGGCAGAAAAGGAGTTCTACCACTTTGTATATACAAGTACATCGAAATGTGTCATTTCGTGCTGTTAGCTAGTCGACTTTTACAGCTTCATCGGACTCAGGGCTACATATAATGGTGGACTGATGCTGCTGATGATGATGGTGACGATGATACCGATTATATCCGAAAGTTAGTTTTCAGCGACATTTGGGGGGTTCGGAGCCGAGCGGAACCGGTAGAGGGCTCTCCGGACAACCGGTCGCGACATTTGGAGTCGGAACGTAAGTAGCTCTTTTAGCTGGCTTAGGTTGTGTCACAGCGCTCTCAAAACAGCGCTGAGATATTTGCTTGAGATTGTCGAAAGTTAGTTTTCAGCGACATCTGGGGGAATTACGATGATACCATCGGGCTCCGGTGACTCTGCGAATGAAAGTAATTTGGACGACTGGAGGTCGTGCAAACTATATTTGTGCACGTGCGCGAAGGTTAAGTATGCTTTGAAGAGATGGAGATTATGTCTTAAGGACAGTTTGCTCTTACTGTTAACTAGCGGACACCCCTGAGGACTAAGGTAGAATGTCTTGTTACCAGAAAAAAAGGGTCTTCGGTTCTTTACACTCATCAAACGGAACACCGCAGCATTAAGCTATTATTTCACACTAATATTCTGTGAGTGGGTGGTCCTTCCCTGGTCGGGCCGATTCATTCGTGATACAACCATAACATAGCTGCACCAAGGCTGTACCACGTATAAACAGATTTACCTTTTCGTTAGAGCAATGTTCGGTGTTACCTTACATTTAATTTTTGAATTTTAAGTAAATATTTTGGTGAAAGTGCGTACTTATCAAACTGCTTTTACTGTTATACGTAGCTTTATGTAATAGATTAATAGTATCTTCGATAATTTACGGCATTCGTACATTATAATATGTTTTACGCGATATCGCCGTCAATAATTGTGTCACTACTCCACTTAATTTTGATCTTATAGGTTTTAGTGTCGCTTTTTGCTTTATTGTGAAACGTTTACCTTTTATTAAATACATTGTATGATACACCAACTACGGTGTTAATATAAATAATAACAATAAAATAAAATTTTGCGTAAAGAAATCTAGTTTTATTTCTCAAAAATTGACTTACAGGTAACTTAATAAAAAAATCACAACCAAACAATAAAAGTCAATAAAAATAATTACGTACCTACATGTTGTTCTAATACTACGCTTTTAAAGTTTTCATACATACATTTAATTATCCTTTATAAGAATTGTTCGGTTTGTACACAGGTATCTACTATCTACTCTTATCTACTGATAGCAGTCATTTCTGACGAAGTGAAAGAAAAATTATAACATGTGACTATGAGAAAACGTAATTACATAGAAAATATAACAAATGTCATAGAGGAGATCAAGGCTATAACCCATTAAAATATCTACTCTGTAGTGGCGGTGTAAAAATATCCACAACCCCATATAGTCCCGTGGATGTCAGAGGAAAAAAAACCAGGAGACCCACCTACCGGGCGGTGCAAATGTGGCAACTGTACCACTTATGAGGCAATCTTTGGGGAAGCCTGTACTCAGCAGTGGACTTTGATAGGCTGTAATGGTGATGATGAAAATCTCTTCAGAAATTTTCGATGATTTTCTTTTTCTTGTTCCACTATTCTACTTGCGCTGTGCTTACCTACAGTTCTATATAATTGGCCTATTGTTTATGCCCAAGGTATTATTGAATATTATTTTGTAAAAAGCATGCTTAGATAATGTCTTATTTTCAAACCTCTTATAATTGATATTTCGGTTTGTGTTAGTCAATTATTCAATAGCCTTAAAAATCGTTTGCATTTTCTATCGCATTTATCACGGGGAGTGCTCTGTGAAGTTGTTCCGATTAATTCCAGCCGCCAAATTTCACTAAGGCACATCGCGACAAAACTCACGTTCAATCCACATCATTTGGATGCTTGGCGGTCCACTACCATGCGATTTACTAGGAGTTTTCTTCCTCGCACGACTTCTTTGTGGAATTGTTTACAACCGGCGATTTTTCCGGACCGATACGACTTAGGGACCTTCAAGAAACGAGCTTACCTTACTACTTTTTAAAAAAACGGCAACGCACCTACAATTACATACATTGAGCCACATGCTCGTTTGAAAAATTACATGTCGGCTCTACTTACTAAGAAATTATATCTGAGCATTTTAAACAGCATCTATATTTATTAGGCTTCTTAATTTTTTTAGGAGCAACAACTTTATGGCTTAATGAAGCAGATATCTATGCAAATCCAATCAATTTTACGCGGTTGGTTTTTTTAATGACTGTTTAATTACCATAAGACTTGTTTTAAGAGCGGTGTCAGCTGCTACACGTCATTGCACTTTTGTTATAATTCAAGTATGTATAATCTATGGATCGCACGAGCACGACAAGGCCACTTAGTTCTGTGTGCGAGGATTTCGTAAAAGGCGCCGGCGTATAAGGAAAAGTCAAAAACATAACGGTTACCTAACTATTTCGTTTCCAATATAGAGACAGACAGGAAGGTCAAACGTTTAAGCCGTGGACGATTATGGTAAATCCTTTTTACAAAGGGAGAGGCCCACGTCCAATAAGGGTCCAGTTTTACAGGTGTGGTAAAAGATTGTAGTAGAGACGCAGTTTTAGGCTCAGCTAACTTTTTTTTAAATGTTATCTCCACACTAGTATATTCTCCTATATCTTGGGAGGCAGTTTACATATATAAATTTCACAGGGACAAAAAACCAGACCCGGGACAATAGGGTATTTTACACCATGTAAAAAAATTAAAAAATATATTTATGATAGATTTTGTAAAAAGTAAAGGAGAAATATTGATTTCTATTTATAAAAATGCATTATAAATTTTATATTTCAATTTTAAGAATAATATTTTTTATATGTGCCTCAAATCTGCAAAACGCTGTCCGCCATATTAGATACCGTCGTGACGTCACTGGTGAAGAGAACTAGCTAATGTGCTGTGTTATTTCGAAATTTTTCAAGTTATCATTATGATTGTTGAGTTTTATTCCAAATTTTATTGAAAAGGCATCATGGTAGACGGATTCGTAAAAGCAGAAAGTACTTATTTTTCTATTCTATTAATCATGATCATTATCTTATATTGTGTGTAATTTTCCATGTCATTTTCCAGCTAAAGCATGCAATAATCTTTATGACATTTGAAATCAAAGCGAGCTTTTAGCACTAATGTTATAGATATTATAATATAAGCTTTGGTGAGAAAAACTTTTTGTTATATTTTTGGAACAAACTATGTGATTATTCCCATATAATAGCAGAAAACACGAATTAAGTAAAGCTCTGCACTGCACTTGCAAGGGCTGTCAAAATGACCCACAAAGGGCGGGACAGACGAGCGATTAACCTAATCTATTACAAAATTTGACTTGCAATAGGTCATGCACCTATCATGTCATGATGTTTTGTTTTGTATAAACGATAGTTGAATATAAGTCATCAAAGTGATCTTCACAGAAGTATAGTTTAGATTTTGTAGACAATGCCTTCGGGTCTCTTCTTGCCAGTTTTAACCAAGCATTTCTCATATTTAAATCAGTTGGCACTTGAATCCATAACTTCCTCGGCGTTCTTATGCTGGTAATTATTATGAATTTTGCATTCAGACACAACACAACAATGATATAGATGATAACTCATTATTAAACATCCAAAAGTATCCTATTCCTTTGCAAAATAGGCAAAATTCTAGGACAGTGACGTCACGAGTTGAACAGCATGGCGGCTATCGTTTTCACGTGAAAATTTAAAACGATAGATTAAAAGTAATTTTTATGGCACTATTCGGTTTAAAAAAATATATATAAAATTATAGTGGTTCATTATCACTCTAGGATTAATTTAAAACACTTTTTGAAAATGGGTGTAATACCCTATTATTTATAGGCCATACAAATACTTGTTCCGTGCGGGATTCATACCCGCGACCTTTAGCGCTGCAACTCATTGCTAAGCTACTGCGCCACGAAGCCGTCAATCTTCGACAACTAATTTAGCGAGGTTCTTAACCGGGAATGTAGTGAAAGTATTAAAATATCTGATGCATGTGACCGAAAACAGCGTTTCATATGCAAGGCTTTATAGAGAAGTAAGAATAATAAAGGATCACACTCCACCTGATTGTTAATGGATGATGTGGTCCATAGACACCAACATCTATCCTAGATTAAGAATCAACATGCGTAGCCACGTTACCATTAGAGCCACGCTGCAACTATACTATGGTTGTAGCACGAATGGGTCGGCTCGACCGGGGTAGGATCACGCTCTTACAGAATACCATCGTAAAATAGCAGCTTAATGCTGCTGTGTTTTGTATGGTGAGTGTAGAGAACCGGAGACCCTTTTTACTGGAAACGAGGCATTCCATCTTAGTCCTCAGGGGTGACAACGCATCTGCATTTTGATTCTTAATTGAGGATAAATGTAGGTGTCTATGGGCCACAGTACCCACTTACCATGAGGTGGACTGTGTGCTCGTTTGTCACCATACGCTATAAAAAAAGGGTCTCCGGTTCTCGTCACTCACCATAAACACAGCAGTATTATGCTGCTATTTCACGTTGATTTTTCGTGCGAGTATGGTCCTGTCCTAGTTGATTTGACCTATTCATGCTGCATTCTGCCTGCAGCCATAATACACTGCAGCGTGGCAGCGTGGCTCTACCACGTACAAATCTACGTGAAACAAGTTGTAAAGAGGCGACTATGGGAAATGCCAGAAAAATCTTATGGCTTCCGAAAAATGGTAGTATGACCATCATGTTTACGACGGACGTAAAATACTTGGATGCCGCGATCGCGTATCCGCTTGGCAAGTAAGGCCATATATACACATCGTCTAGGTAGACCATAATATGGTCTACGTAGACGATGTGTATTACGATGGTACGGAACCCTTCATGCGCGAGTCCGACTCGCAGTTATTTTATTTAATTTCAACAGTTCGTTGCGGTGAAAATTTTAGAGCAACTAATTTTTAAACTTGGTACCTAATTAGCACCTAAAAAGCCCCTAATTTGGGCTTTTTCTAAAAGCAATTTTGATTCTATTCTGATTTTCAGAAAACCTGAATTTTGCATCTGCTTTGTTCTGAATAACGACTTTATTTTTATTAGGGGCGCCTTGTCATTGCCTTTACTTGCAGCACCTAATTATCACTTAATTCCTTGCTATTCATATTTATCGTATATCTAATAACTTAATTGCGTTGCTAGCGATACGTTTTGCTAGCAACGCAAATTTTAACAGTTCGTTGTGGTGAAAATTTTAGAGCACCTAATTTTTAAACTTGGCACCTAATTAGCACCTAAAAGCCCCTAATTGTGGGTTTTTCTAAATGCAAATTCCTGACTTTGCGTTGCTGGCGAGACACAGCTTAGGAAACCCATCTGAAAAATGAACAACAAACTTTGAGACTATAGGAAGTCTCTGAAAATTCTTCCCTATGCTAAATTAGGTTGGTCTTAGACTCTTAAATATCAAATTATTACCTACTAGCGGTCGCCCGCGGCTCCGCCCGCGTGGATGTCGGTTACCGCTGCAAAAAGCCTACCAGGAAAGACACGGTCAGCAAACAAAATGATTCCCAGGTCAATTCACAGACACCGACACTAACATCGACGAAGCAGTCTCACTATCCGCAGGCTGAACAGATTTTCTTTCTGTGGATGTTATTAAGTCCAGGTGCAACCTGTTGTTTTAGGATAGAAAACTTAAGCTATTATTGTAGAGCTTCTTTATACACAACATTTGACGTTATATTATTTTCTGGTAACAAAAATACATGATGGGGCCCCGACCCGTGATAGAGCAACGTAAAGTTGCCCATGCGTAAAACATTCTTTTCGTAAATCAATTCCTACTAATTTGAATGTTTGGCCTGGATTTGTTTATCGTGGTGCGAAAGAAATTTTACTGGAAATGGAGCCTTTTGAAGGGTATAGGCAAATCAGTAGGGATCATGGGTATTCTTGGTATATGAGCTAATTCACCAGCTGCAGGGCCGGTGATAATCTTCGCAACTATTAAATTATCTTTTAGCTCCTTTATAAGAGTCTCGTGCCATTACACATGTTGGGGGTCTTAAATTTCTGAGAAGCATTATCGGCGTGCCAATTTTTAACGACAGTTCATGAGGTGGAAGCCCAGCAGGGTTCAGAGAATTAAAATTCCTGGGGTAGTGCACTGCGTCCTCGATGTTAGTGACGGTGTCTATGGATTTATAGCACTAACTTCACCGGTACTTTCTGCATAATTAAATTGTTTATTTCGTTGACTGTTTCATTCCTGGGAGAAACTATTGCTCTACAACACAGCCAACGAAAATCATTTTGATGTAAGTTTTCGATGTCAGGATATATAGCATCTATCAGACTATCTAAATTATAGACTATTTGCCCTAGAGACTCATCCAAAGTAACCATAATCGGTGCCCAAATTTAAAGATGGAAAAATTCCTTCTCCCAGTTTCAGCAGCTGTTGTGGAAAATTGCTATGCGTATTTCCATGTAGATGAGCTCTCATATTAGTACGTAAATTCAAATGTTGAACAGATGTCCAAAGGTGAGACGATTTTAAACATGCCTTCATAATATCTGCTCGCGTACCTCTGTTGACGACAGGAAGCGTTTGTCGGAAATCACAGCAAATACAAAAGTGATACCACCCATGACATTAGCAGAGCTTCGGAGGTCTTTTAAAGTACGGTCCGGCCTCCACATGAGCTCTATGACTCATGGTGCATTCATCCCATATTACCAACGACGCGTCTTGCAGCAACTTACCAGAGGCCCATTTTCCGAATAGAGCACGTAGACCGTTGATCTAAAGATACGGATAGCGGGAGTTTAAACGTAGAGTGAGCAGTTTTCCTTCGTTCAAGAGTTGCAGCAATTCCTGACGAAACAACTGCAATCGCTATCTTCCTGATTGCCGTATCTTAGATATCAAATTTGCGAGAAAAGTCTTTCGGTGCCTCCTGGTGCGTCCAAAAAATAATCTCCCATGTTATTGTTCACGCTGTCCACAATAGTCTCATAAGCATGTCTTTGATCTGGTACTAATTTTGGCACATTGTCATTAACAAACGCTGTTAGATCATTGCTGTTATACTGTTGTACCATTGTGTCAATAGTATTATTCTGGGTACGAACAGGAGAAGGTAATCCAAAATCATTTAAATTTTTGTCGTTTAGTTCTAGAAGTTTGTTTTCTATTTCAATTAATACTATTATAAATGACTTCAGTGAAGGGTGAAGTGTTATCCTGATTTTGTTGTCTGATACGATGTCTAATATCTTCACAGAACTGATCTTTGAAAGTATCCCATAACTTCAATGGTTCCGATGGTTGACAAAATAAAAGTATGACTACGAACAACTCCTTAGTTTTTGGACAATGTGATAACGAAGCTTCGCAAAGTGTTACCCCAATGATCATCGTTTTCAAGTAAACCTCGGTCACGGCAAGCTGCTTGATACGTCTCTTTGACAATACCGTTTACAGTTTTAAGGTATGCAAATGAGGTCGGACCGCGTACGTGGTGCAGTAGAATCCTAAGATAAAACACTCTGATTGGGATGGATGTATCCGTAGACTCTACCTAAAGCGGCATCTTTTTATCCCCGGATGTCCAACTACATCTTCACCACGCTTCCTTCTAGTGAATGTATTATTTGCCCATGTATAGTATTGCGGGACTTCATGATACAGAAGAGTTTTCGCGAATTCATCTTCATTACAGAGGCAAAAATGCCAGTAATGTGGTATTGCGTGGGTTTTGGACAACTTGATGAGCTGTCCCTGGTGTAAAATACACCCTTTGACCGTTCTCAAATGAACGGCCAAATGCACTACAGTAGGATGCCGCTCGTGAATGGGAAATTCAAATAAGCGCCAGACAGCTTCAGATGTGCTTATGTACCTGCCATTTAAATAGTTTTCGACCTCATCGTGTGGGTTTCTAAGGCTAAAGTTGCCTGATCTGAACCTTTATTTATATACTTACATATATATTTAATGGCTTGGACAGAGTGGCAATACTCCACGTTTATATGAGCGTTAAAGTCTTACATAGTAGCGGGAGTATGGAACAATCCACCTATTATCTATCGTCACCATGTTGCCCTGATTTGTAGCGTAGTGCTCCGACCGCCATTTCCTGTATCGCGCCTACGATAAACTGGATACCCATCCTCTCCGGTCTGGGTATCGTTCATGAAACAACGAGGTATTTTTTGTGCAGACACCGTTCTTCATGCATGGTGCAGCTAAATTATGTTCTCCACCAGGGTCCATGTACCATATTTTTAGTTATAATGTCGTGTAGTACCGGATCAATTTGTTGATCGGGTAGCTCCTAACTATGACACTGTCGATCTCATCTGGTTGTATTTTAGTTTCTAGCCAGAACAGCAAATGACAATGAGGTAAACCGCGCTTTTGCCCTCCACACTTGCCATATAACATTTTACTTTACCGAATATCTGTTCTTTGACAAATAATTTGATGAATTTCTTCATCTTTAAATGAAATACACGTGAAATATGTCATGACGGTCGAAAGACCGTTGTCCTGGTAACAGCTCGGCTTTTATTTCAGGCCATTCAGGGTTACATGTAAAAGTGACAAATAAGTCAGGTCTACCATAATTTCGACGTACGTCATCGCGTCCTGCGTTTTCTCGTGCATGAAACGCGGAGAACCCGTAAATGACGATGGCAATATGACATGTTGACCGATATTTGATGGGTCAACATTTGCGTCATGATTTAAGGCATCTCTGAGATGAATGTAGTCATCAGCCCTCAGTCTTTGTTGATTCCGACAAATATAATTTAATCTTTCCGATATCATTTTCGCCATCATGTCAACACAATATTGACTAAATAAGTCTCTGTAATAATGTAACGGATTAAAGTTAGTTCTAATCATTAATCTAAATGCATAAAATTGCATACACGAAACAGTTTTATTACGCAGAACCCTGCTGAGGATAGTCAAATAATAACCGTCTTCTCCTGTCACAAACATTATAGGATACTGTAGTGGATCATAGGACCGATGTAGCTCAGAAACTCTTTTGAGCTGCCCGTCTCTACCGTGTAAGACTATATCCCTGGTACCTTTGTCTTCATCGACCAGGAGAACAGCTACCTCGTTTACAGTAGGAGCATTATATCTGCCTCTGTATGCTGTCTGTGAAGTGCGATCTGAATGAATAATTAACTTTAAATTATCTGAGGAGTTAAGTTCTAAGTTTTGTTTAAAACTTCGTATGTACACGTTATGATTATTTAAAGCGGTCTGTAATTCGTGAATTAAATCCATTTTTAAGGTTGGTGCGATGCTTGATCGCAACGATAACTAGTCTGCATCCGAAATAAAATATATTTGCAAGAACTGTGGGTTTTGGCCTGATGGTGGTAAAGGCTACCAATTAGATGATACACTTGTCCTTCAATTTTAAAAGTGGGCATAATTTCCTTCCCTGATTTCTTTTGCCAAACGAAGTCATTTGAAAAAGACTATTGTATTTACGTATGTTTGTTAAAAATGCCCAGATAATGGATGGTTATTAGTCAAAAGATTTTTATTGGTTGCGGCGGCTCCTGCAGGTTAGGAAGACAAACTTTACCTGAAGCACAGCACATACCATTAGGTTCGTCCGCCCATTTCTTGGCAGAGCAGTTAGAGTAGATCTTATTCATGACTCCGATTTGGACGGACGCTTGTTGTGCATAATCAAACTGCGGATCATATCTGAAGCCAGTCTGTTGCTGTTAGCTAAAATTCGATTGCGAACTCTATTTGTGGACAACTGCTGTCTCTCTGCCTGAGCTCTAAGTCGCTGCAAACGCTCGACACTCGACTCTCTTTCGCGCAACTGAGAGGTCCTTATATTTTGTTCATGAAGACGTTGGGAACGCTCCAGGCTCGACTCTTGAGCGCGTAGCTCAGAGGTTCTCAAGCTTTGTACAGCAAGGCGTTGCGAACGCTCGACACTCGACTCTCGTTCGCGTAAGTCAGAGGTCCCATTTTGTTCATGAAGACGTTGGGAACGCTCCAGCCTCGACTCTTGAGCGCGTAGCTCAGAGGTTCTCAAGCTTTGTACGGCAAGGCGTTGCGAACGCTCGACACTCGACTCTCGTTCGCGTAAGTCAGAGGTTCTTACATTTTGTTCATGAAGACGTTGGGAACGCTCCAGCCTCGACTCTCGTGCGCGTACCTGAGAGTTTCTCTGATTTTGTTCAGCAAGGCGTTGTGAACGTTCAGGTGAAGATTCTCCCATACGACGTATTTTTGCTGCCCGTGCTTGAGAACTATGTTTAGAAAGTTGAGACCTGGCTCTCTTAGGCATTTTCAAATGTTTAAGATAATGTTATTAGCGTGTAATATTCTAGCTCTAAAAAGAACTGTTGGTTAGCCCTGAAAAGAACTGTTGGTAAGCCCTGAAAAGAACTGTTGGTTAGCCCTGAAAAGAACTGTTGGTAAGCCCTGAAAAGAACTGTTGGTTAGCCCTGAAAAGAACTGTTGTTTAGCTCTAAGAATAACTGTTGTTTAGCTCTAAGATGAACTGTTGTTTAGCTCTGAGAAGAACTTTTGCGTAGGTGTAGTTTAAAGAACGAAACCTAAAAATCGCACGAAAATTATTAGACTTCACGCACGACCGCTGCGTGAGGAGCCGACCGCGCGACTGAGCCGCGCGGGTACCTACTCATAGATCTAAACTCCCCTCACGCTCACCGGGCCTTGGTAACGCCTACTTCGCAACGGGCCGTGCAGCAGAAATCGTAATATTTTAATTTCGCTATAACTTCAGAATCAAACGTCCAATTTTAATCATTCAAAGACCAAATATTATCTACATTAACTGTACTTAGTGATGAAATAATTTAGAGTAAAATAAACGCGTTTAAATGTAGTCAAAAAAAATCAAGATTTTTCAATAAAAAATGGTTATTGTGCCTCCTCGACATAGATAGGTATAGTGTGTCGCGGACTTTTTTGTAGATATTTATAAGATCTACAATTACTTAGAACATTTTATGGTTCTATCTTTAATAGTTTAGGCAGGGTACGCAAAATAAGTAACTTTTTTGGTTGATTTTTTACACCTTGTGTCCGAAAAACCCTAATATCTTACGGAACCCTATTTTTGTTCAAAATTAAATATAGCCTATATTACTCGTGGATAATGTAGCTTTCGAATGGTGAAAGAATTTTTAAAATCGGTCCAGTAGTTTATGAGCCTATTCATTACAATCAAACAAACAAACAAACAAAGTTTTCCTCTTTATAATATTAGTGTAGATATAATATCAAAGACCGCAAGAAATTCAAAAAAGTTAAAGATCTTTAGCTGTCGTACTGTGCCCGAAAGACAAAGTTAGACAACCGAAAGAGACAAGTGCAGCTGCTCCCTCCAAAAATGGATCGATTTTTTTCAAGAACTATTTAATTAGTTGTGGCTGTTGCTTTTATGTTCGCATAATTTGTTTGCTGGGATATCTGGGAATTTTTAGTTATATTAGATAATTTTTGATTTAATAAAATGAATAATTAATGTATGGGAAAAAACGAAATCTAGGAACATGGCAGGGGTAGAGATTTATTTTTTATCGTCAAAAATATTTGCTCTAGTGCCATTATCAAGGGAGAATATATTACCTCTACGTTTGTATGGACTAAATGCCGCCCAGACATTTATTTTTTAATACATTAAGGTCCACGTTTTTATAACATATAATAGTAAAAGTTCGGTATAAATGTAGACAGATTTATTATTAATAAGGCGGGATCCTGCGGTCTTAACGTTCATACAGGGTTATTTTGCAATAACCGGCCACACAGACAGGTATATAGATACAGAGAAGGTTCAGAACTGGTGAAGAAAAGTTAATTAAAAAAATCTCAAACATTCTGTCCTTTTTATCTTTTAAATTCAAAATGCGTGGTAATGCATTAACTGATTTTACTGCGCACGCACACATTCGTAAGGGTCGATCGGTAGGCAAAAACGTTGTTGCCAATAAATCACATTCAATTTGGGATAATTTCAAATAAAAGTAGAAGCCTTATTTACTCGTATTTTCAAAAACTGCAATAACAGTATATCATTGTTTATATATTTGAACTTAAGTTTAAAATTTGGCTACTCTGAAATATAACCCTGTTATAGATATTGGAAGGAGAGCTTCGTGTTACGGTGCGCCTTGTTAGGGTAGAGGAAAATCCTCTTTCGAGGTTGCCAATATTGTTTTAGTTATCAAGAATGGAACCATTGTGTTCAGGTATTTACCATTTCAGGACTGAGAGGCCTGTGTTCAGCAGTGGGGTGTGGGACGTATATAGATTGTTATTTAACTTTTTACTTCACATGGGTATTCTATTCACTAGAAGGTATAAATGTTTAGTGAAGGTAAAAAGAAAACCAATTTTTTTTCTAACATTATATATTTATTTCTGCATTTAACAACGGAAACTGTTCTAAATACGATAAATTATTAGGTATATTATCTACACAGTACTAAACAATATATTTAGCTACACTGAATGTACCAGGCTCACAGCACGCAAATAGTTGTCTATGTGTCATTGCACCACAGTATAATTATTGTACATGGATATACACAGGAAACAAATAAAATATATTAAGTATCACCAAATTCTTAATTACGATAGTAAATATTATTTAAATAGATATCAATGGAAGTACCGATAACATATTTAGATATATAATTAGGAAAATAATTTTTAACTCTCTGGCACATCTTTCTCACAGAGATATAATTTTTTAATATTTAACTATTTTTTTAAGTAAAAAAACTATTTAAATCTTTCAACGCACTTTAGACATTACAATCGTAGACTATTTTATATTCCAATTCAACGTAGGCCATGCGCAGATCACGGACAGAAATCCTATGTAGATTTTTGTTAATTAAGTTATCGTAAATTTTTTGCTGCCAGTCGTTTATGGACTCAAAGCCTAGTGTACGCGCAATAATTTAATGTGCTTAAGTGAAGGGAACCTTTTAATCTTACCATGTGTTAAACTGTAACTTTCTTATTTAAGTGAAAACCACACTAAAACTGGCTTTTTACTGTAGCAACACCATAGGAATATATCTATCAAGTGTCAATTAAAATAGTTTCAGCCATTTTGGTCTAGCAACAAAAGGGGATAACATTTCCAGTGTGTTATGACCCTGCGTGTAATCATTTGTTGGTATAAAACTCCACCAGAAAATATCATAAGAAAAAATAAAGTGACACTGGCAATTAAAGATATGAAACATTTTCCAAAAAAAATATATACATATTATTAATTATTATTGTTTTTTCTTTGACTCAAAGTACGCGAGAACAAAGGACACGTGTAGCGTGATTATGAATGGCATACCGATACTCTCTGAGGAAACCCCGTCTGTACATTGACCTACATGTTTAGAGACGCATTTAAGTTTTGTGCGTGCTGTAACTTTTTTTTTTGGGAAACCCCACATGCTTCCGAGACTATTCGCGCCTTCAGCCAATCCGGGGAAGTCAAGTTTATATAGCGTTGACATTATGCAATTGAATGTGTTCTATTTATTTTGAACGTGCAAAAATACGCATCGGACTGTCTGTCGTCTGCGCAATCCCTATCTTTAACTTTTCTATAGTATCAATTTAAAAAAACATGTCATAATCACAAGCGTGTTTAAGATAAAATATTTAAAATATTCGCATTAATTTGACTTTTATATATTTTTTACTGGATAACATATATATTCCATATTTAATTCTAAATTGAAGTTGCAAGTCTAGCAGGTCATGGCCAGGACTGAGACATTTTCGGCAATATCGTCAATGACTTACTGTCCTTGGTAATCTATTTCAAAATTAAAGATTAAGATAATCCAAAATAATTACCATCAAGAATCTAAAAATACATAATTCAGTATTGATTTTTGATTTCATATATACATATATAATATATTCACAAATGACAACAACTTGATAAAAACGTTACATTTGTTTTGTGTTTCTTTAATATATAGATAAGCGACAAAAACATTCGCTGAGTAAGGTCATTAAATAAAGTATCAAAAATTGGTGAATTTATATTGAAGCGTATATTTAAACTATAGATCCTACATATCTATTATTAAACTAAGAAACATTTGCAAATATAACGTAGGTATATTTGAGTAATAACATTTCTATATAATAAATTTATTCTTAAGTAGAAAGAGAAAAAAGGTACTGAACAAAATTTACTATAGAAATTAGTAACAATTAAAGGATATGCAAATTATTGCTTAAGTAATCATGTATTTTTAACTGTAACCTCATTGACAAATACCAATTTTTGCCAGTAAAAAGTAATTACAGGCGCGAAACCGTTACACTATTTAAAATAATTCTAAAGTTTTTGATTTAATCGTTTGAGAACTTTTTGTAATAAACTCGCACCAACAATGAAAGATTACGGAGCGCTACAAACACTTGAAGTGACGTCAAACCAAACCAAAACCATGCTCATGTTACTGCAAGAAAACGCACCCACGCACACATACGCATTTAAAATCATTTGCAACCAACAACATGGTTTTAGGTGCGTATGTGTGCGTCAAGCAGTGGAATTTTACTGGCTGTTAAAGAAAAAAATAAGAAAGAAAAGAAAGAAAGCGTGCTAAGAAGTTGAGCATGGTTTCGGCGTCACTTGAAATGTACGCTGCGCTCCGTCTATGTTTCTTGTTGGTCTGAGGTAATAAATAATTAATACATGTTAGGCACTTATTATGATTGATAGAACACTAAGTACATTATTATGTATTTCTAAAGAGAAAAAAAAAGACAATTACACCACAACTAAATACAGCAAAAATACAATTCAATTAAGTTTCGTTGTAATTTAAAATATCAATAAACTCATTCCTGTTTTCAAAAATATATTTTTAGATCAATTAATAGATAACTGATTAATAGACGACTGCACAGGTTTTTTACACGATGATATAATATGGCGTACACAATCGCTCAAAATGGCGGCTAAATTTAATAAATATGTGATAATGTCATTTTCAGTCATTAAATAATGTGTTTATTATCATATATATTTATTGGCTATTGTATTTCTATACTATTTGCAAATCTACGTGAAATTATTAATATTATATTAGATGAGCCGGTCGAACACCTACAAAATAAAATATGATAATCATCAAATATTTAGAACCTTATTTTCTATTCTAATACATATTATATTATTATATTTTACTTCTTCTTAGTATATAAAATTTATAAACATTTTAATTTTTGTCAACATTCAAGAATATTTATATTTTTTATTAAATAAATCTTACAAAAAGATGAAACAATAACAATTTCTGCACCACTAGTGAAAAAATACATCAAAGGAACTATACAAAATTAAGTACATTTCGATATATACAATATATTAAAAACCTAATTAAAAACACAAATGAAAAATTAATTTGATTCAACGTTTAAAATACTTTTAACGTTGCTTTAAAAGCAACGGAATAATGGTAACAATCTATTCTTTTTAATTTCACGATTTTACATTATGCATTCAATGAGCTACTATAGCTGCATTATAAATCACAGTAAAATTACATGTTATAATAATTATCTTAGAGAACAGAAGCTTAAAGTAACCAACATAAAAGTAAATAATGCATCTTTGCTTCCGGAATCAGTATTCTGGAAGGTACATGACGTTTTAAAAACAAATGCTTTAAGGGCATTTACTTTCACCCTCTTGATTAATATTATATATTTTTTAATGTTTATACACATGTTTTTCTTTTATGCTGTATTAACGTTTTTGTAAGATTGCACTTTAACACTACAAACATATATAGGATACATATTTTTAATTTTGTCGTCTTATGACATATTTTTGATTGTGTCGAAGTTATCTCTTTTTTACTGCTATTTTAGTTCTGTTCTCAATAGGGCGCGGATTATAGTAACAAATAGTAGATACAAGACAAAAATTAGGTAGAACAATCAATGACAACTGATTTTGTGCTATCACTAAGGATTTTTTGAATTTGCTAAAATTGTCGAGATATTGAAATAAATAATTTTTTAATGGTTTCAAGAATAGGTATAACCACTTAACAGTTATAAATTTACACAACACAAGAAAACATACTTATAAATTGCATCATTTTTCCGATTTAATACTTTCAACTAAATCTTGTTTTATCATTGGCCGCTATGAATTCGCACGTGTGTACTGGGACAGCGTCGACTAATAATTGCTTCATAGCTCTCTCACAAATGAGAAGCCTGTGCCCAGTAGTGCGATGTATATGAAGGCTGTAACTAAATTTATACTGTACCGCTTTTTGTTTTGTGTATTTTCCTTTTATTTTATAATTTATTTAATACTATATAATACTATCAAAAACAAATTACATTCAGAGTGATAAGCCGGCTTGTCTTTAATATTGTATTTTAGTCTAAAACAAAGTTCATATCAAATGCAGATAGGGATCAAATAATTTCATAGCTTGACTCTGCCGCTATTAAGCAGGATTACGCGAATATTTAATTTTTTATAATTCTAAAAAATATGTTTTTTTTTTCTTCTATAAAATCTCTAAAATCTAATTTTGCATATTATAATGCATTAAATGGTCCGAACAAATTCAGATATAAAAGTGTCCTGTGTAAAAATCATCTAAGCAATAAATATGTGTATTAATATTTCTGTATTCTAATTTCATTTTTTATTTTTATTTTTTATTCTTTATATCTGTTATAATGTAATTTAAGTGGGTTGTTCTTTTTTATATATTTGTTAAATTGCTTTCATTAGAGGAATTTTTAGAAAACTAAATTTGCATTTGTTACAAGCAATGCACCGCACTGTTAATAGTTCTATTATTTGCATGATGCATATATAATCTACATTTTAAATATACGGTTGCGCTATAGTCTATCAATTAAACAGCTAGTTCCTTGATGCACTTTTATTATTTGTAGCCTAAACCTATATTATCCGGTTGCGAATATTCATATCGGAATTTAAAAAGAGATAGAGTTAGTCTTCAAAGAATGCTGCCTACTTCGCACGGTGAATTTAATGGTTCAATATATATAAATAGCTGTAAAATAAACGCGAATTGAACTTACCTTACTAAAATGCAGGTTTATGATTGTGGTGACTGTAAGGACTTGTATTTTGACCGACAATAGAGAAGAGAAGTTGTGTCAATTTTTTTGCCACTAATTTATATATAAATGAAAGAATAATTCATTTAAAGTATATTTGAATAATTTTTTTATGAACAGTTTCATTTTTTAGTAATTATTAATAAAAAAATAGTTAAATTTTGAATGCAAAAAAAAACGACTTGTGATTGGTTATGACGCTATTAATCCGTTGAGTCTGTGAGCCAATCGCAACTATGCTATACTTTTGTATTTTCTATATTCGGATCACCATGTGTCATAACAAAACATAATATATAACCTGTATTTCACCATGATTGTTTTATCATTTCACCATGCGGTGGCGTTACTGAAGCGATATAATATAACGTCACTAGCGTTTAAATTTACATTTTAGAAAAACTATTTTTAATTGTAAAATTACAGGAAAAATTTATAGTAAATTTTTTCTTAATAATTTTTAGTAAACTTTCAAAAAATAATTAAAAAACATCAACTTCTCTATTGCGAATCACAGACAAGTCTAGTAAGCCTGGACTATTGTGAACAATAGTCCTTTTCCAAAGCAATATGTGTAAACTTTACGATCGGGACATATAACACTCTTTTTTTATTAGCATAGTTTTTTTTTGGAGATGACATATATTGTACAACTAAATAAAATATATTAGTGGAAATACTAATTTAAAAATAATACTCATCGATTATGCGTTCCAAATTAATTGATTAATGATACCGCAATTGAAGCCGCACTTTAGTACGGATGCAATAACGTCGATTTTACTTTAATTAAGTACAAATCATTCAAATGCGATGATGAATAGTAAGCTTAATAATTATAAATATCATTCACTAAGTAGTTATTAATTTTATGTTATTGTTAAGAGTCTCAAACCAAAAGAGAGAAAGAACGCTGCGTACACATTTCAGTGACGCAAAAACCAAGCCACAGCCATCTGCAACTTATTATAAAAACAAGCACTCACGTTCACATACGCATCTAAAATTATTTGCGACCAACAACATAGTTTTAGGTGCATATGTGTGCGTCCAGCAATTAACTATTACGAGCTGATAAAGAAAAAAGACGGATGTATGCGAGTGCGTGTCAAGAAGTTGAGCATGGTTTTTGCATCACTATAAATGAACGCAGTCTCTCTTTCTTTGTTAGTTTGATTGTAGAGTATGATCACCAAATTTAAATTCTATATATAGATATTTATAGCAATCAGAATTTAATAATACATCCACGGTTTAATATTTTTTTACAAATGGTGGATCTTTTTCACCAATACTCATACAAGTATGTGATTAAATATAACATGATATTAAATATATAATTATGTAATAAATTGAACAAGCATCGAGTTTTAACTTATATATAATACTAGGTAGTCTGGCAGACATTTTGCTGCTTCCGGTAGAAACGCTACACCCCGAATTCATTTTTTTTATAACTGGCTTTACGGCTCTGGGTTCTAGCCCTTCTGAGCCTGAAGTTACAATGTATAATTATCCTTTATAATACACTGCTTCACAATATGTTGATGCGTCACATTGTGCAGCCCTTGGGAGATTTTGACGGCAACTTGAGCCAGCAGACAGCTGACAGTTGGCGATGGTATCTCAAGGCGTCTAAGTAGACAGACACCTTATCTAGAGAATCACATCACCATCAGAGCACTTGTTTCACCGTTTCCACTAATAGTTCACATGCGCAGACACTTAATACACAAAATCGCACCACTTTTACATATCAAAATCCACTTCAAACCATTATTTAAACAATAATACAGGAGCAGCAAACCGCCCCCGGTCAAGTTCCCGCCAAAACTCCACTCCGAATTCACTCTGGATTTTTTTATAGTGTACTCAACCACAGAGCTATTTATCTAGTCCAGATTTTGTGATTTTCTTTTTCGGAACTAGACCAATAGAAGTCATTTTTCATGAAACATAGTTTGTTTAGCTTCACTACAGCGCCACCTATCGGATGCTAGCATAGCTATGAACCATCGTTTTTAAAACAAATACATTTTGCAAATATGACCTCAATCGCTCAAGTCGCTCAGAAGTTACACGACCACTAACAGACTCCCCAACGATTATATAATTTATACAGATAATAAACATAAGTAACTCTTGACCATAAAAAATTTGTACATTCACAGAATAAATATAAAAAATCAATGGCACACAATACTGTAAACATGATATGGCATAATTAGGAATGTATTTGAATATAATACAATGAAATGCTATACGGCAAGACTTCGTTTATATTGGAATGTCAATATTTTTAATTTAATTTTGTAGACCTACAAATGTCTACTCTATTTCCAATCTCCTACCTTGGTCTCGCGACCAGCACAGGAACTCTAACCATTGACCTACGTGGTATTACATTAACTATGGAACAGCTGTTCGCTTTCAAACTATAATCATTAAGTTAGATTTCCCTGAATTTCAACAGATTTATTTAAATATCGTTTTTAATTTTACAACATTTGTAAACAGAACATATAGCTAAACCTACTTGTTCTAAAGGAGAGAAAAAGATCTCTATGAAGTACACATAAAAAATTATAAATAAGAATAGATCTAGTAGATAATATGATGTTATAATATTATAGAGGGATACAATATATTTTCTAAATAAATACTATTTTACATCAATAACAAAATTTGTAAATATTAGTGAGAGAGAACAAACAAGTGTTAAAAAGAGAGAAATGTATTAGAAATTTTCTTACAATTGACCATGATTTTATTACGACTAATAAACTTATATAAAATTCAAACTATGCTATATTTTATATAACATTTAGAAAGTAACTTGTTAAAAAAAAGTATTTACATATATAAACGTTTAGAATTTGAATTTGAATATGGTTTTAGAAATTTAAAACGTAGAAAGCCTTTCTCTGCCTACCCACATGCCTCATGGTACTGAAGGATTACTAATTTTTGTGGTTGAGTCAAGTTATCAAGACAAAGCTATAGAGCCGAATTCATTCGTACATTCTGGAGTTATGCACAATGAAATCAAATCAAGGATTCCGACTCTTTTTATAAATAAAATACTGATCACAATAAGGAGCAAAGAACACAAAAGAGCCAAACACCGGTAGGTCTACACCACGCATGAGCAATCGACGAACAAAATCATGTGATAATAATAAGAAGCTTAAATCTTGGTGAGGAGTCCGTCCAGCTCGAGGACTTCAGGCACCTCGATGTCTTCTAGCCGGATGGACGACGGGTTGAACGGGAATTGAACTGAGAATATCATCTTCGAATCCATTAGCAAGCTCTGCTGAAAACAAATAATATTTTTAGAGTTTCTGCTACATCTTCTTCATTAGCATGAAAGGTCACAGCTGGAAGTGAGCCTCTCCCGTTGTAGGAAGGACCATCGCAGTACCAGACGTCTTGCACCGCCGTTCTAGGTGTTTTACGTCAAGCGTAAACAAGATGGTTATAACGCCATCTATCGGAAGCCATAAGAATTTTCTGGCATTTTCCATAATTACTTCTTACAACACCCACAGGACAAAAAGGGCTGATGGATTCTATAACGCCGCCCTCAAACGGAAATTAGATAGTCCATAATTTATTAATACATCCAGATTACATTGTTTTTTTGAGAAAATGGAGGTGATGTCGATAGGTCTTTAGTTGAATGGGTCTGAGCGGTCTCCTCTTTCTTTTTTGAAACGGGTGCACTAAAGATGTCTTTCACGAGTTTGGAACGACGTCTTAAGAGTAGGAGCATCGGAAAACTGCTTAAAAATTAATGGAAAAGACACGTAAGAACCGTTGCCAACTTTGGAGCATGTCTTCAGCACAATTGGGGGGATACCATGCAGCCCACGTGACGTATTGTAGTCTAGGGAGTGCGCACTGAGTTCTGCAGAAATCGAATGTCCTGCATGGAGCATTCACGCTGCGGGATGGTCCGCGGCGTGTTGCTCCTATCGTCGAGAGTCCAGATAGACGCAAAAAGGGAACATAAAAGATTGGCTGCAATGGGAGAGGCCAACGTCCAGTTGATATGAAACGAGCTGATGAAAAAGAGCTTGCAAATTAAAGTTATACCTTGACTAGCTCACAATCCACAGATGGGCTCAGATGCTTACCTTTGGAATGTGTGCAGCCTATTATTTTTTATTGAAAGATTTTATATTAAAAATCACATAATGACACAACACTCACGGATTCCTTGCTAGCCTTGGGTCCGGCGCGCTCCTGCATCTTCTTCTGTATCTCGTGTATGAATTCGCGCGTCACCTTCACTTCGTACTCCTCGGCCGGCGTGTACATGTTCAAAATCTGTGAGTGATAAATATTGTTCTCTTGTGATATCTTTTGTTTCTTTTTCTTTTTACATAATTATACATAAATTGCTGTACAAACATCCAGGCCTGTAACAACTTTCGTTCAATAATAGTATATTTCCAAATTCATTTATTTTTTATAGAATAAAGGTGACAAACGAGCCGCACAAGGATCTACCACGTGATGAATCTATTTAAATTTCAGACCAACAAAAAAGGAAAGAACACTAAGTACATATCAATCTCCAATGACAGTAAGAAATTTTTTTTATATAAAATAAGGGTGACAAACGAGCACACAGTCCACCTGATGGTAAGTGGTTGCTGTGGCACATAGACATCCACATCTATCTTCGTTTGCGAATTTAAATGCAGATGCGTTGTCAGCCGTGAGGACTAAGATAGAATGCCTCTTTTCCAGTAAAAAGGGTCTCCGGTTCTCTACACTCACCATACGAAACAGCAGTGTTAAGCTGCTATTTTACGCTGGTATTCTGTGAGAGCGTGGTCCTTCCCCGGTCGAGCCGACCCATTCGTGCTACAACTATACTATTAATATACATGCATCATGGCTCTACCACGTAACACACGACAGTAAGAAAATATTGTTAGGAATGAGGGTTGAAAATAAAAGAAAATACGAAAAAGGTAGGTAATGTAGACCTCTAATCTCCAACTTGTTCTAGAACTATAAAGTAACATGCAGGCGACTAAGAGGAATCAGTCATTTAGGTATCAGTTGTTCAGAAGAAATCAGTCATTCTACGAGTCCAAATCACTGCCGTGATTATGCTCATTGGGGTAATTCCTTTGGTAAGTATACAGAATAAACGTTTTATACATGGTAGAGCCATGCTGCAGCTATATTTGTAGTATTGTTGTAGCACGAATGGGTAGGCTCGACCGGGGAAGGACCACGCTCTCACAGAATACCAGCGTAAAATAGCAGCTTAACGCTGCTGTGTTTCGTATGGTGAGTGTAGAAAACCGGAGACCCTTTTTACTGGAAAAGAGGCATTCTCACGGGTGACAACGCATCTGCATTTTGATTTTTTATTGAGGATAAATGTAGATGTCTATGAGTCACAGCAACCACTTACCATCAGGTGGACTGTGTGCTCGTTTGTCATCCTATCCTATAAAAAAAACAGAAAGTTACACTATTGCGGAGACGCTGCCGTGTATTGATAGGTAGCATTGCTGTTGGTTTGCATACTTAATCTATTATGTAATCGTGTATGTACTTCTAACTGCTTAACATAGAATGGGATTATTTGTAATAATACAATAATTAAGCAATGTAGTACGTGTATGTAGGTATGTAACTAACAACTTTATTTAATAACATTTATTCAGTATTGTAATGTGTTGGGCACCGGCCTATAAAATATAACAAATTTAATATTTTAATGTGAAACACGTAATATTATAAATGAACACCAAAATGTTACACTTAACATACAATAAATATTTTAAATTAGAATTTTTTTAGTTACCTTACAAACTTGCATGGCGGTGAGATCGGCGCACATTTCGACCGTGCTGTCCACGTCGATCATAGACTTGCGCGCTTGCAGCAACTGCACTGCTTGAGTGATGGGCTTCAGGACACCGAGGATCTCTTCAACCTAGCAAAGAATTTTTTTATATAAAATAAGGGTGACAAACGAGCACACAGTCCACCTGATGGTAAGTGGTTGCTGTGGCACATAGACATCCACATCTATCTTCGTTTGCGAATTTAAATGCAGATGCGTTGTCAGCCGTGAGGACTAAGATAGAATGCCTCTTTTCAGTAAAAGGGTCTCCGGTTCTCTACACTCACCATACGAAACAGCAGTGTTAAGCTGCTATTTTACGCTGGTATTCTGTGAGAGCGTGGTCCTTCCCGGTCGAGCCGACCCATTCGTGCTACAACTATACTATTAATATACATGCATCATGGCTCTACCACGTAACACGACAGTAAGAAAATATTGTAGGAATGAGGTTGAAAATAAAGAAAATACGAAAAGGTAGGTAATGTAGACCTCTAATCTCCAACTTGTTCTAGAACTATAAGTAACATGCAGGCGACTAAGAGGAATCAGTCATTTAGGTATCAGTTGTTCAGAAGAAATCAGTCATTCTACGAGTCCAAATCACTGCCGTGATTATGCTCATTAGGGTAATTCCTTTGGTAGTATACAGAACAAACGTTTTATATATGGTAGAGCCATGCTGCAGCTATATTAGTAGTATTGTTGTAGCACGAATGGGTCGGCTCGACCGGGAAGGACCACGCCTCACAGAATACCAGCGTAAAATAGCAGCTTAACGCTGCTGTGTTTCGTATGGTGAGTGAAGAACCGAGACCCTTTTACTGGAAAGAGGCATTCCATCTTAGTCCTCACGGGTGACAACGCATCTGCATTTTGATTTTTTATTAACGATAGATGTAGATGTCTATGGGTCACACCAACCACTTACCATCAGGTGGACTGTGTGCTCGTTTGTCATCCTATCCTATAAAAAAAAAACAGAAAGTTATACTACTGCGGCTGCCGTGTATTGATAGGTAGCATTGCTGTTGGTTTGCATACTTAATCTTTTATGTAATCGTGTATGTACTTCTAACTGCTTGACATAGAATGGGATTATTTGTAATAATACAATAATTAAGCAATGTAGTATGTGTATGTATGTACTACTGTAACTAACAACTTTATTTGATAACATTTATTCAGTTATATATTCAGTAATATATATAGCTATAAAATATAACAAATTTAATATTGTAATGTGAAACACGTAATATTATAAATGAACACCAAAATGTTACACATAACATACAATAAATATTTTTTATTTGAATTTTTTTAGTTACCTTACAAACTTGCATGGCGGTGAGATCGGCGCACATTTCGACCGTGCTGTCCACGTCGATCATAGACTTGCGCGCTTGCAGCAACTGCACTGCTTGAGTGATGGGCTTCAGGACACCGAGGATCTCTTCAACCTAGCAAAACAAATGTTACCAACTAACAAACTAATCATTATTGTTACCGTTACAGCCTATGCAAACTCCACTGCTGAACATAGGTCTCCCCCATAGAATGTCTTATAGAGAGTATATTTATCATAGTGGCCACGCTTAGCGGGTGGGTAGGAAACCGCAGTATGGATTGTTTCCCTCTGTCGCCTCTTATGACACCCACGGGACGATATGGGAGAGTGGATATTCCCCCACTGGTCACTACACGGTTATGCTTAAAAAACTAAAGGCGATATATAAAAAAAAGCAACCATGGAATAAGATTTTCAACCCTGACTCAATAGACATTTTAAAAGAAGATTACATACAAATGAGATCAATAAATATAATTAGATCTTTACGTTAGCAATTAACCTTACATTAAATATGCTTCAAACAACTGTACTAACGACTGGCTCTTTTATTGAATTGTTTTGTCGATGCTTTTTTTAGTTCAAGTCACCTGTGAGAAGGTGCTTTGACTGCGTCATCGGTCTAGTGGAAGAAAACGCGTCTGGTGATCATAGGTCCCGAGTTTGAACCTGTGTTGGACCAAAAACCAGTTATTGAGTTTTTCTGTCATAAATTCTCAGTAGCAGCCAAATTCAGGAAGTTAGTCGGGTTTCAATCCCGGGCCTCGTAAAGCCTGATCTCACTCCGGTCGTATCGGATTTCCGTCCTATCGGACTATGAAAGTGAGGACGTGCACCTGCGCTTGCGCATACACTAGTGCACTATGATCCTGTCCTGCGCAGGTGACTAACTTCCGTTGAGAATGGCCACCGTGACCAAAATTCAGTCTGGGGGACATTAATATTAAGAAATATTATACATATTGAGTAGTTCACGTCGTTTTAAATTATAAGTGCTTACGCTCTTCTGTCCATATTCGGCGAGATGCTCTTTAATCCAGGTCTCAAGATGTGAGATGTTGTACCGGATTTGCAGTCCCTTGGCCCAGCAGCAGAGATCTTTGCGGAGCAGCAGTTGATTTAAGCTATATGCGCAGATGTAGTAGAACAACTGAAAGAAAATATTATTATGTATTTTTTTTCTTTGTTTCATTATCATATCATCATTACAGCCTGTAAAAGTCCAGTAATGAACATAGGTTGTCTAAGGATATTTGTCACACTTGGCAGTCGAGTTGGCAACCGCAGTTTTTTATTATCTTAAGTTGTTATCAGGAAGATGTTGCTATCCATCTTTTGTTTCAGTTGCCTCTGTAGCTTCTTACGACGCTGGATATTTGTCAAAGTCAATAAGTTGCACGAGTAAGCAACGGCAGTTTTTTAGTTGTTAGAAGAAGACCTGTCTATCTTTTGGGTTTTTTCCGTTTGTCGTCTCTTACGACATCCACGGGATGATACGTGTAGTGGATATTCTTACACTACATGATTGAATAATTGAATGTAATTTTAACATTCTTTGGAACTTTTATGAAAATTAAGATTAACTACCGTAATACTTTGTAGGAAATTATTTTGTATGGGCTCGTTGAGGTACTTACTGCTCTATCTAAGTATGTGACGTAGGTTTCCTTCACCCTTCAAAGGGGGTATTTTGTCACAGTTGTCAATATTTGCAACCGAAGTTTTTATTGTTTTCAGGTATTATCAGGAAGATGGTGGTGTTTATTTTGTGTTTAGCCCCCCGCACCTACCTGCTTGAAGATGGTGACGGTGAGCGAGG
Source organism: Parnassius orleans (assembly GCA_029286625.1). Classification (NCBI taxonomy): domain Eukaryota; kingdom Metazoa; phylum Arthropoda; class Insecta; order Lepidoptera; family Papilionidae; genus Parnassius; species Parnassius orleans. The sequence continues at coordinate 263,989 of JAGSMP010000423.1, read as the reverse complement.
CGTCGACGGCGAACGTGCGCAGGTGGTCGCGCACCCCCGCCAGCTCGTGCTTGAGCCGCGCGGGCCCGGCCGTAGTGCCCCCCGCACCCCCCACACCTACCTGCTTGAAGATGGTGACGGTGAGCGAGGCGTCGACGGCGAACGTGCGCAGGTGGTCGCGCACCCCCGCCAGCTCGTGCTTGAGCCGCGCGGGCCCGGCCGTAGTGCCCCGCACCCCCCACACCTACCTGCTTGAAGATGGTGACGGTGAGCGAGGCGTCGACGGCGAACGTGCGCAGGTGGTCGCGCACCCCCGCCAGCTCGTGCTTGAGCCGCGCGGGCCCGGCCGTAGTGCCCCCCGCACCCCCCACACCTACCTGCTTGAAGATGGTGACGGTGAGCGAGGCGTCGACGGCGAACGTGCGCAGGTGGTCGCGCACCCCCGCCAGCTCGTGCTTGAGCCGCGCGGGCCCGGCCGTAGTGCCCCCCGCACCGCCCGCCGGCACCCGCGCCGGACCCGAGTGCACGTTGATCTCCTCGTACTCCAGGATCGCGGGCAGGATCAGCCGCTCCAACTGACGCTCCAGCAGCTGAATCAGACCTACGCAAAACCTCTCGCTGTATTACAACAGTCAAATCGTAAAATACAACAACAACCTTTATGCCTACTGCCAGAGGTCAAAAACATTTTATAATAAAAAGCGCATCTGTAATTATAGTTAATGGGAAGCGAAACATAATAAATTATTAAGCTTATTAATAAGTAATAATTTAATTATTTAAAGTAAAAATTCAATAATTATTAAATTATCATCCATATCGGTTTTGGTATCTGAGGAATTGTTAGATGTGTCACCTATTACACTGATGATGAATGAATCAATAGTATTAACAATTTAATTATTATATAATCTTTCCATTCTTGACGTCACTTATACATTTTTCACAACATACTACATTTTATTATTTATTTAACCGAATCAGAGAAATGTGTAATAACGAGCGTATTTTTATAGGGAATGTAGTTATAATTCTACTTATAAAATTAAAAATAAGATCACAACAAATCACGTTCACAAAACCAAGCCAAGTTATGGGTAAAATGTTTGCAATATCTATCTATATTGTCGCTATCCGCATATATGTGAGCGTAATACATTTATGCGCAAGCGACAGAGACAAGTAATGACGGGTCATTGTACAAAATTCTTCGTGCTCAGCGACCGGACTTTACAGACGTTAAGAGGGTATCCAGGCGGCGTTTAGTCCATACAAACGTACTCTGTTTACCTAAATAATGACATTAGAGGATATATTTTTTACTATACAACCTGGGACCAACAAAGAGACGGAACGCTGCGTATATTTCAAACGATACCGTAACCATGTTCAGCTTCATTGCTTCATGCATTGACGCACACATCTCTTCTTACAAAACACGTAAATGTCCATTTTTGCACATTATATTGCAATTTTTTTATGATTTTAAATTATTGAAAAAATTATCCTACATTTATGGACCATGGTTTGTGGCAATCTATAATAAGAGGTGTGGTATTCAGCTGTGGACTTATAGTGGGCTTTGATGATGAATAACTATCAAGTAAGTACCCTGATAGATCCATATGGCGGTGTCGCTGAGGACCTGGCGGTACTCGGAGAGGTCGAAGATGCGCAGGCACTGCTGGTTCTGCCGCGGCGTGTTGGCCGCCTGGTACACCGCATCGCCGCTGTACTGCCGCAAGTTGTTCAGCAGCCTGCGCAAACCAAAGCAAATGTAAAGCTAAACAATTTATATGAAAGTAGTTAATACGAATTTTATTGCATTTGTTAACTTATTTTATATTCCCGTTTCAAGTTATTTACAGTACCCAAGGTCACGAAGGGACTGAGGTGTTCGTCGTACGTCGTAGTTAACCACGGCTACTTTCAGTTTAAAATTATTAATTTTTGAACCGATCTACGCAGAATGAGCTTAGTATTGTATGCTTTGGTTGGGATTTAATTTTATTAATTATGTGCTACAAATACAGAAAATAAAATAAGAGGTGCTTTACGTTCATACTGCCAATGTCAAACATATATAGTAAAGAGTAAGTCTGTGGTCAAACAGTTGCATAGAGTAGAGATTGACGCCGAAACATTTTAAAATGTTGCCAACAAAAATTTATTGATTGAGTAAATGAGCTGTGAATTTTATGTAATTTTAAATGTTCCTTTCACAATGGTCTGTAGAGTATACAGGGTTATTTTTCAAAGAGTAGCCAAATTAAGAGTTAAGTTCAAATATATAAATAACGATATACCGTTATTCCAGAGTTCTTGGAAATACGAGTTAGTAAGGCTTCTACTTTTATTAAAAATTATCCCAAATTAAATGTGATTTATGGGCAACAACTACGCGTACACACGCTCCTCTGTGTGCGATTTCATTCACAAAATTTTCGCCGACCGATCGATCATTACGAATTTGTGAGTGCGTAGTAAAATAGCCTATATTACTTATTCTGAACCTTCTCTGCAAATTTGGTCGTATATTGCAAAATAACCCTGTATGTCAAGATATATTTTGTATAATAGACATGTTTTATACATTGATGTGCAGTTGAAAGTGAAATACAGCTTGCTTGATATAAAACTTAAAAATATAATGAATTACGGTGGAATTTTGACCAAGCGACCACTAGTTTTTACAATTACGCCACAAGTCTAATGCGAACTTATGAACTTAGCACTCTTTTTTTATTCATTATAATATGGTTGACTTGTCGTATTTATAGCACTTAGCTGACGGACAGGCGATTTTATTATCGAATGCCGTTTTATTAAACTAGAAAGAAAGAAAGAAAGAAAGAAAACATTTATTGCTCAAATACGCCACATGTACATTTAAACCATAAACACAAAATACATAGATAAAAAATAAAAAATAAATAAAAAATATATTAAACACATCACACATTTTACGCACACAAGTGTGTGTGGCGTACACGGCAAACAGACCGCACTCAGCTTAATGCCGCAGTCAATACGAGACTACAGCGCTGGTTTTCAGTGGGCCTGTGAATTAAGTGACGTACGGACGTTCATACCGTCATTGATAGACTAATAATAATTAACATAGATTACATGAATGAACTAACTGGATCTAATACAAAGAATGTCGAAACATTATAAAAGTATTGTTATCACCATAAGAGACATGTATCTATGAGGTAATAGTTGAAATAATATAAAGAAGAAACCTAAACCCTACAAAAATATTTTCTCAGAGGTATGTAATCATAACCATAATCTTAAGCAACAATATTATCATTAGAAACAATATTTTAATAAAGTCAATAATGATTGCACGTTAAACATATACTTGTATCATAGTTATAATTAATAGCATGAAAAACACTTTTATTTCAGCGTTTAAATATCAAAAAAAAAAAAAAAAAAAGTAAAAAAAAAAAAAAGTACTATGCACTCTTAACTCCATATGACCCTCCGGACAGCGCTAAGTGTCTGTAATTATTTAGGTAGGTAAATATCAAGCCATAGTTTTTTGAACAATAATTAGGTGAGTTTTATATTTTATTTAATGTTTCCAGACTACGAAGCGGTGGCGGCAGGTTATTCCAGCATTTAGAGGCTGAATATTTGAAACTTCCACGAAAGGCGATAGTACGATGGTGAGAACAACCAAGGTAACATGACGAGCGAGTGATCTGTGATTGTACGTCGCGAGACCACACTAATTTGTGATAAAGATAAGGTGGATAATTTGGTGAAGTATGATATAAACTAGATAATTTGGTGAAGTATGAGATTCAGACACACTGGTCAAAGAAAGGCAGTTGTACTTTATCCAGATTCAAAACCGAAATAATACACAAGTTTTGGTGTGATAAGTACATTACCGCTGCAAAAAGCTACGAACGTGGTACCTAAGTCCCTGCGAGTCACAGTCCTCTCAAGGAAAGTCAGGGCCCAAAAAGCCACAAATGTGGTATCCGAGATCCTGCAAGGAAGTCTGACTCATAATCTTGACACCTGATACCTGCAGGGTTTAATCAGAAATTATAACCTAGCAGACGAAGTACGATAGAAAATGTCATGATATTAATTGAAAAGTAATTTATGAACTATATTCTACGAGATAACTCCACCCACCTAAGCATGTTAGATAGCCAGAGCGCATTATACTCGACGCTGTCGGCGCGTCTCTTCACTGTCTTCTTAACGCTGATGCGGACAGCTCTTATAAGCTGATGCACCTTGGGGTCGGTATTGGCCATAGTGGCCTTACTGCCGAGATTTGATGACCCTCTTTAGGAAAAAAGGGCGCAGGCGGCGAGAGGCCGCTGAGAGACGTGCTACTAAGGCATATTAAGTATTGGATGGAGAAGGCTTTGCCTGAGCCGCCAAGAGGCAGTTCAGATCGGCCGAAAGCTTGTGGGGGGTTCGAGAGAGCGTTTCTCGGTCTGCGGACTCGATATGAGAGGGAAGTGGGGCTGCATAGAAGCTGCCTCACGAATGAAATGATTGAGGGACTCAAGCTTTGAAGAAGTTTTCAGAGAGTTTTTAAGAAATTGTTGGACTGTGGGGAGCTCTAAGTCTCGGTGGAGGTCGGCGTTACGGACGTACCCGGTGCGTTCGTAGCCCGACGACAGAAAAGGTTTTGAACAACTTGAAGTTTGTTCAAGTTTTGGGCTTAGCGTGAGCAAAATGGGGGCCGCGTAAGACATTACGGGTCGGCAGACCTTATAAGGGTCCGTTATGGAGGGACATTTTACTGTGTCACCATACTGTTGAGCCTACCCAGATAAAATCGCGCGTTTCGAGTTACTCTTTGACATGGGGCTCGAAAGTGAGCCTCGTGTCAAGGGTGACACCTAAGTATAGCGGACGTATGCCAGACCGGGTCCCTAACATACGGATTGGCGGAATAATAGTGGCGGCGTTTTATGTTCGAAGTGAACGGCGGAGCTCTTCCGGGTTCACATCGATACGCCATGGAACCAAGCTCCTAAGTCATTAACTGACTTGGATCTTGTTTCGTATAAAGGTAGGACGTGCCTTTGCAGTAGAGGCAGTGTCGTCTGCAAGAGGAGATCTGAACACCATTCGACGGTATGGGAATGTCTGGTGGTACAGGATATAAAGAAGAGGGGCAAGTACCGAGCCCTGAGGGACACCGCTTTGATTGGACGCGAAGAGAGAGCGTGCCTTCGTGTCTGTAACGGAAGGTACGGTCTTTCAAGTAGGAGGCCACGAGACGAACAAGACGATCAGGAGACCTGTATTGTGCAGTTTGTAGATAAGGCCTCGTGCCAGACTCTATCAAATGCTTTCGCTATGTCAAAGAAGACCGCGATGGTCTTATGACGGCGAGGATAAAAACCGCTGAGGATGTATTCCACAATACGGTGAACTTGTTTGGGACAAGAGCTCGGAAACCAAATTGGTGAGGGATGACAAGAGGGTCACCGTCTGTGGAAACAGATGGCGCCTCATGCAGTGATTACTCGTTCAAATAGTTTGCCCATGGCCTTGAGGAGGCTGATGGGACGATAACTAGAGGGGAGATTGTGAGGCTTTCCTGGCTTGGGGATACCAATGACAGTTGCCTCTTTCCACGTGGTGGGAAAGTAACTAAGGTTGAAGCAGGCGTTGAAGATAAAAGCTAAAAGGGTTAACACCTGCTCAGGAAAGTGTTTAAGGGCTTGGTTGGAGATGCCATCCGCGCCCGGAGCCTTTTTGGGCTTTAGTCCTTTGATGAGGGATGAGATCTCATCTTTGGACACAGTGATAGGGTCAGAGACTGTGGGGAGTGAGTTCCGGCGGCGGACCTCTTCCTCCACTGTCTGGATGTGGGAGGGCTCTGTGGGTTGAGACTAGGAGAGCATTGAGCAGCGATGCTGTCTGCAAAGCACAGCTTTTTCCTCGTCCTCGAAGGCAATAGTACCGTCGGGGCGAGAGAGAGGAGGATGAGTGATAGCGTCTATGGGAGGGCTCTTGCCATCTGATAGTACGCTGTATGAGAGGAGAGATATTCTCCATGAGATTACTCTTTCGAGGTCTCGAAATTCGGTAAGGCGTGAACGGACTTCTCGTTGAAGACGATTGGCCGTATGTCTATATTCGGGGTTGGATAGTGCTGCTCTGAGAGCAGCTCTCTTGGTTTTTATTAGGTTGCTAATATGTGGGAAGACCATTATTATTAGCAACAGGACGACCTTCATTCTCCTTAAGGGAGGATGTTATGGAGTGAATCGACCGCGGTGTCGATTTTTCGGTACTGTCGAATAAGTCCGAAGAAAGGATAGGGGAGTCCGAGTCCAAAGCTGTGGCTAGGGACGTCTTGAAGCCCTCCAGTTAGTGAAGGTTTCGTGGATGGAGTTGGGGAGGTGGCTGATGGCCAAGTATAAGGGACAGGGCGGTGGTCGGAACCAAGATCGTCAAGGGTCTCGATTGACCTGAGGTTGAGACAGACGTCTTTTGCTATTGCAAAGTCTAATACGTCAGGAGCGTGATCGGTGTTGTCGGGATAGTGAGTGACACCGAGGGACTGAGGACAGTGAGGTCGAGAGACTGCGTGATATCAAGGTATCTTGCCGCTCTGAGTAGTGGTAAGACAAGTCAATCAGTATGCTTGGAGTTAAAATCTCCAAACATAATAACTGAATTGCCTAACGCAAGGATGGCCTCAAAATCTTTTTGAGGAGAGTTCCACTGGGGATATAGCAGGAGGCTATGACGATGGACGGATGTCCGGTCAAGGCCAGCCTGTACCGTGGCTTCCATATTGGTAAGCGGCGAAGTGTCTTCTTGAAGTAAATGGCACCGCCGCCTCTGCGGTCAGGTCTGTCATTACGAAGAAGAGAATATTTTGATGGAGAAACCTTTGAGATTTGGGGTCTGAGGTGGGTCTCCTGTAGGAGGAGGAGGTCGGCTTCATGATCTCGAAGGAAGAGCTTAAGCTGGGAGGTTATTTCGCAAACCGCGAGTATTGAAGGAGACTAGTGATAAGCCCTTAGCTTACGTCCATGGGACTTTGGAGGGCAGAGTGAGTCGTCATAGTATTGTTAAATTAACTTAACTTACAACGAACTCAGAAGATTGTGGTGCTCCGCTAGAGCGAGGAGACGGTCCTGAGGGACCTAGCAGCACGCAGTTTGCGCGCTAGTATGGCGATCTCGCCAATGTCGATGCTCTGAATAGCGGAGTAAACCGTATTCAGGTCATCAACCATTGAGGGTTGCGCCTGTTGAGGAGCGGAGGAAGTCCGCGGGGTCAGCCCTTTGCCCCAGGAGAATTGGTGGCTGCGTGGGCCGAGAAAGCCCGAGGGGGCTGGATGGGGCCCATAAGGGCCCAGGAGGGCCCATAAGGGCTAGGGGCCCATAAGGGGCATAGGGGCCCATAGCAGGTTTTGGGGCCCTGTGAGAAAGCCCTGAGGGCTGGAAGGCCCTGACAGGGCATCCTTGACTGGAATGTGGTGTCATTCACCGGCGGTGGAGGTCTAAAAGACGGGCCGAGGAGCGCGAGGGCATCCCCTGTAGTTGGCCGGTGGCCAGGTTGCCCGCAAAGGACGCAGCTGGCGGGGATTCGGCGTCAGGCCGAGGCACTTTTCGAGGTGGTCCAGGTAACGCACCTGGGGGCTGGAGCGGCCGCCGCATGCCCATAGAGCTGGCAGCGGTGGCACTGCGCCGGAAACCGCGCCTATGTGGCTCGATTCACCTCGACAGGCCGCACATGCGTACCTGCCGGAAGATGTCTTGCCTCCTGGCACATTGGTTAAGATGGTGAGCAAGCGGAACCTCTTGCCCTTGCTGCTGTGCATCTTATGCACTGCTTCTCGGGAACCTTGGGACTTAAGGTCCTCAAGGATATCCTCGTTGGCGAGCTCGTGGTGGCGATTACGGCCCTGACTTTGCGCTCTTCTGGGAGCGTACGTGGTAGGACACACGTTGGGCTGTGAATAGCCTGGTGAGTCGGCGAAAGTCGTCGATGGTCTCTGGGATGATTTTGATGGAGTCACCTAGGTTGGTGGCCTGGCTGATACCGATTTTACTGTCGTAACAGGTTTTCGACAGTTTGGTATACCTTTCCTTGTCTCTAAGGAAGACAGGGGGCGGGACCTGATTCTTTGCGAGTTTTGGCTCGCAGCGAGCTGCTGGCTTGGAGAGCGGGGGGAGGTTGAGCGGCAGTAAGGGTACTGCGGCTGCGGCGGGGGCTGCGGAGGTGGAGGCAGCGGTGGGAGCTACGGGGGTGGGTGCAGCGGCGGGGCTGCTGTGAGGGCAGCGGCAGGGGCTGCCGGGACGGGGGAGCGGTTCTTAGCGGCGCGCTTTGGGCCGCGTTTAGACTTCACTACAGTGAAGGGGGTTTCGTCGGTCATGGTTCCGTCAGAGTCGGCGGAACTGTCGCTGGACGTAAATCCGGTTGGGGTGGCCGTCCTCTTCCGGGAGGACGATGCAATAGAGGAGGTCGAGTGCTCCATCGAGTCTGAGTCGGTCTGCGGGGCAGCCGGAGGCCGTCGCGGCGGTGGCCGGAGGGTACATGCCTGGGGCAGGGGTAAGGGCAGCGGATGAGAGCGAGAATCGTCTCATCGATGTTCGAACGAACAGATTGAGGACAGCTCTTGGAGTTCCGTTATGGTGGACATGTTGGGGCGACTTTCAATTTCTAGAACAGTAAGGAGGGACTGTCCTGTTCTCAAAGAACAGGGCTTGTTCTGAAAAGAACAAGAGACGTGACTATCCCAAGAAACAGTATACACAGTATATAACAATAACAAAAACAAAAAGCAAAATAACAGAAAGTAACAAAGTAACAAAACAAAAACAAAAACAATAACAAGCGGTCAAAACCTCCTGCCAGGCGGCAGGGGCAAAAATGATGAAGGCGAAAAAAAACTTACCAAGGCGGCTGCTCTACACTGCGTGAGCAGGAGGGCGGAGGCGCGGGCGAGGGCACTCAACGTACGGGGACGTGAGCGCTGACAACTTAGCACGACCGCTCGAGAGCGGTGCGGTAAGCGGAATGTCATTATAATATGGTTGACTTGTCGTATTTATAGCACTTAGCTGACGGACAGGCGATTTTATTATCGAATGCCGTTTTATTAAACTAGATAATTTGGTGAAGTATGAGATTCAGACACACTGGTCAAAGGAAGGCAGTTGTACTTTATCCAGATTCAAAACCGAAATAATACACAAGTTTTGGTGTGATAAGTACATTACCGCTGCAAAAAGCTACGAACGTGGTACCTAAGTCCCTGCGAGTCACAGCCCTCTCAAGGAAAGTCAGGGCCCAAAAAGCCACAAATGTGGTATCCGAGATCCTGCAAGGAAGTCTGACTCATAATCTTGACACCTGATACCTGCAGGGTTTAATCAGAAATTATAACCTAGCAGACGAAGTACGATAGAAAATGTCATGATATTAATTGAAAAGTAATTTATGAACTATATTCTACGAGATAACTCCACCCACCTAAGCATGTTAGATAGCCAGAGCGCATTATACTCGACGCTGTCGGCGCGTCTCTTCACTGTCTTCTTAACGCTGATGCGGACAGCTCTTATAAGCTGATGCATCTTGGGTTCGTCGTCCACGTGGTCCATATGCCGCAGCATCATGAACAGGATGTAAGCCGGCAGGCCAGGCAACAGCGTTACTGCTACCCGCGGTTTCAGATCTTGAACAAAGGAGAAACTTTTAGCAACATGGTAGAGCCATGCTGCAGCTATATTGATAGTATAATTGTAGCACGAATGGGTCGTCTCGACCGGGGAACGACCACGCTCTCGCAGAATAGCAGCGTAAAATAGCAGCTTAATGCTGCTGTGTTTCGTATGGCAAGTGTAGAGTACCGCAGACCCTTTTTACTGGAAAAGAGGCATTCCATCTTAGTTCTCACGGCTGACAACGCATCTGCATTTTGATTCGCAAACGAGGATAGGTGTAGATGTTTATGGGCCACAGCAACCACTTACCATCAGGTGGACTGTGTGCTCGCTTGTCACCCTTATCCCATAAAAAAAATTACAAATCGCCATGTTGCAGCCTGCACAAATGTGTCCGCAAATGCAAAGAATGAACGTAATGCTGCTGTTTTCAATCTGTATGCTGGGGTGGCACATTGAGTTCTATGTACTACGTACTAGAGAAGCTGTTCCAAACAAAAAATTTGCACTACTCTGTTTTCGCGCATGCGCGGGAGATAGTAGAGTCGCGCATACGCAGTTCATATAAGCGCGTTGCGCCTGCGCGGTCAATTTTGTCATAAAAGATTAGGTAGGAAATTTATTTTTTCTATTGTAATATTATTGCCTATTTATTCATTTGACTACTGAATTATTATTTACGTTGAGGTTTAATTAAACTTTAATTTGAAATCTCGTATTATTAGTGCAGCTCCACACTCTATGAATATTGAAGCCACACTATGCGTAAACATCATATTAGTCTGTGGCCACACTAAATGACACTAAAGGTGTACGGATTGCAGTACAGTTCATTTGAACATAGTGAATGTTTGGAATGCCAAATCTAGTACGTAGTACATTTATATCGATGGGGTGGCAAGAATCAGATGACCCGTTTAAAGGCATTTTACGAGGCATTTCATTTTACTTCTTAGGGGGTGTTTTCTCCATTTTTATTCTTAATCGAAAACAAATGCCGGCATGTATAGGTCTCAGAAATCACTAGCTATCACGTTTAAAAATATATAAGATATAGAAACAATTATATCCTTATATTTATAGGTCTAAATAACGCAGACAGTCCCATGCTGTGTTAAAAATTTATGGGGCTTTAGCAATCAACCCCCCCCCCCTCAATTTTTATTACCTATTGGCAGTGCTAGTGGTAAGGCTTGTTGGCGTCCAAAAATCATTTAAATAGCAGCATTATGCCATATGATAAAAAAATTTGAGTTAAAGCAGTTATGCCTACTGCCAGTGCTACTTTTATAGTATCTATTTAATATTTTACCACGTTTTTAATAAGTTACTTTCTTGTTTGTCTGTCGTTCCGGGTGGAATTTAGTAATTGATTTCAAACTAACTACCCGATGAGCTGGAAACTAAAAATTTTGAATATAGCTCAAATAAGAATGACAATGCAAGAATATGACAAAAAAATCCATGGTAAAATTAAAAAATAAATTTAAAAAAATCACTTGTTTAAAGTTAATTTTAGATACGAGTGCAGGTCCTTTTTGCGTAACAAAGTCCAACTAATGTCTTTAAATACGCGCCAATACTAACCGGTAATAAGCTTTTTAAGAATGATCGGCTCGTCCTGTATTTTGTACTCGAACATGCCTAGGTATTCCCTCTCCTTTTTGCGTGTCACAGGCGCCATTTGTATAGTTGACAGGGAGTGTTGCGCCGTCACTGTGTCTGTGGAGGAAAAGAGATGACCAAGTCAACATCGCAACCTTTAGAATTAATTTTATACTCCTATAGACCCATTGTTTACATTTTCGTAACAATCAATTGTTCAACTGTTTAAAAATATATGGATCTTATAAAATTAGCAAAATACATAATATAGTTAACTAATTAAAAATCCATGCAACGTTTATGTTCTTTAAGTTAGTATTTAAACATTACAAATGCAGTGGTTTATATACAGAATGAAAAAACCTCAATTCCCCAATACACTAATGTACTAAGAACTATAGGATATATTTTACCAAAATTAAATTACTTAATCTAGAACAATCGATAATTGAGTCACTTTTTTAAAAGATAATTTCATTAGCATATTAAAATCATAAAAAGCAAACGATTGTTATTCGTTGTCGATGTAAAAAAGATAATTATGTAAAATAGATAACTTCTTTAAATAAGCTTCTTTAATATGAATTCTAGGAGGAAAGTTGAAAACATACCATTGCCCTCTAGAATGTCGTTGACGTCATCAATGCCGACCTCCTTTAGCCTGTCGACGAGCAACCTGATCTGATTCTTGTACCGACGACAGCTCTCCGAAAGTTTGTCAACGCGTTCCTGTATAATTTAAAATAAAGTTAATAACCACATAAACAAGATAAAGGCCTCTTAGCAGTTCTAAAGTTAAAAAAATCAATTTAAGAATAGTAGTAGTAGCAGTTTGTATTATTTTATACCTGTATAGCAAGGCTCTCTGCGGCCAATCGAATAATCTCATTTTGCGCGAACTCTTGACTCTTATTCTTGGGTTCCTGACTTAAATCTGCACTCAGTAATCTAAAATAAACAAATGCAATAACGTATCATTTGGCATTCATCTCGAGCAAGGCGAAATTCGATAACCAAAGCAGAAAAATCAGTAAATACAGACAATAGTAGTAGACGCCAATTTAATTTAACCATAAAACAGATATACAATTTTATTTTCTGATTTAACATTAACTATATTTTTTTAAATATCGGTTTTATTACATACAATAAAATCCCGAAATAAAAGGTCAAAAGTAATAGTTTACACGAAAATAAAACTTCAGTTACAATCGAATCGTTCCTTTATTTTACTTCGGCAAAAGACGGCTGCACTATTTTATGGCACTAAAGTGCCGTAGCGACAATTTTTAACAACAAGTGCCTTAGTTGCACTGTTTTGTGGCTCTGACAAGAGCCTTAGTTACACTGTTTTGTGGCTCTGAGAAGAAATTAAGTTACTGTTTTGTGGCTCTGACAAGAGCCTTAGTTACACTGTTTTGTGGCTCTGACAAGTGCCGTAGTTACACAGTCTTGTGGCTCTGAGAAGAGCCGTAGTTACGCTGTTTTGTGGCTCTGAAAAGAACTTAAGTTACACTGTTTTGTGGCTTTGACAAGTCTTAGTTACACTATTTTGTGGCTCTGATAAGAGCTTTGGTTACACTGTTTTATGGCTCTGAGAAAAACCTAAGTTACACTGTTTTGGGGCTCTGACAAGAGCCTTAGTTACACTGTTTTGTGGCTCAGACAAGTGCCGTAGTTACACTGTCTTTTGGCTCAGACAAGTACCGTAGTTACCCTGTTTTGAGCCTTGACAAGAGTCGTAGTTACAATTTTTTGTGGCTTTGACAAGAGCCGTAGTTACACTGTTTTGAGGCTCTGACAAGAGCCGTAGTCACACTATTTTCTGGCTCTGACAAGAGCCGTAGTCACACTATTTTGTGGCTCTGAGAAGAACCTAAGTTACACTGTTTTGTGGCTTTGACAAGAGTCTTAGTTACACTATTTTGTGGCTCTGAAAAGAACCTAAGTTACACTGTTTTGTGGCTTTGACAAGAGTCTTAGTTACACTATTTTGTGGCTCTGATAAGAGCTAGGGTTACACTGTTTTATGGCTCTGAGAAGAACCTACGTTACACTGTTTTGTAGCTCGGACAAGAACCTTAGGTACACTGTTTTGTGGCTCTGACAAGTGCCGTAGTTACACTGTTTTGTGGCTTAGAGAAGAGCCGTAGTTACACTGTTTTGTGGCTCTGACAAGAGCCGTAGTTACACTGTTTTGCAGCTCTGACAAGAGCCGTAGTTACACTGTTTTGTGGCTCTGACAAGAGCCGTAGTTAAACTGTTTTGTGGCTCTGACAAGAGCCATAGTTACACTGTTTTGTGGCTCTGACAAGAGCCGTAGTCACACTATTTTCTGGCTCTGACAAGAGCCGTAGTCACACTATTTTGTGGCTCTGAAAAGAACCTAAGTTACACTGTTTTATGGCTCTGACAAGTATTAATTATACTTTTTTGTGGCTCTGACAAAAGCCTTAGTTGCACTGTTTTGTGGCTCTGAGAAGAACCTAAGTTACACTGTTTTGTGGCTTTGACAAGAGCCGTAGTCACACTATTTTGTGGCTCTGAAAAGAACCTAAGTTACACTGTTTTGTGGCTCTGACAAGAGCCTTAGTTACACTGTTTTGCGGCTCTGACAAGAGCCTAATTTGCACTGTTTTGAGGCCCTGAGAAGAACCTAAGTTACACTGTTTTGTGGCTCTGACAAGTGCCGTAGTTACACTGTTTTGTGGCTTAGAGAAGAGCCGTAGTTACGCTGTTTTGTGGCTCTGAAAAGAACCTAAGTTACACCGTTTTGTGGCTTTGACAAGAGTCTTAGTTAGACTATTTTGTGGCTCTGATAAGAGCTTTGGTTACACTGTTTTGTGGCTTTGACAAGTGCCAAAGTTACACTGTTTTGTGGCTCTGACAAGTGCCGTAGTTACAATGTTTTGTGGCTCTGACAAGAACCGTAGTTACACTGTTTTGTGGCTCTGGCAAGTGCCTTAGTCACACTATTTTATGGCTCTGCAAAGAACCTAAGTTACACAGTTTTATAGCTCTGACAAGTATTAATTATACTTTTTTGTGGCTCTGACAAGAGCTTTGGTTACACTGTTTTATGGCTCTGAGAAGAACCTAAGTTACACTGTTTTGTGGCTTTGACAAGAGCCTTAGGTACACTGTTTTGTGGCTCTGACAAGAGCCGTAGTCACACTATTTTATGTCTCTGAAAAGAACCTAAGTTACACAGTTTTATAGCTCTGACAAGTATTAATTATACTTTTTTGTGGCTTTAAAAAGAGCCTTAGTTGCACTGTTTTGTGGCTCAGACAAGTGCCGTAGTTACACTGTTTTTTGGCTCTGAGAAGAGCCTTAGTTACGCTGTATTGTGGCTCTGACAAGAGTCGTAGTTACACTGTTTTGTGGCTCTGACGAGAGCCGTAGTCACACTATTTTCTGGCTGTGACAAGAGCCGTAGTCACACTATTTTGTGGCTCTGAAAAGAACTTAAGTTACACTGTTTTATGGCTCTGACAAGTATTAATTATACTTTTTTGTGGCTCTGACAAGAGACTTAGTTGCACTGTTTTGTGGCTCTGAGAAGAACCTAAGTCACACTGTTTTGTGGCTTTAACAAGAGCTGTAGTCACACTATTTTGTGGCTCTAAAAAGAACCTAAGTTACACTGTTTTGTGGCTCTGACAAGTATTAATTACTGTTTTGTGGCTTTGACAAGTGCCTTAGTTACACTGTTTTGTGGCTCTGAGAAGAGCCGTAGTTACACTGCTTTGTGACTCTGATAAGAGCAGTAGTTACACTGTTTTGAGGCTCTGAGAAGAACCTAAGTTACACTGTTTTGGGGCTTTGACAAGAGTCTTAGTTAGACTATTTTGTGGCTCTGATAAGAGCCGTAGTTACACTGTTTTGTGGCTTAGAGAAGAGCCGTAGTTACACTGTTTTGTGGCTCTGACAAGAGCCGTAGTTATACTGTTTTGCAGCTCTGACAAGAGCCGTAGTTACACTATTTTGTGGCTCTGAAAAAGAACCTAAGTTATACTGTTTTGTGGCTTTGACAAGTGCCTTAGTTACACTGTTTTGTGGCTCTGAGAAGAGCCGTAGTTACACTATTTTGTGGCTCTGATAAGAGCCGTAGTTACATGTTTTGTGGCTTAGAGAAGAGCCGTAGTTACACTGTTTTGTGGCTCTGACAAGAGCCGTAGTTATAATGTTTTGCAGCTCTGACAAGAGCCGTAGTTACACTATTTTGTGGCTCTGACAGGAGCCGTAGATACGCTGTTTTGTGGCTCTGTAAAGAACCTAAGTTACACTGTTTTGTGGCTTTGACAAGAGTCTTAGTTACACTATTTTGTGGCTCTGAAAAGAACCTAAGTTACACTGTTTTGTGGCTTTGACAAGAGTCTTAGTTACACTATTTTGTGGCTCTGATAAGAGCTAGGGTTACACTGTTTTATGGCTCTGAGAAGAACCTACGTTACACTGTTTTGTAGCTCGGACAAGAACCTTAGGTACACTGTTTTGTGGCTCTGACAAGTGCCGTAGTTACACTGTTTTACGGCTCTGAGAAGAACCGTAGTTACACTGTTTTGTGGCTCTGACAAGAGCCGTAGTTACACTGTTTTGCAGCTCTGACAAGAGCCGTAGTTACACTGTTTTGTGGCTCTGACAAGAGCCGTAGTTACACTGTTTTGTGGCTCTGACAAGAGCCATAGTTACACTGTTTTGTGGCTCTGACAAGAGCCGTAGTTTCACTGTTTTATGGCTCTGACAAGAGCCGTAATTACACTGTTTAGAGGCTCTGACATGAACCCTAGTTATACTATGTGGCTCTGACAAGAGCCGTAATTACGCTGTTTACTATCTATTATTGTAACCATTGTCTCAATTATAAGTGATCAGATTACAGTCCAATTAAACTGGAGATGATATTTTAACTCTGTTAAATGTGTCATACATTAATATAATAAATCAGTTATCCTGTCATTACAAAATCTAACATCTATACTCGAGTGAGATCCACTTACAATACTAAATATTGTTAGTATTGTATACCACTTGCAATGTTAAATTCTTTATCATGAAGTAAAATTATTTCTACTGAGAATAATTTTTAAAAACACGTAATTTTAAGCATTTAAGACATAAATTCTATAAAAATGTTACAGCATATTTTATTAATCAAACAGTCAGTAAAGCCAACGTTCATGAGTAATAAACAAAAACAAAATACTTTACAATTACAACAAACAACTAATTCGACAACATATTTATAATGGAGTACGTGAGGTGTATGATTAGTTTTTCACTAGTGAACAGTGTCTTTATGATATAAATTGTTGAATTTTCCAGACTATCCCACTGTCTTCGTATTTGTGGGAACATTGTGTGATTCTTACCTCCGTTGATGCTGGAAGAGATGAAATGTAAAGTGTGTTCTTAATGAGCAAGAACAAGCCATATGAGTGTTCTTTGTATTTCAATCCAAATAATATAAATTTTTTAATGAATGTTGTTATTATCGCTTCAACTTGCTTGAAAATGAAATTAATGATTCCCAAAATATTTGTTAGTTGTACGTCGATATAATTTGTTCAAAAGGAAATTAATTGGATTTGATATCTATACATCAATATGTATTATTCCCCACTTATTCTCTAAGTTATGTTATTTTTTAAATACTCACTTCTGATACTTCTCATTCTCTTCTCGCAATCTCTCGATCTCCACTTTCGCCTGTGAAATGTGCTCGGAGTAGAATTTCTTTTCAGCCAGTAGTTCTTCTTGTAATTGTCTATTAAAAGTATTATTTTTATATTAGTAAGAGGAATCTCTCGTCTCAAATTTCACAGTACGGTAGTGCCGTGTTGTTTGATTCTCAGTATTAGTAATAACGTCACTACAATTTGTATTTGTAATATGCACGGCGGCGGCGAAGGTATGTGGGTAAATAAAAATTAGAGATGCGCCGAATAGTGATTTTGCCGTATAACCGAATACCGAATACTATTCGGTTTAACCTGTACCGAACCGGATATTCGGCCGAATTATTCGGTTTGCGATTTCATTGTTTTGCCGCGTAAACAGGTTCTTAAGGTGCCCATTGACGATACGTCTGTTTGATGGAATACTTCCTAATGGAAGCACTCAAGATTAAAGGCACATTGACGTAGTGATTTGGACGTACGCGCCGTCACTTCGAACGTTGCATGCTGTCCAATTACACGTACGGAACAAATAATACAATGGATTTTTTAATGGTGGCTACAGCAGTGTGTATTTCGATAAAAAGACAAAAAAACGTAAGAGAAAGGGTGGTTGGAAAGTTTAAAACAAACAACGCCAACAAAGCATGCATTGCATTTCTCTTGTCCCTGTCGTGATAATAAGGATGTTTCACTTGCTATAAACATGGATGCGATTTATATTTTTCAATTACTTCTAATACAAAGTCACGTGCAGACATATAATCATATAATCAATCCGGAGAGTTTTGTTTAAGCGTTTCATAAACTCTGCCACAGAGCTCCTATGATCCAGCACATGTATGGCCGTCAATACCAGAGCACAAACTGAGACAAAAATCACAAAAAATGGACGTGGTATTGCCCATTCACAGACAATTCGGACGGCTTCCAAATGGCGTGGCGAACGTTTTTGACATTGACAGTCGGCCGCGAAAGACGTCCATTTGGCTTGGATGCATGGATTTCAATTCGTTTGGAAATCGAAAACATTCACGAAACGATTTTGGAAGACGTTCACTCCATTTGGATTGATGGACGTATCGTCAATGGGCACCTTTACATGTCCGCTGCGTATCGCTACTCGATAGCTAGACGACGAGCGAGCCGTACCTCACCGCACCCCCCGCTACCCGCGCGCACCGCGCTCTGGCACTTTGCATTGAAACATTGCACGATTACGTTATAATTAATAACAATTTTTTTTTATATAGGATAAGGGTGACAAACGAGCACACAGTCCACCTGATGGTAAGTGGTTGCTGTGACCCATAGACATCTACATCTATCCTCAATAAAGAATCAAAATGCAGATGTTTTGTCACCCGTGAGGACTAAGATGGAATTCCTCTTTTCCAGTAAGAAGGGTCTCCGGTTCTCTACACTCACCATACGAAACACAGCAGTGTTAAGCTGCTATTTTAAGCTGGTATTCTGTGAGAGCGTGGTCCTTCCCTGGTCGAGCCGACCCATTCGTGCTACAACTATACTACTAACTATTGGATGTTTGCTTTAACGTAAATCTTACTACAGAAGTTCTGTGTTCTTGTTCTATACTGTGTAGTCTGTGTACAATAAATAGGTAAGAAAATTGAAATATTTGAACCGAATATATTCGGCACCAAAACCGAATAATTCGGCCGGAAACAAATAGTGAATAAGGTGCCGAATACGCCGAATACCGAATACCAAACGAATATTCGGCGCATCTCTAATAAAAATAAATTGCCGTGTAAAACCAACTTCATCACCACCATCAATTTTGTAATCATGATGCAGCTTATGCAGGGGCATAGTATGGGGTTGCTGCCGCCCCTTAAAACCTGCCGCCCGGGGCCCCATGATCTTCCTCCCTCTCAGCTAAGATGTTACTAAACTAACAATTTAACTTCACTTTGATTGTAAACTTATGACATGAATGTCATGGACTACAAAAATTTAATTCATAAATAAAATAAAGTAGGTATGTGAATGTTTATAACAAAAATAACTCAACTGTAATGTTTAAAGATTCCCTATATAACGTTGGTACCTGTTGATATCCTTTTGAGCCTCGTAAGCAGTCGCCAACTCGCCATCTTCGTTGATAATGTCCACGTCCGAACCGTAATTGGACGACGCAAGCGACTTTAAGTTTACCGTCTGCGGAAATAAAGATCGAATTAAGATATGGTTCAAATAAAATAAATTGGCATGATAAATATAAATCATAAAAGTAAAAAACAAAAACAAAATAAATATACCGTGCAATGGCAGCAAAAGGAATGCGTTGAAAGGAAACAAAAAATGTTAGTAAAATGATTACTACACCAAACGATGCACGCACAACCATTTTTAAAGGTTAAAAAATAAAGTCGGTATTCTTTCTACATCTTGTCACGACATCTACTATTTTAACCTAACATTCCCAAGTTTGCCATATTTCATTGAAAGTAATCCACAGGCCTATCTAGTCCTTAAATGTCATTATTATTGATTGAATTAGGTGTTTTTGAACCAGGCGATACCAAGTTGCAAGCCCACCTGCCAAGTGTAGCAACTATGACAATAATTACTACCCTCCATTTTGGTCTATGTCGTTCTGTAAGGTCTATATTTAACAGAATAAGTACAGTGAATTACAGCATGCCAAAATGGCGCGATATTGCAAAGGAAAAATTCAAGTAACATGCATAATGTATATTTATAAATATTGACTTTGTGAATGCTGTTACGACTAACGAAACATTAAATCACTCAAATAATTTAATTATTTTTGATAGTCCACCGATTTATTTAATTACAAATGTCAGTTGAGGATCTTTTCCCACAAACCTCACAATTACCCACAAACCTTACAAGATAAAAGGACATTTCCCTTACATTTCCAATTAACGGTGCCAGTTAAATGTGCCTCTCCTTTTCTAATAGACATTAACATTCCCCTACTCCAACTACTAGGTAGGATTCATGAGTAAAATAAAACACAAGTAAGCCATTGAATGATTACATAGAAATACAGCATTCTACTCACGACGCTCTTCAACGCTTGGTACCATGGTTTCTGCGCAATATATTTTATTATTTATAACTGATTTTTATTTTATAAGAGCAATTGCTCTATAATACTACATTTAAACATAACCTAATAAAATAACAAGTTACAAAGCAACTGTGAGAATTCAGTGCAGTATCCAGTAGGATAAAACTAAAGGTGTAAACGGCCCTGTGGCCGTGATCGCGTAACCTCCGACAAGTGATGGATTAACAATTTTTAAATGGTAAGTCATGAATTAAACATAGACGACGAATCGACTTGCTTAGGTTGGCGTTCACGGCATTTGACGGCCCTGTGGCGTAGTGGCTTAGCAATGATTTGCAGCGCTCAGGGCCGCGGGTTCGAATCCCGCACGGAACAATTATTTGCATGGCCTACAAACAATTGTTCCGGATTTAGATGTTTTCTTTGTGAAATTTATGTATGTAAACTGCCTCCACGATACAGGAGAAAATCCTGGAGGTAACGTTTTATAAAAAAGGAAAAACAAGGCATTTTCTGTTAATTCCGAAAAGATCTATGTCCAGCTGTAGACTTAAAACACGTATAAATGACGCAAATGAAATAACAGAGGAAATCACCTTCTTGTTCTGTTGTGAACTGAAAACACTTCTATGAATAGGTAAATCCATGAATAAAATTTTTACAATGTCTTTAGAAGAAGCCGAATCTTTCATGTCAACACAGCTCACATAATATATTATATTTAGATTTTTCTATTAATACACGATCACTATATAAATACAAACTATTATTATTATACTCCTTGTGACTTATCTATTACTTGTATCATGGACAAATGAAATAAATCCGACTTAAGATGTTATTGTATTCTTATTTTCACATAGTAATATACAATAAAGCACAATTAATTATGCGTCCAACAGCGCCTCCACACTATCGCGCGCATAAGCGGAAAAATCGAACTGAAACAGTATTTACTTTTAACACGAAATATTTACGAATACAAATTTAATCTAGATAGATAAGACGCTATTTGTCAAAGATAAGTTTTAGGATAAACAACATGATTTGTTTTGAAGGTTTGGATAATTTTATGAACAGTTTCCTGACGAATTTTATGCAGAGATGTACACGAAAGTACATGGGCCCTGGATTCGAATCCTAACTGCTTTATTTTTACTAGGACTTCTTTTCTATTTAGTGAAGGGAAACATTGTGATAAAATCAGCCAACACCAACATCACTGGGACAGCGTAGTGGAATATGTTTTTGTTATTTTTTACCATAAAAAAATTAACGAACATAAAAAAAATAACAAAAACATATCTTATCAAATCGTACAGACATAACCACAATCCCAACCTTTATTGCTCTTGAAAAAAATTACAATTGGTCCAGTTTTAGGTGAGGGAACATAGGAATACAGAATGATGACTAGATCAATTTTTATAGGTATAATCAGTCCGAGCTGTAGTGGTCACTATCAGATGCCTAGCTTAATCAATCGGTAGGATGCAGTGTCACAAACAGAGAGAATATCAATATGAACGGTCTTGCAAACTATAAAATTATACCTATAAATATTCCTATGTTTCTTCTCCTAAAACTGGACCAATAGTAATTTCTTTCAAGGGCAATAAAGGAAGAATTGTGGTGGTTATGTCTGTACGATTTGATAACATATGTTTTTGTTATTTTTTATGTTCGTTAATTTTTTTATGGTGGGTGTCTTATAATTATAACAGTGGAATGGTGGTAGCTTTAGTAATTTAAGAAGGTTTCTAGTATTTGAAATAATTCATTTATAGACAAATAAATTAGAAAAATTTAAAAGCCCCCGACACAAAAAGAGCTGATGATCTTCAAACGGCTGAAAAGATTGTCTTGAATCATTGATATATAAATCATATCGCTAAGAACACTCTCGATCAAGTCACCTATCAAACAAAAAAAACTAAATTCAAAAATTGGTCATCCCTTTGGGAGCTACTATACCACAGACAGATACACAGACACATAGATATACACGTTAAACATATAACACCCCTCTTTTTCGTCGGGGGTTAAAAACAGGAGCAAAGCAATATTTTTTAATCTTAAAATTGAGACCTATGTAATGTATATCGAAAGAATATACACCTAAAGTGTAATAGGATGCTTCCTCTTTTTGATGTATATAAATGAATTGCCTACAATTATAAAGGAAAAGAGTATACTGTTTGCAGATGACATGTCAGTAATATTACCTGTGACAAATGAAACAGAAATTAATGATAAATTAAACTACATTCTTAATGAAATAGTTTCATGGCTAAAAAACCACAATTTAGAATAAAATTTTAACTAAATTAATGGTTTTTAAACCATATCAAAAACAGCAGTTGAATATAAATTTTTCGATTTGTAATATAAAACTAGAGTGTGTACAAAATTCTCATTGTTAGGAATTAAAATAGATAGTAACTAAATTGGAAAAGCCATATAGAATGTGTATTAAATAAATTGTCCAGAATTATATATGCGCTAAATGAGTTAAAAAGGTCCACAAATACAAATATAGCCAAAATGGCCTACAATGCGTATGCTCACGCGTGGTTGCGCTACGGTATACCCTTATGGGGAAACTGCACAGACATCCAAAAACTCTTTATCGCTCAAAAAAAATGTATAAAAATTTTAACAAATATTGACTCTAGGGAAAGCTGTAGACCATATTTTATACAATACAAGATATTAACAGTTACATCTTTATACATATTAGAATCATGTAAATTAGTAAGAAAATATATAGGTATATTTCAAAAAGCTGATGATAATAATATAAATAGACATAATATACAACTTAGGAAGAGAAATAAATTAATATTGCCTAAAACCACTTTATCTTTATACAGTTCTGGACCACATTCCATGGCAGTTAAATTATATAATACATTACCCAAAGATGTAAGAGAGATGGAAGAATATAAGAAATTTGTGATAGCACTAAATAGCTTTTTGATTAAGAAATGTTACTATAAATTAGATGAATATTATGAAAAATAGAAGTAAATAAATAAATATAGTAACATAACATATACTAAATACTATAATAATACCTATAATGTATAAAAAATATATAAATATTAGTATTAGAATTAAGGTATTAGAAATTAAGGCTAGCTTTATTTGATATTGTTATATGCTTGCTGGGTGCATGTGCTGTAATGTGTCACACAAAACCACATGTAAATGCAATAAATAAATAAATTTTGAATATTTCGGGAACATTAGATAAGACGGACAGAACGAGACTATAACGATGTTTTTTGTCTGACAGCGAATCCCTAAAATTTTAATATTAAAATCAATGTTTACTTTATGTTATCTAAACAAGTCTGTGAAGAACCCGCAGTATTAAGAAAATAACTAGTCCGCCATCTCGGACTGTCCTCCATATTGGATTTAGAATGACGTCACTTAGCTAACCATGCATTTCCATCGAAACTAAACATATATGCAAAATTTTAGCTCAATTGGTTGAGGATAACTGCTTTAAAATTCAGTTGCAAGATTTGACCCTAACAAACATACAAAAATTGCAAGTTAAATAAAAGCTTTTAATATACACTTATAAAGAAGAGCAGACCTACCGAATCTGTTTCTGATACTTCTAATTTTAAAACACTTTATTAAATGAGATGGTTCACGGATCAGGTCTATTTACTCTACCTCAAAAACTTTATGTACTAAGTACAATGAAAATGATAGAAACTCAAAACTATTTATTTACCTAGTTATGGAAAAACACATTAAAGTTAATATAATTTAAATGTGTGCATGATTTTTTATGCCTCGAGGATGCAAGTAATTTTCGGTATTATTAGAATTAAAAAAAAAACATCTAAATCATGTCCCAAGAGCAAGACCTGCACTGAGTTATCACGTAGTAACATTTCCAAATATTTACATATGTTATTTTTAATTATTTTTAATTTATATTACGTAATAAAAATACAACAAATAATATAATATATAATTTATCAATACATACCTGATTGGTGAGGACGCTCTTTAACTGAATACACTCGTCACGCCTCCTGTCCAACTCTTTTTGCATCACGCCCAATTGCTCTGGGAAAATAAGTTGGCATAGTTAATTACAACATATTTTTTTAATAGGATAGGGTGACAAACGAGCACACAGTCCACCTGATGGTAAGTGATTGCTGTGGCCCATAGACATCTAGATTTATCCTCGAATACAGATGTGTTGTCACCCGTGAGGACTAACAATGAATGCCTCGTTTTCAGTAAAAGGGGTCTCCGGTTAAGCTGCTATTTTACACTAGTATTCTGTGCGAGTGTGGTCCTTCCCCGGTCGAGCCGACTCATTCGTACTACAACTATACCTACTACTAATATAGCTGCATGACTTTACCACGTATAAAACATGGTAGGTATGGCGCCAAATTTCACACAAGGGCATTGGGTAACGGGTGACGACTAAATACTGTATACAACGTTTTTATCGTACGAAAATCAATGAAATACATTAAGTAGATTAGCAACAGGAATGTTATTCTGTTTTAGTAACTTTTAAAACATGCTGTAGATAAACAATTTTTTATTAGACGAAGGCACAGAATAAATAATAGTACTACGTACAGAAGTTGCACTCCTTTGATGTTGACTGCTTGCCGACGTTTTAATAGCCTACATAGTTATTATTAATCAGATAAATCGCACACGCAAGCTAAATAAAACTTTATCGCTGCGCGCGAGTGTCCGTATTACTTTGCATCTTTTCTTTAAATTATTACTTAAATCTTTTTTCGCTATAAGTACCTATCTAACAAAAAAAATGAAATAAATTCACCTTTCATTATCCTTCGGTAACATAAAAAATGATATATCTGAATCCTTTTAATTGCTCATTAAGCATCCACCCCTGCAACAATTATAGTAGGAACGACGTTTTGCCATTATAATTTATGAAATAAATAGGTAAAATACATATATATTATTCTTAAATTACATTAAAACTTTTTCAACTATTTTATCCTACAATTTAATATACTAAACACTAAACAAAAACTATTTCAACGTGTATTTCAACAAGTATTTACAAAATACTATTTACGTAAACAGCGTTAAAAAAACTTTAACATTCAATCGGCTAGAACGCGCTAGCCCCGACTGCTATCTACCCCTGGGGCGCCTCGCGATTGTAGGTAATTATTTCACGCAGGTAGCAAGTGACAGAGGCCTGACGAAGGTCGATCGGTTCAATAAGTTACCTACAAAAAAAAAGTGACGTTGCGCTCTAAATAGTTTTTATACATGATGTTATAATAGGTTTAAAATAACATAATGTATTTTTTTTTTTGAATTATTGTAATCAGATGAATGGATAATTTTGTAACCTCACTATCGCATATTATCGCTACCGACGAATACTATTGTTATAAGCATTAAATTAGGTGTCTTACAAATTTGCGTGGCGTACCAAGTTCACATCTATTCGTCTACGGTTGAAATACGGTGGAAAAAGCTTGGTCCAGGGACAGATCAAGTGCGTAAAATTTTCTGAGGATTTTTTTTTCTTGCCTGGGAGTCTGTCTGGACAGGAACAAAATTCTTATCTTAAATATTTCTGCCGCAAAGCAACACAGTATCCACTGCTATTTCGGTAGGGAGAGCCAGTATATTACCATTATAAACCATGCCATTATAAACCAACAACGTACCATAAGCCTTTTTGCTTGAAGTTTTTTTTTAATACGAATTTGAAGTTGGCTGTGAGTGTCTATCGGCTGCAGTAGTTATAAGAATTGCCTGTGGAATTTACTGTCGCCAGAGGTTTTTCCGGATCGATACGACTTAGGGACCTTCAAGAAAAGAGCCTACTCCTTTATAAAACACCTGCAATTCTCCTGGCGTTGCAGATGTTCATGGGCGACGGTGATCACTTACCATCAGGTGAGCCGTATGCTCGTTTGCCTCGTCTTCCATAAAAAAGAAGTAATAGCTTACCGATGACCTCCTTGGAGACGAGCAGGCTGTCCCCGGCGGCGCGCAGTCGGTCGAGGTGCTCGCGCAGCTTCTTGTTCTCGATCTCCAGCTCCTCCACGCGGAAGCGATCGGTGTTGGGGTTGCTGGGAGGCGACGACAAGCGATCTGTGCTCGTTTGAGAGTTTTCTAAATAAATTAATCAATATTTTTTATACTTTCTAGTTTTGTAGTATTTATTTTAAAATATCCTACTGAGAAGTAGACAATTACATATGCCAGGTTTCTATACTATGTATGTATTTAATTAACGCTTCGTTTTTCCTCACGGGCCGTTATTAAATTAAGGCCCGAAATACGATTAAAAAAATCATTTTAGTTTTGTCGTCGAAAGAATAGGTTGCAATAAAAACTGTTTTAGATGCACCTCCCATGTAATCAAACAAATCGTTACGGAGAACAAAACGATTATTTATAATAAGAATCAAGTAGTCGTCTTCTATGTCAAATTTTATCGTGATTGGAGCAAAACATCCAAACACATGTATATGTACAAGAAAAATTGAGGTGTATGTCTGTAATATCGAAATAACTGGGTTCTAGTTAACTCAGAGGGTATTTGCATGTTATTAAGACATTAATAAATAACCGTTTATGGAATTTTTGTCTGTCTGTATTTTCGAGTTAATCTTCCGAATGGCTGAACCGGTTGTAATAAAAATTTATAACAGATGGAGAGCAATGCCAAAAGGGATCTAGGCTATATATTATTCGAAAAACATGCATGACTTTTTGTGAAATCGGAAAGCTGATAAAATATATAATGGTTTTTTGATGATTTGTCCCAATTTATTTTTGATTTTATTAGAATATAATATTCTAAGATTATCTCTTATAATATTATATTCTATATAAGAAAAGTGTCGAACCATGATATTTCGGTTCGCAATTTTACACTAAAATTCTCCCAAAGATTTCTATTCTTCTATTTTTTAAATATTTAAGTGTGTGTGTTTCTGTCTTAAATAAATCAATTAAACATATGCTTTAGGCCGCGGATTCGAATCCCGAGATGAGATACCAGGATACATAATATTAAACTTTACACTTTCCTGTCAATATTTTCATCTATAATACAGTAAAGAATCTATCACCTCATTTCTTCACGTGTGTATCGTAAGAAGTAACTGTGGGAAGGACCAGAAATATGGCCTTCGACAGTTAGCGGTAGATAGCCAATGAGGGCCGATATACACTTCGACAAGTACAGTAGAGAGTTTAGTTACAGGGCAGCTGACAGTAAACGGTTAAGTGGGCAGTAGCGTTCAAATGTTTTCGTGGCGAGTTTAGTTAAAAAAGTACAATTTTATATTTTGAGGGTCGAACGCGAACACGTTGCATCCTGTCTACTTATGCACTGAACTAAACTCGCGAGTTTAGTTGCGGGTGACGGGAGACGAGCGGGAGGGCAACACTTCGAACTTAACTCGCCGAAAAATAGCCCGGCCGGCTATCCCGTTCAACTTAATTGTTAATTTGTTACTTAACTCACTAATTGCCGTTCAAACGAGATTTTTACTTAACTCGCCAGGTTCGCAAGTTAACTCGCTACTGTACTTGTCGAGGTGTAAATCGGGCTAGATAGTGATATAGTCTTTTGTATCTGCGAAATTTAATACCCAGGCCGGCGAGGAAGCAAGGACAGCTGGTGCGATCGCCAATTCACCTGCCAATACACCAGGTCCAGCAGTGAATACTTCTTCATCAGCTCTTAAAAGTCCACTGCTGAACATGAGTCTCTCCTGGTAGAGAATTTGCTATAAGCTACGCCTATCAGGCGGCAGATTGGCGATCAATTGTAATACCAAACGTACGGGTAGCCGCTCCCCATCGCTAGTTTGTGTATCTTAAGTTCTTAAGTCTGGTGAAATGACATGACTATTCCGATATCTACCGGAAGCCATGAGATTTTTCTAGCATTTCCCATAATCGCCTCTTAGATCCACGGGACAAAATAAGTCAATACAATGATCTCGCGCTAGAAAAAACAAGTATATAATGCAAGTCTCACTCATGAGGCGCTCCTCCAGGTCGTAAGCGCGCTTGGAGGTCCTGGACAGTTCGCTCTGCAGAGCCGAGATCCTGTTCTGCATGCGCAGCACCAGTCCGGCGTCCGCGATCTGGTGTAAGATTACATACTGCTGGATTTTTTTTAAATAGAATATGGGTGACAAAAGAGCACGCCGTCCACCTGATGATGATAATGGCCCATAGACATATACATCTTTGATTTAGAATCGAAATGCAGATGCCTTGTCGCTCCTGGGGACTAAAAGATGGAGTGCCTCGTTTCCAGTACAAAAGGTCTCCGGTTCTTTTACACTCACCATACGAAACACAGCAGCATTAAGCTGCTATTTCACACTGGTATTCTGTGAGAACGTGGTCCTTCCCCAGTCGTGCCGAGCCATTCACTCTAGAGCTAATCTGTTGATGGATCCAGATGCTGGCTTTAGGAACGCCTGTCACTACAACTCATCACAGGTCCACTGTTGAACATAGGCCTCCCCCAAGGAATGCTACAAAGCAAGGTCCAGAGCCACCTGCATACATTGACATTAACCAGATCCAGTTAGGCAGGACGTTACTCAATCTAGTGGGGGGTCGCCATACACTTCGCTTATCACTACGAGGCTGCCACTCAAGAACCCTTCTTCCTCATCGAATCTAGGTTATTCGAGCTATACGGCTGACCACTCTTTAGCATATTAATTCGTTGCGTCAGGTCAGTTTCTCTGATTCTACTGCAGAAACGAAGTCTATCGCGCAGAGAAAATCCGAGTATAGCTCTCTCCATAGCACAAGTAAAGCGTAAATAAATAAAATAAAATAAAGCGCAAGTTCGGCCTCACATGTTCTCATTTCTGGGCCGGGCACCCCAGTGCCAGCTCCTTCCACTTGAATTGGATGCATTCCAGAGCGGTTCGAATCGTCGACGACCGAGTTCTTTCTGGCGGCTCTATTCACTGGCGCTGCGTAGGGATGTTGCATCCCTTGGCATTTTCTATCGCATTTACTACGGGGAGTGCTCTGAGGAATTATTCGGATTAATTCCAGCCGCCAAATTTCACGAACGCACATCGCGTCTAAATTCACGATACCATCCTCACCATCTGGATGCTTGGCGGTCCACCACTGTGCGTTTACTAGGAATTTTCTTCTACGTACAACTTCTCTGTGGAATTGTTTACCACCGGCGATTTTTCCGGACCGATACGACTTAGGGACCTTCAAGAAAAGAGCTTACTCCTTTCTAAAAGGCCGGCAACGCACCTGCAATTCCCCTGGTGTTGCGGTTGTTCATGAGCGGCGGTAGTCACTTACCATCAGGTGAGCCTAAAGCTAAAGCCTAAGCTCTTTGCTCTTCTATAAAAAAAATGCCGATTGACCATGAGCTTCCTCACACAGCCAGCAGTGAAGTAAGCAACACCTACAAAAGTAATTTTTAAATAGGTTTTATATTTCATTAAATTTATTAATTATGCCAACTTGTATGGTGCTGACCGAACAATGAACCAATCGAGCAGTAGGATTTGAGTCACAGTCCCCTCATTTTATCTCATATCCTACTCAGACCTTAATACGCTTACTAGGCGTTTTAACATAATATGTGAAGGTTAGCGCTCAAAAACTGTGCAGTAAGGTGGGTGAGTGCAGTATGCAATGAGGTGGGAGAGTGCAGTGTGCAGTAAGGTGTGTGAGTATAGTGTACAGTGAGCTGGGTGAGAGCAGTGTGCAATAAGGTGGATGAGTGCAGTGTACAGTGAGGTGGGTGAGTGTAGTGTGCAGAGGCTAGTGAGCGCAGTGTGGTGGGTGAGTGCAGTGTAGTGGGTGAGTGCAGAGTGGCGAGTGAGGGCAGTGCGGTGAGTGATTGCGGTGAGTGCAGTGCGTACGGGCGTGGGTCCGTTGTGCTGTCCGGCGGCCCAGTTGACGGCCTCCAGCGCCGGCCGCGACGTCTCCACCGAACGCACAGACCCGTACCCGTAGTCCTGTAACAACACAAAGCGACACATTACCACACACACAAAGTAATTTAATATACAATAATCATCTATAATTCATATTTTTTAAATGATTTTATAGATAGAGCAACAAAAAAAAATTAACAAATTAGCAACAGGGCATTTATTTATTTTTAAAAGGGTTAGGGTCAACTCTTGCAACTGAATTTTAAAGCAGTTATCCTCAACCGATCGAGCTGAAATTTTTATTATTGTAATGGAATATTAATCCATAATATTTTACGGACTAGTCCATTGCTGAACCTAGGCCTTACCCAAAGAGTGCCTCATAGGAGGCATTTTGCCATAGTTGCCACGTTTAGCAGGCGGGTTGGCGACCGCAGTTTTGTAACGTTTTGAATTATTATCAGGAAGATGTTGCTACCCATGTGCCTTCTTATATACCTACTGGACGATATGGGGTAGTGGATATTCTTACACCGCCACTACACAGTTAGAATTATTGGTAAACACATATTATATTTGTATATACATATAACATAGTATGTTAGAGATTATTTTGAATGGATTTAATAAAGACAGTTGCGAAAAAATTTACACGAATCAAATTTACATGACAGGAAATTCATAATCTTATTTATTAAAATTAAACAATGGCAATAGTAGCATTATATTAAGATTAATAACAACAAATTGTCATTGTAATAAAAATAGCTCACATCTTCAACTGTGGTCTCCTGCTGCGAAGCGTTGCTGGCATCAGAAAATGACCTCTTGTGCTCTTTGGTCGACGGTGCCCTGCACGACAAAGGCTATTATGGTTCCGTTCTACTACAGTGCTATTTAAGTTGGCTTAAGAGAAAATGCGTGTGGTCTCTTCTCCATACAAACGCTCTCGCCTGTTTTCTTTCTGGTTTATGACCTTATAGCAATGAGTTTTTACAATAAAATAAATATCAACCTCTTCTATGTCCCTATGTTTTCCTTTTTGATGATACGTTATCTTTATACGCACTAGAACCCTTACAAAATGCTCAAAATTGCCTATTTAGACCGCTGTCAACAGAGGCCTAGTGTTAAATTCGATAACTAATACTAAAAAAAGAAAAACATAGGGACACAGTGTATATCTTTCTTATTCTGTTTATGAAATATCTTATAAATTGGTCCAATATTGGAGGAGGAATCAAACCTCGAGTTATGCCATTTTACTTAGGCTATTCAGTCGGATCTGTAGTTGACCTAATTTTCAAAAGTCTCTCGGCCCGCATTTCCTCTTAAAGCAGTAAAATTTATAAAAATTAAAGTAAAAAAATAAAGTTAATGAAATATAAGCTAAAGATGCAGAATACTTTCTCTGCCTTTGTTATTTATGAAATCATGAAATATATCGTTTATACCAACAACTGAGTAGAGACCTGTTAAGACATGCAGGAAGTCAATGGATGCAGGTGGCTCGGGACCGTGCCTTGTTGCATTCCTTGGGGGAAGCCTATGTTCAGCAGTGGACTGGTGAAGGGCTGTAGTAATGATGATTATGATGATGACGTTCATGTGCAATTTGAACTTAAAACGTGAAAAAAGGCGAGAGCACTAGTGCATATAAATCAAACATTAAACATTATATAGATTTTATGCATAACTCATTCATCCATCATCCATTACTGCCTATAACCTATAAAAGATCCTATAGATTGATCCTATACATACATACATACATATACATAAGCACTCACGCCTGTCACCCAGAGGGGTAGGCAGAGACTATGGACTTCCATTTGGCACGATCCTGACACACCTCTCTCGCCCCCTCCACATCCATATACCTACGCATACACGGTCGTCGGTTAATGGTACTCTTAATTTGGCCCATTTTCAATATATCGCCAATTTGGTCCATAAATTTTCGCCTAGGGCGTCCTTCCAGACTCTGCCGTTCACCTCTGCCACATAAATTTGCTTTGTCACTCTTTCCTCATTCATTCTTTCTACATGACCAAACCACCGAAGCATTCCTTTCTTAACCCTGGTCACCAGATCATCTTGCAGACCACACTCTTCTCTTATCACACAATTGATTGAGCCCTAACATACTTCTTAAGGACCGCATTTCTACAGCATTTATTCTACTCTCGTGCTTCTTCTGCCACACCCAACTTTCACTACCATATATATTGTGAATTGCCATACGTGCCTTTTGGGTCACATTCTGACTTTCCACAACAGAGTGTGAGCCCCATTTACTCTATTTCCTGCGTTCACTCGTCGTTCTATATCCTTATCATATCTACCATCCCTGCTAAATACACATCCCAAATACACAAACTCATCTATTGCTCGACCAATTCCCCTTCTATTCTTATTTCATTTTACTTTCTTCTCTTTCATAAACCAGAACTTTCGTCTTACTTGCGTTCACTTTCTTTCCCCTTTCTTTTAATGACCTGTTCATTAAAGTAACCATCATTTGCAACTCGGCCGCCGACGACGCGAGTATGACTTGATCATCGGCGTACAAAAGGCATTTGACGGTTAACTCACCCATTCTTAACCCGCATTCTTCAACTTTCAAATTTTCCAAACAACTGTCCATAAATAGGTTGAACAGCCACGGGGAAGCCACACAGCCCTGTCTGACCCCTTTATGGATGCCAAACCAGTCCGAGTAGGCCCCGTTGATCCTGACACAAGCACTGGAGTCCCTATACAGAGACTTCAATGTCTGTATCAATCCAGCGCTCAACCCAAATGAGTTCAGTGTTTGCCATAATACATTCCTGCCCACTCTGTCATAAGCCTTTTCCAAGTCCTCGAACGCACAAAAAACCTTTTGGTTTTTGGCCAAAAACTTCTCCGCGATCATGCGCATGGAAAAGATCTGATACGTACATCCCATTCCCTTTCTAAATCCCGCTTGCACATCCCAAATGTTTCCATCAGTATCTTTCATAACTCTTTCAATTAGCACCTTAGCATACAGTTTTCCCACAATGCTAAGAAGGCTAATACCACGGTAGTTTTTACAGTCCTGCTGTGATCCTTTTCCTTTATATATTGGGACTATAACGGCTTTGCACCAGTCTTTCGGTACCCGCTTAAGTTCCCAACATAAATTAAACAAAGTGTACAGCAGGTCTGCCACCACTCCCTCTCCAGCCCTTAGCATTTCGAGTGACACTCTATCATATCCGGCTGCCTTACCTGCTTTCATACTTTTCATTGCTTTCATTATTTCATCTATACCTATCTCTCTATCTCTTTCCTCTTCTTTCGGAATTTCTATTTCATTTAATTCAAACGTCTCATCACTCACAAACACGCTTTCAAAGTATTCCTTCCATCTGCTTAAACTCGAATTTTCGTCGTTCAGAATACAGCCATTCTGGTCTCGTATAGCATTCATTCTAGGCTGTATTGAATGTCCCCTGGCAGTTCTTACGAGTTTCCAGAACATTTTAATATTTGCTTGGAAGTAATCCGATATTCTTCTATCATTCTTATCCGTTCTTTCTTGCTTTTTCCTTTCAACTACTTCTTTTACTCTCTTATTTAGATGTCTAAAGACTGCCTTTTTTCTTTCAATATCATCATTCATACCGCTAGAATAACTAGCCTTGGTTGCTAGTAAATCTAGTCATGCTCTCTTCTTTGCTTCAACAAGTTGAAGATTGATCTTATACGAGGTAAGCCTAGTTGCCAAGCTGGGCAGGCGGATTGGTAACCAGAATTTTTTTAGGTTGGTTATGAAGAAGATGCTGATGCTCATCCTATTTCAGTGTCCCTCTGTCGACTTTTACTATATCCACGGCATGATCTGTGGTAGTAGATTCTCTTAGGCCGCCCCTATACGACCCATAGTCTATATAAATGAAAATCAATTGCCGCATGTATGAAAGATGATCACTTGAGAACGGCTGGGCTGATTTTGAGGATTTTTATGAGTATACCCTGGATGGTTTAGATTTACAATTGGACCAGGTAGGTGGCGCTGTTGTCTAGATCCAGAAATCACCCGTGTGAAGCCGGGGCGGATCGCTAGTGGTATAATAAAATAAATTTTAATTAAATACGATTATTTTCATACCTTTGCATAGCGTCGAGTCTTTCCTGTAACTCATACTGTGATGAAAGCAGTTTCTGCCGGCTCTGCCTTTCGGCTTCTAGTTCCGCGCAAAGTGCCCTCTTCTCCGCTTCGTGCTGCTTATCCCGTTCTAAAATAGTTGATGGTGATGTTGTATTTAATTATCAAAGAGGGGGATGTATGGGGGAATATACCAGCTTATTCGCCAAACGCCTCGGTAGCTCGGCGGCTAAGGTTATTGCTGGGACTATGTGGCCCGCACGTTCAAATCCTGCTAGTAACAGCAAAAGGTATGGCCTACAAATGTTTGTTCCTGGTTTGATTATATGGATGTAAAACCAATGCCTTTCCTATATTAAGGACATTCCAAGAGTGAGAATAACGTCCTATACACCCAGCGCTCTTCATTCGCCTACTCCGCGTGGTAAGTATGGGTAACAATTTCAAGAAAGGCTTACCTTTTGACACATTCTTGGACAGGCCAATGTGTCAAATATCAATGTCAATGTAAATGTCCCATGTTGGTCTGGGACTTATAAGTCCCATGTCATCCCAATTAGTACTAAAGCCATTAGGTCTGCAGCTCCTATTTAAATGATAATTTGCGCGGTGCCAATGTTAAGTGCTTATGAACATTATAGAACAAGATAATTATATAAATAATATTTTTTTTTACTTTCACCACTTGGTGACTCAATGCAACTATAAATACCAAGTTGCAGCTAGATCGGTTCATTAACCTTTGACATATCACAGGATATACACGTCAATCGGGAGGTAAACACTAACAATGGAGAAAATTAAGTTTCGGGCCGTGATTAAGTTCCCTAGTAAGCAAGGAAAAATGCCAAATATCATCATGGAAAAGATGTTATCTGTTTACGGGGACCCTTGCCATAGAAAAAGCCTTTTCAGGCAAGGCAGATACTCAATTGAAGACGATCAGCGCTCAGGCCGATTGAGGCAACTTCTTCAGACATTGTCGAAAAAGTTAAAAAACTTGTTCTTGAAGATGCTCACCTGAAGAAAAAACAGATCACAGAAATGACTAGAGGAACATCTAAGACCGTTTTAAACATTCTACATGACAATCTTGACATGTCTAAGGTCAGTGCAAGATGGGTGCAAAGAATGCTCATCGCTTCAGAAACAGCAGGGGTCGAGTGTTTGCGCGACTGTTTGGACCTGTGTAGCGAGAACGGGGACAAAATTATGAACCGAATTGTGACTGGGGATAAAATATGGGTTCATCACTATGAACCTGAGTCAAAACAGACGTCCATGCAGTGGCATAAAAAGGCGCAGCACCGCTTAAGAAATTCAAGGTGTCACTGGCTGTCACTGCTGCAATCGGCTGGAAAGAATATGGCTTCAGTTTCTTGGGATTCAGAGGGGATTTTATTGATCGATTATAAATATAAATGTGTCGATATCACGGGACAGTATTACGCTACGCTACTAGAAAAATTAAAAGATGCGATTAAAGAAAAAATAAGGGAAAAGTGGTTTCGGGTTGTGCTCCCCCCGAAACGCACGACAACGCACCCGTTCACAAGTAATGTTGCGATGGCTTCCTTACAGAAGTGCGGCTTCGTAACTTTAAACCACCTTCCTTATAGTCCAGATTAGACCCCTTTGGATTATTATTTGTTCCCAAATATGAAAAAAGAAGTTCGGGGAAATAAATTTATAGATGACAATGAAGTGAAGTCGGCAATTTCTGCCTATTTTGAGGGCCTTGTCAAAACAATTTTTTTCGAAGTTATAAATTATTTGAATGGTCTGAGTAGTATAGGGTTAATGGAGAATATATCAAAAAGAAAAATTAATTTCATGTTTAATTTCACCCCCTTTCCGTTTCATTTCGCGAACTTTTTGACCTCACCTCGTAGGAGAGTCACGTAGCGAATTATGGCTGAAGCAAGAACGAGTCCACTCGAACAGGAAACGAAAAAATTCAATTTCTGTGTTTCGTATGATAAGTGTAGTGAACCGGAGATCCGTTTTACTAACAGCGAGGCATACATTTATGTAGGTGTCTATGGCTATGGGCGAGACATTCACTCTGAAAACAGCATATTTTAAATTACGATTTGACACAAAATCTAATCCAACAAAACGAACCTTCCCGAAATTGTGAGCGTATTTCAAATACTTTAGACATCACTCTAGAGCCATGTTTAGCTGGCACCTCGTCAGCTTCCTCAATTATAGTTTCAAAAACACCCATCTCTTGCTTTCACTTCCCATAACTAAATACAACTATTCCCTGTACAAAACAGGACTGTTTGAGAACATTATCACTGTCCGTCTTACTATGTACATATACAATCATATTACTGAAAATACGAGTTTACAACAAGTTTTATCTTAAATTTCATTTAAAAACATACTGGCAACATACAATTATTGAAAATACTAAAAGGCATTACGTCCACCCTTTGTACACATTTTTTCATATAGACAATATAATTAAAAGGTAAAGTAATAAACAGAAACTTTCACTATGTTTTTCATTAATTAATGTATGTTTGCTCTCACGCACGGATAAAAATTCTATAACTATTTACGTGATAGTAAAATAAACATTGATCTAAAAAGGATCTAATATAAAACATTAAAAGTGAATTAATTACTTTTACGCACGACCTAAATTTACTGCATCGACCGTAATAGATACTCTCGTAATTAATTTTATCTAATATATGGTACTTATCAACATGTCGTATCTAGTTAGCTTTATCTAATCGATTGCTTCAAATTCTTATACTGTATAAATCCTATACGAGCAATATATATATGTGTTTGTAATCGGGGATGAGTCGCTCGCGTCCGTAGGCTTCGACTACCTAATCCTAGGCCCACCCTACACGTGTCCCCCGGGTGGTGCTAAACAAGCGACAAAGTCGAAAGAACAGACTTGGCTCCTCGCCGTGTGGTAACGGCGTAAAAAATACCACCCCCTACTTTCGCACGATGAGGCACAAAATAAAAGAAGCGGCCCCGAGTCCCCGGCGCCCCTTTAATAGGGCAGGGTGCGAAGAATCTCCGGGAGGCAAACCGGCGACGAGGTTCGCCACCCGTTCTGTCTCCCGGAGGAGCGAAAAATGGATTGCGGAAGCCTTCAGTCTGGCTACACTGAATGTATGTGGAGCAATGAATGATAAGATGGATGAAGTATGCGATATGATGTATGATAGAGGAATAGATGTGTTATGTGTAAATGAGACGAAACGGAAGGAAAGGATGCCACTACACATTGCATGTATACCGCGTACTGGCCTGGTGTAGACGTGACCGAGCGGGCATGCCAGGGAGTCGGTATCATCCTTTCAGAAAGAATGGGTCATTATATGAAAGAGTATGAATGTGTAAGCCCGAGACTGCTATGGATACGAATGAAAGTGGGCTTAAAGAAGGTCTACGCCCCAGACATGTCTAAGCCCACTTATATCCGAGAGCAGTTTTGGGAGATGGTAAGGATGGTGCTAATGAAATGGAAGGGTAATGAAAATATTGTTATATTAGGAGATTTTAATGGAAGGGTTGGCGTGAAGAGGCTTGGTTATGAAAAGATATTTGAAACCAAACGGTGATGAAAGTATAAATGAGAATGGTGAAAGCCTCCTCACCGTATGTGTGGAGAAGAATCTTTTTGGGACGAACACTTTCTTTCGTTATAAGAAGATTCACATGTATACATGGGAAAGAGGTGGTGATAGAAGCATGATAGATTTCATAATTGTGGATGAAAGAATGAGAAGCGCAGTGGTAGATACAAGGGTTTACCGGGGGTCCAACGTAGGGACGGAACATTACTTGGTCTTATGCCGAATTAATGGTCTATTCAGACGTTGGCGGCATCGGACATCTGTGTCTACCACTGCGTTACAGCGTATAAGAACAGAGAGGTTACAAGATGAAGATGCGAAAGAGAAGTTCAAATGTAGACTGAGAGAAAATATAAGTGGTATGGATGAATTGTGTATGAATGATTTAGACTTGGAGACTGTGTGGTATAATGTCAAGAAAGGTTTGGTGGATGCAGCTACCGAAGTATGTGGTGTAAGTAAGAGAACGAATGAAAGAAAAAATAACACTTTATGGTGGGATGATGAGGTACGGATGGAAGTATAAGCAAAGAAGAGAGCATGGCTAGATTTACTAGCAACCAAAGCTAGTTATTCTAGCGGT
The DNA here is from genome assembly GCA_029286625.1 of Parnassius orleans. Lineage (NCBI taxonomy): Eukaryota > Metazoa > Arthropoda > Insecta > Lepidoptera > Papilionidae > Parnassius > Parnassius orleans. The sequence goes on along the minus strand of JAGSMP010000423.1, from coordinate 225,719 downwards.
ATGAATGATGATATTGAAGGAAAAAAGGCAGTCTTTAGACATCTAAATAAGAGAGTAAAAGAAGTAGTTGAAAGGCAAAAGCAAGAAAGAACGGATAAGAATGATAGAAGAATATCGGATAACTTCCAGGCAAATATTAAAATGTTCTGGAAACTCGTAGAACTGCCAGGGAACATTCAAAACAACCTAGAATGAATGCTATACGAGACCAGAATGGCTGTATTCTGAATGAAGAAGTGTCGAGTTTAAGGAGATGGAAGGAATACTTTGAAAGCGTGTTTATGAGTGATGAGACGTTTGAAATGAAATAGAAATTCCGAAATAAGAGGAAAGAGATAGAGAGATAAGTATAGATGAAATAATGAAAGCAATGAAAAGTATGAAAGCAGGTAAGGCAGCCGGATATGATAGAGTATCACTCGAAAGGCTAAGGGCTGGAGAGGGAGTGGTGGCAGACCTGCTGTACACCTTGTTTAATTTGTGTTGGGAACTTAAGCGGGTACCGGGAGACTGGTGCAAAGCCGTGATAGTCCCACTATATAAAGGAAAAGGATCGCAGCAGGACTGTAAAAACTACCGTGGTATCAGCCTTCTTAGCCTTCTTAGCTTTGTGGGAAAACTGTATGCTAAGGTACTAATTGAAAGAGTTATGAAAGATATTGATTGAAAAATTTGGGATGTGCAAGCGCGATTTAGAAAGGGAATGTGATGTACGGATCAGGTCTTTTCCATGCGCATGATCCGGAGAAGTTTTTGGCCAAAAACAAAAGGCTTTTTGTGCGTTCGTGGACTTGGAATATACTTGAAATATGGCAAACACTGAACTCATTTGGGTTGAGCGCTGGGTTGATACAGGCATTGAAGTCTCTGTATAGGGACTCCAGTGCTTGTGTCAGGATCAACGGAGCCTACTCGGACTGGTTTGGCATCCATAAAGGTGTCAGACAGGGCTGTGTGGCTTCCCCGTGGCTGTTCAACCTATTTATGGACAGTTGTTTGGAAAATTTGAAAGTTGAAGAATGCGGGTTAAGAATGAACAGGTCATTAAAAGAAAGGGGAATGAAAGTGAACGCAAGTAAGACGAAAGTTATGGTTTTTGAAAGAGAAGAAAGTAAAACGATATGTGAAATAAGAATAGAAGGGGAATTGGTCGAGCAAGTAGATGAGTTTGTGTATTTGGGATGTGTATTTAGCAGGGATGGTAGGTATGATAAGGATATAGAACGACGAGTGAACGCAGGAAATAAAGTAAATGGAGCTCTACACTCTGTTGTGGAAAGTCAGAATGTGTCCAAAAAGGCACGTATGGCAATTCACAATGCTGTCACCTACTTTAATGTATGGTAGTGAAAGTTGGGTGTGGCAGAAGAAGCACGAGAGTAGAATAAATGCTGTAGAAATGCGGTCATTAAGGATTATGTTAGGGCTAAATCTGAATGACTTGTTTGCAAGATGATGTTGTGACCAGATTAGGTAAGGAATGCTTCGGTGGTTTGGTCATGTAGAAAGAATGAATGAGGGAAGAGTGACAAAGCAAATTTATGTGGCAGAGGTGAATGGCAGAGTCGGGAAGGGACGCCCTAGGCGAAAATTTATCGACCAAATTGGCGATATATTGAAAATGAGCCAATTTAAGAGTACCCTTAACCGACGAGCGTGTATGCGTGGGTATATGGATGTGGAGAAGGCGAGAGAGGTGTGTCAGGATCGTGCCAAATGGAAGTCCATAGTCGCTGCCTACCCCTCTGGGTGACAGGCGTGAGTGTTTATATATATATATATATATCAACACTCACGCATATATATACATATATATACATATACACACATATATATATATATATATAATCGCGTTCTAGTAAACGGCTCTAACGACTTCGATGAAATTTACCAAAAAAGGTTTTACGGAACCGAAAAATCGATCCAGCTAGATCTCATTTCTGGTAAAATTTGTTTTTCCTTATTTTTAACCACAATGCTTAATTTGCCCGTGCAATTTGATTGGAATTTCGCCACAAAGATCAGCTTCTCAACAGCCTACTTGGCTAGAACGTAGGGCTATTACGCCGGAATGCGCGAGTTCGAATACCTGCAATGTAGTCAGGTTTTTATTTATCATTATATTTCTTTAGTGTTCTAGTCCACACGACTCCACAGCTGGTCAAAAATAAATTATTATACACTAATAAAATGTTCTGTTTGCGAAGTTACGTGCGTACATTTTTATGGCACAATGCAAACTTTGGTCGAAAAATGTTTAAGCTGCTATAATACAGTAATAAATGTTGTTACTTCTGGAAAGTGAGTTTTGTTTTTTTCTTTGCAACCTCTATTACGCTCTTACAAGGATAAGTTTTTTAGACCCCACACAGATAACGCCCATCACATCGTAGTTCAAAGTAGTTTTAGTAAATGGCGCTAGATTTTCTTATAAGGAAAACACGTCAGGCAATTGTTCGGACGGTCGCATCTTTACTTTTTAAATCAAGAAAGTTGAAAATATTTTTTGGAAAATTTATTTTACTTTATAATTATTTACATCATATCATATCTTAATAGGCATTACTTTTCAAAGTGTTATGTTCTATTACATTACATGTAAATTAGAAAATCATTGATTTACCTTCAATAGCCATTTCAAAATGTTCCTTGGTACTTTTGAGCTCATCTGCTAATTTCTTGCTTTCCTCCAGCCATACGTCCTTGTGCTTGTTGTATTTGTTCTCCACCTCATTCTTCTCTTCCACGAGCCGCTTGTTGCTGTCCCGTTCACTCGTTAACTCGGCTTGCAACGACGCGATCAGACTATCCTTATCTTGAATGTCCACTCTTAGAGTTTTGCTTCAATCTCTACTAGTTTTAGGAGTTCAAGTTTAGCCCTGAGTACGAAAAATAAATATAAGTTTATTTATAATTATGCTAGGGGATAAAATAATACAATAGTTGGTGGCCTATAACAATCGCTGTGTTAAAATATAATGTGTACAATCCATCCATCCATCCATTACAGCCTATTTTTATTTTTTTATAGAATAAGGATGACAAACGAGCACACAGTTCACCTGATGGTAAGTGGATCTTGTGGCCCATAGACATCTACATTTATCCTCGATTAAGAATCAAAATGCAGATGCGTTGTCACTCCCGAGGACTAAGATAGAGTGCCTCGTTTCCAGTAAATAGGGTCTCCGGTTCTCTACACTCACCATACGAAACACAGCAGCATTAAGCTGCTATTTTACGCTGGTATTCTGTGAGAGCGTGGTCCTACCCCGGTCGAGCCGACCCATTCGTGCTGCAACCATAATATAGCTACAACGTGGCTCTACCACGTGTAAAACTCTGCCTATAAAAGTCCGCTGCTGAACATAGGCCTCCCTCTTAGATTGCCTCATGGGGGTAATTTTGCCATAGTTGCCACGCTTGGCAAGCGGGTTGCCAACCGCAGTTTTTTATTATTTTGAGTTGTTATCAGGAAGATGCTGCTGTCCATCTCCTGTTTCAATTTCCCTGTCGCCTCTTACGACACCCTCGGAATGCTATGGGGTAGTGGATATTCCTACACCACCACTGCACGGTTACAATGTACATAATTTTAATACAACACTTTCATCAGACTTTGAGGTGAGTTCATACAGTCTGCAGTGAACCACGACCCAAGTTCCATAATCTATCTCTCATCATGTCTCACGTCTTAGATCCAAATTAATCTCATATATAATAAAAAATAATATTTGTTTGTTTGTTCGTCTTCCGTGTGTTCTTGACAAATAAGAAGATTTGCAACGCATACGCATCTAGTTTCTATAATATGTAAAATCTTTAGTACGTCTGTTAGTGATTGTTTGACTTTAACGACAATCTGAAGGTCATATTTATACTATATATTTATTTTGTCACGATATGTGGCGCTATAATCAAGTTATAAACAAATTCAATATTTATGTACCAATTTTAGTTTAGTGCCCCAAAATGGAAGATACAAACTTTGGAACCGATAGGAAGCGTTGTGGTACAGTTAATAAATTTTATATTTACACTCTAAAAAGTCTGAGTGAATTTAGAGTGAATCTCATCGTGCCACCTACCGGGACGAGCAGACTAACGTCAGCTGGGCCAGCGTCTACTTTGAGCGGGCACAGCTGATGATGTGGTGGTGAGGTGGTGAGGTGGTGCGGTGATGAGGTAGTGAGTTGGTGGGGTGGTGCCGACCTGAGGTCCGCGAGCTGCGCTTGCAGCGGCTCGATGGCGCGGGCGCGCCCGAGGGCGTCGCCCAGGCGCTGCTGCAGGCTGATGATCTTGTTCTCCAGCCCCTTGTTGAGACTCTTCACGTGGTCCAAGCTGCGCGCCTCGATGCGGAGCCGCTTGTACTGCCGACGCGCGAGGAAACGACGCACCTACACAAAACATAAAACTTTGCAAATAAAGATAAAAATAGACAATAGACTAGGAACAGAAAAGGACCAAGAATTAAGCCCTGAGGAACACCTATTAATACTTTCGACCCACATAAGCAGTTACAATTGATAAATATAAGTTTAAGCACAATGTTTTAGGCCATAATGTTGTAGTTTCCTGTTTTATAACTGATGATCACACTCGAAGGCCCGGAAAACACACATATAAAATGTGTGAAACCCTTTGTAAAATGTTCTGTGTGCAGCAATTCATTTATATTCAAATATTTTTACCTTTGATCAAGAATTATTTTAAAAGTAAATATAATTGTTATCAGAACAAAAATAGATATAATGTTGGCATATTTATTAAACAGTGGTCCAGCGACATTAAAATAAGAATTTAAAGATTTTAAATCAATTATTTATGAAAAAATTTATGAACCCATCTACTAATGTAACCTCTATTTGTATATAAATGTACAAACATGTATTTAAAACTTGCATGAAGTGCTTACTAGGAGTGTTAATAATATAAATAGCATTGTTACTATTTTCCAAAAAATAATACAACTAAGTGTCTGAGAGACATTCATACACACGAAATACGTTAAGTAATACAGCATATTATATAGCTATGGCGAAATATGTAACCTATTCTCATTTGTTTCAAAATTTAAAAAAAAAATACGTGGGAGAGCCATGCTGCGGTTATATTATGGTTATAGCACGAATGAGTCGCCTCGACCGGGGTAGGACCACGCTCTCACAGAATACCAGCGTAAAATAGCAGCTTGTGCTGCTGTGTTTCATATGGTGAGTGTAAAGAACCGGATACCCTATTTACTGGAAACGAGACATTCCATCTTAGTCCTCAGGGGTGACAACGCATCTGCATTTTGATTCTTAATCGAGGATAATTGTAGATATCTATGGGCCACAGCATCCACTTTCCATCAGGTGGACTGTGTGCTCGTGTTTCACCCTTATATATATATATATATTTGATACAACACTACTGTAAATGTAATGAAATAAGTAGTGAGTGAATATTTAATACTTGGTACAATATTTTAAGACAAGTTAAGGCAACTCACAGCAGCTTGTGCAATTACAATCTGTCTCTTCATCTTCTTCACCCGCTGCCTAGCAAGATATCCGCGCGCGTACCTTTGGATCGTGATGACCTGTTAAAAAACCGATTTTAATTATAATAGTTATTAACAATTTTTCATACAGTCTCTAGGCCATAAAAACGACAGAAAATTACTTAAATATAATTGTAGACTCAGGGAGGCACAGGCGCAAATTGGCAAGCCTTTCAGTGTTTTACAGGATATATTTCGGAGTGTACGAAAGAATTGCATAAATTAATTCCTTTGTTGTGGGCGTACCACGCATTTGAACCAAAGGTTTGTTTCGTCGTTCTAACCATTATCTGTCTATCAAGGCAAGTTTTGGTTAAGTTTTACCATCAAGTGTGAAGCGAGTATAAAGTGTTTCCCTATTTATACTTGCTTCACACTTGATGGTAACCCGTTCACCAGAACAAATGGTGTTCACCAGACCGAATTTCTCATGAATCACGGTGGTCAGTTTCAGAATAGGATTATTGTGCACAAGTGTGTGAGCAACTATGTGCGTTATAATCCCACAGGTGCACTCCCTACTCCCTCTTTCTCATACTCCGATAGGTCGGCTATCCGACACTACCGAAGCCTTACGTACTTTCCGAGGCACTGGGGTAAAAACCGCAATACGTTTTGACTTCGCGCTGCTACTGAGAACTCTTTGTTAAAATAATCCAATAACTGATTTTACTACACACAATCGCGTAATCGCGCTTATGTAGACTAGACCAAGAAGGCAGAAGGGAGTGAGTAAGTATAAAGGGAGGGTTAGTGGGGAGGGGAGAGTACGGGAGGGGGGATTTTAGTTACCGCGAGCATGCGTCGTCTGTCGCGGTAGAGCCGGCGAGCGAGATACCCCCGTGCGTGCGCCTGCAAGCCGATGGCAAGTGCTCGCAGCCGCTGGAACTTGCGGCGAGCGAGCCAGCCGCGCACGTTGCGTTGTATCTTGATCGCGGCGCGGTTGCGACGCACATCCTGCGCGCGCCTGAACAAATTTATCAAATGTTTTAGTAAAATACTCACACCACAAGTATTAGACCCACGCTGCAGTTCTATTAAAAATTACAGTTACATAAATAAAATACTTTATTTCACTTACATATTTTAAAGGTTATAATTTTTAATGGACAACTTTTACCATTCTACATATCATATATATAACGTATAAGGCGACAGAGGGAAACAAACCAAGAAATAGGAAACAGGTCTTCCTAATAACAAATAATAAACATGCGTGAGTGTCGTGGAACACTCGGAACAAATACAAATAAATGAATTATTAGCGTCTATTAAAATGACGAGTCATTTAAAATAACATTTTTTTCATGGCAAGATAAGGAAAAGTGCGAGGGAGATTGATATTATTCCATCTCGCTCGCACTATAGAAAGGGGGTCGTGACGGAAAAATCTTACACTTTTTCTCGCCTAGCCCCCATCCGCCAAATTGTTACCGTGCGATAAGGAACTTCGTTTCAAAAAGAAAAAACTAAGTCGCGAGCCCACCGATCAAGCGTGGCAACTGTTGGACAAATATTCTCTCTATGCCTATGTTCAGCAGTGGAATTTTGATAGAGTGTAACTAAGTGAATGAATAAACGAACGAACGGACGGACAAATGAATGAATAAATAAGGAATGAATGTATGAATAAATCAATCAACGGCCTAGGCGTCTGTTGCAGATAATTTGAGCAGTGAATAAATGAATTTATTTAAATCAACGCCAACACACCATTTTAAAATACATTGAAGATTCTTATAATTGTCATGTCATGCAAAATAAAATAATAAATTATATACACAAAAATAGAAATTAGGTAGCATGTTAAATAGAAGGATTAGTAGCTGCGGCTCAGCAGTGTTGATGGCTACCAGTTGACCACACTGATTAATAAATGTCTAAAACCTTAGCACGACCGTTAGCGGCCCTGCTTGCAGATGTTATAATTCAAAGACTTCTATGTATACTACTAGACCGGCAATTTAGAACAAAAAATGTGGTACAACTGTGGATCGAGCTAGCTTCGTCTGGGGGGTAGTTGTCACGGTAAATATGTCACGCAGTTGTATTTTCATTTACGACAGTTACTGTTTTTAGGCGCATACGAAATAAAATTACCTACTTATCTATATACAAATAAATAAAATTGAAGTGTCTGTTTGTAATGTTAAAATAACAGTTTTTTTTACTAAATGCATGTGATAGTATATACGGTACTAATAACGAAAAAACAATTTTGTCAGTCTGCCTGTCTGTCTGTCTATTTGTTTGTTCCGGCTAATCTCCGAAACGGCTGGACCGATTTTGACGGGACTTTCACTGGCAGATAGCTGATGTCATAAGGAGTAAATCAAATCACGTTGACGAAGTGCGCACATAGAATAATGACAGTGTTTTCTTAGTCACATTAAACAAAATCAGTGTTAGATTGTCAAAAACAACGTTAATCATCATCATCATCATCATTACAGCCCTTTACAAGTCCACTGCTGAACATCCTCCCCCAAGAAACGCCACAAAGCACGGTCCTGAGCTACCTGCATCCATCGACTTCCTGCATGTCTTACCAGGTCGTCACTCCATCTAGTTGCGGGACGCCCTATACTTCGCCTGCCGGTACGATCCTGACACTACAACTTTTCTTCCCCATCGGTTCTTGGTTCTTAGAGCTATATGGCCGGCCTATTGCCACTTCAGCTTAGTAATCCAAAATATCTTTTATTTGTAAACAACGTTCGGGGTTTACAAACATAAGAACTAATATTCTTGCCCGTTCGCAATCGAGTAAAGGAGTTACGGAGAATTGAGCGTAAGTTAGAGCGCAATGTATTAGTACCGTAATGCGTCTAGTGGTATACATAGATGTCTTTGATATAATTGATACAAAATGAGAAAATAGTAAAATGAATGAATGAGTGAATGAAGTGCGCCTGCAGGCCGCGCAGCGCACGCACGAGGCGCAGGTACTTGCGCTAGTACAATATATGAATGAATGAATGAACGAGGCATGTGCGTACCTGCGTGCGAGGAAGCCGCGCGCGTGCGCCTGCAGGCCGCGCAGCGCACGCACGAGGCGCAGGTACTTGCGCTAGTACAATATATGAATGAATGAATGAACGAGGCATGTGCGTACCTGCGTGCGAGGAAGCCGCGCGCGTGCGCCTGCAGGCCGCGCAGCGCACGCACGAGGCGCAGGTACTTGCGCTAGTACAATATGAATGAATGAATGAACGAGGCATGTGCGTACCTGCGAGGAAGCCGCGCGCGTGCGCCGCAGGCCGCGCAGCGCACGAGGCGCAGGTACGCTAGTACAATATATGAATGAATGAATGAACGAGGCATGCGTACCTGCGTGCGAGGAAGCCGCGCGCGCGTGCGCCTGCAGGCCGCGCAGCGCACGCACGAGCGCAGGTACTTGCGCTAGTACAATATATGAATGAATGAATGAACGAGGCATGCGTACCTGCGTGAGGAAGCCGCGCGCGTGCGCCTGCAGGCCGCGCAGCGCACGCACGAGGCGCAGGTACTTGCGCTAGTACAATATATGAATGAATGAATGAACGAGGCATGTGCGTACCTGCGTGCGAGGAAGCCGCGCGCGTGCGCCTGCAGGCCGCGCAGCGCACGCACGAGGCGCAGGTACTTGCGCTAGTACAATACAGGGTATTTTTGAAACGCTCCCGAAAACGAAGACAGATGATAGTACTAAGGATACCTATGATGATGGGTCACAAAGAAATTCGATCCCGAGGAAAAAAATCATCTTTTCACAACGTTTTATTAACTTTATTCACGCTCCATCATGTTATTAAAGTTATTTGAAACGATATTTCATAAAAAAATATCATGAAAATACTGAAATATAAAACAAGCAGTGGAATTACTGAATTACAATCAGCTGACTACGGGTCAATGTACGCGCGGCCCGCAACTAGCGATGGTACCACAATACCCAATAATTTACAACACTTGTCTAAATACCTAACTTATCTACTTAACCTACTATTTTGCCACTGTGCTTGTCTCCACGTAGCCACTTTAATTGAATTCACAGGTTAAATAAACCAAATAACTGGTTCGATTCCGCTAATGAAAAAATACTTAAATAAAATGTTAACAAGTTATTTAAAAAAATTAGCTTAAATAAACCAAATAACTGGTTCGATTCCCCGCTAATGAAAAAATACTTAAATAAAATGTTTACAAGGTTAGAGTCATGCTTTGTTATCCATTGTGTAATTATGTTTATTATTCTGATGTATTCAGTTATGTACCTATTCAGATCAGTTCAGTACTAAGTTATTTAAAAATTTAGGTATGAAACAGCTTACCGATCCTCCGTGGCCTTATGAGATTCTTCAAGGCACATTAACATGTTGCCGTATTCACAAGCACTATAAATGTACCCACGCGTTAGCATTATTAAACAAAACAAAAACACAAAACGTAACAACAAGAACAACATCATTAATTAATAAATAACAAGTTATAACGACAATAATTTAATAAACAAAACAATTGAACTATCGCTCGTGATAGTCAACATGGCACTGTCTCAAAAACTAAAATTATTATAACGTCCTTGAAGCATATGAAATTCCACAGCGAGGCGACACGAAGCAGCGTGTGTGGAAAGGAAGGTAGAGTGAGTAAGTAGTATACCTAATGCATTGTTTCGTACCGATCTAGGTAAGAGTTCGAGCCCGCGAGGATATTGACCCTATTGTCAGCTGATTTTCTTTTAAAGTTTCACTGCTGGTATTATATTTCAGTATTTTCATGATATTTTTTGAAATATCGTTTCAAATAACTTTAATAACATGATGGAGCGTGAATAAAGTTAATAAAACGTTGTGAAAAGATGATTTTTTTTTCCTCGGGATCGAATTTCTTTGTGACCCATCATCATAGGTATCCTTAGTACTATCATCTGTCTTCGTTTTCGGGAGCGTTTCAAAAATACCCTGTATATGAATGAATGAATGAACGAGGCATGTGCGTACCTGCGTGCGAGGAAGCCGCGCGCGTGCGCCTGCAGGCCGCGCAGCGCACGCACGAGGCGCAGGTACTTGCGCTAGTACAATATATGAATGAATGAATGAACGAGGCATGTGCGTACCTGCGTGCGAGGAAGCCGCGCGCGTGCGCCTGCAGGCCGCGCAGCGCACGCACAGGCGCAGGTACTTGCGCTGGTACAATATATGAATGAATGAATGAAGAGGCATGTGCGTACCTGCGTGCGAGAAGCCGCGCGCGTGCCTGCAGGCCGCGCAGCGCGCACGAGGCGCAGGTACTTGCGCTAGTACAATATATGAATGAATGAATGAACGAGGCATGTGCGTACCTGCGTGCGAGGAAGCCGCGCGCGTGCGCCTGCAGGCCGCGCAGCGCGCACGAGCGCAGGTACTTGCGCTATACAATATATGAATGAATGAATGAACGAGGCATGTGCGTACCTGCGTGCGAGAAGCCGCGCGCGTGCGCCTGCGCCGCGCAGCGCACGCACGAGGCGCAGGTGCGCTGGTACAATATGAATGAATGAATGAACGAGGCATGTGCGTACCTGCGTGCGAGAAGCCGCGCGCGTGCGCCTGCAGGCCGCGCAGCACGCACGAGGCGCAGGTGCGCTAGTACAATATATGAATGAATGAATGAACGAGGTATGTGCGTACCGTGCGAGGAAGCGCGCGTGCGCCTGCAGGCGCAGCGCACGCACGAGGCGCAGGTACTTGCGCTAGTACAATATATGAATGAATGAATGAACGAGGTATGTGCGTACTGCGTGCGAGGAAGCCGCGCGCGCCTGCAGGCCGCAGCGCACGCACGAGCGCAGGTACTTGCGCTAGTACAATATATGAATGAATGAATGAACGAGGCATGTGCGTACCTGCGTGCGGGAAGCCGCGCGCGTGCGCCGCAGGCCGCGCAGCGACGCACGAGGCGCAGGTACTTGCGCTAGTACAATATATGAATGAATGAATGAACGAGGCATGCGTACCTGCGTGCGAGGAAGCCGCGCGCGTGCGCCTGCAGGCCGCGCAGCGCACGCACGAGGCGCAGGTACTTGCGCTAGTACAATATATGAATGAATGAATGAACGAGGCATGTGCGTACCTGCGTGCGAGGAAGCCGCGCGCGTGCGCCTGCAGGCCGCGCAGCGCACGCACGAGGCGCAGGTACTTGCGCTAGTACAATATATGAATGAATGAATGAACGAGGCATGTGCGTACCTGCGTGCGAGGAAGCGCGCGTGCGCCTGCAGGCCGCGCAGCGCACGCACGAGGCGCAGGTACTTGCGCTAGTACAATATATGAATGAATGAATGAACGAGGCATGTGCGTACCTGCGTGCGAGGAAGCCGCGCGCGTGCGCCTGCAGGCCGCGCAGCGCACGCACGAGGCGCAGGTACTTGCGCTAGTACAATATATGAATGAATGAATGAACGAGGCATGTGCGTACCTGCGTGCGAGGAAGCCGCGCGCGTGCGCCTGCAGGCCGCGCAGCGCACGCACGAGGCGCAGGTACTTGCGCTAGTACAATATATGAATGAATGAATGAACGAGGCATGTGCGTACCTGCGTGCGAGGAAGCCGCGCGCGTGCGCCTGCAGGCCGCGCAGCGCACGCACGAGGCGCAGGTACTTGCGCTAGTACAATATATGAATGAATGAATGAACGAGGCATGTGCGTACCTGCGTGCGAGGAAGCCGCGCGCGTGCGCCTGCAGGCCGCGCAGCGCACGCACGAGGCGCAGGTACTTGCGCTAGTACAATATATGAATGAATGAATGAACGAGGCATGTGCGTACCTGCGTGCGAGGAAGCCGCGCGCGTGCGCCTGCAGGCCGCGCAGCGCACGCACGAGGCGCAGGTACTTGCGCTAGTACAATATATGAATGAATGAATGAACGAGGCATGTGCGTACCTGCGTGCGAGGAAGCCGCGCGCGTGCGCCTGCAGGCCGCGCAGCGCACGCACGAGGCGCAGGTACTTGCGCTAGTACAATATATGAATGAATGAATGAACGAGGCATGTGCGTACCTGCGTGCGAGGAAGCCGCGCGCGTGCGCCTGCAGGCCGCGCAGCGCACGCACGAGGCGCAGGTACTTGCGGCGCGCCACGAAGCGGCGCACGCAGCTCTGCACGCGCACGCAGTACACGCGCTGGATCTCCGCGCGCACCTTCTCCAAGTACGCCACCTGCACGCACACACGCACAATATTGTTAAGGCGAGGATTTCTTCCCTTTCTCCGCTACATATACAGGGTATTTTGCAAACAATGCCCAAATTTGCAGAGGAGGTTCAGAATAAGTAATATAGGCGAATGGTGGAAAAAAATTCATTAGAAAAATCTTAAACATTCTGTCCTTTTTATCTTTTTAATTCAGAATACTTGGTAATGCATTATTTTAACTGATTGTCATTCATAAATATCTAACGCCTACTATTTTAATACCTATATTCGTAAGGGTCTGTAGTGTAGTATATATAGCCCTCACGACTATATATATTAGAGTTAAGTTAAGAATAGAGGAGTATAATTAAAGTTCTTGTACAAGCAACACGTCTCCTATTTATTAAAACCTTCAACATTACATGGCGACCCTGCCAGGCGGTGCGCTGCGACAATGCACGCACTGCCGGGGCCTACTACATAAAAGAAGAAAAAAAAATTATAAGAAATCTAAATTAAATTATGAAGGGCTTGTTAAGAAGATTGACAATAAAAAAAAAAATAACAAAGAGAACATAATACCGGATGTGACAAATAAAATTTAAATTATGAATATAAGAAGAGACAACAATTTTACTTATATTTAAAGAAGATTTTTGAAGACCAATTTAGTAAGACAACCAAGAAATGACAAACAAAGAAGAAATGAAGAAAGACCTGAAGAAGAAATTATAGAAGAAGCTCTAGTAACATTGCTATTAAATCAAGATTGACAAGTTTCAAGAAAGAAGATTTCAAGATCCAGAAAACATCTTAATCAAATCTCTCTCGCCTCCTTCACATCTATATACCTACGCATACACGCTCGTCGGTTAAAGGTACTCTTAATTTGGCCCATTTTTAATATAATTACTATATTATTACTTAAATAATGTTATACACAGTTCTGGGGAAAGAAAAACTTTTAAATCATTAATTAACAAGTAGGAAAAACATTAGTACTTATTAATAGAAAAATTCAAAATGATGTATTAAACCGCAACAATTAATCGGTAATAACCACTTGTTAATAATAATAATAATATTCTTTTTGCAACAATATGGTTGTACAATGGTGTTTAAGTATAATTTAGTTTTATATTATATTATAGTAGTGTGCAAATATTAATGGTCAAGTAACTATAACAATATTTATCGAAATTTTAACAACACATAAATTATTCAATATTATTCAATTTATATGGTAACTAATTAGTTATGTAACAGCGTCAGAGAAATACCAACGTAAGATTGTTATTATGGCTCAATGTCATATACTATATTCTGTTATACTATATACATATATTATACTATAATTATATGTTGATATGACCATTAATTTGTCAATCATTATATATTATAAATTATAAATGTTACATCCAATTATCATTAATTTATTTCTGTATTTATGTCCAATTTATTAATTATGACAAGTTTTATATAAAGTAATATTCAATAAAAATAATTTATTACTAAAACAAAATTTAAGTAGGTCGTTACCGTATAAGAGTTCTCCTAATTAAGAATAACAATAATATACACAGGTACATAACACCAGCATATCCTTAGATAGGGTACACTTCGTAATAAAACGGAAAGGAAATTGATTAAAAAAATGCTATCCTATTATAAAGTTTATATGTCGCCGACCTAAGAGAGTTTTAATAGTAATATTTCTTAACAGAGTTAAACTTTGACTGACAAAAATATTATCCCATTTTGTACAAAATTAACAAGGATGTATTTAAAAGGTGTGAAGAATGAAAGAAAGGAATGTTCAAAAGTGTGAATATGAATGATTGGGTTGCTAAGTTTCGTTAATATTGGACTGATCACCCAAATATTGATGAATGCTTAAACTCCTGGTATGGAATTCATTATGAACGAGAATAATGCAAGTTAGTATAGTAAGTGGAGCATGCAAGTGTATAAAAGTAATCGATAGAGTCAAATAGATAATAACATGTTAATAAGGAACACGGTAATGTATAAATAAAGAATGAAATAAGAGTTATGAAGAAAATAAAATTAAAACAAAAGTTTATCTTGATATGATATTAATGGAGAGATACGGGAACAACGTCCATCACTGGTATAGCATATAGTCCTCGAGCAGGGTATGTTTCCATGATTGGATGATAAAATCGAGATAACGGGTACTAGGAACAATACCTTCAGTACAAGTGAGATGTGAACAATTTTACTCACATTAGTACTGTTGGGGACCAGAGAAGTCTTAAATTTGTTACCTTAATAATGGTACATTGAGGTCGTATCCTTCATTGGATCATAGTGTGAACTTAGTTTCCTCCGTGACAATTGTTGAGTCTTTTAAAATGACTTAAACGTTGACCAAGGTTGTGCACAACCCAAGGTACAGTTTACCTTGATATAGTATGATTTAAAAAGTTTATGTACCAATAAAATAAAATGAATGTAATGAAAATGTAATATAGTACCAAGCAATGGGGGCCCATATGTATAAAGTACCCGCATGATAAACATCATGAAGTAAAATATAAATGAAGTGAATTAAAACCCGATTCCCGGTATCTAAATAATAAATAAATATATAAGTGAATAGAGAGAAATAAAGCTAGCTAAAGGTCAAAATATTAAGAAATAAAAGAAAGTACGTACAAGAAATATGAAAAATAAAAATAAAATAAAAAGGCCTGATGATCGAAAACGAAGGATATGAGAGTACTGTTAGTATGAAAATAAAGGACATGAGAACAATTAAAATGAGGTAATAATAGGAATCCCTGAACAAATCTAAAAGTGAGATATTATGTAGTTATTTTGCATTTCTGTATTAGGTGCTACCACAATGCTAAAAATAATATTAGTAGTAATAGATAATAATAATAACCAAAATGCTACTTACAAGCTATACATCTAGTAAAAAACAATTAAGTTTGATAAATACATTTTCGCGAATTTACAAGATTTTTTTTCATATTTAGGCACATTGATTCATAGTTACAATAACTACCTTAAATTTTTGAAACTCTACCTTAAATTTTTGTTTATGTAAAATTTTTACATTTTAAACTATATTAGGTATATTATATTGCTTACTATAGTCAAATCCAAAGTGTGTAGATAAGCTGTTATTATGTAGTAATGTAATAGTATTTTTTTTCTTTATAAAAGACAACGAAACCTAAAATTATGTTATCTGCTTAAAATACAATTGTCTTTTCTAATGTTAATAAATATTTTGTTAAACAAACTTTAGCTGTGTACCTAATAATGTATTCTTTTTTATATAAATTTCTGTCTCAATTAAGATAAACATATTCCTTAGAAGTCATGAAATAATGAATTTTCGAAATTATAAATAACTTAAATAATAAATATTTATTAATGTACCTATGTAAAAGCATTATAAAATTGCATGTAACCATCTATATTAGAGGTATAAACTATTAGGCAAGATAAATTAATTTTATTCACGATATCATTTTAATGCATTGTTAAAACTAGGTACCATTATACGACGTAATCAAAAACGTTCCCATAAACGTACTCAGAAATTTAAAACCAAGGTGTCACAAATCGCTTACGCGGCTGGGATCGCAACATGTATTTTGATCTGTCTATTGTTATGTTAACGAAAATGATTAGGTACATTGCTTTGCATTGACTTCTTTGTTCTGGATAATCAAAGTTTGTTACATTTCTTAATATGAAATGTAACAAACTATTTTCGGTATAATATTGATTGAACTATCAAATCATAAACTTTATCCATTACAATTTATTATTTTCTGGGAAAATAGTACAGTAATGCCAACTTACTTGTGGATTATGAAAATAATTACTTCATTTAATATGATTTAGAAACTCATTATACTATGTTTACAACTAATTAATTTAAATTTTGTTGTGCCCATTATATTATGGGAACGAAATATATTATAAATATTAATTAACGAAATATATAACAAATAAACATATTATAGGTACCAACAAAATTAATATAGAATTAATTTACAATATATTATTTTAGAATTAGTATGGAAACATTTAGAAACAGCATGGTATCGATCACCTCATTCTCAGGGGCTATTATCAATCATGTACTCTTTAGTAGTATACCCTAATAATCCTTACTAAACAATTTTTACTTGGTAAAATTTTAAACTTTGATAGATAAGGCCTGCATATTTAAATCACATGAAATTTTATCTGTGGGGTGAAGTAAAGAGACGTGTTTACGTCAAAGAGGCCCAAAAGTTATGAAAACCGCCACAACTAATTTATTGCTGCATTCACGGAGGTTAAACGTATTCAGCACTTTGTACACACGGTGTAAAAAAATATTTAAGTAAACGTGCTCGTCTATGCATAGAGAGAAACAGATAACATTTTTAGGTACCAATAAATTAGTTACTGGGACTACTTGCGTAATTTACTTGTTATTACTTTATTCCAATTTTTTAAATACGTCATAATAATGACAGTCATGGGTTAGATCGTTGATATGCAAAAACTTTTTATTTTATTTTATTTATTACTAGGGATCTGCCCCGGCTTCGCATGGGTGATATCTGGATTCTACAGCAGCGCCACCTACCGGGTCCAACTATGCCTATAACCTTCGCGCAAGCGCAAGCAATAAGTTGACAAAGTTTTAGCGCAATCTAATGAACGGTATGGCAGCGCATAAAACACGAACAACCAAAAATTAATTTTTATATATTAGATGACAATCCTAAGCCTATTAAAATTCATCATTACATCATCATCATTACAGCCCTTCACAAGTCCACTGCTGAACATAGACCTCCCCCAAGGAATGACACAAAGCACGGTCCTGAGCCACCTGCATCCATCGACTTCCTGCATGACTTACCAGGTCGTCACTCCATCTAGTGGGGGGACGACCTACACTTCGTCCGCCGGTAGGAGGCCACCACTCGAGAACCTTTCTTCCCCATCGGTTGTCGGTTCTTCGAGCTATATAGCACTTCAGCATACTAATTCTTTGGGCTATGTCGGTTACTCTGGTTCTACTGCGGATATCCTCATTTCTAAGTTTATCACGCAGAGAAACCCCGAGCATAGCCCTCTCCATAGCTCGCTGAGCGACCTTGAACTTCCTCATACGGCCAGCAGTGAAGGACCACGTCTCATTTCCATAGGTCATCACTGGCAACACGCACTGGTTGTACAGTTTCGTTTTCAAGTATACCTGACGAGAAGATGTGCCGTAATTTCCCGAAGGCTGCCCAGCCGAGTTGAATCCGTCGGTCGAAGTTGGACTTACCTAGTCGCACTATTTGTCCCAGGTAAACAACTTAACATGGACGTTATACATGATTTTTGTTTTGTCCATGTTCATCTTAAGACCTATCTGTTGGGAGGCACTATTGAGGTCATTGAGCATAGTTCGTAGGTCCTCCAGCGATTCTGCCATAAGGACTATATCGTCGGCAAATCAAAGGTGAGTGATGTGTTGATGTTAATACCGTATCCTTTCCAGTCCAGTAGCTTGAAAACGTCTTCCAATGCAGCGGTGAAGTTTCGGGGATATAACGTCACCCTGTCTTACACCTCTCTGCAGTTGGATAGGTTTCGTACTCTGGTTCTGTACTCGGATAGCCATCGTAGCCCTACTGTACAAACACTTCAGCACCTCGATATACCGACAGTCAACTTGGCACCGCTGAAGGGACTGCAGCACCGCCCAAATTTCGACGGAATCAAAGGCTTTCTCATAGTCCACATACGCAAGGCAAAGTGGCAGATTGTACTCTTCGGTCTTTTGTACAATTTGCCGAAGGGTATGTATGTGGTCTATGGTGCTAAAGCCTTTTCGGAAACCGGCTTGTTCGGGAGGCTGGAAGTCGTCGAGTCTGCATGCGAGACGATTCGTAATGACTCTCGAAAACAGCACGTAGTCGCGGCTCAGAAGGGAAATCGGTATGTAGTTCTTCAAGAGAGCGTTGTCGCCTTTCTTGAAGAACAAGACCACTGCACTTCTGCTCCACGCCTCCGGTGTAGTACCACCATGGAGGATGGAACAAAAGAGCTTCTGAAGGACTTCGAGTACCGGTTTTCCACCCGCTTTCAGGAGCTCCGCTGTAATGCCATCCACACCTGGGGCCTTGCCGTTTTTAAGGTGCTGGAGAGCCATTCTAATCTCGCTCAGACTGACGTCCTCAATATCATCGGAATAGTGTCGGATAAGACTTGCTCTTGGATCGTTACTCGCACTTGTGTGTGGCTCCAACGATGCAACGATGTATAACTGCCCATAGAACCTCTCAATCTCACTCAAAATCTCAGGTGTCCCGGAGACGAAGCAGCCACACTCGGTCTTCAGTTTCGACAGTTGGCTCTTTCTGGCAGACAGATTTCTAGCAAAGACTTTGGAGCCCTGGTTCCTTTCGATCGCTTCTTCAATACGGGCTGTATTGAAGTTGCGTAAGTCCCGCCGCATGCAATTGGAGATCTGTCTGTTCAGTTGCCTGTATGCTGTCAAATCTGCTGAAGACTGCAGCTTCATTTCCCCTCTAACAGCCATGAGATTAAGAGTGTGATCTGAGAGTTTTTGTGTTCTGCGGCGGGTCTTGCAGAACTTAGCTCCGACCGCATGGAAAGTTTCCACGAGCTTGTCATTCATATCGTCCACTGCATTGCAATCTTCTAGCTTCTAGGCACTGAAAACGATTTTGTAGCTCGAGCTGAAAGGTTTCGGAACTTTGGATTAGAACACGAGGGGGACGGAGCGTTGACTTCATTAGGTGAGACCTCTCCAATTTAACGTTTAGGTTCAGTGTGCCTCTCACCATTCGGTGATCGCTGCCGGTTTTCACCCTCGCGATCACTGAACAGTTGGCGTCTGGTCGTCGTAATGAAGTCATCTCATTTTTTGTCGAACCGTCGGGGCTCGACCAGGTCCACTTCCTGTGGGGCTGCTTCTGGAAGAAAGAGTTCATCTTAAAGAGTCCCTCTTTCTCCATGAAGTCGGCCAGCTGCTGGCCCCTTGAAATCCGTTGCCCTATTCCAAATTTCACCTTTAGCTCACCGTTCTCTCTTGTGCCTAGTTTTGCGTTGAAGTCTCCCATTAACACCGTATAGTGGGTTTTGGAGGAATGCATGGCTCTAGAGATATACTCATACATTTCCTCCACCTCCTCATCGGGATGTGCCGAGGTTGGTGCGTAAACCTGTATAACCTTCAGCGAATACCGTTCGGTGATTCTGAGTATAAGGTACGCAACCCTCGTCGACACACTCCCAATCTTTACAACGTTGTTAACGAGAGACTTGTGGACGACAAATTCGACACCTCCTTGGGACAGATGGTCGCCCTCCCGGTGATAGAACAAGTTGCCGGATTCGAGGATTACCATGTCCTCCCCCTCTCTTCGGACCTCGGATAATCCTATAATATTCCAGCGCAACTTGTCTATTTCTTCTTCCAGCTCCAGGATCTTCTCGCCAGTCCTCAGGGTGCGTGCGTTATAATTATGTTGCCAGGTCGAGTCGTCTAAGGTGGCAACCGAACCTCCACCGGAGATTCTTAGCACCCCCTGCCCCGCCGTAACCATGGCTGCCACCGTAGCCAGGAATAGCGGGGCCGCCGGGGACTGGGGGCTGTCTCTTCGTAACTTTACTCATGGGGGGGTATATTGCCATAGTTGCCACGATTAGCGAACGGGTTGGCAACCGCAGTTTTTTTATTGTTGTTTTGCTATTATCAGAAAGATGCTGCTGCCCATCTTCTGCCTCAGTTTCCCTCTGTCGCCTCTTACGACACCCACGGGAAGATATGGGGTAGTGGGTATTCTTACCCGCCACTACACGCCAAAATTATGAAGGGAAAATTGGAATCATAATTTGCATTGTGTGCGTGTAATGTGAGCGTGTCATTATGATAGTAAATACTACGCAAGAACTTTGAGAATTGAATTGCACACTAGGAGCGCGCAAACGCTGTAGTTGTTGCCCATAAATCGCATTCTATTTGAGATAATTTCAAAAAAAAGTAGAAGCCTTATTTACTCGTATTTTTAAAAACTGTATAATATCATTACATAAATATTAGAACTTATATATTATAGAAAAATAACCCTGTATATTTGTCCAGCACGAAAGTAAGCGTGTGACATTCGGTGGACAAGTTACTTTATATGAGACGTTTTCGCTTATTATCAGCAAATAAAGGATCTAAATAAAAATGTAGGCGATTAAGAATCTAATTCAATGTGCCTTTCATACTATCGAAACAATCAACATGCATTTCATATAATCGAAAAAAATTATATGGTTATCGCTTAAAAAAACGAGAACTCGAACGTCAAAGTTCCGAAAGTATTTTTTTTATCTCGATTAATATTAAGTATTTTTTAAATATGTTCGATTAAGAATTCAATAAGTAGTTAATGTATGCGCAATTTCTTTCTGAGCGTATACTATTTCATAAAGTATCAAATCAATATCAAGTCAAAATCGTGTCTAAAATACGATATTTTGTCCAACTTGGCCTTAAGTGAACGTTCTTCTTCTTCAGCCTATAAACGTATCCCTACTAGACGTGAAACTCTGGTGTAGAGAGGACTAGCCTTAATTGTCTCGTCCAGATTGGTTTGTATTTTGCGTCTGACCTTCTGGTATTTCCCACGGGATGTAATGGTGATGATGGATTCTCTCACGTCACCATCACACGCAAACATTATTTAAAAGGCATAATTAATAGAAATACAATCCTTTCTGAATTAGTAATCTTCTCAAATTAACTATTTTAAATTTTGACTTTATACCAGCCCAATGTTCAAAACAGTAATTAAAAAAATTCGACTACGTATAAAAGTGTACTGATGAAAAAATTAGAAATGCTTTATGTTGTTCGCCATCAGCTTGAGTATGAACCTTAAGGTATTATATATTGAGATCATATTTCTTTTAAGACTCGTCCCTGCGCCAACGACCTTGGGTATGGGGACAGAACTCTTTACCGCTCTCCGCACCATCAGCACCTAAAGACCGCGTGCACTTTCTTGCTACAATTTTGTCATTGCGTAGGTGCGGTATACGTATGCCGCATAATAAAACGCTGGTGTCATTGAGTAGTCAAGTAACAGAGAGGTTACCAAAGGTTTAGTAGTAAAAATGCCTTACCTGACCAGCTCGGAAAAATATCTTGGTAGCTCCGAATTGATATTTGTCAGGGTCTTTGATGTGTTTTTGGAGTATTTTGGCACATGTAGCTCTGATGTTTCCGCGGTCAACATCTTTGTGTAAGCATAATAGTCGGTATCTGTAAAAAAAAAACAGGTTTATAATCCAAAAGGTTTTTATAACAAAAACGAAATACAGAACTCTAACATAACAATCGCAAGATTTAAAACCGTGTATAAATAAATATGACGTATTACGGCGGCGTAATATCGCCCCATTTCTTCTCATAGATGTCATAAGAATAGACCATGGGAAACGCCCAAAAGACTTAGTGGCCTAATAAGCATTCGTACGACACAGACTAGTAATGCGTAGGCTTAGTACTAATACTTACACTATGGCAAGTATGTCATATATTTGCTATAGTTGCCACGCTTGGCAGGCAGGTTTTCAACCACTGTTTTTTTTTTAAATATCATTATTGAGTTATCAGGAAGTTGCTGCAGTTCATATCCTGTTTTAATTCTCTCTGTCGCCTCTTACTACACCCACGGGGTGATATGGAGTAAAGAAGTATCTTACGTCGCCATTGCAGGGCTCAATTTGATAAAAATTGATGGATAAAATAAAAATAAAAATTACTCACCTATGAAAGAAGTCCTGATACAGCCAACGCGAAGGGAATCCAGCTGCTGATATTCTGATTGTTTCCAGCACACCACACGCTCTACAAGACAGAAATAAAGTTTAAATTATAATAATAATTAGGACAATCATTAATTTGCTACAGTACTAACAAAATTAATGTGTGTATCATTAATTTGATACACACATTAATTTTTAAGGTTTGAAACACGGAGAACAATTAAATCTTATAAAAGTAACATAACACAGAGAACAACTAAAACTTATTAAAGTAACATTTATTAGAATTCAACTATTTAATATATTTTTTGTCATTCGAAAATTTAATGATATGAGAATAGATTAGCTGAATTTTTAGTCAACTTAGATTATAAAATAATATGAGTTGAAAGTATTTTATACTCTTACCATTGGAACAAAGAAATCCTCTGTCCAGGAGATAACCAACAAGAAACCTAGCAGAACCTATTTCAAAGTAACATTTTACGAGTACAATGAAATAAGTTGTACAATTATTATTTATAAAAATCACTTTAGAAACTACTTGACAGCGAGCGATCACTTCATTCCCAGGGGTTATGTATCCCTTATATTATAATACCGCTTTAATAATCTTTTCTTATAATAAAGTCGTTTTACGGTGTTTTCGATCATCACCTAGTATATTACAAATCAGTACTTTTATATATATATATTAGGTCCTTACATATGAAATTAGCGTTTTGTCGTACGGACCACTTTGATCTGAAATATCTCCTCTTTGGTTAAGAATTCCAAATTCAAATTTATAAATTCATTTAGCTGGTACATTTGAGTTTTGAAAACAGTCATTCATTTGTTTTTTCCTCATTATTTTATTCTTTGGCGTCGCTTATTACCGCACAATGGAAAACATGAAATATCGGTATATTTACGAGTACGAGTTCTACCGTGGCAGCAGTGCTGCAGAAACAGTTCGAAGGATTAATGATGTGTACGGCGCTGGTGTCGCAAAAGAAAGCACGGTACGTTTTTGGTTTCAACGTTTTCGTTCTGGAAATTTCGACCTTCAGAACCAACCCCGTGGACGGCCGGAGACCAAAGTGGAAAATGAAGAATTAAAGGCTATTGTGGAAGCGAATCCATCACAAAGCACTTCAGAGATAGCTGCAGGCTTCGGGGTAAGTGATAAAACTGTATTAATCCACTTGAAGTAAAAAAAACTTGAACGATGGGTACCTCATGAATTGAGTGAATCGAACTTGCAAACACGCGTCGACTGCTGTGTTACTTTGCTCAACCGACACAATAATGAAGGGATTTTAAATCGAATCATTACTTGTGATGAAAAGTGGATACTGTACGATAATCGGAAGCGCTCGTCGCAATGGCTGAACCCTGGAGACCCAGCCAAATCCTGCCCTAAACGAAAATTGAGTCAGAAAAAGTTACTTGTGTTTGGTGGACTAGCGCCGGTGTCGTTCACTACAGCTTTCTAAAATCTGGCCAAACGATTACGGCAGATATCTATTGTCAGCAACTGCAAACCATGAAGGAAGAACTAGCTGCTAAACAACCTAGATTGGTCAATCGCTCTAGGCCACTGCTGCTTCACGACAACGCAAGACCACACACTGCACAACAAACAACCACTAAGTTAGATGAGCTACAATTGGAATTTCTGCGACATCCACCGTACTCCCCGGACCTTGCTCCAACAGATTACCATTTTTTTGAAATTTGGACAACTTCTTACAAGGAAAAAAATTCAACTCCGATGCGGTCCAAACCGCCTTCAAAGAGTTTATTGATTCTCGCCCCCATGGTTTTTTTTAGTAAAGGGATCAATGAGATGGCAAAAGTGCATAGATAACAACGGTGCATACTTTGATTAATTAAATATATTTTACAAAAAAAATTGACTTTATATTCCTCCGGTACAAAATGCTAATTTCACATGTAAGGACCTAATATATGTATGTATATATATTATACATGAGTACATTAGTAAAGTAGTTTGGAAAATCCAAAAGTGCACGCCTCATGAGCGTTTCATTTAATTTTGATCAAAAAAACATTACCAAAATAAATCGATTACACAAAGTATAAAATCGATACAGGCTGTATGGTACATTTGTCTTTTGTCTATCAAGGGCTAAAAAAGAAAATGAAAGCGCCTTAAAAATTTTAATAGCAATAAAATTTATAAAACTTGAAAATCATTTTATTAACAAACGACGCGTACTAGGCTATTGATATGAAATAGGGAACCAGTTGACGTAATTCTGAACCTAATAAAAAACCCAGTCTCGATACGTCAACTTTTTCGGGAATTATCGTGACCACACGCAAAATCAACATCCGGACGTCCACACAAAATTGGGCTTGATGCAGCGCACGTAGTGCGGCTGGTGGCGCACAGTGTGCAGTACCTGAGCTGGTGCACGGCTCGCGCCGGGTCGAAGCTGAAGGGCTGCTTGGTGTCGTTGGGCTTGATGCAGCGCACGTAGTGCGGCTGGTGGCGCACAGTGTGCAGTACCTGAGCTGTGCACGGCTCGCGCCGGGTCGAAGCTGAAGGGCTGCTTGGTGTCGTTGGCTTGATGCAGCGCACGGTGCGGCTGGTGGCGCACAGTGTGCACCTGAGCTGGTGCACGGCTCGCGCCGGGTCGAAGCTGAAGGGCTGCTTGGTGTCGTTGGGCTTGATGCAGCGCACGTAGTGCGGCTGGTGGCGCACAGTGTGCAGTACCTGAGCTGGTGCACGGCTCGCGCCGGGTCGAAGCTGAAGGGCTGCTTGGTGTCGTTGGGCTTGATGCAGCGCACGTAGTGCGGCTGGTGGCGCACAGTGTGCAGTACCTGAGCTGGTGCACGGCTCGCGCCGGGTCGAAGCTGAAGGGCTGCTTGGTGTCGTTGGGCTTGATGCAGCGCACGTAGTGCGGCGTGGTGGCGGACAGCGTGTGCATGAGAGCCGACAGCGACGCGCGGAACTGTGAGCCCACCGTCTGCTTCTGTCCCGACGCGCGTCTCGGTGTTTGCTGATCAAGAGAAGATGAGATAATTATCTTCCTCCAACAAAAAGAGGATATCTGCGGAATGCCTTTCGAAAATTCTTCTCCGGACCGAGGATCCTCATTTTGGAACAGTAGCAGGCCTGTCTCACTCCGCGCTTTAGGCATGAATATATACCTACGCTGCGCGGCCACGTATGCGGGGCTAATTCCGTGACATTGTCACGCGCCCGCTCGAGCTTACGCGCGCCTTACGTTAACATAAAAATTATTTTTCTCCAATAAGTATTTAGGCACTTTTGATATTTATTTTTGAGTTTTTATTCAAGTATGGCCTCTCAAAAAGCCAAAAGGTACTGCATAGCATACGGGAGCTTAAATAACAATAGGAATGTCGACTTTTCATTCTTTACTGTTCCTAAGGATACCGAAAAGTAAGATATTATTATTTATAGGCAGATCTAGATAATTAAGTAGGTACTTAGTTACTGACGCCATAGTTACAGATTTATTGTTTGATTAGTGACCCGACCACAGCTTCGCAGTTTTTGATTTTTTCGCGTAAAAAAAATGACCTTAAAATTTCGTTCAGTGTACGAGGGCGACACTGAAAGTATTTAGAACTGGCCACTTGTAAACGATATAATAAAAAATAAGTTCAAATTTTGAAAATAGAACTCTTTGCCAATATTATTATGTATTTTATTAATTTGTCATTTGTTTACGATTTGGCGGCAAATTGAAAATTGTCTGTGTAACGTCAGCATGAATTTAACGCGAGAAATTTTTCGTACAATGATTTTTTATGATTTTCGATGTCACTTAAGTCTACAAGAAAGTTATGATAGACTTCGATTGAGGGACGGCCTTCTACGGCGACGACTGAAGATAACTTCAGTGTTGTGCGGCGTATGATAGACTGACAAAAGGGTGACTTGTCAGGAGATTCGGACATGCTTAGGCATCGGTATGAGTCAAGTGCACAAAATCCTCCATGAACATTTAGCGGTCAGGAAGCTTTGTGCCCGGTAGATACCTCATAATTTGACAGAGGCCCAAAACTCCGTCGGGTTGATTGGTGTCGTGAAATGGTTCAAAGATTTAACGGAGGTGACTCAAATGCTGTGTTCGACATACTTACGGGTGACAAAAGCTGGATTTATTGTTATGATCCTGAATTTTTATACGTGGTAGAGCCATGCAGCAGCTATACTAGTAGTATAGTTGTAGCACGAATGGGTCGGCTCGACCGGGGAAGGACCACGCTCTCACAGAATACCAGCGTAAAATAGCAGCTTAATGCTGCTGTTTCGTATGATGAGTGTAGAGAACCGGAGACCCTTTTTACTGGAAAAGAGGCATTACATATTAGTCCTCACGGGTGATAACGCATCTGCATTTTGATTCTTTATTGAGGATAGATGTAGATGTCTATGGGTCACAG
Source organism: Parnassius orleans (assembly GCA_029286625.1). Classification (NCBI taxonomy): domain Eukaryota; kingdom Metazoa; phylum Arthropoda; class Insecta; order Lepidoptera; family Papilionidae; genus Parnassius; species Parnassius orleans. The sequence continues at coordinate 198,772 of JAGSMP010000423.1, read as the reverse complement.
CAACCACTTACCATCATGTGGACTGTGTGCTCGTTTGTCACCCTATCCTATAAAAAAATAATAATAGACAGTCTGCTGTCTGGGTGTTTCTTTCCGAGGAGTTGCCAACTAAAGTGAAGAGAGGTCGAAGCGTGGGGAAAAAAGATGGTGGCCTCGTTCTTCGGAAGGACAGGTCATTACGCAACAATTGTTTTAGAGGATCGAAAAACAGTTACTACAGATTAGTACATTAAGAATTGTTTGCCACTTGTCTTGGAGAGTTCGGGAGAAACGACCTCGCAGTAGGTTCTCTATTATTATTAGGTCACCACAATAATATTGGCAAAGAGTTCCATTTTCAAAATTTGAACTTATTTTTTTATCATATCGTTTACGGTATATATATAGTAGCCAGTTCTAAAAACTTTCAGTGTCGCCCTCGTACACTTCGAACATTTGGAGCGCGTTCCACGGAGCGCACTGGTCGGCGCGGTCATTCATGGCGCGCGCGCGAGGAGCGCATAATCGATACGCGGCTTAAGGTGCATTTTGATTTAATACGCGCGCCGTATTTGTTTCGACGTAGGCTAATTTCATGAAGGTCGCTTGCGAGGCGTGCAAAGTATTATGAACATTAGCGACGTTGTAACTAGGTTTAAACTCGCAAGTTTGCTATCAGAGAGTGATCCTTCTGTTCTTGTACTATTATTTATTCTGTGACAGTAGTAAATTAAAAAAAAATGTTGAAGTTTGACAAACTAAATTTTAATATAAATGTTGTTTACTTGTTTAAGGCATCTGCCACTAGTTTTAACTATGGATTGACTATGTAAGATACAGCCATGTATAGGCCCCTAAGCAATAAAAATGTAGGCTCCACCCTGTTTCCAACTTCCTATTACATGTAAAATGATTTTTTTTCTAACACCGCGAGACCCATAGGTAGTTACCTATTTTGCTTTATATGGAGCCACTAGCTTTTTACCCGCGGCTTCGCTCGCGTGGTCTTCAATTTAGAAACATCATTAAATGCTATTCCGTGCCAAATTTAGGAACATTTGATCACTTTTAGAGTCACTTCGGTGTCTGTGTCTCTATGTCAGTTTGTCAAAAAAATTTTTTGAATTCCCAAAGACTATTGGACCTAGATTATTGATATTTGGCACATATATAACATGCTATAGGAACACGTGAATAAATAAGTTTTTCAGAATTTCATTAATATCATATGTCTAGAAACATCTACAATTTTTTTATATTGGGCGTGTCTTCCGATATATCCATAAGAAAGATAAATTGTCTTGGAATATAAATATTTATTTACTCTTTACATTCATTCATAATTAAAGTTAAATTAGTTTTTACAAAATAATGATGATTTCATGGTCTTATATGCGATATTTGATTCATATCATTGGTCCCATTTATTGATTGGCACCATAAAACAGATTCTGATATTTTTTCTACGTTCGAGTAGACTTCAAAATTTCATAAATGCAGTTCTATAATGATGAATACTACACATATAATAAAACAAATTTTAATCAATCACGTTATATTTTAACTTTTAGTTAAGCGGGTTATACAAAACACATCTTTGGAAGAAAGTTCCATAAAAATGAAGCACCGACGCTCTGGGAAGTCTGAAGTATGTCAACATGTTCAGTATCGTCCCAACCATTATATCAGATCTGATAGACAACAAACCCTCGCAATACAACACCGATTCCTACCAAGGAAGATTCGCGAGGCTATTGAAATTAAAAATATCCTAACTTCAATAGAGAAGATGACTGAGTGCTACCATCTACTTGGCTACTACTGTAAGCTGGCCCTGCGTAGATCAGACCAAACATTATTAGTTAAAAGTTGATTATAGTCTTCGTAAACTATGAAATCAGGACTCAGCCCCTTTCCATGGGTTCATTAAAGTGCCCGAGACGTCAGGAATGAAAAAAGTTAAAATTAAACACGATAAAATCCTTAAGATTATTTTTATTGCAAATGAAGTTCTATTCGCAGTGAACGTGGGTAGAACTAAACTCATGATCGGAAGCAGAAAAATATTCGATTGTTGTGGAAAGAGAATCCGCCACCTCATATCGTTCCGTGTGTGTCCTAAGAGGCGACAGAGGAAAACAAACAGGAGATGGGCAACATCATTTTCCTGACAACAATTCAAAGTAATAAAGGCTGCGGTTGCCAACCCGCCTGCCAAGCGTGGCAACTATAGCAAATAGTCTAGCCTTTTTGACAATTTATGGGGGAGGCCTATGTTCAGTTCAATGGACTTTTGATAGGTTGTAATGATAACGATGATGAGTTTTATTCTTTCGAACCTTTGCTGCCGTTAATATTTACGGTAGTGTGAAAACAAAAAAGTAACATCATTGAAAATATGAATAAAATAAAAACAGCATAATTGCCCCACTAAAACTAAAAAAGTAGCAGCCTACATATATGTCACTACTGGACATAGGCAACAGAGCTTTTGGCCAAAAAAGTGCCAACACGCGATCACCTTAACGGGGGAACTTCTCAGATTTGCAAGTTCTTTTTTCACCGCCGAGAACGTGGTAAATCGCCACTTCAAATTGCAATTAACATATATTTAAAAATATATAATAATGCTTATGTGTACACAGTACTGGATACTGTGCACACAAAACACACGTGTTGTGTATAACAGTGTTGTTGTTAACCATTTTGCCAAACGTGGTAATTGTGGTAAATCATCCCGATAATGGCCACCGGTCGAGATATTATTAAGTGTGACAATTTTTGATGCTGCACGAGTAAGTATTCATTAACATTCTAAAATTTAATTTTATCATTTACTTATCATTAGTTTATTTAGCAGAAAGTAGAGGGCGTTATAATACATTAAAACTATGAAGGTCAAAACTATACTATCTAATAATATTAGCTATAGAAAGTTGGGGTGCGACTGGCTCAAAACACACCCCAAAGCCGCGAACATTTATTTATTATATAAAAAAGACATAAAGTGATGTTGATTCTGTTAAAAATCTGTTTGTGATAGAAAACACGCTATCAGCGCCGCTAGCGGTGAAAAAATATTTGACGATATGACTATATTATCATGAAATAGCAATGTTGTGTTTAGTTATTAATATCGTTAAACGATCTCTATTCATTGATTTGGCTAAGCTATATCATGACATAATCAACAAACAGTGACAAATATCATGAAATGACACCATTTTACGAAATAATGATTTAATGAGAATTTTGCAATAATTGCAGGCAGACCAGTTTGGATTAGTTTACATACAGATATAGAGTTTCATACGTTTGATAGATGTCACTATTATCTATTTTTTTTTTAAATTATAATTATTACACTTTTAAAATGAAATAACGAAAAAAATAAAAATTAAGCGTTAGGATTTGTAAATAATTTTATAAATCTAATTATTTAAAGATATAAGTGTAAGTTATTTATATTATTTAATTTATTAGTTACTAAAGGCAAAATATAGGCTTTTTTCATTTGACGATAGATGGCGCTGTTTTGATAATTGAAACGTATATCGTCAGCGGAGTTTCAAATTGTTATGCAAAGGTAAAAACTAATTTTAAACTTTATTTACAAATATGATATTTATTTGAAAAAAACACCCGTCATCCCGCCTATTAACTAACATAATCATATATAATAGAAAATTAACATCTAAAGGAAGAAAAATACTTAACCTACTTTTTTAAGTTCCGTAATCGCATAAAAAGTAGCCTATAAGTTGCCCCGGGTTACTAACTACCTACATATAAAATTTAATGGAAATCGGTCCAGTAGTTTTTGCGTGAATCGGTAATACACAGACAGACAGACAGAAAGACAGACAAAAATTCTAAAAACCACTAATTTGGCTTCAGTGCCCTTTATTTAGTCCCCTGGACTTGTTTTTTCAAGAGTATATTAGAATTACAGACACGACTTTTCTACAGATTTATTATATGTATAGATTGTAAAATTATACTCATACTCCGTGCAACCATTTATTTTACTTTTGACAGCTCCACTACTTATCAATTAGTGATATCCCAATGCGTTACCGATTCAACTTCTTATAACAATCGACTTTATTTAAGAAGAACTTATGATCAATTTAACGCAATACTTTATTTTTGCTCAATATTTTGTATTGTTTTATAAACATACCCAAGCGTTTAAATTATATTTTATATATTAAAATATTGTGCTGTGTGGCAGCGGCCTAGAATACTGCTACTCCCTCTCATCCCGTGGATGTCGTACGAGCCGACAGAGGGAAATGCCATTAAAAAAATAAAAAGGAGACCTTTAGGCTTCCGACGGATGGCGGCATAACCATCCCAGTCATCGTCAGACCAAAAATGCCCAAGCCTGTGATGGGCAGCAGCATTACAGGTGCGATGTGTCTGGCACTGCGATCGCCAACCCGCTTGCCCAGCGTGGCGAATAAGGGCAAATCCTCCCATAAACAGCACCACAAAAACACGGCCCCCAGTTCCCGGTCATGGCAACGGTGGGGCAGGGGGTGCAAAGAATCCCTGGGAGAGGACAGGTTACCACCAAAAACTGAACTTGGCGACGTATAATGGACGGACTTTGCGGCAAGATGGAAACATTTACAAACTGGAAGCTGAGCTGGAAAATATAAGATGGCATATTGTAGGGTTAAGTGAAGTCCGAATAGAGGGGGAGGACACACCCTGCAATACGGCCATCTGCTCTACTTTCGTTAGGGAGACGGCCTTTCCCAAGGCGGAGTAGGTTTCCTCGTTCACAGGATCCTCACTAACAACATTGTAGAAATCTCCAGTGTGTCGACACGGGTAGCATACCTTGTACTGAAGTTATCAAAGAGATACTCTCTGAAGATCGTACAAGTTTATGCCCCGACTTCAGCACATTCGGATGATGATGCCCACTACAATGTTGTTATGGGGGATTTTAATGCCAAGGTGGGTAAGCACACGAGCGTCGAGTCGATTTTGGGACCTCACGGTTTTGGAAGCAGAAATCACAGGGGACAAATGCTGGTCAACTTCCTCGAGAAAGAGGGGCTATTTCTGATGAATTCGTTTTTCGAGAAGAAGCCCCAAAGGAAGTGGACCTGGCGCAGTCCCGATAACAAAACAAAACAATAAACAAGATTGACTTCATCATGACGGACAAAAGGCACATATTCAGAGATGTCTTAGTGATCAACAAATTCAATACCGGAAGCACTCACCGCCTTGTCCGAGGTACTCTGAATATCAATTTTACGCTTGAAAGGTGCCGATTGATGAAGTCCACCCTTCGACCAAATCTGCTTCAAACCGTGGCTGGCTCCCAACGCTTCCAGCTAGAACTTAAAAACCGATTCGATGCCTTGAGACCCACGTTGGATATTGACGAGGACCTTATCAGCGTGATCAAGATCTTAAGGGATGAGGGCAACAGGTTTTGTGGCAAGCAACGTATGGACCGAAAGTCGATGTTCTCAGATAAGACACTTCAGTTTATGAAAAGAAAGCGTGAGGTAACAACAGCAACGCCATTGGAACAGATGACATTAACCAAGCTTGTGAGGAAAACTGTGAGACGGGACCTGCGTCGCTCTAATGCGATTGCGATACAAGCGGCAATACAGCGAAATAAGGGATCCAAAGTCTTTGCTCAGGAGCTTGGGAGAAGTCACATCGCAAGACTGAAGACGCATGATGGCAAAGTCTCTCGTTAAAGCCTGAGGTTCTCTCTGAGATCATGGCAAACTATATGCACACCACACACATAAGCACATAAGCCACAACCTGACCCTATATGCGTTGATCCCAGAGCCACGCTGACCCGCCACTATACCGACGAGCTGCCAGACATCTGCCTTGAGGAGATTGAGATGGCCCTCGGCCAACTTAAAAATAGAAAAGCCCCTGGAGAAGATGGAGTTACAACAGAGCTCTTAAAGGCTAGGAGTCAACCCTTGCTAAAAGAACTCTACCGAGTTTTAACTGCATCTTACGAGATGGGAGAACTCCAAAGGCGTGGAGCAGAAGCATTACAGTCTTGTTTCACAAGAAAGGTGACAAGACTATGCTGAAAAATTATCGACCCATCTCTCTTCTGAGCCGTCTATAAGTTGTTTTCAAGGGTCATCACAAATCGACTCTCGCGAAGACTCGACGACTTTCAGCCTGCGGAACAGGCCGGGTTTCGAGGAGGATTTGGCACTATAGACCACATTCACACAGTACGACAAATAATACAGAAGACAACAGAGTATAATCAGCCCCTGTGTCTTGCATTTGTGGACTATGAGAAAGCCTTTGACTCCATCAAAACTTGGGCTGTTCTGGATTCTTTGCAGCGGTGCCAAATTGACTGGCGGTACATCGAAGTGCTGAGATGTCTGATGATATCGTCGTCATGGCAGAATCGCTGCAAGAACTCCAGCACATGCTGAACAGACTGAATGAATCCTCCCGACGTGTTGGTCTGTGTATGAATCTGAACAAGACGAAAGTTATGTTCAACGATCACGTCATGCCAGTTCCAACTACTGTTGATGGTAAAATTCTCGTAGTTGTCCAGGAATATACCTACCTCGGGCAGATAATGCAACTAGGCAAGAATAACTTCGAGAAGGAAGCCGATCGGAGGATTCAGTTAGGCTGGGCAGATTTTAGAAAGCTCCGTCGGGTTTTATCGTCGCCCATACCGCAAAGTCTGAAGACAAAAGTCTTCAACCAGTGCGTCCTGTCCGTACTCATTTACGGTGCCGAAACGTGGACACTGACGATACGGCTACGGATACAGCTCAAAGTCGCTCAGCGAGCGATGGAAAGAGCTATGCTCGGAGTTTCTCTGGTAGATAAAACTCGAAATGAAGAAATCCGCCGGAGAACCAACATTACTGACATAGCCTTCCGTGTTTGTAAACTGAAGTGGCAATGGGTTGGCCACGTCTGTCGCGGAGGTGACAATCGGTGGAGTAGACGTGATATGGAGTGGAGACCGCGTCTAGGCAAACGTAGTGTGGGACGCCCCCTGACCAGATGGAGTGACGATCTGCTGTAGAGTGTTTCTACAAGGTGGCTGGTAGAAACTGGATGCGTGTAGTCGAAGATCAGGCTAAGTGGCGCGCCTTGGGAGAGGCCTATGTCCAGCAGTGCACTGCCGCATGCTGATGATAATATATTAAAATAAACCATTTACATATGTAAAGCACTACGCCAAATGTATTTATTTGAGGCAGGTCATAGACAACATCCATCGCTGACGACGCGACGGCAACACAATTTTGTTGTCACTCGCAACGAGACGCCCGTGCTAGTCACTGGATTTCCGTTCGCTGAGTTTCATTTTTCATGAGTCGAGCATTTCACGTAGTTTTTCGCGTGGTAGAGCCATGCTGCAGCTATATTAGTGGTATAGTTGTAGCACGAATGGGTCGGCTCGATCGGGGAAGGACCACGCTCTCACAGAATACCAGCGTAAAATAGCAGCTCAATGCTGCTGTGTTTCGTATGGTGAGTGTAGAGAACCGGAGACCCTTTTTACTGGAAACGAGGCATTCCATCTTAGTCCTCACGGGTGACAACGCATCTACATTTTGATTCGTAATCGAGGATAGATGTAGATGTCTATGGGCCACAGCAACCACTTACCATCAGGTGGACTGTATGCTCGTTTGTCATCCTTATCATATAAAAAAAAAATATTCCTTCGTATTGCTTTACTTGTGAATTCGTACGTTTGGTTGAGTTGAGCGTAACTTTCTTCCCCGTAAGCTTTATAGTTGCTAAATGCCTAAAGGTGCTTAAAGGGCAATCAAGAGAGCTTGTGTTGCGGCTTCGTGATTATTTTGAAAAAGAAAGTCGTAATGATGGACCTCTTATAACAGTGAAGCAAATTAGAGAATATATTGCAGCAGCATTAGGTATTATAGTGCTCGAACAGTGGCGAAAATAACCAAAGAAGCCTACGGCAGCAGTGATATTGAATAGAACAAGCTATCTACGAGAGAAAAAACGTCATCTCTGTAAAGTGACAGCAGTTGACAGTTTTGACGCTGATCATATTGGTCGTCATATACAGGGTATTTTTGAAACGCTCCCGAAAACGAAGACAGACGACAGTACTAACTATACCTTTGATGATGGGTGAAATATAAAATCGATCCTGATGAAAAAAAATCATCTTTTCACAACATTTTATTAGATTTATTCATGCTCCATCATGTTAGTACAGCTAATGAAACGATAATTTCATAAAAAAAAATCATGAAAATACTGAAACATAAAACCAGCAGTGGAATTACTGAATTACAATCAGCTGACTAGGGGTCAATGTACGCGCGAACGCCGAATTCACGCGGCCCGCAACGAGCGATGGTACCACAATACCTAATAATTTACAACACTTGTCTAAATACCTAACTTATCTACTTAACCTACTATTTTGCCACTGTTTATTATTCATTGTGTAGGTATGTTTATTATTCTGATGTATTCAGTTATGTACCTATTCAGATCAGTTCAGTACTAAGTTATTTAAAAAAAAATTGGTATGAAACAGCTTACCGATCCTACGTGGCCTTATCAGATTCTCCAAGGCACATTAACATGTCGCCGTATTCACGAGCACTATAAACGTTCCTACGCGTTAAGCATTATTAAAACAAAACAAAAACACTAAACGTAACAACAAGAACAAGTAATAACGACAATAATTTAATAAACAAAACAATTGAACTGTCACTCGTGATAGTCAACACGGAACTGTCTCAAAAACTAAAATTATTAATCAATCCCGCCAAAACAAATGCGCACGAGGTAACGTCCTTGAAGCATGTGTAAATTCCACAGCGGGAGGCGACACGAGGCAGCGTGTGTGTGAAAGGGAAGGGTAGAGTGAGTAGTATACCTAACGCATTGTTTCGCACCGATCTAGATAACAGTTCGACGCCCGCGAGGATATTGACCCTATTGTCAGCTGATTTTCTTTTTTAAGTTTCACTGCTCGTTTTATGTTTAAGTATTTTCATGACTTTTTTTATGAAATATCGTTTCATTTAACTGTACTAACATGATGGAGCGTGAATAAAGCTAATAAAACGTTGTACAAGATGATTTTTTTTCCTCGGGATCGAATTTCTTTGTGACCCATCATCATAGGTATCCTTAGTACTATCATCTGTCTTCGTTTTCGGGACAAACACCTGGTATACGACTATTACCAAAGAAATATTACTTACACACATATTCACATTATACACTGCATATACATATCATGTACTTTGGAAACAATTGCATATTATCCTAGCCTCTTATCTTTACTGCATGTACGTGTACATCCAATGCTCATTATCATATCTGTCACTCAAACTATGCGTAATACCTACTCACTATTTAAACTATTCGTTTATCATTGTGCGGTTCAATTGATTTCGACCGTCCATATAACCAACTGCAACTATATACGTCTTGCCTATATGTTTCAACACACTCAATTAAATCAAGATGAATAACAATAATATGAAGAAAATTAAGCTTTTCTATCAAAACGTGAGAGGACTACGAACCAAAACCGATGAATTTTTTAAAAACGTATTATTGCAGGACTCCGATATAATTATGATAACTGAAACATGGCTCTGCGATAGCATTTTTGATGCTGAGCTGTGTGATGACAGATTTACAGTCTTTCGTAGGGACAGAGGGTCGTTGGGGGGTGGTGTAATGATTATGTGTGCTTCGAATTTACAGGCACGCGCTAGACCTGAATGGCATTGTAGTGGTCTGGAGTCTGTGTGGGTAACTATTCCTGCTACAGCTATCAAATCCAGGCATGATTTGCATATTGCTACAGTGTATATTCCACCCAATGATCAAATTCCATCAAGATTGCACATATTTATGAATCAACTCTCTGAAATCAAAAGCCAAAACTGCAATGATCACTTTTTAATTGCAGGCGACTTTAACCTTCCTATCATTGACTGGCAATATGGGGAACCAATAATTCTGAGGAAGGGCTCTATTGAGCTTCAGAATGCTGCATCGAGTTTTGTCACTCAGTCTTCCTTTCTTGGTTTGTCACAGTTTAACAATTACACAAACAAATTCGTCCGTCACCATAAAGAAATCTACGACGCCTTTAGTAAAGGAAGATCCTCTACATCCGACTCTTTCTATTGTAGCTTCCGATATTCTAGTCCCTTCAATTAAACCTCAATCTCGCACTAAATATCAATATAAACGAGCTGACTTTGATAGTATCAACGAATCGCTTAGAAATCAGGACTGGAGTTTTTTACTCGAAAATAGTAACATAGAGCACATATTAACGAAATTTTACTCGATTTTAAATAATATAATACAAACCTTCGTACCACAAGTTCGTTGCTCAAGTACCTACATTTACCCAGTTTGGTATAATATAGCGTTAATAAAATTAATTAAAGAAAATTTAGGACTCATGTGAATTGGAAGCGTCATAGAAACCCGATTGATTACGCGCATTTTAGCTATCTCAGACGGAATATTAAAAAACTACAGACCGAATGCTATCAATCATTCATTGGTTTCACGCAAAAAAGAATTAAGACTAATCCAAAATATTTTTGGTCTTATATAAAGTCCAAGAGAAAAGTAGGCTCCTCTTATCCCCAACAAATGACCTTTGATCAGAATGTGTTAAATGCACCATCGGATATCTGTTTCGCATTCAGCAAGTTTTTTGAGAGAAACTTCTGTGAACCAGGGAATCAATACCCAGCTAACTTAATAAATAAAACTTCCAGATCTGATACTTTACATGACATTAATGTTACTGAAGAGTGTACTTATGAAATGCTTAAAAATCTTGACGTCAAAAAGGGAGCTGGTTGCGACGGTATTCCACCGGTATTCTTCGTTCAATGTGCTAAATCTCTATCGGGTCCTGTGTCATTGGTCTTCAACAGGTGTCTTCAAAATGGATACTTTCCTAATATCTGGAAAAAGGCCCATATAGTGCCAATTCATAAAAAAGGATTGAGGACTTCAGTTGAAAATTACCGACCTATATCTATACTTAACGTGTTGAGCAAAGTGTTCGAGAGGGTCGTACATAAATTTATCTATCCTGTAATATCTGCCTCAATACCAATAGAGCAGCATGGGTTCATGAAGGGTCGGTCCACAGCTACCAATCTGGGAGAATTTATCGATTACGTATTAAGTAACATGGATGGTGGGTCTCAGGTTGATGTGATTTACACGGATTTTGAGAAGGCGTTTGACCGTGTGGATCACATTATTCTTTTACGTAAACTTTATGAACTTGGTATCCGGGGTAGCTTGCTGAGATGGATGGAATCTTATTTACGCAATCGATCTCAAGCTGTCGTTATAGGAGGATTTTGCTCAGACTTTATTGCGATACCTTCCAGCGCCCCACAAGGATCCATTCTGGGACCACTTCTGTACGCTTCATATTTGTACGACGTAGGTGCTTGCTTCGAACACGCTCGATTCCTTATGTACGCTGATGACACCAAAATATTTATGAAAATTAAAAATGATATGGATTGTACTGGCCTATAATCTGATCTTAACCGACTAGAACAATATTATACTGATAATCGAATTGGAATAAATATAAATAAATGTTCTTTTATCTCCTTTACTCGCAAAAAACATCCAATCAATTTTGAATACTATATTAATAATGTTAAATTGCAAAATCGACTTGTGTTAGGGATCTCGGTGTTCACATTGATTGCAAGTTGACATTTTCTGATCATACAGAAATTATTAAAAACAAAGCGTACAGAAGCCTGGGTTTCGTATTGCGTGTTAGTTGTCCTTCTCAGACATAGGTTGCCTAAAAGTACTATATTACGCTTATGTTAGGAGCATCCTAGAATACTGTAGCATAATTTGGAACCCTCAGTATATCATTTATACTCAAGATTTGGAGAAAATGCAAGAAAATTCATAAAACACTTAAATTATCGGTCGCATTGCCATTTTAAAACTATGATGAATCCTGCCATTATTATAATCTCACAACTCTCAAAAATAGGCGTGTACTTGCTGACATGTCCTTTTACACAGAATTTGCAACGGATATATAGATAGCCCTGAACTATCAACCAAAATACTGAGTTTCTGCGCCCGAAAGTTAGAACGAGACACACAAAATTATTTGCTGTAACACGATCAAAAACAAATTACGCACAAAACGCATTGGTCAGTCGATTGCATAGAACTTTTAATAACCAATTTAATGTTACTGACATTTTTCATAGCAGTAGGAATGTGTTTAAAAGGGAAGTTCTTGAAGTACTTGAAGGAAATGGTTAATATGTATATTGCACACACACATACACACACACACATACACACACACACACACATACACACACACACACACACACATACACACACACGCGCGCGCGCCCGCGTACACGGACACACAGATCAGAGAGAGAGAGACGCACCGTTTTTAATTCTAAAATTAGTATGTTTTTGTGGCTCAAACTTATTGATTGTCGGTCGATTAATATAAGTTAAAAAATGTATAAAGTAGATCCGTTATTGGCTGTAAGTTTATTTCTTAAGTTCATTTACATTGTAATTAGTGCTGTGGATCTTGTAATAAATAAAAAAAAATGAGATTCCAACTTAAAAAAAAAAAACTAGTACAATCTATATAATATATATAATTTGTCGTTTGCCATCATTGCGCTCATCTGAAAAGAATACGACGTTAGAAACAGCACAACTCCTCCTTTCACCGCAAAGAAAATGCTGTTTACTAAAAAAAAATGTTATGGGCTAATGTGACGCCTGAAAACTGTCGAAAGAACAAAAAAGAAAATATTGCCTGATTGGTATCAGGATGTCAAATTGCAACATCCTGATGTTGCGTTTGATAATTTGTGTACTCAAGAATGAATTACAGTAGATTCAAGTGATAATTCCAGTTCATACGCAGAAGAATCCGACGATCATTATAATAAGATAACGTTAAATTTTAGTTGTTTGGTTTTTTTATATACAATATAACTTTATATTCTATATACAAAATAACATATATATATACAGGGTTATTTTTCAAAGAGTATCCAAATTTTATATTTAAGTTCAAATATATAAGTAATGATATTTCGATATTAAAGTTTTTGAAAATACGAGTGAATAGAGCTACTACTTTTATTTGAAGTTAATCAAAATTGAATGTGATTTATGGCCAACAATTGTGTGTGTGCGATTCAATTCAAGTTTTTGTTTCTCAAGTTTTTGCCTACTGTTTACTGATTCCAATTTTCCCTTCACATTTTTAAGGGGCTTGGGATGGTCATAATAAATAAAATAATAAAAATATTTTTGCTTATCAACGACGTAATCGACGACTGTCGTTATTATGGCGTATTTAAAAAATTAGAATAAACTATTTAGAACTAAATCACGCAAGTAGTTCCAATAACTAATATTGGTACCTCGAAATGGAATCCGTTTCTCTCCCTGCATAGACGAGCACATTTTCTTAAATAATTTTTTACACTCATTACCTGTGCTTAAGCACTTTTAACTTCCTTGAACGCAGCAATAATTTTACTATAGCGGTCTTCCATAATTTTGGGCCTCTTTGACGTAAATACGACTCTTTATTTCATCTCACAGATAAAAGTTTAACGGTGTAAGTTCCGGTGAGTTTTCAGGCCACAGTATAGGGCCTCTATGCGCAATCCACCTATCTTCATATTCACTATTTAAATTATCACTCACTGCACTTGAATAGTTTGATTAGCTATCAATTGTTCTTCGATTGGTATGTACACGTACGTTAATTTCTTGCCGCGGTACAGACACTTTCGTATAATCATTGCGCACCACGTAAACTTTAATTGCTGAAAATGTAATACCGCACCATTTCATAGTTTCATAGTATTTGCAGTTTGAATATTTCGTTCTATCATTGGTAACCAAGCGACACTACTAATGAAAATCCAAAAATAGTAGTAGCACGCTTGTACGTAATGAGGTCACGGTCAACGTAGTCAGCTGTCGGCCGGCCCGGCGGACGTAGGTACTTAACGGTGTAAGGGTTAACGGAAGGTATGAGCGCGGGAAGACGCGCGATAAGGTACTTAAATTTTGTAACCAAGCGACCCTTACGAATGTGTGCGTGCGTAGTAAAATAGTAGGCGTTAGATATTTATGAATAACAATCAATTAAAATAATGCATTACCACGCAGTCTGAATCTAATTAAAAGATAAAAAGGACAGAATGTTTGAGATTTTTTTAATTAATTTTTCTTCACTATTCGCCTATATTACTTATTCTGAACCTTCTCTGCAAATTTGGCCGTATATTGCAAAATAACCCTGTATACTTATGTAAATATATAAAATTAAAATATTTGCACTGCAACATTTTATATTTTTTCATGCAAAAATCAACTTGAATAATCTTTGTTACATCATAATATCTGTAGGCTCAATAAATATCGATAAACATTGGAGCTAAAGAACAAGTCCCTTCACTATTGTAAAGAAAAAACAGCGTCCATTAAGTATTGCATTTTTTGTCTATGTTGCCTGTCAATAATTATGAAACTACATAAGCGTGCTTATGTCAAAAGTAAAAAAAAATAGGTTAGACGGAGTATAGGATCACAAAATCAACAATATCCACATTTTTGGGATTGCAGTTTCAGCTTATTAACAATATTTAATAAGCTGAAACTACTAATATTTATCGAAATAGACTCATTCATCACAAATTTGTCTAATTTTTCTATTTAATTTAACTCTTTCGCTTAGATAAAAATTTAATTTTTTTAGTTCGTTTTACTACTAAAATTTAAAGCATAATATAGTAAATATAACTTTATATTAAGTATTTATCTCGATTTGAATTTGTTAAACTGTTTTTTTTTTCTTTGTTTAAAAATATGTACATTATTCTTACCGTAAGGCTCCCAATAGGTTGCGATGGGGTGGTTCTCCGTCTAGAAGGTGGCGGCAATGTAGAAGCCTGACCCATAGGGCGCTCCTCAGCAAAGATCGTGTGGATGAGTCGACAGCTGGTCGCCGACTTTATGCATTCCAACTGTTCTTCAGAAACAGTGTCACGGTTCTTCTCCAAGAAACCTCCACATTGGTACTCCACATTATCAGCGAAGTGTTTTATTATGAAAGCTGTAAATAAAAAAAAGATATTGTATTCCACAAGTAAAGTCATAAGTTACAACCTTTGAGCATCCTATTGGTGGGCCAAGGTCTACTCTCATTTCCAAGGTTAATGTTGCAGAAATGAGTCTTTAGTATAGTTGAGGTTTGGATCGTCGAACATATGAAATGTTTGAACTAAGGTTGCTCAAATATGATGAAATATAAGAGGGGCGTTCTACTCCTGAGCTACCCTGGTTCTATATCATCAGTACAACAACAAAGGGAAAGCACTCAATGATGTGTTATTAGATTTTTTCCTTTCAATTATATTTATGAGACCTTCAAAGGCCAAAGAAAACATTATTTTTTCAAGAACGTACTAATTTTAACATCCTTGCCCTTTATCATTTTGAATGACAGAATATAGGTCGAACGATACTCTCGATGGATGAGTGTTAGTCATTCTTGTGAGTCAATACATTGGTTATTTTGATTTGTTATCGGGAATCGATATATATATATATATACTACGTACTAGATTTGGCATTCCGAACATTCACTATGTTCAAATGAACTGTACTGCAATCCGTACACCTTTAGTGTCATTTAGTATGGCTTCAATATTCATAGAGTATGGAGCTGCGCTAATAATACGAGATTTCAAATTAAAGTTTAAACCTGAACGTAATTAATAATTCAGTAGTCAAATAAGTAAAATTATTTGTTGTTCAAGTGAATAAATAGGTAATAATATTACAATAGAAAAAACAAATTTCTTCATTTATATGCCACGCTATCTACAATCATAGACTAAAATCTACTATCTCCCGCGCATGCGCGAAAACAGAGTAGTGCATATTTTTTGTTTGGAATAGCTTCTCTAGTACGTAGTACATAGAACTCAATGGCGGCTGCCAACCCGCCAACAAATTTCGCAATTATAGCAAAAATATCTTTCATCGATACACCCGATCGATTTACCCTATGAGTCAAGATGGACTTTGATAGGCTGTGATGATGATGATGATGATGATGATTATGATGATGATAATGATGAATAGATTGATCACTTACTTTCTAGTGCGTGCGACATCTTATAAGGTGCGGAGGTTATATCTTAAGGGCAAGAAACTTAATCAGATGTTATGCTACATGTGTCTCATTTGTATGTTTATAAGGGAGCAGTCTCTTTTTATATGTATTAAGTGACAATCGAGTCGATGTTAAATGTCAAGTAGCTACTGTAAAAGTGCCTCACAGATTCATAAATATGTTGATTCCCCATACCCTTCTTAACACGACAATAAATTCTGCGCAGTCCTTCGGCATTCATTAAACAACTTACCCGCGTTGCCGAACCTGGGCTTGAGGAAGTGCGGGTACTTGGAGCAGTTGTGGTGCAGCTTGGCCACGAAGCCTTGGTCCGAGCCCTGCGGCACGCGGCACTCCTCGTCCAGCAGCGCCAGCACGCCCAGCCGCTCCTCGATCAGGTCGATGCACGGCTGGTTGTCGTAGAAGTCGATCATCTTCCAACATATCTCCTCCTGAAAGGACCAGAACGTGAGTTACAAAATACTTGTAAATCTTCATTATATATTATAATCTTTGGTTTGTCTGTTAGAAATCGTGTAACATCTGAACAGCTTCACGAATTAAAGTTACATTTAATGAGATAGTTCATATGTATGGATCCAATAAGTGGCGCTGCAGTCAAGTTATTAACTAATTCTATTTTTTTTTATTTCTTTTAAAGAATAAGGGTGACAAACGAGCGCACAGTCCACCTAATGATAAGTGGATGCTATGACCCATAGACATCTACATTCCTCAATGAAGTATCAAATTGTAGATGCGTTGTCACCCTTGACGACTAAGATGGAATTCCTCGTTTCCAATATAAAGGATGTCCAGTTTTCTACACTCACCATACGAAACACAGTAGCATTAAGCTGCTATTTTACGCTGGTATTCTGTGAGAGCGTGGTCCTACCCCGGTCGAGCCGACCTATTCGAGCCACAACCATATAATAGCTGCAGTGTGGCTCTACCACATATACATTTTTTATGTACCAAAATGACTCGTAAGACATATTGGCAACATATTACGTTAGCGTAGTAGTGCTAAAAAAGAAAATAACAAAATCTGGATCCGATAGGTGGTGTAGCACAACGACTGAGTTGTTAATAAATTTTATATTTACAATGTAAAAAGTCCGGAATTAACTTGGAGTAAAACTCATAGCACTACCTAGTGGAAATGGCAGAACATCTGGCAATATATCCAGCATATGTTAAAGAAGTACAAAGAATGAAGTATAAACATTGAAAATTTTATGATGGGGTGATATTTGACTGAGGGAAAAAGCCTGCACAATTTTTAGAACTTTGAGCTGTTGTCAGGACGAACTCAGATATATTATTTTTATTGCATAGGTTATAGTACCATTTAAAAACATAGCCAAGTTTTGTATCAAACAGGTAAATAGATCCAAGTAAACAGCGTGAGGTCTCCATATTGTCCCGACCCATATAAAGCGGGTGACAAAACTGTTTGGTTATTGCAAACAAGAAATGCTATAATTTCTAATTAAAGTAAATATCACACGATTATAGGCGTAAAATTGATAACTTTAAAAATGTGAAGCTAATTTAATATTGGTATAGTACGAAGACAAATAATTGTCAACAAAAACCAATACTAAACAAAACGAGATGAGAAAATAAAAATTGAGTTTTATAATGTATTAAATTATAAAGTATGTAATGAGTAATCTGTTACTGTACCTTAATGTATTCATCCTGTTCTAATTTGAAAACGTGTGAATTGAACTGCTGTTGAAGCTTCTCATTGGCATAATTAATGCAAAACTGCTCAAAGGAGTTTATCTCGAACGTTTCAAAGCCGTAAATGTCAAGGACACCTGCAAATGATAATTGTAGCACTTAAAGAAAAATGTATGCGAAATATATTCTTCGACAAAACATCCAACATTTATCATAATAACCGGCTCGAAGGGCCAAGAAGTCTTGGATGTTATCGGTTGTTATACAAGGTCAAAATAAAACTAAGTGTTATTAAGTGTTACGAAAGATTTTTTTTTAATTCTTAAAAAGTCTATATATAAACTAACAAATGAAACATAAGTAAAATGAAATAAAAATTGCTGGTAAAAGAAATATTTGTGTCGTTACTCTAGGGGGATGTTTGCAATAGTAGTCACGCTTGGCAAGCGGGTTGGCAACCGGTTTTTTATTGTAATATTGGTGTTATCAGAAAGATGCTGCTGCCTATCTCCAATCTGCAAGTGGCAATGGGCCGGTCATATAGTTCGAAGAATCGACAACCGATAGAGAAGAAAGGTGCTCGGTTGGCAGCCTCATACTGGTAGGCGAAGTGTAGGGCGACCCCACACTAGATGGAGTGACAACCTGGTAAGACATTCAGGAAGGCGATGGATGCAGGTGGCTCAGGACTGGGCTTTGTGGCATTCCTTCAGCCATGGCCATGTTCAGCAGTGGACTTATGAAGGGCTGTAATGATGATGATGATGGCGATGATGAAACGAAATATTTTAATTCTCAGACATGCATGGCCACGGAAAGCTAGGACAAAATTTAAGCCTTCAATAGATGACGGTATAATCATCTCGTATATCTCGCAAGTTATAAAATATCTAGACCAGTGTAAGCAGCGTCGAAGGTGCAAAAAGTTTGGCATTACTATATTTATATGCAAAAGGTAATGGCAAATTCTTCCTACGCTTAAGAAATAATTTGTAGTTGATGTTGATGAGGCCCAAGTTCATCAGTATTTACGGACTATTACGGGCCGATAACGGGCAGAGAAGTTCTTTGCGTGTTTGAAGGGCAGGACGTGCACTTCTAAACCGCGTACAAACTGTACGCTAACGTGCCTGAACAATCTTGACATCGACCTACATGAGTTATGGCTACCAGAGCCGGGATCCGCACACCCCTATTCGGATAGTGGTTAGATAACTCATCTGTACACTGATTTGTATATATATGAGTTATTTCTATATAGGAATACTGTACCGGTGACCTGACGACCAGTCAAAAAATGGTTCATCATTATCAATCACCATCATCATCTGTCCTATTTATTTAGCCCTGAGTTGGAATAAATTGTAAAGAAAATTGGTTAACAGCATTAAATAACACATTCAAATATACATACTAAGTATAGGTAGCCAGTATAGTTACAAGCTGTCAGGAATTCCATCTTAGTCCTTAGAGATGATAACGCATCTGTAGCCTTCTTTGCTGAAAGCTGGCTGCTGGTGTCCATGGACTGTAGTTCGTTTGTAAATTCAATTTTATAAAAAAAAGAAGCAAAGTCCACGGTTGTGCGAACAGGTCGCCGTACATGCGCTTGGCGAGCGCGTGTACGTACCGACATCACTCACCGATGAAGTGCCTCCTGGCGTGTCCGGTGTCGAGCGCGCGGTTGACGGCGCGCACGAGCCAGGCGAACAGGTCGCCGTACATGCGCTTGGCGAGCGCGTGTACGTACCGACATCACTCACCGATGAAGTGCCTCCTGGCGTGTCCGGTGTCGAGCGCGCGGTTGACGGCGCACGAGCCAGGCGAACAGGTCGCCGTACATGCGCTTGGCGAGCGCGTGTACGTACCGACATCACTCACCGATGAAGTGCCTCTGGCGTGTCCGGTGTCGAGCGCGCGGTTGACGGCGCGCACGAGCCAGGCGAACAGGTCGCCGTACATGCGCTTGGCGAGCGCGTGTACGTACCGACATCACTCACCGATGAAGTGCCTCCTGGCGTGTCCGGTGTCGAGCGCGCGGTTGACGGCGCGCACGAGCCAGGCGAACAGGTCGCCGTACATGCGCTTGGCGAGCGCGTGTACGTACCGACATCACTCACCGATGAAGTGCCTCCTGGCGTGTCCGGTGTCGAGCGCGCGGTTGACGGCGCGCACGAGCCAGGCGAACAGGTCGCCGTACATGCGCTTGGCGAGCGCGTGTACGTACCGACATCACTCACCGATGAAGTGCCTCCTGGCGTGTCCGGTGTCGAGCGCGCGGTTGACGGCGCGCACGAGCCAGGCGAACAGGTCGCCGTACATGCGCTTGGCGAGCGCGTGTACGTACCGACATCACTCACCGATGAAGTGCCTCCTGGCGTGTCCGGTGTCGAGCGCGCGGTTGACGGCGCGCACGAGCCAGGCGAACAGGTCGCCGTACATGCGCTTGGCGAGCGCGTCGCGCGCGAAGGCCGCTCGCTGCACGTCCATGCGCGACAC
Source organism: Parnassius orleans (assembly GCA_029286625.1). NCBI lineage: Eukaryota > Metazoa > Arthropoda > Insecta > Lepidoptera > Papilionidae > Parnassius > Parnassius orleans. The sequence continues at coordinate 178,353 of JAGSMP010000423.1, read as the reverse complement.
GATCACCTCGTGCGCGGACGCGATGCGCCGGTGCGTCAGCCAGCGGCACAGCTCCGCCTTCGATATGCCCAGCAGTGAACATACCGTGTGCAGATGTTTGTCGTCCGACTAGAATTAAATTAATAGATTTGATAATTGTTTTTATTCAATATAGATTACAAGTAATTTTGGTTGAACGTAATTTTTTACTTATACCACTAGTTCGGAAAAAACCTCCATCCTGGGAAGAACCATTTTAACAGTGGTTTTAAAAGAGCCACGCGTAAGCTTTTGGTGTCTCACGGCTCGAACCGGGGTGGTACCACGAACTCACAGAATACCAGTGTGAAGTAGAAGTTTATTTCTTTTGCGTTTCACTTGGTGAGTGCAGGAAGCCGGAGGTCCAATCCCCACCCCCTTTAACATAGTAGCGGAGTTAAATAAGACACTACCCCAGGAGGGTACCTACACCCCTGGCATCGGAGAATCCCTCGCTGAGCATCCACGCCCAAGCTACCCTCCTCTTCCTGAGCGTGGCTGCCCCGCGTATACTGCTCGGGACAAACGGAGCAATAAAACAAAGGCGATACCTGCTACGCTATCCGTGATTTTTTTTTTTATAGAATAAGGGTGACAAACGAGCACACAGTCCACCTGATGGTAAGTGGTTGCTGTGGCCCATAGACATCTACATCTATCTTCGTTTGCGAATTTAAATGCAGATGCGTTGTCAGCCGTGAGGACTAAGATGGAATGCCTCTTTTCCAGTAAAAAGGGTCTCCGGTTCTCTACACTCACCATACGAAACACAGCAGCATTAAGCTGCTATTTTACGCTGGTATTCTGTGAGTGCGTGGTCCTTCCCCGGTCGAGCCGACCCATTCGTGCTACAACTATACTATTAATATTGCTGCAGCATGGCTCTTCCACGTAGAATTTCGAATTACGAATTTCTGCAGCATCAGGGTACTTCATTCAAACCTTAACGCCGTCAACTACCATCTGGAGACGGCGAAGCCGGCCTTGCTCTATTTAACCGAGACACAGCTGTCCTCTCCGGCTGATACTTCGTATCTCTCCTACCCGGGGTACAAATTAGAACACTCCTTTGTGCCTCGGGCTGGGGTTTGCGTGTACGTCAGAGAGGACATCTGTTTTCGACGCCTCGGTAGTCTTGAAAGTACGGACCTGTCCATCCTATGACTGCGCGTAGACAGCGACAACCATCCCCGCGTCTACGGGTGCCTCTATAGGTCCCATAGGGGTAATGCCAACATAGACCGACTCATCGACCACGTCCAAATGGCTGCAGATTCCGTGCTACAACAGGTCCCATCCGCAAAGATCGTTATCCTCGGTGACTTTAACCCCACCACGCTGAATGGTTTGGTTCCCGTTTAATTTTTCCCGTTTATCATGTGGATAGATCGGTTTATGACTTTGCCTTGGCATATGATCTGACACAACTGGTTACTTCGCCTACGCGGATCACAGATGTGGAGGATCATGCACCTTCCCTGTTAGACTTTCTGCTGATCTCTCATCCGGACGGATATCAGGTGGCCGTCGATGCCCCTCTTGGCTCCTCGGACCATTTTCTAGTCCGGAGTGTGGTGCCACTCACGATCCCATCGCGTTCTGCAGGTTGCCGCCGTGTTTGGGACTATAGGTCGGCCGATTGGGACATGATGCAGTCTTTTTTTGCAACCTACCCTTGGGGGCGGGTTTGCTTCTCGCCGGATGATACCAACGTTGTTGCTGATTCTGTCGCTGATGTGGTGCTTCAATGAATGGAACTTTTAATTCCATCATATTTGGTACCTATCGGAGGCAGAACTCAGCCATGGTTTGGTCGCTCCTGCAAAATTGCTTCACGCCATAAGCAGGAGTGCTACCGGGCCTGGGCTGACGCATTGACGTATCGGGTGCAAATACCAGCGCTCTCAAAAAGAAGTATAATTCCGCCTCTAGGTCCTTCAAGTGTCATTGCCAAGGCCAAGTCAGAGCACATCGGCAGAATTGGCGAGAAACTAGTTCGACTTCCTTCGGGAACTCGTGCACTCTGGTCTCTTGCCAAGGCTGTTCAAGGGAACTTCTGTCAGCCATCTCTCCCATCTCTGCACAAGGAAGACGGCTCACTGGTCCATGCCGCAGAGGAAAAGCCGATCTGCTGGGCACTCTCTTGGCGACCTACTCGACTCTTGATGACGGGGGGAACACACCGCCGACCATCCCGCGGAGTGAGTGCTCCATGTAGTTTCGGCGCTCAAAGCACTCCTCTCCCTCGTCGTCAACAGGTCGAGTGGACCTGATGGCGTACCTCCTATTGTGCTGAAGATGTGTGCTCCGGAGTTGGCACGCGTTACTCGCGTCGTTAACGCGTCTTTTCCGGTACTCTTACTCTCTAGGCGTAGTCCCGAACTCATTGAAGGCAGCTAAAGCAGCAAAATAATGGAAACCATCATAAACTGCCAGCTCATGAGGTACCTTGAGAATCATCAGCTGATTAGTGACCGCCAGTACGGTTTCCGTCGGGGTCGATCAGCTGGTGATCTTGTTGCTTACCTAACTCATAGATGGGCGGAGGCAGTGGAGTCCAAGGGGGAGGCGTTGGCCGTTAGTTTGGACATTGCAAAGGCCTTCGATCGGGTTTGGCACAAAGCGCTTCTTTCGAAGCTCCCTTCCTACGGGGTTCCCGAAAAATTGTGCAATTGGATCACCAGTTTTCTTGCAGATCGGATCATCAACGCCGTGGTGCATGCTCCGATTACAAGCCTATTAATGCTGGTGTTCCACAAGGCTGCGTGCTATCACCAACGTTGTTTCTTCTGCATATCAATGACAATATGTTGCAAACCGGTAACATTCATTGCTATGCAGACGACAGCACTGTTGATGCTCTATACACCGGCCGTGCCAATATTTCTCGGGAAAACGTCGCCGAGTACCGGAAGTTCTGGTCCGGTGCTAACTTATGTCTGAAGTCGAGTCTTTGTTGAACAAAGTCTCGGATTGGGGGCGACTAAATCCAGTCCAGTTCAACGCCCAGAAGACACAAGTTTTTGCGTTTACCGCTAAAAAGAACCCCTTTGTCGTATCTCCTCAGTTTCAAGGCACTCCCCTTGTTGCCTCAGCCAGTATCGGAATCTTCAGTGTCGACATATCGAGTGATGTGCAGTTTCGTGGTCACTTGGAAGAGAAGGTCAAATTGGCCTCTAAAAAGCTTGGCGTGCTCAGCAGAGCGGGACAATATTTCATGCCGGTACACCGCTAGCAACTTTACAAGGCGCAGGTTCGGCCCCACATGGAATACTGTTCCCATCTCTGGGCAGGGGCTCCCCAGTGCCAGCTGCTTCCACTTGACCGCATACAGCGCAGAGCAGCTCGAATCTTCGACGACCAAGTTCTTTCCGAACTGCACTGGCACTGCGAAGAGATGTTGCATCTTTTTGCGTATTATATCGCATCTTTTTTTTTATTATTAAACGGGGCTCACTCTTGACCTCCATCTGGCCCGACGGCAATGATGAGACCTACGATGGTGCAAGTTTGCCCAGGAGAAGCCTGTTAACACGCATCTTGAAGAGGTTCAGGTTATATGCACTCGGAAAAACAGACGCCGGCAGGGCATTCCACTCCTTGGCTGTGCGCATTATGAAAGATGACTTATAGCGCTTAGTGCGAATATTCGGAATATCAACCAAGTGTGGATGGTGGTAATTTGCATTACGTCTGGTATTCCGATAGGAGAATTGAGATGGCGGTATGAGCTTATGAAGCTCATGGGCACACTCTCCGAAGTACAATCATTAGAAGACCGACAAACAAGAAACTTGGCGGCGGTGAGCTAAGCTGTGGAGGAAGAGGAGTGTTGGTATGGCGATGCGCCACTCGCCTTATCCTCTGCGACTCTGACGAGGCCGCACCGTTAATTGATGCGGTGGTGGTGGGGCTTTGGGGGGAGAGGAGTGTCAATATTACGAGGCGCCGCTCTCCATAACCTCTGCAGCCGAATCTTGGTTGGCGGCCATAGACCAGATCCGCCGCTGGGGTCAGGAAGGCCAGTGCTTCTGAGTGCTTGTTTTTCCTGGCCCCATGGCCTCATTCTTCACATGCGTTGCGCATGTGAAGTTGGAGGTCGCGGAAGAGGTCGCGCCATGTGTTCTGGTGCGCCTTACCTTAGAAGGAGATGGGGGAGGAGTAGTCCTCTCCCAAGGAGCCACCAGCTTTTTGTCGCCGATAAGCCTCTTGGCTCTGCGTTGCACTGAGTCGAGAGCGGCAAGTTGATAATTTGCTAAGTCATCCCAAAGGTGACACTACAATACTCCATAAATTTGAGCTTTGTATAAAGTTAGAAGCTGTCGAAGCGTGAAGCATCGCTTCGCCTCGTTTAAAATACCCAGTTTTTTGGCCGCAATTTGTGATTTCGACTCAATGTTGGCGCCAAGTTAGCACTCAACTGTATGCCGAGAAGCTCGAGATGATCAGTAACCTCTACAGATGTACTTCGAAAAGTAGGAGTCAGATTAAAAGGACTCCGTTTTGCGGAGAACAGACAGGCCTGCATTTTAGCGGCGTTGAAAGTGACCAGATTGTCATCACCCCATTGGGAGACGAGACTTAAGGTCGCATTTATCCGCTCCACCATGGCCTCTCTGAGTTAACGTATTACTGCCCCTCCGTCTTTTACACTGGACATGAATCTCTCTGTGACTGTGCTGTCATCTGCATACCCAACAATACCTGGAAGAAGAAGGTCATTGATGTGCAGCAGGAAAAGAGTCGCAGAGAGAACAGACCCCTACACACAGGCATCTACCACGGGGAGTGCTCTGAGGAATTGTTCGGACTAATTCCAGCCGCTCAATTTCACCATCGCACTTCGCGACAAAACTCGCGATACCATCCATACCATCTGGATGATTGGCGGTCCACCACTGTGAGATTTAGAAGAAGTTTTCTTCCTCGCACAACTGTCTTGTGGAATCGACTACTACCAGATATTTTTCCGGACCGATACGACTTAGGGACCTTCAAGAAAAGAGCTTACTCTTTTTTAAAAGGCCGGCAATGCATCTGCAATTCCCCAAGTGTTGCAGTTGTTCATAGGCGGCGGTAATCACTTACCATCAGGTGAGCTGCACGCACGATTACTGCCCCCTCTGCTATAAAAAAACCCAGCAAGAAACCCAGCGGAATTTTTTCAAAGTAAAATTATACAATAAGAACACAGGTTCTACAAACTACTTAAAAATCGGAATTAAGCGGGGGTGTGAAGGAACTTTTGTCTCTATGTCAAATGTCTGTCTTTTTATTCTATAAAAAATTAAAAAATATTGTAAAATTTAAATTCGAAAATATTTAATTGAAAATAACTATTTATATATGATATATATATTGAAATAATTGTGGTGCTTGAAAACAATAATATCGGTACATACAGTAATCTCTTTTACTATATTACAATAAAATCAAAAATTATTGCCTAAGTTTTTAACATCTTTAGTATAATGGATTTCCGCAAAGTAACGCCTAATACTATTCATAATTAAAATATTAAACACAAGAATTTTTTTAGAAATTTAGCACGCCATTAAAAACAGTATCAATGACCCGGGACATGTGGAACTACGATGGTCATTATGCGTGCGATGAATGACGAGCGAATCTTCCCTTTAGTAACCTAACCTTTTTTAATAGGTGAAGAAAAAAAGCAAAAATAAACAATACTCAACTAACACTAATGTACGCGCCATCACTAGATTCCTCATTGGGTCCAGCGTCAGGGTCGCTGTCGAACAGCTGCACGTTGCCGAGGTGCAATATGGTCGCCAGCACTGTAAACATGTTCTGCTGCTCCGTCTCTGTTACACCTGGTAAAATTTGTTAGTGTCAGCAATTACGGCTACAACGAATGATATAAGGCGACAATTTCCGGTTCAAGAGTTTCGGCTTAATGAATTTATATCCGGTTCTAGTGAAGTACCCGGCTTCAAGGTGAAGAGTTCTGATTGAAAATGATGAGTTCCAGTTCAAGGTGACAAGCTCCTAAAAGTAGCCAATTTCCGGTTCAAGATGACGATTCGGTTCACGGTGCCAAGTTCTGATTCAAAGTAACCGAATTCCTGTTCAAAGTGATCAAGTATACTTCTACCTTCTCGCTGTATCCTAGATAGAGAAGTCATCTTGAACATCCACTAAAGTGAAATGGTTACGTCGTTTTTAGAACAAACAGCCCCAGCACAGTTAAGGCTTATCGCAGGCCCAGGTCTTTATTAAGAAACTACTACCAGGCCTCTGTCACTCTTGCTACCTGCGTGAAATAATTACCTACAATCGCGAGGCGCCCCCGGGGCAGAACGCAATCGGGGCTAGCGCGTTCTAGACGATTGAATGTTATAGTTTTTTAACGCTGTTTACGTAAAAAGTTTTTTGTAAATACTCGTCGAAATAGTTTTTGTTTAGTGTTTAGTATATTTAATTGTAGGATAAAGTACATAGTTGAAAAAGTTTGAATGTAATTTAAGAATAATATATATGTATATTACCTATTTATTTGATAAATTATAATGGCAAAACGTCGTTCCTACTATAATTGTTGCGGGGATGGATGCTTAATGAGCAAACAAAAGGATTCAGATATATAATTTTTTAAGTTACTGGAGGATAATGAAAGGTGAATTTATTTCATTTTTTGTTAGATAGTTACTTATAGCGAAAAAAGATTTAAGTAATAATTTAACTACAGAAGTAATAACTAAGTACTTTATTACGAAACTTAGTTGAAATTTACTTCACTACCCAAGTACCTACTAACATACCTATACTTGTCCTTTGTAAATAAAATATTTTAAGTTATAATAACACAAAATACTGAAATTAAAACTTTGTTTACAAGACTTTTAACTAAGTAGAATACGATCACAGTTCTGTTAGGAATCGTATTTCGGGTTTATTTGTTGTTTACACTATCTACCTATTTTTTACGAGCCAAGCATCGCGATTCCCGACGAATGGCCTTGCAAGTTGCATGCGTTGGGCATCACAGAACTCACATAGTAGCGGAAATATGGGCGATAATAGTCAGCATAGGTACTTTACTAAGTAACTTACCATTTCACAATGTATTTTTTTACTCTTTATTAAGAGCCCTTAGTTACCACGGAAAGTCCGTTATGACGTAGGAAGGAGAAAAGATGCAAAGTAATACGGACACTCGCGCGCAGCGATAAAGTTTTATTTAACTTGCATGCGCGATTTATCCGATTAATAAGAACTATGTAGGCTATTAAAACGTCGGCAAGCAGTCAACATCAAAGGAGTGCAACTTCTGTACGTAGTACTATTATTTATTCTGTGCTACTACTCTCAAGTTGTGCGTATCCCGTATTATTACGTAACGTGTAATTTTTTCAGTAAAGTACTATAAATTTTATCGTCATTATCTTCACTATAACTATCAAAGTCCACTAAAAATAGGCCTCCCCTTAGTTTATTTCATAAGCTATCTATATGGCATAGATTCCACGTTTGGCAGACAGGTTGGCAACCGTAGTTTTTTTTATTATGAAGACACTGCTGCCCAACTCCTGATCCGTTTCTCTTTGTTTTTGTTCTCTGTTTGTGTCTTTAATAACTCTTATATTAAAAACTGCTTTTATATTTTTTTATTAAATATTATTTAATACGATTGGTTTTCATGGGTTTTAATTTTTGCATGGAACCCTAATGCTTTTTCTAAAATAAAGTAGTCTAAGTTACTCCTTATAACATCTGATATCTACCAGAGAAAATCCCGTCAAAATTGATCAAGCCATTTCGGAGATTAGCCGGAACAAACAGACAGACAGACTGACAGACAAAAATTTTAAAATTTGTTTTTTTGTTATTTGCAACGTATATACTTTCATATGCATTTAGTAAAAAAATGTTATTTTGATATTACAAACAGAGACTTCAATTTCATTTATTGTTTTAGTTATTATTACCCCTCTAAAATAAATAACATGTTTGAAGGTTACCTAAAGTTGTGAGGGCATTTTTGGTTTCATTGAACGCTCTTAAATCGTCAACGCCGTCAATGTTGGGACTGCCGCCCTGATTAAGGTAGTGGAAGGAGTCCTGGTGATCTGGAAATATAAATTTCATATTTAGAAACAAAAAATATGCCTTCAGTGTTTTTAATGGATATGGCAAATACATGGGCGCAGAGAAGATCAACCATATAGTGTAGTGATGTTTGGAATATTTATCAACGTATCTAGTTCTTTAATACTTTAAAACGTCAACTGGCAGAACGCGATACATATCTCGTAGTCTCCTAAAAATGTAAACTGATGACGAGAAGCAGATTCAAGCATTTAATACTGCGACGGCATATCAGCCATCGCAGTATTAATCGCTTGAATATAGCATGTTATAAGTACAGCAAATTCTTATAATTAGATGAGGCCGATGTACATCAGTGGTTTTTTTACATGCAGATCATATGGATGACGAGTCATAAGTAATAATAAATCAATCCACCTGCTAAGTCAGTGTAGGAGATATGCAGTAACCCCCATGCCATGAGATGAATGTATCATAAAGTATTTTTATAATGAGCATAATAAATAGTAACAGTTGCCAAGAAGCACTCTTGTATTCTTGTCTGAAGGGTATGGAGAGCTAGTTATTAAAGGCCTTCCATATTAGTCCTCAGGGTGACAACGCATCTGTGCGAATTGGTAGGTGTCCATGGGCTGCAGAAGTCACTTACCAGCCGGCGGTTACCTCATATGTTACTTTTCATATACTACTATCTGTTACCAGCGACTTCTACCGCGTGGAATTTATTACGGTTGGATTTCATGGATTTTGATTTATTCGCGCGGAACCCTAATTGATTTTCTAAAATAAAAGTTGTTAAGTTACTCCTTATGACATCAGCTATTCGCCAGTGAGTCCCGTCAAAATTGGTTCAGCCATTTCGGAGATTAGCCGGAACAAACAGACAGACAGACCAACAAAACGTTTTAAAATTGTTTTTTTTTTGTCTTAAGTACCGTATATACTTTCATATGCATTTAGTAAAAAGGTGTTATTTTGACATTACAAACAGACACTTCAATTTTATTTATTTGTATATGTATAGATTAAGAGTAACTAACGAGCATACAGATCCATTATAATATGGTAAGTGGATGCTGTAGACCATAGACACCTATATCTATCCTTATTTAAGAATCATAATGAAGAAGAGGGATGAAATCAATTCAACTGATGGTAAGTGACTAATGCAAGCTCATGGACACCTGCAACCAACTTCAAAGAAAGAAAGCTACAGTGGACGAGTTGTCACTTTAACTTCTTGACTTAATTATACTGGCTTTCTATACAGTTCAAACCAGGACACAGCAGTGCACGTACTGCTCCTTGACATAAATATGTAATAGTATAATATCTACCCGTCTGGTACCACCGCTTCCGCTAAATTAATTTGATGAAAAATAATAAAGGAGAGCTTACCAAGCTTAAGTTCGGGCATGTTGACGGCCGCAGCACACAGCTGGTAGAAGACATGATAGTTCCTTTCCCCAGCACTCTGGTACACCACACGCGACTTTTCCAGTAGGTAAGTGCGCATGCTGGCGCCCGATATCCGGTAATGGTCGTCGAAGTGGATCTCGATGAACTTGCCGAAGCGGGACGAATTGTCGTTGCGGGTAGTTTTCGCGTTGCCGATAGACTGGGGGAGGTGTATTGTTTGATTACTATGGTGTTGAGTAAAAAGCTTAACCTAGTATGTAAACGGCCCATGTCCAACATGTATAGCAATGAAGTGGAATAATTTGCCAGCATCTATCTTTCAACGTCGTGTATTATTGGCAGCGAAGTAAAATCCACTATCCCATATTATCCCATGGATGTCGAAAGAGGCGACAGAGAGAAATGAAACAGGAAATGTGCAGCGGCATCTTCTAGATGACAATTCAATATAATTAAAAAACTGCGGTAGCCAAACCCCACATGCCAACTATGCCAATGAGGCAATCCATGGGGTGGCTTATGCCCAGTAGTTCCGAACAGTATCCGAACAAACTGTAGGTGTCTTCGAGGCAAGAATAATAGGTTGTTTTTAAGCTAAGTCTGTGCGCTTTACAATATGTGGCTATATCATACCATCGGTGGGATAATAGTTAGCATCAAAGAGTATATAACCACTACGTTTTGTTAGCACCGAATGTTATTAGTCAAAAAATTATACTATATGTATAAGTGATCTATATCCTAACCTTCAAGCTTTACAAGACTGCACGCCTGGCCAATACTGACCTCTTCCATATTGTACGGCCTTGTAAAACTCCCCTAATATTATATTTCTCATCTAAGAGAAACAAAATTATTTATTTAATTACAACTTACCTCCATGATCGGGCTGGAGGCAAGCACTTTGCGTTCCACTTGTGTTTCGCTGGCGTTCCCTCCAACCGCCGCGAAGTACCTCATCGCGTACTTTGCTGACACCGTTTTCCCAGCGCCGGACTCTCCGCTCACTGACAAACAATACGTTTACAGCTGTACTCAATGACACATTTTTATCTAATTCATAAATAATGATCTTTACTTTCTAAAGCATAACTACGAATGATTCTTTCGAAAATTTTCAAAAATGAAACCTAAATTAAATATAAAAATATTTAATCTGTCCAGCAGGCCTATTCAGTTACTTCGTTGTCGTCAAAATATTGTATATAGCTTTTCTATAAGAGCTACCACGGCTCATAAAACATGCAAAGCAATGTACTACAAAATCATTGTCAATTTAATGTCAACAAAGTTAGCGAATAGTCCTACAGTTCCCTTTAGTAAATACAGGTCAAGTGTTATGCAATGTCTAGGAATTTTCAGATTTTTAAGATAGTAGCAATTTATATCATTAATACTAGAGTACACCTGTATACTCACCAATAATACTTTGGTCTCTCCGCTCCCTTTCCAGCTTTGTGTATGCCTCCTCGGAGACGGCGAATATGTGCGGGTCCAGGTCGCCCATGGCCTGACCTCGGTATGCCATAATTGTCTCATCGCCTTTGTATAAAGATATTAAAGCTTTATATTTCAAATCAAATAAAATTAAATAGATTGGAAAGTCCAAAAGTGTTTCATTTAATTTTGATGAAAAAAATAAATTTTATTTTACTGACTTTTAAAATATATTATTTACGTGTTTTAAATTTAGCACTCTACTATTTTAACAGGTAATGTCACCTACAGGGAAAAAAATTAATAATGTTTACCAAAATAAATCGATTACACAAAGTATAAAATCGATATAGGCTGTATGGTACATTTGTCCTTTGTCTATCAAGGGCTAAAAAAATATGAAAACGCCTTTACATTTTTAATAGCAATAAAACTTATAAAAGTTTAAAATCATTTTATTAAAAAACTACGCGTACTAGGCTATTGATATGAAATAGGGAACCAGCTGATGTAATTCTGAAGCTAATAAAAAACCCGGTCTCGACACCTCAATTTTTTCGGGAGTTATCGTGACCACATACAAAATCAACATCCGGACGTCCACGTAAAATTTTTTTCAAACCGTATTTTTTTCAAAGTAGCAATATAAAATCATTTTTTATAAAAATAAGATGCATTAATTAGTGTGTTTTCTTGATATAAGGCTACTCATATTATCGTATAAGTGCAATATGGTTATGATAGAGGTATTTTAAGGACACAAAATTGCTTGACCTTGACGTGTCGAGAGTAAAGCACTACCTAATAACGCTTCGCGTTATGAGGCTTGCAATAAGTTGTGTTAACCTTTTTTAGTTCTGGAATCGTGAGGCCGCGGCACAAAAGGGTTCTCTTCCTTTACCCCTGAATTTTGTAACAGTAAAATACGAGTAACATCTAAAAGACATTGTAGCATTCGACAGATATTGAAATAACTATCTTAATTATCTTAATATACAACAATCGGTATACTCTTGGTGTGACCCTAGAATATACCGAAAGGCAACTGAGATTTTCAATCCGTTATGCAAACGCGTGGACTATTCACGAGCGGACGACGACTACGACAATATTTTTCATCAGACTGCACTGAGAGCATGAGAATTCCCGCCAACACCTTACAGTAGCTAGGATTTGCCGTAGTTGCAACATCTGGCAGGCGGATTGGCAATCACAATCAAATCAAATCAATTTATTCAGAACAATATACATTGTGTAGAATACATCAAGAATTATAATCAATTAATACATAAGCAAAACAATTTTTTTCAACAATGGTAATGTCATACAATACAAATCAAGCTATGTCAAGTAATGAAATTATTAATGTCAAAACCGTCATAATAAATTAGAGATTATGTTACGATAATATTAAGATGATAGAATACTATCATTAACAAAGTCATCAACACTATATAAAAAAATTCCACTTAGTTTTGAAAATACTCTTGTACAGATAACTTTTTAGGTCGACTGGTAATCTATTAAATAAATGAACCGACTGATATTTTGAGCAGTGCTTGGATATAACTAGACGAGGAATAACTTTATTCTTAAAGTCTTGTCTTCTTGTATTTTCTCTAACATTTCTTTCGTCCGTAGTCTCGTAATCCCATATACATTTTGAAAATTAGTAAGACGTGTATATAAAGATATGGTACAGTCATAATCCCAAGTTTTTTAAAGTACTCACGACAGGATTCCTGTTGTCGCATACGGAACATTGTTCTAATAGCTCGTTTTTGCTGGTTAAAGGCCTTTTGAACATTATATTTATAACTCATTACCCAGAATAATATGCTATAACGAAGCCTAGATTCAACCAACGCATAGTATACCAGCTTTAGATGATTTATGTCTACTTCATCTCGTAAGCTTCTGAGCACAGCAAGCTGAGCTAATTTTGCTTTCAATGTCTTCTAGTTGATGCTTCCAATTCAAATGACTGTCAATTTTAACTCCCAAAAATTTTGCAACTCCTACTTGTTGAACCCTTTTATCATCTAGTAACGTATTCAAGCAAGTGATATTCTTAACATTGTTTCTGAATATCATGATGTTTGTTTTACCAGTGTTGATAACTAGGCCATTAGCAACAAACCAATTTCTCATAGTTTCTAGAACCAAGTTTATATTTGTTTCTAGAATATCAGTTTCAGTAGCCGAAATAACTGCATTAGTGTTAATGCAGATACATTGGCAACACGGGGACCTGGAATGCCTCACTACCAGTAAAAAGGATCTCCGGTTCTCTATACCCACCATACGAAACACAGCAGAATTATGCTGCTATTTCACGCTATTATTGTGAGAGCATGGTTCTTCTCTAGTCGAGCTGATAGATTCTGAGTTCTGAGATTCATGCTGCAGCCATAATACAGATACAGCGCGGCTCAAACTCGTATAAAAATTAATATAAATATCTTATTTAAGGTTATAAAATATACCCAACTAAAAAACCGCAAAGTAATTCCCACCGCAAACAATAATAATTCTCACCAGATTTACAGTAATCCCAATTTGCGTTAGCGGTCAAATGTTGACTTCGCCGCGTACTCTGACCATTAAGTCACTAACTTACCGTAAATACGCTTTATAAATAATACATTAACTTACCGTAAATAGGCAATTCGTAGTAAGGGTTGATGGCAACCAGCACGATCCCGCAGTATGTGTAAATTGCATTTCTATCACAGAATCTGAAAAGAATTTACACAGATTTAGTTAATAATAATATAAGTCACAAGCGACGTCTATCTACATTGTTATTCTATACTAACTTATCCATTATTTTTTTTTAATATTAGTTCTAACGTAATATCAATATAAAAGAAAAACTAACAGTGTGCTGATAGTGCATTTAGAACTTTATCTCGTACTTTCCAAAACCCGAAAAATTTTCTAAAAATAAAATTTCCATCCATCCATCCATTACAGCCCATAAGAGTCCCCTGCTGAATATAAGCCACCTCATAGATTGCCCCGTACGGGGAATTTTACCATAGTTACAACGCTTGACAAACGGTTTGACAACCGCAGTTTTTATAATTATGATTCAGATTCCCTCTGTCGCCGCTTATGATCACATCTTATGTCACGGGACGATATGGCATAGTGGATATTCTTACATCGCCACTACACGGCTAAATAAGATTTACTTAAAGCAAAAATATGTATTAACAGTCAAAAATCTTGAACACTTTCAACTTTTATTAAATTCTTCGATGATGACGATATTTTTTATAGAATAATGGTAACAGACGAGCACACAGTTCACCTGATGGCTGGTGGATGCTGTAGCCCATAGTCATCTACATTTAACCTCGATTAAGAATAAAAATGCAGATGAGTTGTCAACCCTGAGAACTAAGATGGAATGCCTCGTTTCCAGTAAAAAGGGTCTCTGGTTCTCTACGAAATTAAGCTGCTATTTTACTCGATATTATGTGAAAGCGTGGTTCTTCTCCGATCGAGCTAACCCATTCGTGCTGCAACCATAATATAGCTGTAGAGTGGCTACCCGTGGCGTACCCAGAGAGCAGCGTAAAAGATGATATACTTCTTTTTTTATAGGATAAGGGTGACAAAAGAACACACAGTCCACCTGATCCTCGATTACGAATCAAAATGCAGATGCATTGTCACCCGTGAGGCCTAAGATGGAATGCCTCGTTTCCAGTAAAAAGGGTCTCCGGTTCTCTACACTCACCATACGAAACACAGTATCATTAAGCCTCTATTTCACACTGGTATTCTGTGAGAGCGTGTACCTTCCCCGGCCGAGGCGACCCATACGTGCTACAACCGTAATATAGCTGCAGCGTGACTCTACCACGTAAAAAACTTACCAATATTTATTAACATATAAACGATATTTTTTCTATTTATTCACTCTAAACTTAAAAGGTATTATAGTCAACAACTGTAATAAGTAACAATCAAAAAGAATTATTTCCTACGTACACATAGTTCTTCGTTATAATCTGCTTTCATTGATAGAATAATATGAGTCACAAGAAATAACTTACAATCCAATAATATAACTCAACTAATCTTCTAAGTATGTAATGCCTGTAAAATATTTAATTCCAAATTATAGAGCTCGTTTAATCGATTCAAATTATAACGTTACTATATCACACATGCATCAAAATTATATAGACATAATTCTCTCCCATCATTGAAAGGATCTGCGATAATCAAAACGCTTGATCTTTCAAGGTTGGTTTGGCGATTGTAGTTGGTAGAGCCAGCCATGCTGCAGCTATATTACTGGGATAGTTGTGGCACGAATGAGTAGGCTCGACCGGGGAAGGACCACGTTCTCACAGAATACCAGCGTAAAATAGCAGCTTAAAGCTGCTGTGTTTCATACGGACTAACAATGTGACGCGTAATTTTTATATATAAAGATATGTTTTAACCGTAATTTAACTAAAGCACTAATCTACATTGTATATTCATTAACATACAAAAACGGATGGAATATTTGCTATTCAATTATTCAAATTTGATAAACACCATCGGCGGAAAACAACACTGATATAATATGAACAATTACAAGGATACAAGTATAAACAGTTCAATGATCAAGCATAACTCACCCACTAATGTTTCTGCATATTGTATTACAAAGCTATTTTGTAAAGTGACAATAAAAGTCAAACCGAAAAAATTTTTAAGTTGTAAAGCCAGGCTCCAGCTATATATATTTATTTTTGATATATTTAAACGACTTACCTGAAATTACTAAATATAGAAGTATTTTATTCGCAGATGACGTCGCAGTAATAGTCACAACAAATAAAAATATGTCACTGACGAAACATATTTTTGACATTAATGAAACAATATTTGAGGTATCTAAATGGCTAAGTAATAATAATTTAACAATAAACTTAAGTAAAACTCAATATATAAATTTTAATAACATAAATAATAATTTAATAAATATTAATTATAATGGACAAACTCTTTGTAGTGCAACTAATGTGACATTCCTAGGTATAATTATTGACAAAGAATTAAAGTGGAAAGAACAAGCTTAGATTATTTACTCTCTAGATAGAGTAACGGCGGCTCAAAAGCGTCGAAAAAAATATCAGCTAACTGTTAGCCTCTAATGCGCTCGCCGCTCCTCATTGTCAATTGTAACGCCAAGAGATACGCACGCACGGCTCATTTTTTGTGTTAGATTATTTTGGTGAAAATGACAAATTGCGCGATTAAAATCTGCAGAAATTACAAAGGACGTTTACAAACAACTAACAAAATCTCCTACCATCGCTAAGTAACTCAAAACTAATAGTAATTTACGAAAACAAAACTAATAAATTTATAATTTTATTTACAAAATCAACGCGTCGTTTTTTGGTGTTGCCAGTCTTGGATTGCGAATTTCCCCGTATAGTTGTCTTAAAAGCTGGTGTATGTTCATTGTTCTATTAGCGCACGGGATGAAGGCGGATTGATTTATGCTTCAAGGGATGTATATTCTATATATAAGACTTCGGAGAAAGTAATCAGAAAGTTTCTTAGACAAAATTTTATAATGACTAGGCCAACTTACACAAAAATTTTATCTTGTATATTAAAACAATTTATTGGTGATATAAATACTTATTTTAAAGTTGAAACTAAACACGCGTGTGGTTCTCTTCACCAAGTGAACCTAATAAGACTGGTCGCCGAAAAATATTTGACCATACGCTGTTATCATATAGCTAAATTAGATAATGTAAAAAGTGATGCAACCTCAAAACGCAAATTATTTAAAAAACAAATTCAAAGAGAGGGCCATTAAATTAGTAGTTACAAACATTTAATGGTAAATAATGATAGGTTCAAAATAGAAGAGACTACTGTGTTCCTGGGGGTAACCTTAGATGCAAAGCTTCAATGGGGCACCCATATATCAACTCTTGCTGGCACAACAATGCAGGACGGAATAATTCTTCTTAAAAGGATCTATTAAACTGTAGAAACGCTATGGGATAAAATATTACGGTAAAGGGTACCTGCGGGATAAATTATTTAACTATGACGCAGACGAAGACGCCGGCCAACCTCTAGTATTTTTGTAAGTCGACACCATACATTAAATAATAAAACATATTTTGTAAATGCGTAATTGATTTTTATTTGATTATATTTTTCTTTACAAAAAAAATTTGATTCTAACTCAACAGACAACTAAACACACAATTGAAAGCACCGTATTAAAATATTATAATTTATGATTTTATTAACATGACATAATTTTACAGTTTCTCCCCATTTTATCGGGATAGATTCATTAGCTGGTATCTCCCAGATACAAATGACGCTGGTGTAAGCCATAGTTATTTATTCTGTCGCCATAGCAACCGTTAAGCGTGTGTGCTAGCCTCACGCACACACGCTTGTAAAAACTGGTCAGTTTTTGTTGCATCGCTCATTGCGTGACGCGTTATCTAGAGAGTAAATAATCTAAGAGAACAAGTTTATAAAATATGTAATAAAATAAACAGGTTCACATATGCGCTTTATAGACTAACAAAAGTGGCAACAAAACAAACTGCAATTATGACTTATTTTGCATATATTGAGTCGATTATCCGCTACGGGATTATAATTTGGGGCAACAGTGCAGAGATTAATAAAGTTTTTATTGCACAAAAAAAATGTGTTCGTGCCATTCATGGTGTTGCCAGATGCCTCATGTCGACCTCTATTTAAGACACTGGGAATCTTACCCGTGCCTTGTTTGTATATATTAGAAGTTGCTAAGTTTCTAAAACAACACGGGAAAAGTTTTTATAAACTTAATAAAGAAGTAGTATCCATGAACACGAGATACCCAGATCGGATAGTAATTAGCGAAATACCAAAAAGTAAACGCTTTAGCAAAAGTTGTTACTGGATGGGTAAAACAATATATAATAAAATACCAAACATAATCAAAGATCTTCCTATAAAAACATTTTAAAAAAAATTATACCAGTGGCTTCTTCAAAATACATTTTACTCCGTAAACGAGCTTTTAAATTAATGATGACAACTTTTATAGGACTATAGCTCATAACTGACATTTTTTGTTATTAACTGACATGGTATATAATATTGTTTAATTTAATTTACTTTATTTGTTAATTATAATTATTATTTTTGTAGTTGTACTTTTGATATCTTTAGAATATAATTGGATGGATTGTTTATTGTTGCTAATTTAATGATTTAATAATGATTGATTTTGATGTGTTAATTTTGTATAAATATAATTTCTAAGAATAAATAAATTTGCATGTCTCCATTAGGGACTTAGTATGTATACATAGTATTTAACAGTATATCGTGTAAAATACATACTAAAAAGCAAATAAATAAATAAATATATTGTGGTAGCACGGGTGGGTCGGCTCGACCGGGGTGGGACCACGCTCTCACGGAATACCAGCGTAAAATAGCAGCTTAATGCTGCTGTGTTTCGTATGGTGAGTGTCGAGAACCCGAGACGCTTCTTAGTCTCAGGGGTGACAACGCATCTGCATTTTCCTTCTTAATCGAGAATAAATGTAGATGTCTATGGGCCACAGCATCCACTTACCATCAAGTGGACTGAGTGCTCGTTTGTCACCCTTATTCTACAAAAAATTATAAAGTTTGGTTGGGTTATGTTTATTATCAGCCCATCTTCTCAAAAGCGATATGTTTGTCGGCAAAAAAACTGTTAAACGGTTTAGTGAAACAATTAACGTGAGATTTTGAAGATGTAAAATGTGTAAGTTAATAAAAGAAAAAGTTATTACGTTTCTCAACCGAGTTCAAAAAGGAGGAGGTTTACAATTCGTCGGAATCTTTTTTTTTATGTATGTTCACCGATTACTCGAAGACGCCTGAACCGATTTGGAAAATTCTGTTTTTTTGTTTCAAAGGGTATATTTCCCAGGTGGTCCCATTTAAATTTTATCGAAATCGGTCGATAAATGTAGGTGTTAATGGGTCACGGTCACAGCATCCGCGAGGTAGACTGTGCTCGTTTGTCACCATTATTTTATAAAAATAATCGCCTTGTTAGGATTAATATAAATACTTGTGAATAGATAAAATATGATAAATGTAAATAAAATAATTGAACTTTTTAAAAAAGAAAATAAAAACGATTGTAAAATAAAAAAAATTTGCGTATCAGTTCCGACGCGTAACTGGAGTTTACTCCTGAAAAACTACACTTATTGTCATTATTACAATAAGCAAAGGAAGTAAATGAACCCTTAAATTTATTTATATTGATTTGATAAAATATATTACATAAAAATATATGACTTATATAACATTATACATTTCGCGTTATGTGATAATTAATAATTTTATTTAAATCATTATTATTCTTATATTAATAAATACGTTGTTTTATCTATTTTTTTTCATTTTTATCACTAACCCACATAATGACAAAACTAAATACACTATCGATAACGCTTATCGACAACAATAATGCGCATCACTATGCTCGCCCCTAAGGCCCGTGAGTGGGAGAGAGAGCGAAATACTCCGATGATTTATGACCCAAACTGCACGGATAAAATAATTCTAGTATAATGCAGTGATCTAGTGGCTTCCAGATGTCACAACGTCAGCAAGTGTGTAACAAAGTGGATTCGACTAAGTTAAAAAAAAATTATAATTGCATACTATATTTATACACAATGGAAGAAAGAAAAAAACTGAAACGACACTAGCCGAAGCCCGGGCGCAAGGCGTAGCGGGGCGGATGCAACGCGTGTTCGGGGTGAGCGCGGGGTCAGCGCGAAGCGGGAACGAGGCGGGCGCGTGGCGTGTGCGAGGCGTGTGCGGTTGAACGTCGATAAATGCAATTTCAGATTTATTGATGTGTCATAAGACTCAAATTATATGCAACAAATTTCAAAGCGAGTTGGACGCGGGTGCAGAAGCGCGTTGGGCGCGCGCGTTGCGGGCGCGTGTCGTCTGAACGCGACCTAAGGCAAAAAAGAATTATATATTTAAAACGTAGAGCTACGCTGCTTCTCGAAGCTGCAGTTCGCATCTATTCCTTCTTCAGCTTCCTTTCTCGTAATTAATTCTTAACATCTCTTTTCAACCGACTTCAAAAAAGGAGGAGGTTCTCAATTCGACTGTATTTTTTATGTGTGTTACCTCAGAACTTATTTCTAGGTGAACCGATTTTGACGATTCTTTTTTATGTGCTCATATGGTCCCATATAAATTTGATTAAGATCTGAACAGTAGTTTTTGAGTTACCCTTAATAATGCGTATATAATTGACTTCGACTACATTGATGATGCTCTCATTTTATTTATATTGAAGTCGGTTGTACAAAAAATTAAATTTTACCACTAGTGCCTTTCCAATAATGCGGTAAATGACAATTTTCTTGAAAAATGTGTCTAAATTTCTCACGGTGGACGGATGAGCTGGTGAAAACATATACGATAGACCCTCACACCGATGATGCTCCTTCCATCAACAGCCTGGGACATTTGGGTGGCTAGTGTACTACGCCTCACACAGATCAGGTTGGCGTTTGGAGAAAATTGGTCATGAGTTAATGACATCCCGATATAATGGACGCTAGACACCTTAGTCCCACCGTGACATTTCCGCAACTTCCTTACATATAAGAATTAGCGTGCTTAACATGTAGTGGCTGTGTAAGCGAATCCATCAGCCCATCTCTTCGTTTAGGTGTTGTAAGAGGTATACTATTGCAAATCTCAAAGATCTCATGGCTTCCGATAGATGGCGGTACCAATAAACATTTTTTACGTAAAGGTGCAGGACGTCAGGTACTGCAATCGTGAAACAAGCCTGACGATTTAGTTAAAACCTCCCTACAACGGGGGAGGCTTAGTATAGCAGGGAATTTTTACAGGTTATTGAAGGGATTCTAACAATTGTTATTCGATACCCGCTAAATCAGGACATATATTCTTCTTCTTCTTCTATATCTACGTTTAAAAATAAATTGCTGTCCGTTAGTCTCGCATAAACTCGAAACTGACTCGACCGATTCTGATCAAATTGTTTGTGTGTGTTTGAGTGGGTCCCTGGATGGTTTCGATTCACAATTGGACTCGGTAGATGGAGCTGTTGTCGAGATCCAAAACTCACCCGTGCCAAGCCGGGGCGGATCGCTAGTATAATATAATTAGTTGTCACAATTCATGCGATAATCGAATCTCAGGCGGCAGATATTAAAGCAATGTTTTATCCCGAGCGCGGTCAATATTCTTATTAACACTAGCTGATACCCGCGACTTCGTCTGCGTTGCTTGATATATCAAGAAAACACACATCACTGAACACGTAGTGCTTATAAAAACCGTAATTTCTTAAAACTTTAATAACTATATATTAAATTAAGATATCTCAATATTTTTCTTTTAGATAAGGGCCAAGTGTCTAAGAAATAAAACTTAGAAAACCTGATTGAAATCTATCCAGTAGTTTTTCCGTGATGCGCGCACAACTGCAAACCTCTATCATTTTATTTATATAGGTAGATGTATCTTTTTGTATGTAATAAAAAATCAATGTGCGTATTACTCTTATAAGACTAAATTAATGAAAGCATTTTTGTCACGTACACAATACCGACATAACACTTTACAGTTTGTACAGATGAAAAGATACCAAGAATTTTTGGTAGCAAATAAGAAAATTATAAGAGACTGTCGGCTTTCATTTTTAGACGAATAATTCTTCTGTTTAATTACGTGTCTGGGACATGGGTCTAGATTTCAAAAATATCTACAATTTAATAAAAGCATCACTTTTCAACAGCCTCTTTTCCAACTTCTGGAAATGAGTGCAAGCCAGATTATGTGAACTTTCTCTACAATTGTTAACTACAATAATTGTACACGGCACACCTTTACTTAATAGGTTAAGTAGAGGTTTTGACAACCGACTGCGGGAAATCTATATGAGAAAGCCTTACCCAAATACCACAGATAAGTGATGGTCGCAGCATTATCAGTGCGAAGATTGGATAACTGACGGCTCCGTGGCGCAGTGGCTTAGCAATGAGTTGCTGCGCTGGGGGCCGCGGGTTAGAATCCCGCACGGAACAAGTATTTGTATGGCCTACAAATAATTGTTCCGGGTCTGGATGTTTGTACTTGTGCAATTTATGTTTGTAAACTGCCTCCACGATACACAAACTCCTAGTGTGGGGGTAACGTTTTAAAAAAAAAATAACAAAAAGATAAATTTTGTCGAAACTCACCGCTGGGCTATTTGTATTGGCGGCCTTAGGAAATCCATCAACCGAGTTGTGGGTGTCGTTAGTGGCGACTGTATGATGTAGCAACAAGATCTTATGGCTTCCAATAGATGGCGCTATAATCATCTCGTTTAAGCCAGACGTAAAACGAGACAGGACCATGTCCAGCAGTGGATTCCTACGGTCTGATGAAGACGTAGACGAAAGACTACTAAGACTGACGACAACTGCTGAACATTTTTTTTTATAGGAGAGGGGGCAAACGAGCATGCGGCTCACCTGATGGTAAGTGACTACCGCCGCCCATGAACAACTGCAACACCAGGGGAACCAGAGGAATTGCAGATGCGTTGCCGGCCTTTTAAAAAGGAGTAGGCTCTTTTCTTGAAGGTCCCTAAGTCGTATCGGTCCGGAAAAATCCCTGGTGGTAAACTATTCCACAAGGAAGTTGTGCGAGGAAGAAAACATCTTCTAAATCGCACAGTGGTGGACCGCCAATCATCCAGATGGTGTGGATGGTATCGGGAGTTCTGCCGCGATGTGCGTTCGTGAAATGTGGCGGCTGGGATTAATCCGAACAATTCCTCAGAGCACTCCCCGTGGTAAATGCGAAAGAAAATGCAAAGAGATGCAACATCTCTTCGCAGCGCCAATGAATCGAGCAGATCGGAAAGGACTCGGTCGTCGACGATTCGAGCCGCTTTGCGCTGGATGCGGTCAAGTGGAAGGAGCTGGCACTGGGGAGCCCCAGCCCAGAGATGGGAACAGTATTCCATGTGAGGCCGAACCTGCGCCTTGTAAAGTTGCAAGTGGTGTGCCGGCATGAAATACTGTCCCGCTCTGCTGAGCACGCCAAGCTTTTTAGAGGCCAATTTGGCCTTCTCTTCCAAGTGACCGCGAAACTGCACGTCACTCGATATGTCGACGCCGAGGATTCCGATACTGGCTGAGGCAACAAGGAGTGCCTTGAAACTGAGGAGATACGACAAAGGGTTCTTTTAGCGGTAAACGCGCAAACTTGTGTCTTCTGAGGATTAAACTGGACTAGATTTAGTCGCCCCAATCCGAGACTTTGTTCAGCAAAGACTCGACTTCAGACACAAGTTTGTTCCGGTACTCGCGACGTTTTCCTGAGAAATATTCGCACGGCCGGCGTATAGAGCATCACCAGTGCTATCATCCGCATAGCAATGAATGCTACCGGTTTGCAACATATCATTGATATGCAGAAGAAACAGCGTTGGTGATAGCACGCAGCCTTGTGGAACACCAGCGTTATTAGCTTGTAGTCGGAGCATGCACCGTCTACAACGACCTTGATGCTCCGATCTGCAAGAAAGCTGGTGATCCAATTGCACAATTTCTCGGAAGCCCATAGGAAGGAGCTTCGTAAGAAGCGCTTTGTGCCAAACCCGATCGAAAGCCTTCGCAATGTCCAAACTAACGGCCAATGCCTCCCTTGACTCTACTGCTCCGCCCATCTATGAGTCAGGTAGACCAGAAGATCACCAGCTGATCGACCCGACGAAAACCGTATTGGCGGTCACTAATCAGCTGGTGATCCTCAAGGTACCGCATGAGCTGGCAGTTTATAATGGATTCCATTATTTTGGAGAACAAGGGGTGATGGCGATAGCCTGTAGTTGACGGGTCTGAGCGGTCGCCTTTTAGGATCAGTTGGACAAAAGCTGTCTTCCATGATTTCGGGACTACGCCTAGAGTAGGAGTACCGGAAAAGACGCGTTAGAACCGGTGCCAACCCGGAGCACACGTCCTCAGCACAATTGGGGATTCCGTCAGGCCCACTCGACTTGTGGATGTCCAGGAGAAGAGTGCTTTGCGAACCGAGCGCTGTGAGAACCGAACATCCGGCATGGAGCACTCACACCGCGGGATGGTCGGCGGTGTGTTCTCCCGTCATCAAGAGTCGAGTTGGACGCAAAAGTGAGCCTAAAGGTCGACTTTCTCTTTTGCGGCGTGGGCCAGTGAGTCGTCCTCCTGTGCAGAGATGGTAGTGATGGCACAGAAATTCCTTGGACAGCCTTGGCGAGACCAGAATGCACGGGTTCCCGAAGGAAGGCGAACTAGTTTCTCGCCAATTCTGCCTATGTGCTCTGACTTTGCCTTGGCAATAACACTTTGAAGGACCTGGAGGCGAAGTTATACTTCTTTTTAAGCATGCTAGTGTTTACATCCCGAGCCGCCGACGCCTCAGCCACGGCCTGATAACACTCCTGCTTACTGCGTAATGCAGTCTTACAGAAGCGACCAAACCAAGGCTGAGATCTGCCTCCGATGAGTACCACAGATGATGGAATAAATAGTTCCATTTCCCGTAGCACCACATCAGTGACAGAGTCAACAACAGCGCTGGGATCATCCGGCGAGAATCAAACCCATGGGTAGTATGTAAAGAAAGACCGCATTCCGTCCCAATCCGCCGACCTGTAATGCCAAACACGGCGACAACCTGCAGAACGCAACCGCGAGGAGCGTGAGTGGCACCACACCCGGATCAGACAATGGTCCGAAGAGCCGAGAGGGCATCGACGGAAACCTGATATCCGTCCGGATGAGAGGTCAGCAGAAGGTCCAACAGGGAAGGTGTATGATCCTTCACATCTGGAATCCGCGTAGGCGAAGTAACCAGCTGTGTCAGACCATATGCCAAGGCAAAGTCATAAACAGATCTCCCGCATGATCGGTTAAACGTGAACCAAGCCATTCGGCGTGGTGGGCGTTAAAATCGCCAAGGATCACGATCTCTGCGGATGGGACCTGTTGTAGCAAGGAATCTGTAGCCATTTGGACGTGGTCGATGAGTCGGTCTGTTTCGGCATTACCGCTATGGGACCTATAGAGGCACCCGTAGACGCGCGGATGGTCGTCGCTATCTACGCGTAGCCAAAGGATGGACAGGTCCGAACCTTCAAGACTGCCGAGGCGTCGAGAACAGATGTCCTCTCTGACGTATACGCAAACTCCAGCCCGAGGCACAAAGGTGTTCAATTTGTACCCCGGGTAGGAGATACAAGTATCAGCCGGAGAGGACACCTGCGTCTCGGTCAGAAAGAGCAAGGCCGGCTTCGCCGTCTCGAGATGGTAGTGGACGGCGTTTAGGTTCGAGTGAAGTCCCTGATGTTGCATAAATCCACGGATAGCGTGGCAGGGTCGCCTTGGTATTGTTGCTCAGTTTGCCCCGAGCATTTATTGTTTTGAGCGGAATTTTGCCCCAGAATACGCGGGCAGCCTGAGCGCCCACGCTCAGGAGTGAGTAGCATGGTCGTGGATGCTCAGCGAGGATTCTCCAGGGTGCTGGTACCCTCCTGGGGTAGTCTAAAATTTAATTCCGCTACCATGTTGATGGGGGGAGGGAGAATTGGGCCTCCGGTCACCTGCACTCACCAGACGAAACGCAGAAGCAGAGCTTCCACTTCACGCCGGTATTCTGTGAGGTCGTGGTACTAACCCGGCTCGAGCCGGCCCATACGTGCAACAGCAAAAGCTGCTGCGTGGCTCTACC
This sequence comes from Parnassius orleans, assembly GCA_029286625.1. Lineage (NCBI taxonomy): Eukaryota > Metazoa > Arthropoda > Insecta > Lepidoptera > Papilionidae > Parnassius > Parnassius orleans. The sequence continues at coordinate 152,601 of JAGSMP010000423.1, read as the reverse complement.
ACCGTTAAAACATATGCCATTCGTAGCTGCATCAAGTAACCTGTAAAGATTTAGCCATACTTAACATACCTTTGCGCTGGTAATTATGCCCATAAGCAGTCTGTGGGATTGAATGGATATAACGCCATTTATTACTTAATAAGACAAAACTAGTATGACGTTAGAATTGTTAATGTTTTTCAAGAATTTTGTGAAACTTTATTATAATTTAAATACAAAACATAACTTTCTTTAATATTACATCAATGGCATTGTGACTAGCTAAGTACTCATTTCTTCCACTTCAATGGAATTTGAATTTGTGACTTAAGTAATTAAGAGTCTTAAAATGGCGCTAGGTCAGAATAAGTCTTCATAATTCCGTTAACGAACTACTTGCAACAATATACCTGTTAATGCTCGAGTTAAATACTGCTATATATACCTCCTTCACACATTACTATTAATTAAATAAAGAAAGAATTTCTTACATTGTTACTACGGTCATCAATAAAAACCTTTTCCATGTATTTATTTATTTCTTAAACGTATAACAGAAAACAAATCATTGTAATTTTATTGTGCTAATTTTCCACGTACCCGCCGGTGAAGGAAAACATCATTAGAAAACCTACATGACTGAAAAAATACATATTCCGAAGACATGTGAAGTCCGCCAACACGCATTGTGGCAGCGCGGTGGACATTTTCCAAACAACTCTTTTAACTTACCAACAGCGAATCCATCATCGGAACACCAGACGCTCGGCTGGTCTCCACCCCTTCATTGATGACATACCACGCAATCGAACCAAACTATTTACTACTACGTTCAAAATGCGTACAGTCAAGAAGTGGAATAATTTGCCAGCACTTATCTTTCCATCCGATTATAATGTCTTCAAGGCAAGAGTGAATAGGCTTTTGTTAATCCCACTCGGTGCACTTTGCCATCTTCGGCTATATCACCATTTACCATCAGGTGGAACTGTAGTCAAGCAGTAGCCTACAACGATTTAAAAAAGCCGTAAAGGGGAATATGCCACCTTTTCCTAAATAAACATCATCGACAGACGAGACTCTGGCTCCCAAAATTTACAAAATGGTGATTGACAGCAAGCAGTGCAAGGCTCTGTGCTCACCATCGCTCTGCCCAGCGTGGCAAAAGTTTTGGGTCAAATAGTTATCCAATGCGTCATGATCGTGTTGGTGGCCTTCACATAACATAGAAATATTTTTTCTACTCACGTTTTCTATCACTGCCGAGCAAGTGGTAAATACTTGCAATTGACAATTTCACTGGAGCCCGTACAGGAGCATTTGAGACAATCTATGGGATACGCCTATGTTCAGGAGTGGACTTTTGGTAGGCTGTATCCGTATCGGTTTTGAGATTATTACTGGCATCATTTAGAAAGTTAAGGCGGGAAGCTGACTTTGTTTCTCAAAATACCGCCCCCTAAATCTAACGCCCGGACACAACCTTAAAGCACGCAACTGCTGCAAGTTAAATTTATATTTATTTAAAGGAGACGTCATCACTTAACCATCCGCATCCATCTCGTAAAAGAGAAAAATAGTTATAAAATCTAACCAAAAACAGCATAATAACTACAGATGTATTGAGAGAGTCTTTACTAATTTTTTTTATAGAATAAGGGTGCCAATATCACACAGTCCACCTGATGGTAAGTAGATGCTGTGGCAAATAAACATCTACATCTATCCTCAATTAAGAATCAAAATGCAGATGAGCACTAAGATGGAATGACTCGTTTCCAGTAAAAAGGGTCTGCGGTTCTCTACACTCACCATGTGAAACACAGCAGCATTGAGCTGCTATTTTAAGCTGGTTTTCTGTAACAACGTGGTCCTTCCCCGGTCGAGCCGACCAATTTGTGCTACAATCGTAATAGCTATGACTGTTCCTATTAAACATTAACCAGAAAATAAATTTAGAGAGAGTTCGAAAACTCGGATCGTATACAAAAATTACCGATCTCACAAACTACAAGTGTAATGAACCTTAATAATGTGTTTCAAGCTTAAGCTGCTTATAAGACTGGATAATCTATTAGAATACTAGTGTGTAATACCAGCTTAATGCTACTGTGTTCTGCATAGTGAGGGAATAGAGAACCGGAGACCCTCTTTACTGGAAACAAGGCATTCCATCTTAGTCCTTAAGGGTGACAACGCATTCTGCATTTTGTTAATCGAGGATAGATGTATGTCTATAGGCCACTCTGCATCGTTGGTCTAGTGGTTGTAAACGTGACTGCTGATCTTGAGGTCCCGAGTTCGTATCCCGGGTCGGGTAAAAAAATCAGTTATTAAATTTTTCCGTCAAGAAACTCTCAGTAGCTGCCCGGAGTTAGGAAGCTGGCGGTGTCTCACCCCCGTGCCTCGGAAAGCACATAAAGCCGTTGGTCCTGCGCCTGATCTCTCTCCGGTCGTGTCGGTTTATCGTCCCATCGGACTATGAGAGTGAAGGAATAGAGTGTACCTGTGCTTGCGCATACATTTGGGCACTATAATCCTGTCCTGCGCCGATGGCTAGTCTCCGTTGAGGCTGGCTGCCGTGACCGAAATTCGGTCTGGAGGACGTTATTATTATAGACCACAGATTCCACTTACCATCAGGTAGACTGTGTGCTCATTTGTCACCCTTATTCTATAAAAATAATTGCCACTCGCACATTATCGAAAGCCTTTGTTTAATCGCGTATTCGAGAAATATTCATTCTTAAATTCAGCCTATTGTAATGTTTACGTTAAGTACTTAGAAATAGGAATACTTTCTCACATCAATTCATAAATTCAATCATTCACTATCTCTTTTCCGTCTATTCTTACCAGTGAAATGATTGTGAACTTGTACAGTTCTCGTTAAATGCATTTCCTTATTGTTGTTGCTTTCACATGATTATTGCGTGTTACGAAAGGAATTTTAATATCGGCTTTGACATTTCTAACTTAAGACTGCTAATTCGCAGCACGTTTATCGTAACAAGATTAGTCTAACAGCTTAACCCAACGACTACTCAGATTCCTTGAGAATATTATATACACGAAAAAGTGTAAAACGATTTTTCACTTAGCGCTTTCAAAAGACCGAAACATCGTATAGTGGCGGTGTAAGAATATGCCCTACCGTATGGCGGTGTAAGACTATCAACTACCCCATATCGTCCCGTGGGTGTCGTAAGAGGTGACAGAGGGAGACTGAAACAGGAGATGGGCAGCAGCGTCTTTCTAATAACGACTAAAAATAAAAAACTGCGGTTGCCAACCCGCTTGCCAAGCGTGGCAACTGTGGCAAATATCCCTCCTATGAGGCAATCTATGGGGAGGCCTATGTTCAGCAGTGGACTTTAGTAGGCTGTAACGGTAACGGCTGTCAAAAGAAAAAAAATTAGGCGAGAAAATTTAAAACAAGTGATTTATTTTTTATTTTGTACTAAAAAGTGGCAAATACAATGACAAATATGTGGAGCTAATATGATTTTAAGGATGACTTGAGTTTAAGGAGCTCTTGATTGATAATAATCAACGAGAATAGATGGGGCTGAATGATCAAAGTTAGTTTCCACCACACAAAATCTTTCTATTTATCTACAGACTTCAAAAAGGAGACGGTACTCAATTCGACTGTATGTTTTTTATGTGTGTTACCTACCACATAACTTTTTTCTGGGTGAACCGATTTCGATGATTCTTTTTTTTATTTGAAAGCTGGTGCTTCTCATATGGTCCCATATAAATTTGATCAAGGTCTGGCCAATAAATAGTTTTTAAGTTATTCTTAATAATTTATATTGAAGTCGGTTGTACAAAATTTTTAATTTTTAATTATTTTTATCAGTTTTCAAAAGGTCACCTGCAGGCAAGGTGTCTATGGACTGAAGTAGCCACGTACCATCAGGTGGACTGCAAGTTCATTTGTTACTTCAGTTTTATAAAAAAAACGTGATGATTAAAATATTGGTGGTTATAACATTGGCACTTCGTAATTTAAAACGGCGTAAAGTATATTCAAGCTACGACTTAGAATATCTTTTATCAACAAGGAGAATCCTTAATTGGCTGCTAATTATTATGTCTATTAAAACAAGCAATATGACGAATATATTACATAATATTAAAAAATTATGCAATACAAACGTCTCCAATCATATACGGGCGTAAAAATAAGTACATAGGTATTTTCTTAAAAATTTATGTTGCAGCTGTATTGTGGCTGCAGCACAAAAATGGGTGGGCCGGTGAAGGACGAGCGACGCTGCTGTTTGTTTGGTTACTGTAGTAAACAGTAAAACTGTATTAAACAGTAAAACTGTAGTAAACAGTAAAACTGTAGTAAACAGTAAAACTGTAGTAAACAGTCAAACCGTAGTAAACAGTAAAACTGTAGTAAACAGTAAAACTGGATTAAACAGTAAAACGGTATTAAACAGTAAAACTGTAGTAAACAGTAAAACTGTAGTAAACAGTAAAACTGTAGTAAACAGTCAAACCGTAGTAAACAGTAAAACTGTAGTCAACGGTAAAACTGTAGTAAACTGTAAAACTGTAGTAAACAGGAAACCCTTTTAAGGCGACTTTAAAAAAAGGGAAGGTTTATTATTCCACAGCATGTTCTGTTTTTGCATGTATGTTAGCGATATCTTCGTCAATTGTTAACCTCTTTTGATGATTCTCATATTTATTAAATAAGTTATACTTCAGGCCTAGCCCCATGTAAATTTAGAAAAAAAAGCCCTAATGGTGGCAAACTAGGGGATGAAATTTTTAGCGTACTATTCAGACTACATTGAGATTGTGTGATATTCCTTTGTCTACTCAAAAGGGTAAAACATAAAATTTAATTAAAAGTAAATGCCGACTTCAAATAAATAAAAAGAATAAAATAACTTCACATTCTGAAGTAGGCTTGGGCAAAAAATATCGATATTTAGTGGTGGTCATATAATTAGAAACACTTCTTATGAATAAAGAAAGTATAACTTCAACGTACAAATGTTCGTAAAAAATATACACATTCAATAATTAATAATCATGCATCGATATATATGTACTACGTACTAGATTTGGCATTCTGAACATTCATTATGTTCAAATGAACTGTACTGCGATCCGTACACCTTTAGTGTCATTTAGTGTGGCTTCAATATTCATAGAGTGTGGAGCTGCGCTAATAATACGAGATTTCAAATTAAAGTTTAAACCTAAACGTAATTAATAATTCAGTAGTGAAATAAGTAAAATTGTAAAAATAAATTTCTTCATTTATATGCCACGTTATCTACAATCATAGACTAAAATCTACTATCTCCGCGCATGCGCGAAAACAGAGTAGTACATTTTTGTTTGAATAGCTTCTAGTACGTAGTACATAGAACTCAATGTAATCATGCAATAATATAGCCACTCAAATAAAAACTCATTAAATGCATAAAATATAAAACATATCTTACTTTTAATTACAAAATGAGTCTTACATGTAGGAGTTTATTATCTGTTACTGGCCGCTTGGACGCCTAATTAGAAACATTTTAGGCCGGCCACATACATACGGAATTCGAATCGGAATATCGAAACGGAATTCCGTGAACACATCACACACATACGTTTATTTCCGTTCGGAATAACAAGGGTCAGTTGAGAGAGGTTAGCCATTGAGTCTAGACATTCTGCCAGCGAATAATAACGACGATTTTCTGATTGCGATTCCATTGTTGCTGTATCATTGTTACTGGGTGCATCCCCTTATCACCCTAAGCTTGCAATATAGTCAATATTATGTATAAAGATCTATCTATCCAGAGATATAATTTAAATATGGATGTCTGTAAACTCATTCGACGAATTGTTAAATAAAATAAGATGAAAGGTTACGAAAAGCTATACACCTATATGATTAAATGTAAAACATACATAAACACACCTACTGCTTCGGTCGTGCGACGAACACTGAGCGCGTTCCGTACGGAATTTACGTATGTGTTGCGACTCGTACAAAATCTATGGAAGACTTGCGTTCGGAGCGGCTTTTTTCCGTTCGGGATTCCGAACGCACAGGCGGTCATACGGAATCTCGAATCGGAGAAATTCCGTACGGAAAAATTCCGTACGTGTGTGGCGGGTCATAGATTTTATATGGACTTGCTGCGTTCGGAATCTCGAATCGGAATATCGAAACGGAATCGAAACGGAATTCCGTATGTATGTGGCCGGCCTTAAAAACATCCATAACTCGTTCTTTTTTTAAATTGAGAATAACATTTGAGTCATCTAGTTTCAAAACCCTAAAACGATTTTATCCTAAAATCAACCTTATATTATTATATGAAAGCGTTTCATTAGTACTTCAAGTTTGGCCATTCAGTTAGTGTCAAATCCATCTAAAACACTAACAAAAATTGTTATAAAGTCAACGATTGGGATCAAAAGTCACTAAAACCTTGCATGTGGCTTTTTCAAGCCCCTATAAACTGACTGACCAATAGTAGCGCGTCATTTTTGACACGTGACTCTACCTTAACTATGCAAACAAGATGGCGATTTTTGTTGTGTGGTGTAGATCTGTGTTTGGTAATTTAAAGATTTTATGCGTAAAAAATGGAAGACTTAATGAAATTTGTGAAGAAATGTGATCCAAAAAAGACAAGGAAACGCTCTGTGAATAAAGCAACCTGGAAACGTGAGATCCTACGCGAAAAACGGTACGTGATTTATCCTTTAAAATCAGCATCGACATTAGCAAGAATGGTACTATGCAGTAGGTACCTATGTAATATAAAACTGCAGCATGTTCTCTTTTAATATTGTTTTGTTATTCATGTAAATACGAACGTTTACCTTCATATATCTTTTGTAGGTATTTTTATTTGTTATGCATTATTTGGAGTGTAGTAATTTTAATTATTTTTGATAAATTTAGAAAAGATACGTGTAGTTGGATATGTGGTAACACAAAAGTCATAAACAAAAAAATATTTGACGTATTGTTAAATACCTACATAAGCTTTTGTTAATGTTGATTATTTTTAGTTCAAAATCGCAATTTTTTAAGCCTGAGATTGTCTGAAAGAAGTAGCTCTTAGTATTAATTCTTTAATTCTTTGAATTTCATCCTACTATCATATTTTATTAGCAACATTTATTTCTGAAATTTTTATTTAAAATGTTATTTTGGTTTTAGATACAAACCCTCAAGCTTGCCGCAGTTTCCGCAGTGTGGACACAAGCAAAAGGCGTTTCGATGTAGTGAATTATCATGTCAAGATATAAGGAAATTCCACAAGAATTTCTATAAGTGTGCTACGAAAGTGAAGCAGGACTGTTTTATACTGAAATATTGTAATATATCAGAAGCTAAGTCATTAAAACCAAACAGTAAAAGAAAAGTTGCAATTAAGTATACTATACTTAGTAAAAATACGACCAAACTACCGGTATGTCAAAAAACTTTCATGAGAGCACTAATAATAAAGAAAGATCGAATACAGGGCGTAATGAATAGATTTTTATGTAGCGGAGGTGAAATGCCAGAAGAGAAACGTGGAGGTGACAGGAAGAGAGAAAAATACGAAGCAAAAAGATTATCCGTCGAATGGTTCATCGAATCATTTCAGGGACAAGAGAGTCACTATTGTCGTTCGAAAGGTATCAATAGAATATATCTTCCTTCAGGTTTGACAATACGTAAAATGTGGCGTATGTATAACGCTGCCCGTGACGAGGATTTGAGAGTTAAACAAAGTTTTTTCAGACATATTTTTAATTCTAAGTATAATATAGGCTTTGGGAATCCTAGGACAGACGTGTGTTCAACGTGCATTGAACTGTTAGAACGCATAAAAACGGAGAATGATGCTTCCAAGAAAAACATACTTATGGTCGAAAAAACAATTCATCGCCTTAAATACAAAGCCTTCTATGCAATATTGCAAGAACAAAATGAAATTATTCAAACCATAACTTACGATTGCCAAAAAAACCAGGCTATGCCTAAAGTTCCGGATCAATCTGCCTACTACAGTCGTCAAATCAACTTTTACCACTTCGCCATTGTTGTAGGAAATTCCAAGGCTAAACTGGACAAAAATAACATTCATTCCTACTATTGGGATGAAACTACACACTGCAAAGGTAGTAATGAAATAATTAGCGCAGTTTACGATTTCTTAAAAAACTTTGAATTCGGAGATAAAATAAATATTCTACGAATAGTGTCCGATGGTTGCGCCGGACAAAACAAAAATACAGGCATGATAGCTATGCTTGGTAAATGGCTGTACACAGAAGCCCCAACAAATATTAGGAAAATAGAGCTGATATTCCCCGTTGTAGGTCACTCCTTTATACCTCCAGACAGGTTGTTTGCCAAAATTGAGAAAATATTGAAAACTAAAGAAGTGATAACCTCTCCATCCGAATATGCAGCTGTCTTAGAACAAAATGGTATGTGCAAAGATTACGAGTCCATCATTAAACCTACTACGTCTTGGCATTTTCAGTTTATGAAAGCAAAAAGGTTTTTTATTACAAGAACGAAAACAGCAAACATTTTAGTACAGGGTGAAGAGACGTATAGAATTGAAACACGCGAAAAAAGGACGATCACAAAAAAAAATAAAAAAATCACTATGATATCTCCTCAAGTAATCCAGCCAAATCGTGTTTACATAAAAAAAGCAAAACTTCAAGACGTCGATAGACTTCTTAAAAAACATTATGGAGAAGAGTGGAGAAATTTGGAAGAATTGATTTTTTTTAAAACTGTAATGGAGAGAACCGCGGAAACGGAAGACTTTCTGAGATTGTCAGAAGAGACTGATTTATGTGAAGCAGGATTTACGGATAATATTTGTCATGTTTAAATTCTTTCATTTTTATTATATTTTAATGGGTATGTAAATTTAATTATAAAAACACAATAAAATCTTTTATTTCATGCCCGTAACAGATTTATCACTATTTTTATATTATCTATCAAAAGAAATTACATTATTCTGGATTTTTATGAGATTTAATGAAAGTTATATTCACCTACTTTCTTAGTTTGGTTAATCTTGGTGGTTGTCGATATCTTGTATAACACCATCGTTTGTTAAGATATTGTCAGTTGCAAAACCCACTAAAAAGTGACATGTTACTATCAAATTCCTCTTATTTCAGGAGTGAGTTTCATAAGCCGCTAAAATAAAATAAAAACCTCCATATTTTTGATTATTTAACTGATTTGTTGCTGAAAAGGGATTTTAAAGTGTTGGCATATTCTGTGGGTTCATATAATACAAAAAAGTTTATTGTCTATATCATTTATCGATGGCGAGAAGTTTTTACTAGTTTGAGGAAAATAAGCAAAACTTATTTTAGTGGCTTTTGAAACTAGACGACTCATTTCTTTCTTGGCTTTTTCTGTTATTTTGGCGGCAATTCAAAATTTAATCTGAATTTTATTTTGTTCAAAATGGGCAAAAATAAAAGTTGTGACGCGTCAACTAGGTAAATAATTGTTAATTTACATATAGATCAGAAGAATAGCTCAGCATTTAAATTGTTCTGTTAAGAAAGTTTTAATGCAATTGATCATTATAAAACACATAGAACTGTTGAAAATGTTCTTAGAAAGGCTCGGCCAAGAAAAACTTATCCCAGAGAAGATACGCTAATCGTTCGTGTTGCTAAAAGACCCAAGTAAAGGCTCCAACCAGATTAAAATGAAGTTTTTCGCCTGATGACCTGAGAAACATCTCGTCAAGACTGATACGCCGAAGATTAGTGGAAGCTAAATTGTTTGGAAGAATCTCTCGAAAGTTACCGCTTACCAAGCAACACCGAGAGAAGCGATTATTATTCGCTAAAAATATCTTAATTGGACGGTACGAGAATGGAAAAGTGTTATTTTCAGATGAAACAAAAATAAATATGGTAAATTCCGATGGAAAGCGCTATGTTAGACGTCCTGTAAAAATGCTTTTAATTATAAATACACAAGGAGTATAGTCAAGCACGGTGGCGGTAACATTAAAGTTTGTGGGTGTAAATAGGTTGATGGATTGTTAACGCCGTAGGCATAAATATGTGTTTTATGTATCATACATTTCCTCAATATTCTACATTTTTATCTTTACATTATATGTTTTTTTGAATTATATATTCTAATTGATTAAACTTAGATGGCGGTTGCTTTCTATATTTCCGGGTAAAACTAGTCATAATAAAGTCCGAATAATAATCAGGGCGTGATAATTATTCGGGCTGACGCATCGACGTATCGGGATGCAAATACCAGTGCTCTCAAAAGAAGTATAATTCCGCCTCCAGGTTCTTCAAAAGTGTCATTGCCAAGGCAAAGTCAAAGCACATCGGCAGAATTGGCGAGAAACTAATTCGACTTCCTTCGGGAACTCGTGCCTTCTGGTTTCTCGCCAAGGCTGTCCAAGGAACTCTGTCAGCCATCTCTCCCATCTCTGCACAAGGAAGACGACTCACTGGCCCATGCCGCAAAGGAGAAAGCTGATCTGCTGGGCACTCTTTTTGAGTCCAACTCGACTCTCGATGACGGGGTACACACCGCCGACCATCCCGCGGTGTGATTGTTCCATGCTGGATGTGCGGTTTACACAGTGCTCCTCTCCTTGGGCGTCAACAAGTCTAGTGGGCCTGATGGAGTCCCTCCTATTGTGCTGAAGACAGGTGCCCCGGAGTTAGCACCGGTTCTAAAGCGTCTTTTCCGATACTCCTACTCTCTAAGCGTAATCCTGAACTTATGGAAGACAGCTTTAGTACACCCGATCCCTAAAAAGGCGACCGCTCAGACCCGTCCAAATACAGGCTTAGCACCGTAGCTTCCATTTTCTCCAAAATACATTATAAACTGCCAGCTCATAAGGTACCTTGAGGACCACAAGCTGATAAGTGCTCTCAACTGGTTCTAGTTCTTATCTTCTAATTTACCTATCTCATAGATGAGCGGAAGCAGTGTTGTGCAATTGGATCATCAGTTTTCTTGCAGATCGGGGCATCAAGGCTGTAGTAGACGGTGCATACGCCGACTACGAGCCTATATATCATTTATATCTCTGTCAGTTTGTCAGTCAATTAATTATATATCTGTTTCTTCTGTATATCAATTATATGTTGCTGTTACTGGTTGTAACACTGGTGATGCTTTTTACATTGGCACTGCTAATATTTATCGGAAGCACGTCATCGAGTATCGGAACAAACTTGTGTCTGAAGTAGTCTTTAATAAACAAAATCTCGGATTCCGGTTTAAGCTTCAGAAGACACAGGTTTACGTGTTTACCGCTAAAAAGAACCCCTTTGTAGTATCGCCTCAATTTCTGGTCACTTCCAGTGCTGCCTCAACCAGCATCGGAATCGTCGACATCGACATATCGAATGTCGTACAGTTTCGCAGTCACTTGGAAGGTAAGGCTAAATTAGCCTCTAAAAAGCTTGGCGTGCTCAGTAGAGCGGGCCAGTTTTTCATGCCGGCACACCGTTTGCAACTTTACAAGGCCCAAGTTCGCCCTCACATAGAGTACTGTTCTCAGCTCTGGAGCGGGGCACCCAGTGCCAGCTCCTTTCACTTGACCGCATCCAGCTAAAAGTGGCTTGAATCGTCGACGACCGAGTTCTTACTGATCGGCTCGATTTAGTGGCTTTGCGAAGAAATTTTGCGTCCCATTGCATTTTCTAACGCATTTTCCATGGGGAGTAGGGTACTTAGGCAAATTTTTCGGATTAATTCCAGACGAAAAATTCCACCAACGCATATCGGGACAAAACTCACGGTACCATCCACACCACCTGGAGGCTTGGCGGTCCACCATGACTGTGCGGTTTACTGGAAGTTTTCTTCCTCGCAAGACTTCTTTGTGGAATCATCTACCACCAGCTACTTTTCCGGACCGATGCAACTTAGAGAACTTCAAGAAACGAGCTTACTCATTATTAAGATGGCCAGGAACGTTCCTGCAATTTCCCTGATGTTGTAGTTGTTCATGGGCGATAATCGACACTTACTATCAGGAAAATTTGATTTAATGTGGGCGAAACCGCACGGTGGAAAGCTAGTAGAATATAAAGATCTAGTAAATATATTCGTGGACTGCGCAGGCACAGACAGAACAGGCCGGTATGGGCCGCATATTCAGTTAGCCTAGGGCTGTCGAAACTCTAAATCAGGCACTGATAATAATTATTAAAATGGCTATGACTTCTGTTAACTTTGTCAAAAATACGAAAGCACATATCATGTATCAACGTCTGAAGCTTAAAATGCGGCTGGCATTGATATACCATTTTATCAATGGCGGCTGGGGTTTTGTGGACCTTTATATTCTACAGTGTGTTAATTTTACACTTGATCAAACGAAATGTGCGGATACTAGATAAAAATTATCGGTAAAAATCGAAAATTTTTTTTTATGTATGCTATTTAAAAATAAAAGCATTTTAATTTTTTTTGGTAAAGTTCCCATCCTTCGGTTTTAAATTATTTTCTCTTTAAGTAAACGGTGTATTTTTTCAAAGTAGTTTTATTTGAAAGTTAGAAAGATTAACTAGCAATAAAAATTAAAAAACCTACGATATCAAGCAGGAAATTTGTCAAAAATAATAAGATATTTTTTTTTGTTAAAAAATACTTTTCTTTTAATTTTGATCTGTAACTTCAAAACTAGTACGTTGAGATAACCTTTTCGCATGTTTTATTAAACTACGTAGCTTACTGTACAAGTTCTCCAAAATAACATGCGTTCTATCTTTTCGTTTTTAAAATAATAATCATCAAAGAATGCTATCGGTATGTTGATTTGCGCTTATGCGCCGCACCTACCTCAATTTGAACACCCTGGTCGAACAATAGCAGGTAAAGATAAAAAGAGATAGATCAATGAAAGGCGAAACAAGTGAGTGAGAGAGTGAATTGTCGTTTGAATGAGATTTGGGTCTCGTTCTCGTAAGGCATGCAGGCAGCTTTAGCTATTTTAAACAGTTCATCTTGTAACGTTACCTAATTTGCACGTTGAATACGCTCACCATTTTTTTCGTCGTTATGCCTTCTACGATAGACTCATTGTCTGCTCGTGAAGTAGCTGACATTCATTACATTTACGGGTTTTGTGATGGCAACGCTCGCGCCGCCTCTCGAGAGTATCATCAGCGATTCCCGACAAGACCTGCCGTTGACTACAGGGTTTTCTTAGCAGTACATCGAGTACATCGAGAAGTGAAAATGGACTGCATCGCCCACATCGTGAACGTGCTCCTACTGTACCGGTGGATGTGGATGAACAAGTGTTGCGTTTGGTGTACCAAGACCCCACAATTAGTACTCGACGAATAGCACTCCAATTGGGGATTAATCACGTCCAAGTGTGGAAAATTTTGAAAAAGGAATGTTTGTACCCCTTTCATTTTCGAAGAGTGCAGAATTTGCACGAGCCAGATTACGTCGGAAGAAGTGTTTTCTGTTCGTGGCTATTGCGGCAAAGACGATTAGTCCCGAACTTCTGTGTCCGTATTTTGTGGACCGATGAGGCAAATTTTAACAGAACTGGAATCACAAATTTTCGAAACCTTCACTTGTGGATGCCGGAGGAAAAAAATCCCTTAGCAGTTCGGCCAGCGTCCTTTCAAATCGAATTTTCGATTAATGTTTGGGCTGGAATGATAAGTGATTACTTAATCGGACCATTTATTCTTCCGTCAAGGTTGACAGGCCCAGCTTACCTAACATTTCTACAAGAAGAGTTACCTGACCTGATGAGTGATGTGGATCTACAAACAAAGAGGAGGATGTGGTTTCAGCATGACGGCGCTCCAGCTCACTTCAGCACCATCGTGCGTGATTATTTAAACGAACGATACGGAGACAGATGGATTGGACGAGGCGGACCAGTAGCGTGGCCGGCACGAAGCCCTGATATGACCCCCCTAGATTTTTTTGTGGGGCCACATGAAACAGATTGTGTACAGTACTCCAATTAGTACAAGAGAAGAATTGTTACAAAAAATAATGGCTGCGGCTAGTCAAATAAAAGAAAATCGTACTGTATTAAAAAAAACAGTACGTAGTGTGGCATTACGTGCAACTGTATGTATGGATGAAAATGGTGGTCATTTTGAAAATTTAATAAATTAAATCATTTTTCTACGGTTTTTTGTTTTATTCCATAATTTTGTCAATTAAATCATTATTAAATCACTTTTGAATTTTGTGCTCAGATTACCTACCTTATTTTTAGTGATTATCTTAACAACGAAAGAGATAGAACGCATGTTATTTTGGAGAACTTGTACAGTAAGCTACGTAGTTTAATAAAACATGCTAAAAGGTTATCTCAACGTACTAGTTTTGAAGTTGCAGACCAAAATTAAAAAGAAAATATTTTTAAGACAAAAATTATCTTATTATTTTTTACAAATTTCCTGCTTGATATCGTAGGTTTTTAATTTTATTGCTAGTTAATCTTTCTAACTTTCAAATAAAACTACTTTGAAAAAAATACACTGTTTACTTAAAGAGAAAATAATTTAAAACCGAAGGATGGGAATTTTACCAAAAATAAATAAAAATGCTTTTATTTTTAAATAGATTACATTAAAAAAATGTTTTCGATTTTTACCGATAATTTTTATCTAGTATCCGCACATTTCGTTTGATCAAGTGTAAAATTAACACATTGTATATATAAAAATCAATTGCTGTCCGTTATTCTCGCTAAAACTCAAAAACGGCTCGACCGATTTTGAATTGTTGATTTTGAATAGGTCCCTAGATGGTTTAGATTCACATTTGGACTCTGTAGGTGACGCTGTTGTCGAGATCCAGAAATCACCCGTGCTGTATAAATAAGCCGGGGCGGATCACTAGTTATTTATAAATTATTCGGACAAATCGAATACACCTAATTCAATCGACCGCAATCGACTGCACCTAGTTGTAGCCGACTAAACCTAGGTGTGTCCGCACTTTGGCTTTTACCGTAATATAACTAATGGTTGGTACGTCTGTTAGTGATCGTATAACTTCTAGACGTCTTGATCGATTGAGGTCATATTTATACACAGTGTATTTTTTGTCGAGACGATAGTTTATAGCTATTCTAGGATTCGATAGGTGGGTATTTTATTATAACAAGGTATTAACAATTTCTATATTTTGTAGTGCAGAGTCATTTTTATAGACTCGCTCCCACAGAATATCAACGTAAAATAGCAGAATAATGCTGCTGTATTAACGAGGTATTCCATATTAGTACTCAGGTGTGACAACGCGTCTACATTTGATTCGAGGATATATGTAAGTGTTATATGGGCCACAACATCCACTTACCATCAGGTGGACTGTGTGCTCGCTTGTTACCCTTATTCTATAAAATAAAAAATACTCATCGCGCCACCAACCGGAAAGAACAGAACAGCGTCTGCCGACCCGTCTATTATATAACGATGCCCGTATTATTTGACGGAGGTGTTCGCGAAAGTTCAAGCATAAGCATTTAAATTAATAATCACAAAGGATTTCGCAAAACCATTAACATTAACCTCCAAATACCAATAACTTGCATCAATAGCAATATTATTCGGAGATATTAAATACCTAAATGTTTTGATGACATCAAGATTTGTACAATCCGGTTTGCATTTATCGCTAATCACACTATCGTGTTTAAAAATGCATTTATTTTCTTCAATGAAATCTCTTACTTTTAGTACTTGTACTATTATTTATTCTGTGCTTTTAGGAGAATAGTGACTGAAGTTTTTTAATTTTAATTCGTCATAAATTATTGAAATCATAGCAGTTTCAACATGGCGCTGAACATAATTAAAAGTATCTATCAGAGAACCAAATGTTACTTGAATATAAGAACCGGATAAGTAACACGCAACGTAGTCAGCCTTGTGATGTTTTTCAGGATACATTTCAAAGAGTGCGCAGGAATTGCATTATTAATTTTCATTCCATCATCGGACCATCAGACGAACCAAATTATTTGCTTAAATAATTTACCAGTATCTGTTTTTCCATTAGATTATAATGTAGATAGATGTCTTCAAGTCAAGAGTGGGCTTTTGTTAAGCGAAGTCAGTGCGCTTTACCGTCTACGGATGCATCACCTTCAGGTGGGATAGTAGATAGACACCAGCTTAGAATATTAAAAAAAATAAGGACATTGCCCATAAAGTTATGTGGTTAGTTTTAAGTTGAGCCTTTATATACTTATTCTGTAATAATTGTATTAGTTTAGTGGTTCCTCCCTACATAGTACAAAACCAAGTCGCTTCCCGCCGTCTGTACGCTTAGATATTTTAAACTACGCAATGGATTTTGATGCGGTTTTCATCAATAGACAGAATGATTCAAGGAGAAGGTTTATATACATGCATATTATATATTATATAATACTCCTGTCCGTGTGTGTATGAGACTGAACTAAACGGCTCCTAAACGGCTCGACCGATTTTGATGAAATTTTGTGTGTGTGATTAAGTTGATTAGAGAATGGTTTAGATTCACAATTGGACCAGGTAGGTGGCGTTGCTGTCGAGGTCCAGAAATCAACCGTGTGAAGCCGGGGCGGATAGCTACTTATAAATCTGAGTTTATTATTTATGTATTTAAAACATTTTCATTATTTTTGTATGTTATTCAATATAAATAAGAAGTTACTATACCTTATACATAGTAAGTCTCATTTGTATATATACAATCGTATTATTAAGATGCGTATATGATACATGTTCGTGCGTATTAAAACGCGGGCACAGCTAGTCAAGCATAAATATAATATGGATATTTTTTTAAATATGCCTAAACAGGTGTTACCTATATTAGTTATCTACGAAACAAAGCATTTTGTTCCAAAAACACATATCATGACACCCAGATTCTATCTTCACCACTCTTATAAGAAAATTAATATAATAGGTATGTTTTAGTCACCTGACTTTAAGATTGTGCAGCACTGCGGGCTCATGGAGGTAAGAGAGGGATGTGAGGTCATTCTCCCCGATCAGCAATGACGGATTGCGCAATGGTGGCATCTGGTTTTCATCTTTAATCTGTTGGAATAATAATCAACATGATGGTAATGTATTGAGAAACTTATTCGTATATTAGATTTATAAAATGTACATCACATTGCCTGCCTAAGACTGCCTAGATCTTTCACATTCTAAAGTGTACAGCCCACAGAGACAATAGACACAGCGCGATAGTAGCGGAGTCGTTTAGGAGGCACGTCTTTCGAGTTTTCCTCTGAAATTCAGTTTCGCTCATTGTCTTAAATTGAGGCGGCGCTGAGGCGACGTCGAGACAGTGCCCTTGTGCCGCTATTCTTCTTTGAATTCACCCCAACTTTGCAGTGAAGGTCTTACATTACAATTCACTTCTCAACTTTCTATTTTTAAAACTATGTTAACCACTTGTAAATGTGTGGAAGTATGTGCCCAGCAGTGACACGCATAACACGCACGTGCGTATGTGTACATAAATTCGATAAGTGTTGTTGTATATGTTACTTAAACTTATTGGTTAATATTTGCACACCACTAAGGCAGAATATGTAGAACGAATTATACTCAAACACCATTGTACAACCATATTCTTGCAAATAAAAATTATTATTATTATTATTATTAGAGTGATACCTTTTCATTTTTATATAAACATATATAAAACAGATGTTGAAGGTTATATCAGAAATGCACAATTATTTTAAACAAAATTGCAATATTATTATGTAATATTAAAAAACACGATAATTTTACCTTGATTTGTCGTATCTCGCCAGTCTGGTCTATCTTTACAATAAGAACACCAGAGCGGTAGTCTGAGGTTACTGTGGCACTTTCCCATACTTTCACTGGGTGCTCCACCCATATTTGGGCATCCTAAACATAAAATGACTGATTAAATTATAGACTAAGCATTTTAATTGTCGTGTGGTAGCGGTATAAAAGAAACCATCACCACTTCATCCCATGATGTCGTAATGGGCTTCCGATATAATATAATAGCTGTATAAGTATATCTGGTGATATTGAAAGGTTTTAGAACTGGCCCAACCAATGTCAATTAAAAAATTAATTCCAATTAGAATGTAGAACTCTTACGTAACCTGACAAGGTATATAAAATCGATTGTGACGATGTAAAATGTGTGGAGCGCATCAAGATAACGATTGACGAATACGATTTTGGTTAAAAATTAGTCAATTTTTTTTTTTATATAATTGAAGTGATTAACCAACTTACAGTTTCCCTTATGTTAAGTAGCTACAGATACGTTTCCACCCCAGATTACCAGCGCCAGAAGCGCACAGACTAATATTTTCCACTCAAAGACTCATTTTAGTGCAGTCTTGCCTGACCTATAATAGATTTTTTTATAAAACTGAAGTGACAAATGAACTTACAGTCCACCTGAGGTCACCTCTGAGGACTGTGATGAAATCCTTCACCGCTTGTAATTCTACTTCCTCTCTATATATCCTTTATACCAGAGCACAGCAGAGCAAGCACTGGTATTTCGAGACCGAATTAGATTAGAGGATACCCAGACGTATTTCTAAGCAGAATTGGTGTCCAACAACCGAGTAATGTTATGATAGACCCAAGTTTATGTTAAAACCGTTTATAACACAAGTGAAAAATATAATATTAAAATATGTTAAATGTTAATGTTATAATGGTATATTATGTTATGTTAATGAGTTTGCGTAAAATGTTAACGCCAGCAAAAATGTACGGTTGAACCATACACTTTTATTAGTTTACAACTGGTTTAAGGATTAAGAGTGGTAGTAGCAAAATCGTGTTCTCACGCCGTATAGATGTGGTGTAAGAGAATCAATCGGCCTATTTCTTCCCGTGAGTAACGTAAGAGGCGACCATTAGAAAAGCCAGAAGGATATGTTCTTCGATATAATGCGGTATAACAATCTCGTTGATTTCAGATATAAAATTCCCAGACCGGAGACGTGGAGCCGCGTTAGAAGAGCCAAAAATCTGGTACTGCTATAAAATCCTGGTGCCAAGCATGGTGTATAAGCATATAGGTATACTAGCTGTTCCCCGCGACTTCTCCCGCATGGAATGTTTTTTGCGCGGAACCCTAAAATAAAAGTAGCCTAAGTTACTCCTTATAACATCAGCTATCTGCCAGTAAAGTCCCATCCCTATCGGTTCACAGGTTTTTGTGTGATGCGTGTTCACGCCAAAATAGCTCGCAGATGACATCTTTTTTTCAGACTTACTTAATATATATTGTTATAGTTTGGTCAATTTACACAATAATTTTATGAATTATAGCTTATGTGTTATCCTGATGTATAAGCTACTGAATCGATGTAAAGTTTCATTAAAATCCATTCAGTTGTTTTTTGCGTGAAAGAGTAACAAATCCATACATCCTCACAAACTTTCACATTTATAATATTAGTAGGATAGTAGAATAGTAAGATACGGGCCACAGCATCCGCTTACTACCAAATGGACTGTTTGCTCATTTATCACTTATACAGATGAGATGATTGTATTAAAAAAATTCTCCTTAACCTACAGTTATATCCAGTGCTCTATCAGCTATTGCACCTTGTATTTTCAACCAACTTCAAAAAAGGCGAGACAATATTATATCAAGACATTGTATTAGAGTAGTTATAAATTTGTACCCATAGTGCCTCTTATTGCAATAATTAGTTATTTACATAGATAAAATATATATTATGACGAACACCTTGCCAAAACCTTACCGAATTACAGGTCTGTGCAGAAAATGCAATGAAGAGAAGCATGTTTGGTGCAATAAATTAAAGAATCATATGCAAACTATGATTTAATTAAATATAAGCAAAATATTTGTATTTAATTAAATATAAGCAAAATACAATAAATTCATGAGCTGATAAAACTGCAAGGATAAGAACACGGAGAAAGTTTAGTCCCTTTAGTCGCCTTTTACCATATACTAGGCAAAGTAACACAAATGACACATTCTTTTTTGTCCCATATAAACATAGGACCTATTAGTCCAACATGGTAAAAACAATAATCATGCATAATAAGTAACATATATAATGTATAGTAAATACTGTACATTAAAAATAAAAATGTTCTCTATATCTAACATACTTTAAACAGTAAGTAAACTAATAAATAAATTTTGATATTTCTGCCTTACTCAGTGCAGTTGATTGGAAGACCTTTTTCAACTGTTAAGTGGATTTTAAAATAGAAAAAATTGTAGTTATATATCACAGAAATATCTGTATAATATAGTAAACTTCTTTTTTGATGTATAGATGAGATATTGGAGAATAAAGAACATACAAGTTTTTTGTATTATTGAATCTCTAATTTGTAATAATAAAATTACATTTTGTTATCTTAATGTTCATAATTTTTTTTTAATATATTTAGGCATTGGACAACATCATTCCAATGAAAAATTTACACATTAAGTTTTATAAACAATATTGAATATGAAAACAAACATTGTATGTAGGGAAAGTGATTATGCAATTCAAAATTATGAAAAACAAATTTGTACTTACAAGAACCAAGGACAAAATATGTTAGTTTTGCATAAAGAAGGATAATTTAACCAAATTATGACAAAATAACTGAAAAATTTATACTATTGCTGGATAGTAATATTTCTAAAGAACTTAGAATTTTGTTCACAGGTGAAATATATAATACGAAGTAATACAAATAGGTACATTTCAAGTTAAGGAAAACAAAATCATTCTAAATGAAAAAAAAAGTATTTAAAATTATCATCAGTTTAGTATACTAAAAAAATATTTGTATATATTTATATCCTATTCAACTGCGTTTAAATCAAATAATTCATGAAGAGAAATGAAAAAAAATCACCTAAAAGTACATAACATTGATAGCAAGTAATTTTGTAATCTTTACGATAAGTAGGTAGGTATCTATTGGCTTGTAATTTGTATTGAGTACATACATAGTGAAACTAATATCAAAAATAGAAAAATTCATTCTACGAAATTTAAAAATGTGTTAGAAGCAATAATAAAACTAAATAGGATCAAAACAATATAATATGCGAAATTTACCTTGGTATATAATTCTTTCGTTGTCATATTGAATATCAATTATAGGCGTATTAAATATAATATAAAGTTATTTGTATTTAATTATTTCACCACGAGTTCGGAACTTCGAAAACCCATTTTAAAAATAAGGTAGATTCGAAATTAGTTAAAGTTTCTTTTCAATGCGAATAGCGAAACGTCAGCTTCACTGCATTGCATTGTTATTGACATGTGTTCTTATTAAGGTTTTTGGCTTGGATTCTTGTCTTTTAAGCCATGTCTTCATTTCATTCAGTATCTTCGTTTTTATAGATTTTTTCTTCACAATATGCTGTTGCGTAAAATTGCGAAGTTTTTGGGAGACTTTGACGACAGCTCAACCCAGCGCACAGTCAATGACAGCAGTCATCGAAGTTTAAAAGGCGCCTAAGCGATGAAAATAACTTAAAGTTTATATCAACGTCGCACATTTTACCTGAATTGCTTGTTACATAAATTTTCATACGTTTCATGAAATATTTATTATGGCCCCTCTACACTACTCGCGAAGTAGAAGTTGGGCGAGGAGAATAGTGTAGAGAGATACTTCGATTCGCATCGTACAACCTCGCTTCGCCTTGGGCGACTTCCGATCGCTGTCTGTTTTTTGCACCCGAGTCAAAGGACTTCGCGAAGTGGTCCGAAGTTACACGAAGCGTCCCACTACACTACTCGACGTACGCCAGTTATATATTAGTTTTTTTATATATAAATATTAAATATGTAGCTTTCTACATAATTATTTACCTATGGTTAACGCATTGACGTCGTACTGTTCACACAATTAGGTACCTATAGGAACTGCTTCTTGAACGTTATTCATGTTAAGGGTGCGGGCGACTCAAGACGACTGAACTCTTCGTGAAGTAGCACGAGTGTGTAGTCACGTTCTTCGGACTTCGATCGACTTCGACGAGCACTTCGTCAAAGTTAATTCGCGAGTAGTGTAGAGGAGGCATTACTTTAAACAATTAAAAATAATCTATTTTGAGACTATATTTCAACAATGCTAATTACCCATGCGAGTTGAACAACTCATTTCTACACGACCCCAAAGCCATATAGGAGGCTCTTGCTATCCCTTTCTAATATTTATAGCTATCTTTGTATAGTATATAATACAATTTCTCTCTAGCATT
Organism: Parnassius orleans; assembly: GCA_029286625.1. Classification (NCBI taxonomy): domain Eukaryota; kingdom Metazoa; phylum Arthropoda; class Insecta; order Lepidoptera; family Papilionidae; genus Parnassius; species Parnassius orleans. Next base: position 130,349 of record JAGSMP010000423.1, on the reverse strand, counting down.
TAACTATCTCATTTTAACTTAACGTTTGCCATATGTCCTTTTTTACTTATTAATAAACAAGTGCTTGACCACAATCCCACCTGGTGGTAAGTGTTGATGTAGCCTTAGATGGTAAATCGCACTGCCTTAGCGTAACAAAAGCTTATTCACTCTTGCCTTGAAGACGCCCAGATTGTATTTGGACGGAAAGATAGACGCCGGCAAATTATTCCACTCCTTTGCTGTACGCATTACAAAAGACGAAGCAAACCGTTTCGTTCTAATGCGTGGAATATCGACAACAAAGGGATGAAACCTCGCCGACCGCCTCGTTGTCCGGTGGTGGAGAGGAGACGGAAGAATTAAAGCGTGTAATTCCTGCGCATACTCACCGAAATGCATCCTATAAAATACCAAGAGGCTGGCTACTCTTCGCCTGTGCTCGAGGCTGACAAGATTGGTTTCAACCAAATCAAGGTTACCAATGAGCCTCGTAACACCTGTTAAGAGGCTAATTGGTAACCTTCCAATGAGTCCAACGCTGCCAGGTGGCACTTTGCAGCACCGACCCATATGTGACAGCAGTACTCCATGCACGACCGGACTTGCTCTTTATACAGGGTATTTTTGAAACGCTCCCGAAAACGAAGACAGATGATAGTACTAAGGATACCTATGATGATGGGTCACAAAAAAATTCGATCCCGAGGAAAAAAAAATCATCTTTTCACAACGTTTTATTAACTTTATTCACGCTCCATCATGTTATTACAGTTATTTGAAACGATCTTTCACAAAAAAAAATCAAGAAAATACTGAAACATAAAACCACCAGTGGAATTACTGAATTACAATCAGCTGACTAGGGTCAATGTACGCGCGAACGCCGAATTCGCGCGGCCCGCAACTAGCGATGGTACCACAATATCTAATAATTTACAACACTTGTCTAAATACCTAACTTATCTACTTAACATACTATTTTGCCACTGTGCTTGTCTCCACGTAGCCACTTTAATTCGAATTCACAGGTTAAATAAACCAAATAACTGGTTCGATTCCCCGCTAATGAAAAAAATACTTAAATAAAATGTTTACAAGGTTAGAGTCATGCTTTGTTATCCATTATGTAGGTATGTTTATTATTCTGATGTATTCAGTTATGTACCTATTCAGATCAGTTCAGTACTAAGTTATTTAAAAAAAAAATTAGGTATGAAACAGCTTACCGATCCTCCGTGGCCTTATGAGATTCTTCAAGGCACATTAACATGTTGCCGTATTCACGAGCACTATAAACGTACCTACGCGTTAGACATTATTAAAACAAAACAAAAACACAAAACGTAACAACAAGAACAACAACATTAATTAATAAATAACAAGTAATAACGACAATAATTTAATAAACAAAACAATTGAACTATCGCTCGTGATAGTCAACATGGCACTGTCTCAAAACTAAAATTATTGTAACGTCCTTGAAGCATGTAAATTCCACAGCGCGAGGCGACACGAAGCAGCGTGTGTGAAAGGGAAGGGTAGAGTGAGTAAGTAGTATAACCTAATGCATTGTTTCGTACCGATCTAGGTAAGAGTTCGAGCCCGCGAGGATATTGACCCTATTGTCAGCTGATTTTCTTTTAAAGTTTCACTGCTGGTTTTATTTTTCAGTATTTTCATGATTTTTTTGTGTGAAATATCGTTTCAAATAACTGTAATAACATGATGGAGCGTGAATAAAGTTAATAAAACGTTGTGAAAAGATGATTTTTTTTTTCTCGGGATCGAATTTCTTTGTGACCCATCATCATAGGTATCCTTAGTACTATCATCTGTCGTGGTTTTCGGGAGCGTTTCAAAAATACCCTGTATAAAGCGCAAGTCCGATCGTATAAGATAAGAAGCTCCGAACCTCAATTATAGGCGGTTCAATGCCGGGACATGAAGTACCGCCGCACCATTGCAAGGACACCAAGTTTCCTTGCGGCTGCTTTGGCTCTGAACTCAATGAACCGCCTATAGTTGAGGTTCGGAGAAAATTACACTGAAGGCGGTTAGTGTACTCCAAGGATACATTCCAGAAAGTAGGAGCCAGGGTGAGCAGGCTTCTTTACCGGTGAAAAGATACGCCTGTGTTTTGAAGGCGTTGAATCTCACCAGATTAGCATCACCCCATTCGCAGACTGCCTGTAGTGTGAAATTCACACGCTCAACCACAGTTTCTTTTTCGGACTGGATTTGATCCCGACTGGCCCGGGCACTTGGTTGGTATCTCTCCACAACTGTGCTGTCATCTGCATACCCATAGATACCGGAAATGAGCAGGTCATTTATATGCAGCAGGAAGGGAGTTGCGGAGAAAACGGACCCCTGAGAAACTCCGGCGTTTGTCGCGATATGACTGGACGAGCAGCAATCGATGATAACTCGGAGAAATCATTCACTCAGGAAGTCCTTCACCCAGTTAATCAGGTCAGGTGATAAGCCGTACACTGAAAGCTTGCCCAATAGGCTAGCGTGCCAAACCCTGTCAAAGGCCTTCGAAACAGGCCACTGTTCTCGAGGGCTTCGCCCTATATGTGAGTGGCATACGGTAGAAGGTCCCCAGTTGATTGATTTCGGCGAAACCCGTACTGGCGGTCACTGAGGGGATCATTGTGCTCTAGGTATGCCATTAGGTTGACGTTCAATATACGCTTCATAATCTTGCAGAGTATGGAGTAAGTTTAAAATTTGGCTACGCTTTGAGAAATAACCCTGTATAACTAAACTTGAAGTTATTTGTAATTACCTAATTATAAATATTTACTGTTTTTTATATATTCATCTACAAACATTAGCTATAATTAACTTTGAAAGAGACTATGTATTAGTTAACGATATCTGCGAGTAGTAAGTACCCCTGTGAAGAAGCCTAACGATTTGTAAATAGTATTTGTTACACTTAAAATCAAATTAATCCAATCAGTGTTAAAAAAAAAAACACTATTTTTACCCTTTTGAAAAAACTAACATTAAAAACAAGCATACAGACGCAGACTATTTATTTTACAGTATAGAAACACGAGTTCAGTGCGTAAACGAACCCTCGGTCCTGCAGTGCCGCAGCCAAACGCTCAGCTATTGCACTACGGAGTCGTCATTTATTTTTTACTTAATTAATTACTGGTATAATTGTGCGTTGTTTATTTTATGTTTTTTTATACATATTGTTGTACCAAGTAATTGTAGAGACATAATTACAAATTGCTGTGTGTAAAATACATTGATTTCTTTATATTATTTTTTGATTTATGAAGACCTGGCAGATGGTCTTCATTCCCAAATAATTTCACCCATTGCTTACATCTGAAAAATAATACTAAATTAACTAACTAAAATATTTTAAATTTTGTGTAGTCGATAAACTTTGACTTTTTTAGCCTAGGGGTAATGGTGATCAATAGAATCAATTAATCCAGAAACAATGGACCCGATATCTTTACTAGTGAGCGACACAGAATCGATTTTCGATAGTCCTAGGAAAATTATCATTTTTTTTTTTATAGAATAAGGGTGACAAACGAGCACACAGTCCATCTGATGGTAAGTGGTTGCAGTGGCCCATAAACATCTACATCTATCTTCGTTTGCGAATTTAAAAGCAGATGCGTTGTCAGCCGTGAGGACTAAGATAGAATGCCTCTTTTCCAGTAAAAAGGGTCTCCGGTTCTCTACACTCACCATACGAAACACAGCAGCATTAAGCTGCTATTTTACGCTGGTATTCTGAGAGAGCGTGGTCCTTCCCCGGTCGAGCCGACCCATTCGTGCTACAACTATACTATATATCATGAAACGAGAACTGCAAAACGTCACTATAGTTAAGAATAAATTACACAAATAATTAAAAAAATTCAGCGGTAAAATAGAAATTTAAAGAAGAAATGTGAATCTTTAACAAGTATTATAAAATCCTTGAGAAATAAATTTTCTCTGAATGGAATAGCCGAGAATAACACAATGGCTCTAGGTCTCGATATGGTAAACGACATCGTGTTTCGCGGTTTCTCGGAATGACGCTGGCTTAGTAATGTCCGAGTACTTTAACAATAAACCCTGATACGGATGATTCAAATCAATAGTTTTAACACTAGGTTGTGATACATTAACAACAGATGCCGAAACATTCAATTCTGTGGTTTTATCTATTAATTTACGCGCGTTTAAATCAACTAATAACCTGTGATACGATAAAAAATCTGCGCCCAAAATTGGTTGTTTGACATCTGCTACCACGAATTCCCAACGATAAGGTCGACGTAAGTTTAAGTTTAACACTAGTGTCTTGGTACCATAAGTTGCTATTTCACTACCGTTAGCCGCGTATAATTTATATATATTCACTGCACTGGTTTGCACGTTTTTTTCTCACGGCTGGTAAAACAGACACATTGGCACCCGTGTCGACTAAAAATCTAAGCCCAGAGTTACTATCTAACACACACAAACGATTAAATGGAAAAATGGTACAGACCTCAAGATCCTCGGACTATACCTCGCCGCTCAGTTTTCCGGCTGCTTTGGTTTCCACGCACACGGCTCCATACACTTGTTGGCCTTTTCTCTGAACCGGTAGTGGTAGAAGTACAAGTAGTTCTCCTCACGGGGCCGGCGGGAATGCAGATGCGTTATCATCCCTGAGGACTGAGATGGAATGTTTCGCTTCCAGTAAAAAGGGTCTCCGGTTCTCTACACTCACCATACTACAACACAGCAGTATAAAGGTGTCATTTTACGCTGGTATTCTGTGAAAACGTGGTCCTACCCCGGTCGAACCGATCTATTCCTGCTACAATCATAATATAACTACAATCTTTACAGAAAAAAATTATTAAAAAAATAAAAAACGAGATGTGTCGCACCTGACCTTTCGTTCGAAGTTGAAAGAAGAATGAAGAAACATATTCGTCAATAACTTCAAGCGTAGCGTAGTTAATAGGAACACCATTAACTAACGGCATAGGTGTTACATGGACCTTATTGAAATTATTACTGCATATCAAAAGTTCACTGCTGAGCATAGGCCTCCCCCACGAGTAAAAATGAAATTTTGATAAAATCCAACGAATTCTTTTTCGCATTGAAAGCTGACAATAAAAACAATTTAACGGTATTTTATTTTATTTGAGATATATTTATAGTAAATTATAACACAATATATAAATAAAGTAAAATCAGATAGGAGTATATCCTCCTTCGGCATCAATTACGTCACTAAGCCGTTGACGCATTGATCGCACCGTATTGTAACAAAAATTACTTCCTCTCATGGATTCCCATGTTTGTAGAATATGTCGCCTTAAATTTTCGATAGACCTTATTTCAGTATTATCCCAAAGTTGTATCATTATTCCCCACAAGTTTTCTATTGGATTTAAGTCCGGACTGTCAGCAGGAAAAGTGATTCGCTCGAAGTTCCTATTTTCGCTTAAATAATTTTGTACTATCCTGCAGTTGTGGACAGAGCTATATGAATACAATTTTTTCATACTCATTATAGATAAAATACTCTGGCTGTTGGCAGTAGCACTTCTTCAATAATTGCCTTATATTGTTGCCAATTTAATCTTCTACCAACCTCGATCAGTTCTCCCAAACCATTTTGGCACATCCACCCTCAACAACCCAATGTGATTCGGCCACTTCTGTTATTAGTTATTATATTTCTCTCGTATCTGGTGTTATTAATTTTCCATAATGATAAATGACCACAAGCAGATGAGCAAAATACTTTTTCATCTATAAAAATGACATTTACGAAGTTGTAATTTATATGATTTTGTGCAAATTGTAAGCGTTGTGCTTTGTGCCTTGATGTAAGTTTAAGCTTTTTTGCAGGTATTCTGTGATGAACACCTTGCTCATGAAACCGTCGCCTTATTGTACTCTACGATAAACCGAATTCAATTGATAAATTGCGTGAATTAACAAAGCGATTGTTTATAGTCTATAGTAGATCGTTCTTCTGTCTTCTTCGACGCTAGTTCGACGTGGGCAGGGTGATGCAACTTTGTATGAAAGCTGAGAAATCTGCACACAATCATGATTTTGTCAATATTTGTGTTGGGCTTGTAAAAATAAAGCGAGAAAAAAATATCGCTGTTTCTTTCCTTCGCGTTGTTTCAGATTGCCATTTTAAAAATTAGATACAAATATACATAATTATTATATTAGAAGAAACTGAAAATTCTAATTCTGTGCTATATTTTTTTTGTTTGCACCTTACAGTAATTATATACATATAACTTTGAGATTTGCAAAATTAATTGACCTATTAATTGATTTAAATTAAATTATTAAATATAAGCAGAATTCTATCAAGAGAAGCCATGAATTAAAAGAAGAAAAAAATGACATTTATTTGTCAACGTCTTTCATATTGAAAATATTTTCTGAAATTGATTAAAATTTATTTAATAGGTTTAGATTTTAATATTTGTTATTGTTTTTTGCTTAAATTCAGTTATTATCGGTTACGTTAATGTTCTGTGAAGAATAATTCTCACGACAACATATGTTATAAACCAATACGACGCTTGGAAATATCTGCAAAAGCAATAAAAAAACATCAATAATAATATATAGTGTATTAAACAATTTCTTCCAAAAAATAAAATTACATAACTATACTTATTTTTAGTATCATTTTGTCCTACATACTCCTCTAAAGTAAATTCAAGTAATTTTGGTGCAACCTCTCAAATGTATCGGAATAATCCCAATAGGTTTGTGAGGCTCGAGCCAAACTTACTCAAATTTGCCTTAAATAAACAAAAAGTTTGAAAGTTACAGAATACAAGGTTTGAAATTCCCGCTAAAAAAGTTTTATATGGGCGTCCACCGTGGCGCTTTTCGTGTACACTCATAAACACGTGTTTCCATTTTTTAGTATGAAGTTGGAGTTCTTCTCTTGGTAGAGAGTAATTGTGTTCTGTGCACTGGACGAACCTACAATAAAAGTATTATCGAAGGGCCTGAATTTGGCAAAAACACCGCGAAAAATCCCGTATGAGGAAATTATCTGTAACGTTGAGGATTGTCTGTTTAAAAACAATGTGAGAAAGGAAGATTTAGAGGCCATACGTCAAGACATTTCGTCCTTGTTACGTCGAAGTTAAGTGCCGAAACTAAATCTCCCCAAAGACGAGATTAAAGCGTTGTACAACTTACGCAACAGACCAGAGCTCACGATTCTCCGTGCAGATAAAGGAAATGCTACGGTAGTAATGGATACGTCAGATTATAATTTTAAAATACAACAACTTTCATCGGACGAAAGTACGTACAAAAAGGTCAAAACAGACCCTACAACCAATGTGCTTAAAACAACAAGCGATCTGTTAAAGAATTATTCCGAAAAATTAGATCTCGACGTAAATTCGATAATACCACCGTGTACCAAACCACCGAGGTTGTATGGGTTACCAAAAATACACAAACCAAACGCTCCACTACGTCCTATAGTGAGCCAGATCGACTCACCAACTTATAAATTGGCTCAACACTTAGCAAAAGTTCTGTCACCGCTGAGAGGACAAACCAGAGCACACACGAAGGATTCGTACCATTTTGTTAGTGAGATAAAAGACCTACATCTCGCTGACAATGAAACTATGGTCAGTTTTGATGTTCAGTCACTATTTACATGCTTACCTATTGAAGACTGCATCTCAATTGTAACCAGATAGCTAGAAGAATACAACATGCCTACAGAATATGCAGTAGCACTAAAACACCGCCTTACATCTGGCTATCTATTGTGGAAGGAGGAGTTCTACAAGCAAGTAGATGGCGTAGCAATGGGCTCACCCGTATCTCCCATAGTCGCCGACATATTCATGGAGGACTTTGAGGAGAAAGCCCTTCTTACTGCTCCTGTATATCCAAGATTCTACAAGCGGTACGCAGACGACACTTTCACAATTTTACCATCTGACAAAGTAACTGCATTTTTAAACCACCTTAATTACATAAATTCTAAAATACAATTCACAATGGAGTTAGAGGCAAACAATTCTTTAGCTTTCCTAGATGTTTTAGTCATCCGAAATCCTGATAACACTATTGGTCACACTGTGTATAGGTAAAAGACCCATACCAACCGATATTTAAATGGTGAATCGCACCATCATCCATCACAGTTAGCTACCATGGGAAAATCTTTGTTTCAGAGAGCACGAGGGATCTGTAACAGAAAACATCTGGCCGCCGAGCTTCAGCACGTCGAGCAAGTATTGCAAGACAACAAGCTTCGGGTCCAGCGCCTACGTCACAGTGACCTGACATAGGGTAGTGCCTGCTGTACTACCCTATGTCAGAGGAGTCACAGACAAGGTTGGCTACATTTTGAAGCGAGCTTCTATTAAAACATACTTCAAGCCGCCGAAGAAGATAAGTCAATTTTTACCATCCGTCAAGTGTAATATCCCTCTACAAGATGCAGGAGTGTACAAGCTTGATTGTGAATGTGGTCTCTCTTACATAGGACAAACAAAACGATCCATTAAGACCCGCGTGAAAGAACATATAGCTGACGTGAGGCACCGACGCTCCGGGAAGTCTGCAGTCTGTGAACATGTTCAAGATCGTCCCCGCCATTACATCAGATTTGATAGAGTACAAATCCTCGCAAAAGAACACCGATTCCTACCAAGGATGATACGCGAGGCTATTGAAATAAAAAAACATCCTAATTTCAATAGAGAAGATGGATGGGTGCTGCCATCTGCTTGGAATCCTATAATTAACAAAATTAAATCCAAACCCAAGCATACCACTGCAAGACTTCAAGATACTGTAAGCTCATTCTGCGTAGATCGGACCAAAAATTAATATTCAAAAACCTGAAGGTAGCCGGGCCGTCAAACACCTCAGTCCCCCCCGTGACCATGGGTGCTGTAAAGCACCCAAAACGTCGGGAATCAAAATTAGTAAAATTAAACGCGATAAAATCCGTAAAAATAGTTTTATTCAATGTGTAGTGTTTGCGTAAATATAAGAAATCATTAAGTTTCTTACTCACTTCTGACCCGGCATTTTGTTGTTAAAAATACCACTGAGTCCATTTTTGATTAAGTAATCATGTACGATTGACCTTAATTCAAAGCTAGTAACAGGATACTCATATTCTCCACAAAGAATTAAAAAACTTACTATTTTCTGTTCATCGGCTGGTGGCAGTTTGCTGGGACATCCAACTTTTTTCGTGTGTTTTTGTTTTACTTTATTTAAAATCGTGCGGCGAGGAATACCAAATTGTTTCTCAGCGTTGTATGAAGTAATATTTTTATTTTCAACGAGACCTACAGCAATGTTTAGTAAGCTCTCATCGTAATCTTTATATTTTCTTCGCGGCTTGTTCATTTTGATTGTCCTTCAAATAAACAGAAAAGTAAGTAAGTATTTATATATATATATATATATATATATATATATATATATATATATATATATATATATATATATAAAACAAGTTAGAATTAAGCATATTTTAATGACTTACTTGAAAAGTTTTCTCACAACTCTTGTAACCGCCGTTCTCAGTGTCTCCATATGTAAATCGAGAGTTAACGTATTGCAAGGGTAAAAATACGGTGTTTCTAGATAATATTACGGGGATTAACTATAAGTGTACCGTGTGAATTACCGTAAGTCCAATGCTTTTAATTAATTACTAAGATTTTTTTTAAAACATGCTAAAATAAAACAATATTATTCTGAATCTGACTCTCCTAGCATGACAATATCTTTTTCGTAAATGGATTTATTCACTTCAGTTAACATATCGTTAGTAGGCCTGAAATCAACACAGTTTTTGCTATTTCTTTTGATTGATTGCTAAGTGAAAAATATTTCCTTTTAGTGTTTTAGTTAAAAGTTTATTTATTTTTTCGTTTTTATATCATTGACTTGGCTGAAAATGCGCTCGCACTCTTCATTTGAGCACATTACGGTATAATGGTATTACGGTGACATATGACACGGTAATGCCATCTTACCTTGACGGTAGAAATTACGATAGAATTACGGTGCATTTACGGTAATTACCAGGCATAGACTTAGGATATACTAGTATTCTAAGTCTATGTTACCAGGCTGGTGCAACTTCCATAGTAAAAATTATACGTACGAGATTGATCAAATTTTAATGACGGTTATCTCTTATTTACGCTTTTCGTAATATGTCTATTAACGACATTGTCAAATCAAATAGGTTCAAATGTCAAACCAAACCATTACATTTGTGTAATTTTATTTATTAAGATTGCTTTAAATGTTGTTATAGAAGCCGTTGTTCATTTACAGAATAGTTAAAAAATAAATATATATTATAAAACTTGCCAATTAAATGGTGCAAGAAGCGGAAAAATAATAACAAGAAAAGGTTATTCGCAGTAATATTTCCCTTAGATGATGAAAGGTTTGTGGTGATCACAGAACACAATTACTCTCTACCAAGGGAAGAACGCCAACTTCATACTAAAAAAAAAGGAAACACGTGTTTATGAATGTACACGAAAAGCGCCTCGGTGGGCGCCCATATAAAACTTTTTTAGCGGGAATTTCAAACCTTTGTATTGTGTAACTTTGAACTTTTTATTTAAGGCATATTCGAGTAATTTTGGCTCAAGCCTCACAAATCTATGGAGTAAATTCCCATACATTTGAGAGGTTGCACCCAAATTACTCGAATTTACTTTAGAGGAGTATGTGGGATAAAATAAAACTAAAAATAGGTATAGTTATGTAATTTTATTTTTTGAAGATATTGTTTTATACACTATATATTATTATTTATGTTTTTATTGCTTTTGCAGATAATATTTCCACGCGTAATATTGATTTATAACATATGTTATCGTGAGAGCTATTCTTCACAGAACATTAACGTAAATTTAAATCAGCAAAATTCTCATGTCGAAAACTTAACTCATCCCAAATACATTGTTGTGTATGTCTATGTGTGTAAGGGTGTGCGTGCTGCGTCCCCCACCGAACGGTCGCTGTCTCATTAAACCTGTGTGCAATTAACTAGCTTGTCTAATTGTCGTATCGCCCTTGTCACTCCCTAAGTATATCATATTCAACACGTGGCGACGAGCGAACTCGCGTATTTACATTAAAAATGTCGACGGGAGTAACTTTTGGCATTATATCAACATTCGATCATCTTTCGCACGAATGGAACAGTTATAAATCGCGATTGAATCAGTGGTTTATCGCGAACGACATAATCAATGAAACTGACAAAGCAACAGTAAAGCGGCGAGCGATATTGTTGAGTGCGCTAAGTGAATCGACGTTCAAGTTAGCTAATGACCTGGCGTTACCCAGCAAGGTGGAAGAGTTGAGCTACGGAGCAATAGTTAAGCTCCTCGATGATCACTTCACACCAAAAAGGTTGGGGTTTGCAGAAAAATCAATTTTCTATGCGGCAACTCAGCGACCAGGTGAAGGTCACACTCAGTGGGCGGCCAGAATTAGGGGATTGGCGGCACATTGTGAATTTAAGAACTTGGAGGAAGCCCTGTTGGACAGATTCATCGTGGGCATGGCGGCAGGACACGAGCGGGACAAACTATTCGCGCAAGATCAGCGGGAGTTGACCCTGGCAAAGGCCATCAACTTGGCGGAGAGCGTGCGCTGTGCACGTCACGCTTCATCAGTTGCGGCGCCGGGCGCGAGTGATGTCGGTGCGAGCGGATTCGCGAATGGTGGCGTATTCAACATCTCCAAGAAGGAAAAGTGCAATGTGTGTGGTTATGCCAATCATAAATCCAATCAGTGTCGCTATAAAAATCTCAAGTGTAATAGGAAAGGTCATTTACGAAAAATGTGCGCTTATGATGACAGAATAAAATATGTCGAGGAAGGTACTGTGGTCGAAGGAGACGACGACGATGAGTGTTTTTACAATATTCGATGTTTGAAAGGGAAACCGATGGTGGAACGCGTTATAATAAATGGTCTTTCTTTAGAGTTCGAAATAGATAGCGGTTCGGCAGTAAGTGTAATTTCTAAAAAACTTATATTTCTAAATTTAATCATTTGCCATTGTCAGCCACCAACAAAAGCTATTAAGTTATACGGGCGAACACATAGAAACCATCGGGTTAGTTTCATTACCTATAGAATATAGTGGGATCTCGCATACTCTAAGCGTGTATGTAGTGCGCAATGGCGGACCGTCGCTTCTGGGCAGGGACTTCATTCGTGTTTTTAACTTAGAACTAGCGCATGCGCAGCCAGTCGCCAGTGGCTGCTCTCAGCGTGTGCATGCGGTATACGCGCAAGAGCAAGGTGATTGCCACGAAATAATAGTAAAGAAATTATGCTCAAAATTCCCTAATGTTTTTTCTAGTAAGCTTGGGTCATTTAATAAGTATACTGTTGATTTACATTTAAAACCGTACGCAAAACCTATATTTTTCAAAGCTAGACCCGTACCATATGCCCTAAAGGAAAAAATAGACAAAGAGATAGATCGTTTGTTGGCGTTAGGCATTTTAAAACCCGTCGAGCACTCAGACACTGCTTCACCAATAGTGCCGGTAGCATCCGTTTGTGTGCCGATTAATCGGTTACTATTAATAAACAGTTAATAGTAGACCAGTATCCTTTACCCACAGTAAGCGATTTATTGGCAAAATTACACGATGGCGTACAGTTTAGTAAAATTGATTTATCTATGGCCTACAATCAGTTCGTGTTAAGCGATAAATCACAGAAAATCACATGTATAAATACACACCACGGTCTTTTTAATTTTACTCGGTTGGTCTTTGGTCTGGCATCTGCTCCATCAGTTTTACAGCGTTTAGACGACGCAGGATTGACTGTTCAAATGAATAAGTGTGAGTTCTTTAAAGACGAGATTTCTTATCTGGGTCACGTGATAGACAAAACTGGGGTTAGGAAATCGCCAGAGAAGGTAAAAGCCATTCTCGAAGCGCCTAAGCCGAATAATGTGTTACAATTGCAGTCTTTCCTTGGTTTAGCGAATTATTATCGTAACTTCGTGCCGAACGCATCGTCTATACTAAGTCCCCTCTACAACTTATTAAATAAAAAATCTAAATGGGAGTGGACTTCTGTACATGACGATGCGTTTAATAAAATAAAAAAATATCTCGCTAGTGACAAAATTTTAACCCACTTTAACCCGAATGCCGAGTTAATATTAACAGTTGATGCGTCTCCAACAGGGTTAGGGGCTGTATTGTCTCAGATAGGTGACGACCGATTAGAAAGACCCATATCTTACGCCTCGCGAACCCTTACAGTTGCTGAAAAGAATTACGCACAAATTCAGAAAGAGGCAACGGCCATTATTTATGGGGTAAGAAGTTTTCATCAGTATTTGTATGGTCGATCCACGCCTTTCACGCTACGAACAGACCATAAGCCTCTATTGACTATATTCGGGCCTCATAAAGGCATTCCCGAGGTGTCCGCCAACCGACTACAGCGTTATGCGATGTTTCTAGCGGCCTATAATTATAAAATCGAATATATCAGTAGCAAACATAACAGCGCGGATTACTTGTCCAGAGCGTGTCCCTCTGCGTCCATATCGCGCCTCGAGTCGATGAGGACGCCCGCTAGTGAGTTAGACGAGCTCGCGGCGTGCGAAGATCGCGCTGCCTATGTTAATTTCGTAGTCGAGGGTGGTCTGCCGGTGACGCTGAGAGATTTACAGCGTGAGACGAGCAACGACGCGGTTCTGTGTCGCGTTAAGCACTACGTTTTACATGGGTGGCCAAGAAAAAATAATGATTTAGATCTAAAATCCTTTTACAATTGTAGATATCAACTATCTTATGAAAACGGTGTCTTAATGCGCGGTCATAAAGTTGTGATTCCAGCATCACTTCAAGAGTTGATATGTAAGGAATTGCATAGTTCTCATTTCGGGGTGGTTAAAATGAAAGCGGAGGCACGTAAACGTTTATGGTTCCCCGGAGTGGATGCAGCGCTGGAGCAGCTGGTAGGCGCTTGCAGCGTCTGCGCAGCGCTAAGGCCCACACCGCCGCACGCACCCCTCGCTCCCTGGCCCTTGCCACCGCATCCATTTCATCGGGTCCATCTTGACTTTCTAGGTCCATTCAACAATTTTATGTATTTGATTATTGTAGACGCTTACAGTAAATGGGTTGAATGTTATAGTATGAATACTTCTTATAATTTCAAAGATGTTATTAATAGATTATTCGATTTTATGTCCCGTTTCGGAGTACCTCATACGTTGGTGAGTGACAATGGGACCTCTTTCACGTCTCAGGAGTTTAAGAATTTTTGTGTACAAAACGGTATAAAACACATATTATCCCCGGTGTATCATCCAAGTAGTAACGGACAAGCAGAAAGTTTTGTTAAAATTGTTAAAAGGGGCCTTAAGGGTATTATTTTACAAAGTGTAAATAAAAAAATAGTTCAAGAAAAAATATCAAAATTTTTATTTGACTACAGGAACTCTAAAAACAGTACCACGAACAAGTCACCAGCAGAACTCGTCTACGGGCGCGCGTTACGTTCACGCCTAGATTTATTAAACCCACTAGCGTCGTCTCCCGCGTCCACAGACCTCGTTAAAACAGTGGAACATAATCAGTTATTACAGGCCCATAATTATAAAGGGACACAAAGATCAGAATTAAGAATTAATGACAAAGTGGCTAACAAAAATGTAGACAATAAAAAATTCTGTTGGATCGAAGGCATAGTGAAAAGAAAAATTGGAAACGTAATGTATGGAATATACGTACCTCAATATAACTGCGAAGTCACAAGACATGTCGATCAGTTAAGAGCACAGTTATACTCACCGGCTAGAGATGACCGGCGATGGGACCCGGATGTGGTGCCCGACGAGCTGACCGCTACTGCTTCTAGCGACGGAGTCCAGCCTGGAACCACAGCTGATGTAAGAGGGGAAGGACGGGACATAACGGAACCAGACCTGGCAAGGACACATATTAGCGAGTGCCAAGACTCGCCCGTGAAGCGCCCCTACTCGAAGAAGACAAGCTATAAGTCCGATATTCTCTACGCCGACATCGGAACAGGAGGATACCTAGATGGAGGCTTACATTTTCCTACGTGATCTATGTTGTCATAGCTTGGAAAATGCTTCCACATTTTATATGTACTTATTAATTTTGTATATTATGTTAGCTATAAGGTGGAGGATAGTATGTCTATGTGTGTAAGGTGTGCGGGCTGCGTCCCCCACCGAACGGTCGCTGTCTCATTAAACCTGTGTGCAATTAACTAGCTTGTCTAATTGACGTATCGCCCTTGTCACTCCCTAAGTATATCATATTCAACATACATGATCTGAAATAGATAAAATTCGAGTTAATATAGTAATAATCCCTACAAATAACGATGAATAAATTCAAAATGCTTAAAGACTTACCACAATATTATCAAAAGTTTTTCTATTTTTATTGTAGGAAACCTGCAGAAAGTGACCGGATGATTTTGTGCTTTTTGTTTGCATATTTTTTAAATAATAAATAAATTTATAGTATATATAATATCTCATACAGAGTCAGTATCTCAGAAAAATCTTCACACACACAATCGCGAAGAATTGCCTACAAACGAAAATGAAGTATTCTGAACCGATAATAACTGAATTAAAGCAAAACGCAATAACAAATATTAAAATCTAAATCATTAAATAAATTTGAATCAATTTCAGAAAATATTTTCAAAATGAAAGACGTTGACAAACAAATGTCATTTTTTTCTTCTTTTAATTCATGGCTTCTCTTGATAGAATTCTGCTAATATTTAATAATTTAATTTTAATCAATTAGTAGGTCAATTAATTGTGCAAACCTCAAAGTAATATGTATATAATTACTGTAAGGTGCAAACAAAAGAAAAAATATAGCATAGAATTAAAATATTTCAGTTTCTTCCGATATAATAGTTATGTATATTTGTACCTAATTTTTATAATGACAATCTGAAACAACGCGAAAGAATTAAACGGCGATATCTTTTTCTCGCTTTAATTTTACACGCCCACCCCACACATAGATAAAATTATGATTGTGTGCAAGTTTCTCGGGCTTCATACAGAGTTGAATCACCCTGGTGGTGATTTCAACTTTAATTGTAATATGATATTTAACGCGAGTACATTTATGGACTAGCCATCTATGTAGGACAGGTTTTTATACTGTACGATTGTGTGCACAAATACAAACACACTATTTCCTAAATCTGATATTTCGATGGGATATCAATCTGAAACGAACTATACTTAGAAACTACATTATCAATTGTGACTGCTAACATTCTATTTGTTCAATAAAAATGTGATTTTATTTATATTATTTTTTCAGATGCAAGCAATGGGTGAAATAGCTGGCACATGCAACAATTGAAAAGATTCACATGTTAAAACATGTTTGTGGCAAACATTGCAAATCCGAGGGTTTTGAACCCAACTAAAACGAACTGTTATTTCATCAGTGGACTTAATTTAAACTGCCACTATTATGTGTATGTTAATTACGTTTAATTTATATGTAGCAAAAGATAATATCCCTCTAAAGTCACATTTTGGTAAGAATTCGATTAAATAACTAAACTCAAAGTTATTCGTAATTACCTGATTATAAATATTTTTTTATAGATTCATCTACAAACATTAGCTATAATGAGCATTCATTTTGAAAGCGACAATTAGTAAACAATCTCTGCGAGTGGTATGTACATTGGTACCTCTGTGAAGAAGCCTAGCGATTTGTACATAGTATGTGTTACACTTAAAAGGAATTTAAACCAATCAGTGTTAAAAAACCCAATATTTTTACCCTTTAAAAAGAACTAATGTTGAATGAAAACAAGCATCCAGACGCAGACTATTTATTTTACAGCATAGCAACACTTGTTCAGTGCGGGAACGGAGCCTCGGTCCTGCAATGCCGCAGCCTAACGTTTAGCTACGGAGTCGTCATTTATTTTTTACTTAATTAATTATTAGTATAATAGTGCGTTTTTTATTTTATATTTTATTTATACATATTTTGTACCTAATAATTGTAGAGATATTCCGGACGTCAGTCTGCGCGAGATTAGAATGGCTCTCCAGCACCTTAAAAACGGCAAGGCCCCAGGCGAGGATGGAATTATAGCGGAGCTTCTGAAAGTGGGTGGAAAACCGGTACTTGTAGTCCTTCAGAAGCTCTTTAATTCCGTCCTCCATGGTGGCACTACACCGGAGGCGTGGAACAGAAGTGCGGTGGTCTTGTTCTTTGAGAAAGGCGACAACGCTCTCTTGAAGAACTACAGACCGATTTCCCTTCTGAGCCGCGTCTACGTGCTGTTTTCGAGAGTCATTACGAATCGTCTCGCATGCAGACTCGACGACTTCTGCCTCCCGAACAAGCCGGTTTCCGAAAAGGCTTTAGCACCATGGACCACATACATACCCTTCGGCAAATTGTACAGAAGTCCGAAGAGTACAATTTGCCACTATGTCTGGCGTATGTGGACTATGAGAAAGCCTTTGATTCCGTCGAAATTCGGGCGGTGCTGTAGTCCCTTCAGCGGTGCCAAGTGGACTGTCGGTGTATCTAGGTGCTGAAGTGTTTGTACAGTAGGGCTACGATGGCTATCCGAGTACAGAACCAGAGTAAGAAACCTATCCAACTGCAGAGAGGTGTAAGACAGGTGACGTAATATCCCCGAAACTCTTCACCGCTGCGTTGGAAGATGTTTTCAAGCTACTGGACTGGAAAGGATACGGTATTAACGTCAATGGCGAGTACATCACTCACCTTCGATTTGCCGACGATATAGTCCTTATGGCAGAATCGCTGGAGGACCTAAGCACTATGCTCAATGACCTCAATAGTGTCTCCCAACGGATAGGTCTTAAGATGAACATGGACAAAACAAAAATCATGTTTAATGTCCATGTCACACCTATGCCGGTAGTTGTTGGGAGCACTAAGCTCGAAGTTGTTGACGAATACGTTTACCTGGGACAAATAGTCCGACTAGGTAAGTCCAACTTCGACCGAGAGGTCAATCGACGGATTCAACTCGGCTGGGCAGCGTTCGGGAGATTACGACCCATCTTCTCGTCAGGCATACCTCAAAACCTCAAAACTAAATTGTACAACCAGGGCGTGTTGCCAGTGATGACATATGGAGCTGAGACGTGGTCCTTCACTACTGGCCGTATGAGGAAGCTCAAGGTCGCTCAGCGAGCTATGGAAAGGGCTATGCTCAGGGTTTCTCTGCGCGATAAACTAAGAAATGAGGATATCCGCAGTAGAACCAGACTAACCGACATAGCCCAAAGGATTAGTAAGCTGAAGTGGCAATGGGCCGGCCATATAGCTCGAAGAACCGACAACCGTTGGGGAAGAAAGGTTCTCGAGTGGCAGCCTCGTACCGGCAGGCGAAGTGTAGGGCGTCCCCCCACTAGATGGAGTGACGACCTGGTAAGACATGCAGTAAGTCAATGGATGCAGGTGGCTCGGGACCGTGCTTTGGGGCATTCCGTGGGGGAGGCCTATGTTCAGCAGTGGACTTGTGAAGGGCTGTAATGATGATGATGAATGATAATTGTAGAGATATAATTACAAATTGCTGTGTAAAATACGTTGATTTCTTATCCTCATGAGCATTTTCACTCAATCCCCACGTTTAAAAATTATTTCTCATAAATTATTCAGTATAAGGATCTAACTTTTATTAAAAAATATCGATAAACAATATATCGATAAAAGTTATATCGATAAAATTATTCGGGGATAGACATTTACAGCACTATTATAATTCGCCTATGTTGTCAGCTCTGTTTTCAAAAATTAAATGTCATGTCTTGATGTTGGTAGAGTAGCTTGGCGCAATGTCATACATTTACTTTTTCTTAGGAAGTCCCGCCTCTTAAACGTAGTGATTATATTCTCTTTGGTAATTACCGTGTACATGGAGACACTGGCCGTTCTACACTTTGATTCAGCACCCGATTGTCAAAAATCTTTGCATTTTACCAACGTGACGCCACTAATTTTGTGCTGCCAGATAATAATTCTAAAAATATACCAAAGTTTCCGTTGACAGACTAATAAAATTGAAAAGATATTACTTCTTTTTCATTATGGGCAAACCAGGGCTCGGAAACCGGTTTAAATTCTAAACCGGTTTCGGTCATTGACCCCAAAACCGTTTTTTGCGGAATACCGGTTTTTCACAAATTTAGGTTAAGGTAGTAACAATTAACCGGTTAAAACCAAGCTTTGTAATGTCCCCGCCCTCTCCCTTACCCCGCTTATATCCAACTTTGAACGGCTGCGCTCCGTCTAATTCACGAAGTTTTTAGACGCACGTACAATATATTCATTGCATCAACGCGACTTCCCTAAAACGACATCCCTCATATTTTTTCATCTTTCAGCAATGACCGTAATATAAATAAAAGTGGTTAGTTTTGTTTCAATTAATTATACGTTATCTCCACTTTAAAATTAAGTTTCGATATATTGTTTAATTTCACCTTATATATTTATATTGACTTTAATTATATTGAAAGTTTTCTACTAAAAATTACGCTTTGCGTTTTTTAGTAGAAAAGTTTTTAGTAATATTATATCGCAATAAATGATGAACTTTCTTAACAGAAAACACGATTTTTTTTAAAGTTGATGAAATTATATGTTATAGTATTTGTTCTTTTTAGGACTGAAGTGAGGCAGATCACCAGATTTTTTAGATTTAGAAGCTCGTGATTAGAACCAACCTCTATCTAGGCCTTTGCAAAAACTAATAATTACCACTTCTGAGGTAAATAAAGTTTAATTAGAAGTCGTGTCTTTACACGATAAAAAATTTATTTGTCATGTTCAAAGAATTCTTAAGTCGAACAGGATAAAAGAAATTACCATTTTTCACATCTCATTACTACTAAATAGAACATAGAAGAAATTGACTTTACTGATACAGAAGTTAATGAAGAAAGATAATAATTTGAATCTAACAAATCATTATGATTAAAATCAACTATATTTTGCTGTCGACTGTCACCAAATACATATACTGAAAATTCCTGTCATTTACTAACAGTAATTATTAATAACTCCCATTTAACTAGATACTCAACAGTATAAATCACATTGATATTTACGATCTTGTATTGAATTATAAAAGAGAATGATTAAAAGTGCAACCAAGTTTTCTCACGCCTCAAGACCATCGCTTTGGAATTTTTTACAACCTTTCATACTTTACGAATATAGAATTAAATCTATTTAAATAAATGAAATTAAAGTATCTGTTTGTTATGTCAAAATATCAGATTTTTACCAAATACATATTATGAAAGTAGGGTGCGTTGCCGGCCTTTTAGAAAGGAGTAAGCTTTTTTCTTGAAGGTCCCTAAGTCGTATCGGTCCGGAAAAATCGCCGGTGGTAAACAATTCCACAGAGAAGTTGAGCAAGGAATTATTTAAGGAATTATTAGTTTTATACGTGGTAGAGCCATGCTGCAGCTATATTAATAGTATAGCTGTAGCACGAATGGGCCGGCTCGACCGGAGAAGGACCACGCTCTTACAGAATATTAGCGTAAAATAGCAGCTTAACACTGGTGTGTTTCGTATGGTGAGTTTAGAGAACCGGAGACCCTTTTTCCTGGAAGAGAGGCATTCCATCTTAGTCCTCACGGGTGACAACGTATCTGCATTTTGATTCGCAAACGAGGATATGTGTAGATATCTAAGGACCACAGCAATCACTTACCATCAGGTGGACTGTGTGCTTGTTTGTCACCTTATCCTATAAAAAAATAGGAAGAAAACTCCTAGTAAAACGCAGAGTGGTGGACCGTCAAGCATCCAGATGGAAAGGATGGTATTGTGAATTTTGACGCGATGTGCGTTCGTGAAATATGGCGGCTGGAATTATCCAAACCTCAGAGTACTCCCTGTGGTAGATGTGAGAGAAAATGCGAAGGGATACAACATCCCTACGCAGTGCCAGTGAATCGAGCCGATCAGAAAGAACTCGGACGTCAACGATTCGAACCGCTCTGCGCTGGATGCGATCAAATGGAAGGAGCTGGCACTGGGGTGCCCAGGTCTAGAGATGAGAACAGTATTCCATGTGAAGTCGAATTTGCACTCTGTAAAGTTGCAAGCGATGTGCCGACATGAAATACTGCCCCGCTCTGCTGAGCACGTCAAGCTTTTTAGAGGCCAATTTGCCTTCCAAGTGACCACGAAACTGCACAGTATTCAATATGTCGCCGACGATTCCGATGCTAGCAAAGGCAGCAAAGGAGTGCCTTGAAACTGTGAAGGTACGACAAAGGGGTTCTTTTTAGCGATAAACGCGCAGACTTCAGACATAAGTTTGTTCTGGTACTCGGCAACGTTTTCCCGAGAAATATTGGCACGGCTTGTATATAAAGCATCACCAGTGCTGTCGTCCACATAGCAATGAAAGTTAACAGTTTGCAACATAACATTTATATGCAGAAGAAAAAGCGTTGATGATAGCACGCAGCCTTGTGAAACATCAGCCTTAATAGGCTCATAATCAGAGCATGCACCGTCTACTACAACCTTGATGCTCCGATCAGCAAGGAAACTGTTGATCCAATGCACAATTTCTCGGGAAGCCCATAGGAATAGAGCTTCGAAAGAAGCGCTTTGTGCCAGAACTGATCAAAGGCGTTCGCTATGTCCAAACTAACGGCCAATGCCTTCCCTTTAGACTCTACTACCTACACCCATCTATGAGTTAGGTAGACCAGAAGATCACCAGCTGATCGACCCCGACAAAAACCGTTTACAATAGATTCCATTATTTTTGAGAAGAAGAAGGAGCGGACGGCTTTTTAGGGATTGGGTGGACCAAAGCTGTCTTCCATGAATTCGAAACTACACCTTAGGAGTAGGAGTACCGGAAAAGACGCGTTAAAACCGGTGCCAACTTCGGAGAACACGTGTTCAGCACAATGGGTGGGACTCCATAAGTCCCATTCGTCTTGTTGACGTCCAGGGAGAGGACCGTCCGCTGTGTAAACCGCACATCCGGCATGGAGCAATCACACCGGGGGATGGTCGGCGGTGTATTCCTCCGTCATCGAGAGTCGAGTTGGACGCAAAGAGGAAGATTAACAGATCGGCTTTCTCCTTTGGGGCATGGGCCAGTGATTCCCTCTCTGTGCTGAGATGGAAGAGATGGCTGACAGAAGTTCCGTTAGACAGCCTTGGCAAGAGACCAGAATGCACGGGTTCCCGAAGGAAGGCGAACTAGCTTCTCGCCAATTCTGCCGATGTGCTCTGACCTTGCCTTGGCAATGACTTTTTTGAAGGACCTGGAGGCGGAATTATACTTCTTTTTAAGAGCGCTGGTGTTTACATCCCGAGATGTTGATGCATCAGTCTATGCCCGTTAGCACTCCTGCTTATATTGTGATGCTATTTTACTGAGATCTGCCTCCGATGGGCACTACAGAAGTTGGAATAAAAAGTTCCATATCCTGAAGTACCACATCAGCAACAACCCTGGGAGTGTCCAGCGAGAAGCAAACCCGCACCCAAGGGTAGGATGCAAAGAAAGACCGCATTCCGTCCCAATCCGCCGACCTGTAATGCCAAACACGGCGGCAGTCTGCAGAACGCAACTGCAAGGGGAGCGTGAGTGGCAGCACACTCCGGACAAGACAATGGTCCTAGGAGTCAAGAGGGCGTCTTCAGAAACCTGTTATCCATCCGGATGAGAGGTCAGCAGAAGGTCCAACAGGGAAGGTGCATAATCCTCCACATCTGGAATCCGAGTAGGCGAAGTAACCAGCTGTGTAAAACCATATGCCAAGGCAAAGTCATAAACAGATCTCCCCGCATGATCGGTTAAATGTGAACCGAGCCATTCGACGTGGTGGGCGTTAAAATTGCCAAGGATAACGATCTCTGCTGTAGCAAAGAATCTGTAGTCATTTGGACGTGTTCAATGAGTCGGTCTGTTTCGGCATTACCGCCATGGGACCTATAGAGGCACCCGTAGACACGGGAATGATCGTCGCTGTCTACGCGCAGCCATAGGATGGACAGGTTCGTACCTTCAAGACTGCCGAGGAGTTGAAAACAGATGTCTTCTCTGACGCATACGCAAACTCTCCAGCCCGGGACCCAAAGGAGTGTTCTAATTTGTACCCCGGGTAGGTCTATGAGAGATATGATGTATCTGCCTTTAAGCGACACTTAAGGACACCTGAGTCTCGGTTAAAAAGAGAAAGGTCGGCTTCGTCCCCCCCCCCCCGTATACGCGGGGCAGCCTAAGCACCCACGCTCAGGAAGAGTAGGGCAGCTTGGGCGTGGATGCTCAGCGTGGGATTCTCCGTCACCAGGGGTGTTGGTACCCTCCTAGGGTAGTTTTTGTATGATTCCGCTACCATTCATGGTATTCTGCGAGGTCGTGGTATCAACCTGGTTCGGGCGGGCCCATCCGTGCGACATCAAAAGCTGCCGCGTGGCTCTACTACTGTTAAAACGTAAACATGGAACAAATTCTATTTACTTTTTTTAATAAATACAACATCATAAATAAACAACCGATACACAAAAATAAATTATTTTCTTCGTATGATACAAGTCCAGTCTTAAAGAATAAACCAAACACAATAACTGCCTTTCCACCGGGCTCTTTTTTGCGCGAATAGTTCTCTAATACTTTCACGTTTTTCGTAAATGCCAAACTCCTACTAGACACTATGATCGCGAGTGAAAGAACGTGTCGCTTAAAGGCAGATAATTGACCATAAGCATGCCCGCATGCGGCGACACGGCATAAGCACCTCACAACATGAATCTACCAATCCCATTCATAATTACTTTTACGTTTTACGGAATTAACCGGTTAATTTGGGTGTTAAAACCGGTAAGTAACCGGTAACCTTTACCGTTTAGGTTAGTTAAAACCGGTTATTTGTTTAACCGGTAATTGAAGGAGCGATATATTTACCGGTAATTAATCGAAATTAACCGCTCTTTTTAAACCGGATCCGAGCCCTGGGGCAAACATTGGACCCGTGGCAAAGTTAGGGAGTTTGACGGTACATCTAAATTCACACATATTACACGTCAAGGTTTTTCTCCGGTGTGTTTTTTAATAACATGGTATTGCAAACTATCTTTTGTAATACATCCATATTCACAGATATAACACGAAAAAGGTTTTTCTCCGGTGTGTATTTTCATACGCCTTTGCAAATTACTTTTTAAAATACATTTATATTCACAGATATTATACGAAAAAGGTTTTTCTCCGGTGTGTATTTTCATATGCCTTTGCAAATTACTTTTTAAAATACATTCATATTCACAGATATTATACGAAAAAGGTTTTTCTCCGGTGTGTATTTTCATATGCCTTTGCAAATTACTTTTTAAAATACATTCATATTCACAGATATTATACGAAAAAGGATTTTTAGCGGTGTGTATTTTCATATTACTTTTTGTAAAACATTAATAGTCACAGATATGACACGAAAAAGGTTTACCTCCGGTTGTAATTTCTTAATATGTGTTTTCAAACTACTTTTTGTAAAACATTTATATTCACAGATATTACATGAAAAAGGTTTATCTGCAGTGTGTATTTTCATATGGTATAGCAAATTTCTTTTTTTTTTTGTACATTTATAATCACAATTATTACAATAGTACACTTGTTTAGCGACGACAACTTTAAAATGAGCCAAAATGTGACGTTTTTGAGATGTTTTAAATTCGCAAATATCACAATTAAATATTTCCTTTAGTTGTGGTACTGGATATTGTTCAACTTATGTCCGAACTGCAGTGGTGTCTGAGTTCTTTTTCGTCTTATGACTGTATGAAATGTGTTTGGCGAAAATGTCTTTTGTTGAAATTTTTTTGTTACACCCATCACATTCAAAAATGTATCTTGTTGTTGTTTTTTTCGTAAATATATTTACACTCTTTTGTTTCATAATTTTCTTTTTTATAATCCTTGCAGGATGCTTTCCTTTTTATTAATTAGTTTATTACCTTTTTTCACTTTAGGGTTTGATTTAATAGTAGGGCTTTCAGAATACAGGTTTTCTTTACGTACGTCGTTTATGTTACTATCACAATTTGATTTAATCTTTTTCTCGGACGGTTCTAAATAATTATTTGTCGGTGTGATGTATTGTTCTGAAATCACGAATCAGACATTTTATTTATTGTATGACATTGCATTTTTATTGTAAGGCACCATAAACGGTTTACAATGGGCTGAGTTTATGCCTTATGGAATTCTTTATCAGTTAACCAAAGGAGCAATAGAGAAAATATAATATTTTACATAATTATACTAAATATTGTTGCTAGATATAAAGTATTTTAGCCAATTACTCTGAATAATGTCTCTCATATTCATTTTTGGAGAAAAACACTTGTATTAGTTTCACAATATTTATTTTAAATTATTAATATACTAACAATAAAACCGAGAAGTTTCGCTTCACGGCATCATCAGGGTATAAACTAGTTATTGTAAAGTTCAAATAATCATTTATGTGCCGGACGGGCGAAACTTGAGAGTAAATGTTGTCGAAGATACTCCGCGAGTCGCTCACGTCCTTCGCCTATAGGTCCCGGTGGATACGTCTACTGCCGTCTTTGTGGGTGCGCGGCTGGGGTACTGTGGACTGACGTCCAATCAAAATGCACGAAACAGACCGAAGGTTCGTTTTCGGTTGAAAATCCTGTTTCGGTCGGACACTAATTTATATATAAAATATGTTTACATAATATGTAGGTACATATATTACCAGAACTCTCACGAAAAAGGTTTTACTCCAGTGTGTATTTTCATATGCTTTTGCAAACTTCTTTTTTATTACATCTAAATACACAGATATTATACGAAAAGGATTTTTCACCAGTGTATATTTTTATGTCTTATCAAACTGCTTTTTCGTATACATTTATATTCACAGCTATTACATGAAAAGGGCTTTTCACCGGTGTGATTTAAAATATGTGTTTTCAAATTAGTTTTACGTATACATTTATATTCACAGATATGACACGAAAAATTGAAAGAAGATGTAGTGACAAAAATTGAGAAAGGTATGCTGAGATGGTTTGGCCATGTCGAGAGAATGAATGAAGAACGATTGACGAAAAAAGTGTATAAGGCGGCTGTGAATGAAAGTGTTGGAAGGGGTAGACCTAGGAGGACGTTTCTCGACCAAATCAGGGACGTCTTGAAAAAAGGCCAGGTCAAGAGTACCCTAAACCGAAGAGCATGTATGAAGGTAATAATGAAAGTGGACGAAGCGAAACAAGTATGTAAGGATCGTAGCAAGTGGAAAGAAGTGGTCTCTGCCTACCCCTACGGGAAAGAGGCGTGATTATATGTATGTATGTATGACACGAAAAAGGTTTTTCCAGTGTGTATTTTCATATGACTTTGCAAATAATTTTTTAAAACACATTTATATTCACAGATATTACATGAAAAAGGTTTTACTCGGGTGTGTATTTTCATATGACGTTGCAAACTACTTTTAAAAATACATTTATATTCACAGATATTACACGAAAACGGTTTTTCTCCGGTGTGTATTTTCATATGCATTTGCAAATAACTTTTTTAAATACGAGGGGTGATCCAAAAGTAATGATAATCGGTTACTTCAGGTCCGCATAAAAATCGAAAAAATATATTTTTTGCTTGCTTATATACTCACTACGTCAGCCTAAAAAAATCATATAAATAGATCACGATTTCCGGGAGATACATTCATTTGAATACGAACTGTCAAAGAGATATCATCAACATGGAGAAAAACGAAATTAGAGCTGTCATCAAGTACCTCTGTTTGAAAAAAATGTCTTCAAAAGACATACACAGTGACTTAGTGGAAACATTGGGGACTCTGCCTCCATATTCTACAGATGCACGCTGGGCCAAGGAGTTTAAACTGGGCAGAACATCCACTGAAGATGAACATCGCGAAGGACGCCCATTCACGTCCTTCACTGAAGACAACGTGAAAAAGTCGAAGAAGTTGTGTTGGCAGATCGAAGAGTGACCATCAGGCATGCAGCTGAGGTCACAGGGATCTCATATGGCAGCGTTCAAAGAATCCTTGCGAACGAGTTGCATATGAAAAGGTCTCTGCGCGTTGGGTACCCAGAATGTTAACCGACGAGCAAAAGAAAATTGAGTTGACATTTGAGGGTCAATCTCGAAAGTTCCAAGCAGATCAAGAAAATTTTTGGTCCGTTTTGTGACTATGGACGAGACCTGGATCCACCATTTTGATCCTGAAACGAAACAACAATCGATGACTTGGAAGCGAGCCTCCTCACCGACGCCAAAGAAATTCAAAGTTTCAAGTTCGGCGGGAAAGGTTATGGCATCTGTTTTTGGGACGCTCAAGGCATAATTATGGTGGAATATTTGGAAAAGGAGCCACTATTACGGGCTCTTACTACGCAGACCAAATAAGAAGATTACGGGAGGCCATTAAGGAAAAAAGACGCGGCAAACTGCGAGCTGGAGTGCTGTTTCATCAAGACAACGCACCGGCTCACAAAGCCGCAGTGCGATGGCTGCCATTCAAGAAACGGGATTCGAACTGCTCGAACACCCTCCCTATTCGCCAGATCTAGCTCCTAGTGATTTCTACCTCTTTCCTCGGCTCAAGGAACGCCTCCGAGGCAAGAAATTCGAAGACGATAGCGAAGTAATGGCCGCTGTTGAAGAGTTTTGGGAGGGTCAAGACAAAGAATTTTTTTCAAAGGGAATCCTGGGTTTAGGAAAAAGATGGACTAAATGTATTGATTTGTTAGGAGACTATGTAGAAAAATGAATTATTATTTTAACTTTAATTACCGTGTTTTATTTTCATTATCATTACGTTTGGATCACCCCTCGTACATTTATATTCACAGATATGACACGAAAAAGGTTTTACTCCGGTGTGTTTTCTAATAATATGGTATTGCAAATTACTTTTTGTAATACATTTATATTCACAGATATTACACGAAAAAGGTTTTTCTCCGGTATGTATTTTCATATGTCTTTGCAAAGTACTTTTTTTAGTACATTTATATTCACAGATATTACACGAAAAAGGTTTTTCTCTGGTGTGTATTTTCATATGGTATAGCAAATTTCTTTGTTTTGTACATTTATAATCACAATTATTACAATAGTATACTTGTTTAGCGACGTGAACTTTAAAATGAGCCAAAATGCGACGTTTTTGAGATGTTTTAAATTCGCAAATATCACAATTAAATATTTCCTTTAGTTGTGGTACTGGGGTTTGTTCAACTTGTGTCCGAACTGCAGTGGTGTCCGAGTTCTTTTTCGTCTTATGACTGTATGAAATGTGTTTGGCGAGAATGTCTTTTGTTGAAAATTTTTTATTACAACCATCACATTCAAAAAATGTATTTTGTTGTTGCCCCTGATGTTTTTTTCGTAAATATATTTATACTCTTTTGTTTCATAATTTTCTTTTTTATAATCTTTGCAGGATGCTTTCCTTTCTTATTAATTGATTGATTACCTTTTTTCACTTCAGGGTTTGATTTAATAGTAGGGCTTTCAGAATCGAGGTTTTTTTTACATACATCGTTTATGTTACTATCACAATTTGATTTAATCTTTTTCTCAGACGGTTCTGAATAATTATTTGTCGGTGTGATGTATTGTCCTGAAATCACGATCAGACATTTTATTCTTTTTTTATAGAAGAGGAGGCACCTTATTTTAATAATATCAAAAAAAGCGGTATATCTTACCTGTTTCATGATTCCCATTTTCTTCAAATTTGGAATTCTCATTTTCGAAATTCTCTTCTTCAACTTTAACAGATTCAAAGTTAAAAATTTCGTCCTTACAATCAATTTCTATATCACACTCCACTGGCCTGATATCTATATGGCAAATTGGTGAGATTTGAATCTTATCTCTAGCCTCATGCGGTTTTGTTATTGACTGAAACCAAATTATTTTTTTAAATAAGAGAAAATGCCAGTGTTGTGGTGGCGTGGGAGAATCCATACTACCCCATACCATCCCGCAGATGTCGTAAAAAGGGACAGAAAAACTGAAACAGAAGATGACCAGCAGCATCTTCCTGACAACAACTCCAATTAATAATGATTTCTTATATTTACGCGAACGCTACACACTTAATAAAACTACTTTTACGGATTTTATCGTGTTTAATTGTACTTATTTTTAATTACCGACGTCCCGATGTCAGAGTTAACCCGAAGTATCTTCAGCTTTTTAATTATTACTTTCGGTTCGATCTGCACAGAATGAACTTACTGTGTCTTGAAGTCTTGCAGTAGTATGCTTGGGTTTAGTTTTAATTTTATCAATTACCGGATCCCAAGCAGCTGGTAGTACCCAGCCTCCTTCTTAATTGAAATTAGGATGTTTTTTTTAATTTCAATAGCCTCACGTATCATCCTTGGCAGGAATCGATATTGTTTCGCGAGGATTTGTGGTCTATCAAATCTAATGCAATGGCGGGGGCCGTCTAGGATATGATCACAAACTACAGACTTCCCGGAGCGTTGGTGTTTCACGTCAGCTATATGTTCCTTTACGCGGGTTTTTATAGATCGTTTAGTTTGCCCTATATATTATAGACCACATTCTCAATCAAGCTTGTACACTCCTGCATCCTGTAGAGGGAGGGATATTACACTTGACGGATGGTAAGAACTGGCTAATCTTCTTCGGCGGCTTGAAGAATGTTCAAATTGAACCTCGCTTCAAGATGTAGCCAATCTTGTCTGCGACTCCTCTGACATATGGTAGTACAGCAGGCACACACTCGACTGTGGCCGGTTTCACACAGTCACTGTGACGGAGGCGCGGGACCCGAAACTTGTTGTCGTGCCAAACTTGCTTGACGTGCTGGAGCTCGGCGGCCAGGTGTTTACTGTCACAGATGTTTCAGAGAGCACAAGGGTTGTGAAACCGGCCACAGTCGAGCGTGTGCCTGCTGTACTATCATGTCAGAGGAGTCACAGACAAGATTGGCTACATCTTGAAGCGGGCTTCCATAAAAACATACAACAAGCCGCCGAAGAAGATTAGTCAGTTCTTACCATCCGTCAAGTGTAATATCCCTCTACAATATGCAGGAGTGTACAAGCTTGATTGTGAATAAGGTGTCTCCTACATAGGGCAAACAAAAAGGTTCATAAAATCCGCGTGAAAGAACATATAGCTGATGTGGCGAATAGACGCTCCGGGAAGTCTGTAGTATGTCAGCATGTTCAGGATCGTCCCAAACATTATATCAGATTTGATAGACCACAAAGTCTTGCAAAAGAACACCGATTCCTACCAAGGACGTTTCGCGAGCCTATTGAAATTAACCCTCCGTGCACCAGGTGGGGTTTGACAAACCCCAGTCCTTCAAATTTCGCAATAATTTTAAAACTGTGAACGCGCCGAAGTTCGAATTCTCAGTAGCTGGAATTGCGACGTTGCTGCTCCGATCAGTGCCGCTAAGTCAGTCCAGCAGCAACCGTCAAGCGAACTACACGTCCCTAAAGTGCGTGTGGGCGTCACACACCCCACCTCGTACGGCGCGTTGATAAAGAGGTAAGATTTTATTCGATGTAATTTATGTGTATTTAATTTATGTATGTTTAGCATTTTAAATGGATTTTAATTCGTTACTGATAATAGTTTACAAGAAAAATGTCTTATCAAGGAAGCTGATATATTACAAGCATTTTTAGACGAAGGAGACTACTTTGAGTTAGAATCTGGAGGTTCAGGACCGGGATCTGA
The DNA here is from genome assembly GCA_029286625.1 of Parnassius orleans. NCBI lineage: Eukaryota > Metazoa > Arthropoda > Insecta > Lepidoptera > Papilionidae > Parnassius > Parnassius orleans. The sequence goes on along the minus strand of JAGSMP010000423.1, from coordinate 99,494 downwards.
AGGTGAATCCGAACATTTGTGTATTCCGAGTGACACGAACAGCTAAGTTGATGCGGAAATACTTTCTTCCGATTTTGACAGTGACGACGATGTACCACTTTCAGAGCTTCGCCCGTCTAGCAAAGGTATTATATTGGCAAAGATAAGACAACGAAGTGGCAAAAATAACCATGTACGAGCGATGTTCGCTGTAGAGCAGAAAACATTATTACTCATTTGCCTGGCGGTATTTCTTTGATAAAAGCCACTTAAACTACCAGAATACTAACAGAAGGCAGAACCAAAAGCTTCCAAGGGACCTACGCAATAGAATTGCTAAATATTTTGATGATTCGCCTGAAAATTCAACAGAACGCCCAGCAAGAAGAACAAAGATCTTAAAACAAAATACTCATTTAAAAAATGTTACGTGCCATATGTATGGAGCACACTGATTTTTTTTTGTCAAGACTGTGGGCAATTGAACACCGATAATCTCAATTCAAATTTATCTTTCCAGTGTTCAATTTACGTTTAGTTATTAGAAAATATATTGTAATTTGTAAAATTAAAATGATTGTGATAATTAAACGTGCCATTTTAAATTAGTACATAAGAAAATAATTGTTAAGTTACATAAATTACAGAAGTGTTTTTTTTGTTCTTTTATAAAAATAAATATTTTAATACATACTTTCTTCTCTGAGTTTTACTTAAACCTGATTATTATTGTGTATTTATAAATACCTAATATTTAATTTCGTCAAAAAACAAAAAATATGTAAATTTTGTCACTTTTTTATTTTGGGGTTTGTCACACCCCACCTAGTATGGGACGAGACTTTTAGTCACCTGGTACTAATTAGTAGTAGTTTAATAATAGTAGTAGTAATTTCAATAGAGAATATGGCTGGGTGCTACCATCTGCTTAGGATCCCATAATTAATCAAATTTAATCTTCAAGACTTCAAGATACTGTAAGCTTGTTCTGAGTAGATCGGACCAAACAGCCAACTAGCCTTCGTTAACTATGACATTGGGAAGTCAAACACCTCAGTCCCCGCTGTGAACATGGGAGGCTGGAAAGTGCCCGAAACGTCGGAAATTAAAAAAGTTAAAATTACATAACATAAACACTCACGCCTGTCACCCAGAGGGGTAGGCAGAGACTATGGACTTCCATTTGGCACGATCCTGACACACCTCTCTCGCCTCCTCCACATCCATATACCTACGCATACACGCTCGTCGGTTAAGAGTACTCTTAATTTGGCCCATTTTCAATATATCGCCAATTTGGTCGATAAACATTCGCCTAGGGCGTCCCTTCCCGACTCTGCCGTTCACCTCTGCAACATAAATTTGCTTTATCACTATTTCCTCATTCATTCATTCCACATGACCAAACCACCGAAGCATTCCTTTCTCAATCCTGGTCACAACATCATCTTGCAAACCACACTCGTCTCTTATCACACAATTTCTCACTCTGTCATTCAGATTCAGTCCTAGCATACTCCTTAATGACCGCATTTCTACAGCATTTATTCTACTCTCGTGCTTCTTCTGCCACACCCAACTTTCACTACCATACATTAAAGTAGGAACTAACACAGCATTGTGAATTGCCACACGTGCCCGTCACATTTTGACTTTCCACAATAGAGTGTAGAGCTCCATTTACTCTATTTCCTGCGTTCAATCGTCGATCTATATCCTTATCATATCTACCATCCCTGCTAAATAATCTCAAAGATCAATCAATCAAAAAGATCCCAAATACACAAACTCATTTGAATAATCAAAAAGATCCCAAATACACAAACTCATCTACTTGCTCGACCAATTCCCCTTCTATTCTTATTTCACATATCGTTTTACTTTCTTCTCTTTCAAAAACCATAACTTTCGTCTTACTTGCGTTCACTTTCATTCCCCTTTCTTTTAATGACCTGTTCATTCTTAACCCGCATTCTTCGACTTTCAAATTTTCCAAACAACTGTCCATAAATAGGTTGAACAGCCACAGGGAAGCCACACAGCCCTGTCTGACACCTTTATGGATGCCAAACCAGTCCGAGTAGGCTCCGTTGATCCTGACACAAGCACTGGAGTCCCTATGCAGAGACTTCAATGCCTGTATCAACCCAGCGCTCAACCCAAATGAGTTCAGTGTTTGCCATAACACATCCCTGTCCGCTCTGTTATAAGCCTTTTCCAAGTCCACGAACGCACAAAAAAACCTTTTGGTTTTTGGCCAAAAACTTCTCCGCGATCATGCGCATGGAACAGACCTCATCCGTACATCCACATTCCCTTTCTAAATCACGCTTGCAAATCCCAAAATTTTCCTCAGTATCTTTCATAACTCTTTCAATTAGTACCTTAGCATACAGTTTTCCCACAATGCTAAGAAGACTGATACCACGGTAGTTTTTACAGTCCTGCTGCGATCCTTTTCCCTTATATATTGGGACTATCACGGCTTTACACCAGTCTCCCGGTACACGCTTAAGTTCCCAACATAAACAAAGTGTACAGCAGGTCTGCCACCACTCCCTCTCCAGCCCTTAGCATTTCGAGTGATACTCTATCATATCCGGCCGCCTTACCTGCTTTCATACTTTTCATTGCTTTCACTATTTCATCAATACTTATCTATCTATTTCTTTCCTCTTCATTCGGAATTTCTATTTCATTTAATTCAAATGTCTCATCACTCATAAACACGCTTTAAAAGTATTCCTTCCATCTCCTTAAACTCGAAACTTCGTCATTCAAAATACAGCCATTCTGGTCTCGTATAGCATTCATTCTAGGCTGTTTTGAATGTCCCCTGGCAGTTCTTACGAGTTTCCAGAATATTTTAATATTTGCCTTGAAGTTATCCGATATTCTTCTATCATTCTTATCCGTTCTTTCTTGCTTTTTCCTTTCAACTACTTCTTTTGCTCTCTTATTTAGATGTCTAAAGACTGCCCTTTTTCTTTCAATATCATCATTCATACCGCTAGAATAACTAGCCTTGGTTGCTAGTAAATCTAGCCATGCTCTCTTCTTTGCTTCAACTTCCATAAAGTGTTATTTTTCCTTTCATTCGTTCTCTTACACCACATACTTCGGTAGCTGCATCCACCAAACCTTTCTTGACATTATACCACACAGTCTCCAAGTCTAAATCTATCTAAATACACAATTCATCCATACCACTTATATTTTCTCTCAGTCTACATTTGAACTTCTCTTTCACACCTTCATCTTGTAATCTCTCTGTTCTTATACGCTGTAACGCAGTGGTAGACACAGATGTCCGATGCCGCCAACGTCTGAATAGACCATTAATTCGGCATAAGACCAAGTAATGATCCGTCCCTACGCTGGACCCCCGGTAAACCCTTGTATCTACCACTGCGCTCCTCATTCTTTCATCCACAATTATAAAATCTATCATGCTTCTATCACCACATCTTTCCCATGTATACATGTGAATCTTCTTATGACAAAAGTGTTATTACAAAAAGATTATTTTCCACACATACGGTGAGGAGGCTTTCACCATTCTCATTTATACTTTCATCACCAAACGTTCCCAATATCTTTTCATAACCAAGCCTCTTCACGCCAACCCTACCATTAAAATCTCCTAATATTACAATATTTTCATTACCCTTGCATTTCATTAGCACCATCGTTACCATCTCCCAAAACTGCTCTCGTATATAAGTGGGCTTAGACATGTCTGGGGCGTACACCCCTAGCACAAACAACTTCTTTAAGCCCACTTTTATTCGTATCCACAGCAGCCTTGGGCTTACACATTCATACTCTTTCACACAATGACCCATTCTTTCTGAAAGGATGATACCGACTCCCAGGCATGCCCGCTCGGTCTCGTCTACACCAGACCAGTACGCGGTATACATGCCATGTGTAGTGGCATCATTTTCCTTCCGTTTAGTCTCATTTACACATAACATCTATTCCTCTATATTATCATAATTATCTTAGGAGTACCCTGAGGGAATACCTGAACTTACAAGCGAAAACAAAACCGAAAGATCCGACCTCGTAATCAATAAAAAAAATCATCCATCTTATCATTCATTGCTCCACATACATTCAGCGTAGTCAGACTGGCTTCCGCAATCCACTTTTCGCCCCTCCGGGAGACAGAACTTGACGGGTGGCGAACCTCGTCGCCGGTTTTCCTCCCGGAGATTCTTCGCACCCCTGCCCCATTAAAAGGGTGCCGGGAATTCGGGGCCATTTCTTTTATTTTGTGCCTCATGGTGCGAAAGTAGGAGGTGGTATTTTTTACGCCGCTACCACACGGCGAGGAGCCAAGTCTGTTTGGGCTTTGTCGCTTGTTTAGCACCACCCGGGAGACACGTGTAGGGTGGGCCTAGGATTAGGTGGTCGAAGCCTACGGACGCGAGCAACTCATCCCCCCCGGAATTAAAATCCATCCTTCCCGAAGTTAAAATTAATCGCGATAAAATCCGTAAAATTAGTTTTATTCAAAGAATTTAGACAATTCATCCATCCCGAGAATCGAGTCTCAACAATTTTTCGAATCAGATTCACCAATGCCGTAAATTGAAAAGGTCTATCTTTGTTTATTGAGTAATATTACCTATAGATAATATTTTGTTTATATACAACAGGTTAATAATATATAACATTATAAACAGTTAGAAAAAGTAAGTTGGATTGAAGGACAAACTTAACGTTGCAGTAGAAAATACATTCTCCCATATAGCAAGGGGAAGCATCATAGAAGGCGTGAGACAGGTAGTGATCGTCAAGGTGCCTGCCAAGTGATGATTAAGGCAAATACTTCATTATAATAGGAATGACCTGTCAAGTCGTGGACTTTCATTAATAAGAAGTATAATACTGTGGACCGTGTAGTGGTGATGTAAGAATATCCACTACTCTATACCCACGGAACGGTTGTCGTAAGAGGCGACAAAGGGAAACAGAAACAGGAGTTGGGCAGCAGCATTAAGACTATTATAAACTACAGTTGCCAACCTGCCGAGCTGGAAAATTTGGCAAAATCCCTCCTATGAATCAATCTATGACGGAGGCCTATGTTCAGCAGTAGACTTTTATAGGTTTTAATGAATGGAATGGACAATACCGTGGACCCTCCTGCAAGCAACTGCTCCAGAACTGCATGTGACTCAATAGCCTGTTGTTGTAATCTTCTGCAACGAATGAGTCTTCCCTGACATATGAAACAGACAATTATGGGCCCCTCATCCTCATCCATCTGAAAATATGAAAGTTCGTCATAAATATGGAAAACTACTTAAATATACAAGTTTATAATAAAATCTATTAGCTACCACAATTCTCTTCATCAACATAATTTTTTTATAACATTGAAGTGACAAATAAACTTACAATCCACCTGATGGCTGCAGCCCATGGGCACCTGCAACAAACTTCAAGCAAAGGCTACAGATTTGATGGTACCTCTGAGGACTAAGATGTAATGCTTCACGGCCTGTTATTATATTGGCTCTCAATGTCCTTCAGACTGGGACACATACTGCTGCTTGGAGGCAGAAATAGGTAAGAGGATGATAACTACCCAGACAGACTTCTAGGCAGAAAAAATCCTACCACCTAGTGGATCATCATCACTGCACATCCATCGACTTCCTAACATACCAGATTGCCAGTATCTAGTAGGGGCCACTCTACAATGTGCTTACCAGTATGAGGCTACCACTCAAGAATTATGTTTCCCCATCTATTGATAGTTCTGCAAGCTATAAGGACACAATTGTCTAATTATTTAAGGAATTTTCAACAATAGTCAAATAGCAGATTTGAACTTACTATTTTTTTGAGTTTGCAGTTCGCACCCTTAACATGTTAGCTGCTATGTCAGTCACCGGTGGCTGACACTGAAGCATCAAATTTAAAAGACCACAGTGCGCCGCCTGGCACGTTTTTAGTGTTATTAGCTATTTGAAATGACTGACATGGCCCCAAACAAAACATAGTCGACATGGCTTGTCACTTTTATACCTAGAACTAAAGTTGTTACACATTTTAATAAAAAGTTAAGTAAAACACCATGACCTTTTATAATTACTGTATTAACTGAATAAAATCACATTTTTGGCAACAATTACGGTTAACTAAGGAAACTGTTTATTATTACGATTATTTATGTTCAAAATTGAAACATTCTAGATACAAATGAGGTTGATTGGAGCATTGTGGGCAGTAAGTAATTAATATTAACAGTAAGACTTGCTTTGTCTTTCTTCTTGCATATATTCTGTCAATATTGTTTACATTTATTTTATAGCATCTTGAACAGTACTTTCGTGCTTTTCTCACCATCCTTTCTTTTCTGGCCAATTTATGCTTTTGACTTTTATTTATTGAGAATGACACTTCCGGTTCACAGTTTTCTTTACCTGATTCTAGTAGGTATATGCACAATATCTTCTTGTAATCTACTATTCCTGTTTTAGACTTAGTGCAGTGGCGAAGCTAGAGCTCCAAACTAGGGCAAGCCCAAGATATTGTTTTGTTGTTTTTAGCAGTTTTATAAAAATTTACCTTTTCTCTTTTTCGATTTTACCTTTTCCTCGCCGATTAGCACTTTAACACACTTCAATTTATCACAAGGAACACTATTATCTTCCATTTTCACAAAAATCTCTAAAAAAGCATAAATTTTCAACTCGCAATATTTATTCGCTCAAGTAAACACACAGAGTAAACATTGAAATGTGAAGTGAACTTGCAAAGGTATCGCCCGCGCTTGTCTAATGACTAACTTCACACTAAAAGCCGGGCTTTTCGCTACGTACAAATCGCTATATAAACAATCGTAGTTATATTTCATTATAGAACATTTTACCACAGGTTAGAAAGGGAGCGATAGTCTTCTCGAAAGCCCGGTAAAAGCCCACGCGTGCGAGAGAGACGATTAATTTTTATGACAACCTAATCGCGCAGTTTTGCCGCGTGTTGACGTTATAAGGCCTGTGTATATACAGTAATCTATGGCCTGTGTAGAACAGGTCAGCGGCAGAGAAGCGCGCGAGAAATTTGAAATAGTTTGAAACAGTTTACGAGTTATTTTATTGTTTGATATTATTGATTGAGCAGTTTGATTGGGCAAGCCCGGCTTCTCGGCTTCTATGGAGGCTTCGCTACCAACTTAGTAGTTTTTTATATATTATATAGGAATTGAGTAAAGCTGTATTCAATAGCAATTCCACAGCTAGTTTTCTATGCCATTTCACAGTTTTTCATAGCAGTGTCGAGTAGGCACTCATTTGATATGAAAGATCTACAGCTGTTTTAGCATTATTCTAATCAACTACTATTTTTGGTTTTATAATCTCTTTGCCTCTTTTGAATGTCCTCGAAAATGCTACAGTTTTTTGTTGAGAGCAAATAAACATTTCTGTTATCTTTCCACTTCATGCATGTCATACCATTTTCATTTTCTTTTGCTCTAAATTCTCCCTTCTTTAGGCTTCCTATTATAACGTCCTTAGGCAAATGTTTTCTATTTTTCCATAATGTCCCAACAAGGTGAGTTTCTTCTTCTAAAAGTTTTTTCCCCAAATTTACATTTGTATACCAGTTGTCAGTAAAAAGTGTGTGACCTTTTTTTAGATAGCCTGTCATAAGGGACATGACGACATTGCTGGGAGTTGTATGTTCAGTTTCATTCTTTTTTCCGGAATCAATTTGAACCTTGACTGTATATTCTGGATTAGTGCACAATTTAAATACTTTAATGCCATATTTGTGCAGCTTCCATTTGATGTATTGTCAGAAAATGATTCGTCCTCGAAATGGCACTAAAGATTCATCAATACAGAGATTTTCCTGAGGATAATAATGAGCAGCAAAGTTGAGATTCAAGCTATCAATCAAACTACGAATTTTGTACAAACTGTCAACAGGTGGTTGATTTTCATTGTTATGAAAGTGCACCATCCGTAGCAAAATCTCAAATCTGTTACGAGCTATAACTTTATGTGGAAAAGATTGGGTAATCATAGGATCAGTTGACCAATAATCAGCAAGTTTTGGTAATTTCATGATTCCCATCCATAAAATGAGGCTAAAAAATCTTTTGATCAGATTTTTGCTCAATTTGTGATCCAACCTGCTGGTTCGTGGTCTTGTCTTCTTCACTTTCAATTATATATCTCCTCTTCCTATTTGTACATAAATGAAAAACCTCTTCTTCTTCGACATTTACTTCACAATCACTTTGAATCAAATCTAATACATGACAATTATTTTGCGTTAATTCCCTCTCCAATTCATCAATTTCTTGTAAATCTAATAAAGACACATCAAAGTCATCCGTGTTTGGCAATTACACAATTATTTTTACGCGAGGGCTTCCGACATTCCAATGCAACTAAACAAATCGAAACACACGGTACGGGGGCGTGGTAAGTGGCAAGGGGTCAAGCATTGGACAAGACACGACATGAATGACACTTGACCGATGGCCACACACAATGTGGATGGACAAAGATCAATTCCCACCAAAATGCTGAAGCGTGCCTGACAAAATGCTTGACATGGCGCTGGGACTGCAATTTATACCGTTTCGGTTGCGTCAGGCACGGGTGACTGACAGATTTATTTTTTCTAATAATTTATCAAAATAAATAGTAAAAATACCCTTTTAATCAATAATTATTAATTTGAAACCATTTTGAAACAATACAGAAAAAAATAAATTTAACGACTCAGCGAATCTAACTTGGCAGCTAACATGTTAACTATTAGGCCACTGTCACTTAGTTTTCGACTGCAGTATGAAGTAAGTTCCAGATGATTTTGGACACCTAACAATTTGATTATTTTGTCTCATAAGGATATGATGGGCAGCAGCATTTTCCTCATAACAGGTCAAAATAATAAAAATACTGCAGTTGCCAACCTGCCTGCCTAGCGTGCCTACGGCTTTACAAAAACACTCTAGGGGTAGGGCAGACAAGACTATGTGGAGTCGGGGCGTTCTGATTCGGTTTTAGTACAGATTCAACCTATCTTATCTATAAAGTTAGATTGCCCTAAACTCTGCTATGAAATTTATTTTTATCGTAATTAATTCAAAACACATGTCCGTAATTCAAAAACAGTATAAAAGGTTCTAGCTTAACCCTGACAATCCTCATAAACTGAAAACATAATTAAAATCAAGTACCGGATGTCTATAGCCAACCCGAAAAATGACCACCTGATGGTATGTGAATGCTGTGGCCCATAGAAATCTAAATTTATCCCCAATTAAGAATCAAAATGCAGATGCATTGTCACCCCTGAGAACAATGATGGAACATTATGCCTCCAGTAAAATGGGTCTCCGGTTCTCTACACTCACCATACAAAACAGAGAGTATTATGCTACTATTTCATGCTGGTATTCTGTGAGTGTGGCACCCTGATCGAGCCGACCCACCCACGATACAACCGTAATATAGCTGCAGGGTGGCTACCACATATAAAATAATGATAAAAATGTTGTACAGACAGAGTTTCAGTCACAACAAAGACTATTCATCAGGATTATATTGTAGGGCTAAACATCTCAGCACGCCGGGATCACTCCCCGAAGTTGCAAGTAACATCAAAGGACTGTTAAGCTTCTTCGGGGAGTTCACATCTCAGCACGCCAGGATCACTCCCCGAAGTTGCAAGTAACATCAAAGGACTGTCAAGCTTGTTCGGGGAGTTCTCATGGCTCGAATAATTACATTATTCCTGCCCACATGCAAAAATACGCGCTTGATCGTGGAGTTGCAGAAAACAGCCCATCGTAAACTAAACTAAAAAAAATTGTATGTGTGTGTGAGCAAGCACATGTGCACATAATTCGCTCTTCTGATTTCTGTCTGATAGGAATATGAGAAATTTGAGAGTGAGGGAATTTTAGTGTCTGAAAGCACATGTGCACTCTATTGTCCCACTTTTATAGTCCGATAGAACAGCTTTAAGTAGGTGAAAGACAAACCAGGGAGGATGTTAATATCTTGGCAGAAAATCGCAATAATACTCATTGAAGTATGTATGCAGCAGTGCGTGGGCGTGGAAGGAGGCACAGGGTACCTTTTTATGGCACAGACTCGGTAAGTTTGAGCCCGCGGGCTCTAACGCGTGTTGCAAGTAACTAAGTCTCGGCGTCTCTTCTAGTACGCAGTACATATTACTTTAATGATAATACCGATTTTAGTGCGACCCAGGATTCCAGGCTAGTTGTTGTTTTTCAGGTTCTGATTGTATTTGTCACTATATTTAACAAGTTATAGTGTATTTCTCCAGCGACTTAATAAGTTAGTTTATGCTCCAGCGATAACAACAAATTACCGACCTACACTTCAATTTGCAATATTTAAGAAATATTAACAAACTTACAAAACTGTTAGTTAATGTTTTATATAAATTTCGGAGGCCAGTCTTCTTTAGTATAAACATGCGTACATTAACGTTTAAACAAATTCTACAAATTTCACTAAAGGCCATTACTGTTTCTAGCTTTAATATATTGGTATTCTCCTCTTCTTTTTAGAATTTATGGCTATGGCTACTCTTTGCTTCTCTTGAGAGAATATTATGGCTCACAGAACACAATTACTCCTTACCAAGAGTTATGGCTTCTCTTGATATTAGCCTGCTACATATTTATTTATCTATGCTTGATATTGATCAAAGAGAATAAAATCACTAATAGGCCGGCCACATACATACGGAATTCCGTTTCGGGATTCCGTTTCGATATTCCGATTCGAGATTCCGGACGCAGCAAGTCCATATAAAATCTATGACCCGCCACACACGTACGGAATTTTTCCGTACGGAATTTTCCCCGATTCGAGATTCCGTATGACCGCCTGTGCGTTCGGAATCCCGAACGGAAAAAAACCGCTCCGAACGCAAGTCTTCCATAGATTTTGTACGAGTCGCAACACACATACGTAAAAATTCGGTACGGAACGCGCTCAGTGTTCGTCGCACGACCGAAGCGGGTAGGTGTGTTTATGTATGTTTTTACATTTAATCTTATAGGTGTATAGCTTTTCGTAACCTTTCATCTTATTTTATTTAATAATTCATCGAAAGAGTTTACAGAAATCCATATTTAAAACATATCTCTGGATAGATAGATCTTTTACATAATATTGACTATATTGCAAGCTTAGGAGATAAGGGATGCACCCAGTAACAATGATACAGCAACAATGGAATCGCAACCAGAAAATCGTCGTCATTATTCGCTGCCAGAATGTCTAGACTCAATGGCTAACCTCTCTCAACTGACCCTTGTTATTCCGAACGGAAATAAACGTATGTGTGTGATGTATTCACGGAATCCCGATTCGGGATTCCGAAACGGAATCACGAAACGGAATTCCGTATGTATGTGGCCGACCATATTGATCACGGACGGATTTTTTTTTGGAGTTTATGGCCTGGTATCTAGACTTTTAGGCCAAGTCTTAGGTATTTTTATTAGGTTTATTATAATTTCCCAAATGTTTATTTATCCTTCATAGCTTCTATCCTACAAAGCTTCACAATATGTTGATGCGTCACATTGTGCAGCCCTTGGGAGATTTTTACGGCAACTTGAGTCAGCAGACAGCTGACAGTTGGCGATGGTATCTCAAGGCGCCTAAGCAGATAGACACCTTTTCTTGAGAATCACATCACCATCAGAGCACTTGTTTCACCGTTTCCACTAATAGTTCACATGCGCAGACACTTATACACAAAATCGCACCACTTTTACATATCAAAATCCACTTCAAACCATTATTCAAACAATAATACAGGAGCAGCAAACCGCCGCCGATCAAGTTCCCGCCAAAAACCCCGAGGTGTCGATCACGGACGGAATTAGCTTACTACATATTAAGGCCGGCCACATACATACGGAATTCCGTTTCGGGATTCCGTTTCGATATTCTGATTCGAGATTCCGAACGCAGCAAGTCCATATAAAATCTATGACCCGCCACACACGTACGGTATTTTTCCGTACGGAATTTTCTCCGATTCGAGATTCCGTATGACCGCCTGTGCGTTCGGAATCCCGAACGGAAAAAAGCCGCTCCTAACGCAAGTCTTCCATAGATTTTATACGAGTCGCAACACACATACGTAAATTCCGTACGGAACGAGCTCAGTATTCGTCGCACGACCGAAGCGAGTAGGTGTGTTTATGTATGTTTTTACATTTAATCTTATAGGTGTATAGCTTTTTGTAACCTTTCATCTTATTTTATTTAATAATTCGTCGAAAGAGCTTACAAACATCCATATTTAAAACATATCTCTGGATAGATAAATCTTTTTACATAATATTGACTATATTGCAAGCTTAGGGTGATAATAGGATGCGCCCAGTAACAATGATACAGCAACAATGGAATCGCAATCAGAAAATCGTCGTCATTATTCGCTGGCAGAATGTCTAGACTCAATGGCTAACCTCTCTCAACTGAAATAAACGTATTCGAACGGAAATAAACGTATGTGTGTGATGTGTTCACGGAATTCCGTTTGGGGATTCCGTTTCGATATTCCGATTCGGAATTCCGTATGTATAGGGCCGGCCTTATTTATCTATGAACGGAATCATAGATAAATAGATAATATGTAGCAAGCTAGACGGAATATAAAGGCTGATTTACACGGGGTCAGTGTAGTGATGGGTCAAATCGAGTTACTAACTCGAGTTGCGCTTAACTCGAGTTAACTCGAGTTGGATCTCCCTAGCTCGAGTTTGACCTGCTGTACATGAACGGATCAAGTGAGCCAGCATAAGAGTAAGAGCGTGATTCGTTCGTTGTGTGCGCGCTTTGTGTTTCAAAGAGTATTTAGTTACAACCAAAACAATTTGTTATTTAGGGATTTATAATAGCTAAGTTATGTAATTTAATGTGTTTTATAATTTTGATTAATTAAGATAATTATAGTTACGTAAGTCACATACCTATTATTGTAATACCCAAAAACGGTGGTTAAGTTGTAAGATATATCACATTTTAAATTAACGCCAAATGTAACACTTAACTTACAATAAATATTTTGAATTTGAAAAAGTTTAAATTTATGTAAGAATATTATGACTGTGATAATTAAACTATTAATATATTATGTACCTACATCTTAAAGGTAGACTAATATTGTTTCGTGAAGACTGCTATTTAGCTAGTTTTGTTGTTAAATACAGGTACTTACTATGTAAAATATGTGATACATACTAAATATACCTTTTTATTTCAATCCTATATAATAAGTTTCGTAATTATAGTTATCCCAACCCACCAAAGAGCTAGATAGAAAAACAAATTTAAAAAAAAGTAATTTGTAACAAATCATTTACTCTGTTTCGTACTGCTAACTCCAGTTGCGTAACTCGAGTTTAAACACGAGTTGCGTGAATTTCAACTCGAGTTAACTCGAGTTGTAATGTTTCTAAGTTGGCACATCTATAGGTCAGTGACAGGCGCCAGTGCTGGCACCGACGACTGACTCGCACTGTTTACACGCAGTCAGTAGTTATGGTAACTTCTTTAGGGTGTACGCACGTTATTGAAGTCAGTGGGAAAAATGAATTCACGGAAACGGCAGAATTTACAACAATTTAAATATTTATTGAAATTATTAAATTATTAATCTGCTGTTGAAAGAGTTTACGGAAATGTTAGAAGAAGAGATATTTAAAAAGAAACGTCATTTGATAAGAAAATGAATAGATGATAGAAAAGAAACTGGAGGTTCTGCTTTGTTGTTGACGTGACGTCACCCTACAATGCAGTGCCAGCGACTGACCAAGTACTGACTTGGTCGTTTAGACTTTAGACAAGGTTAATACCACTGGCGCGGGTGGCGGGGGGAGTCGACTGACTTCAAAATATTCAAGCAGGAATATTTAAAGCAGCACTGGCGCGAAAGTGCTGTACTGACTCCAAATCAATTTAGATTATGCCAGTAGCGGGTCAGCACTGACTTGCCTCGAATTTTGAACCAGTTACTGTCCCTGTGTAAATCAGCCATAAAAAACAAATAGAATTCTAAATTCTGCCTAGGCTTGAGGTTGGATAAAAATTATCAATATATGGAAATATCGATATTTTTATGAGAAAATATCGATATTTATTTTAGAATATCGAATTCGAGTTAGCCGTCATAGTCGGGGTCCGCAAACCCCTGTTCGGACGGCGGTTAGACAACTCACCCATATTTGATGTAGATGTGATGATGATGTGATCACTGAACACCTGCATCCATCGACTTCCTGCATGTCTTACCTAATTCTGCCAGTGTCATGTCAAGTTGTCAAGTAATGTACTCTGTGCGACTCTGTGTTGTCAAGTCAGTCGATATAATATACAGGGTATTTTTGAAACGCTCCCGAAAACGAAGACAGATGATAGTACTAAGGATACCTATGATGATGGGTCACAAAGAAATTCGATCCCGAGGAAAAAAAATCATCTTTTCACAACGTTTTATTAACTTTATTCACGCTCCATCATGTTATTACAGTTATTTGAAACGATATTTCACACAAAAAAATCATGAAAATACTGAAAAATAAAACCAGCAGTGAAACTTTAAAAAGAAAATCAGCTGACAATAGGGTCAATATCCTCGCGGGCGCCGAACTCTTTCCTAGATCGGTACGCAACAATGCATTAGGTTATACTACTTACTCACTCTACCCTTCCCTTTCACACACACGCTGCTTCGTGTCGCCTCGCGCTGTGGAATTTAACACATACTTCAAGGACATTACAATAATTTTAGTTTTTGAGACAGTGCCATGTTGACTATCACGAGCGATAGTTGAATTGTTTTGTTTATTAAATTATTATCGTTATTACTTGTTATTTATTAATTAATGATGTTGTTCTTGTTATTACGTTTTGTGTTTTTTGTTTGGTTTTAATAATGTCTAACGCGTAGGTACGTTTATAGTGCTCGTGAATACGGTAACATGTTAATGTGCCTTGAAGAATCTCATAAGGTCACGGAGGATCGGTAAGCTGTTTCATACCTAATTTTTTTAAATAACTTAGTACTGAACTGATCTGAATAGGTACATAACTGAATACTAACTTATTCTGGACTATAATTTTTTTATAGTATAGGGTGACAAACGAGCACACAGTCCACCTGATGGTAAGTGGTTGCTGTGACCCATAGACATCTACATCTATCCTCAATAAAGACTCAAAATGCAGATGCGTTGTCACCCGTGAGGACTAAGATGGAATGCCTCTTTTCAGTAAAAGGGTCTCCGGTTCTCTACACTCACCATACGAAACACAGCAGTGTTAAGCTGCTATTTTACGGTGGTATTCTGTGAGAGCGTGGTCCTTCCCCGGTCGAGCCGACCCATTCGTGCTACAACTATACTACTAATATAGCTGCAGCATGGCTTTACCACGTAATCAGAATAATAAAAATACCTACACAATGGATAACAAAGCATGACTCTAACCTTGTAAACATTTTATTTAAGTATTTTTTCATTAGCGGGAATCGAACCAGTTATTTGGTTTATTTAACCTGTGAATTGAATTAAAGTGGCTACGTGGAGACAAGCACAGTGGCAAATTAGTAGGTTAAGTAGATAAGTTAGGTATTTAGACAAGTGTTGTAAATTATTAGGTATTGTGGTACCATCGCTAGCTGCGGGCCGCGCGAATTCGGCGTTCGCGCGTACATTGACCCCTAGTCAGCTGATTGTAATTCAGTAATTCCACTGCTGGTTTTATTTTTCAGTATTTTCATGATTTTTTTTTGTGAAAGATCGTTTCAAATAACTGTAATAACATGATGGAGCGTGAAAAAAGTTAATAAAACGTTGTGAAAAGATGATTTTTTTTTCCTCGGGATCGAATTTTTTTGTGACCCATCATCATAGGTATCCTTAGTACTATCATCTGTCTTCGTTTTCGGGAGCGTTTCAAAAATACCCTGTATACTCATATACTCATATGTATAATCTTTGATTTACATATATTTATATCCATAGACTTAGAATATACTGGCGTATAGACCAACATAGTGTGCAAGGGAGAAGAAAATTCCTCATGGCAAAAATGCAAGATAGAAAAAATACCAAATCTCATGACTCTGTAACCGATTTTGAATGACAGGTCGGCATAATTCGGCACGCAAGAAATAGCTCCTAGATATTTTGTAATTTTTCAGAGTGTAATAGTGGTTATTTTTAGTAAGTAACTTTTTTCCAAAATGGTTACTTGTTATGTGAGTGATTGTGGTGTTAATAATGGTAATAATCCTGATAATTGCACATTTCACACGTAAATTCTCAAGACGTCGTCAATGTTATGAAGCGTTTATTTTTGTTTAAAATTTATGTTATATACTGTTTAAAATATAAAATGTTTTCAATTATTTTGTTATTTTTGATATTTTGCAAAGAAAAAAGTCACGTAGTTGATAATTTGCATGAATTTGGTAAATACATTTTTATACAAAATATTTTACATGTACGCTAGGGATTGAATCAACTATATCAAAATTAATGCCGATATTTATGTTGAATGTTTATAATGAATCGATAGACTTGCCCACACAACAAGAAAATAAATCCTCTGTTTGCGTTCTAAAATGTAATTTTATTTTGCTGTTTGTCAAATAGATTCACTCCGGATTCTATAATTAGAAAAAATGGTTAAGATTAATTGGACGGATTGGTTGGTATGTAAAGAAGAACTCAACAATTTGCAGCAAACATTTTCTTGAGAAGTATTAAAAAAAAGAAGAATAAAAACAAATTTATTAAAAGGAGTCATTTCTACATTATTTGTACCAGTAAGTAAAATATTGTTATAATAAGACTTCAAAAATTTCACTTTCAAAACTTTAGATAAATATAGAGACAGATTTTTATACATTATAAAACTGTAGTACATTAAAGATAAAAAAATTTGAGACTATCCTCTTTAAGCCATTATGAACCCAACTAAGTATCTATTTATCAACCAAAATAAATGTATAACCTTACTTAACCAACCGCACAGCCTCACGGTCACACTAGTACAATATTCATAGCATCACGCTATTTTCCCCAAGGAGTTGAGCGGAGCTTCGGAACTTCGGATTATATTCCCAAGTCACAATGATAAAACTTTTAGCGTAGTTAGGTATAGATATTTAGTAATAGTCCTGAAGCGCCACTAGACGCCCGCGCATGAGACGCGATAGTATAAATTACATAGTATTTGATACAACGTTCGATGCCCCATTCATGCTTGATGACCGACGACATTGTGCCGAGGGCTTAAATAGCGTGGTTCATCCCCTACAGCGTTAGTCCATGAATGAGTGACCATTTTCTTAACATACCGAGAATGAGAGAATAGAGAGTGCATCTGTATCCTCAGACACTTAGTGCACTTTACTCTGTTAAGATCATTATGTTTTTAAAATTCATAATAACATAACATATAACATAAACACTCATGCCTGTCACCCAGAGGGGTAGGCAGAGATTATGGACTTCCATTTGGCACGATCCTGACACACCTCTCTCGCCTCCTCCACATCCATATACCTACGCATACACGCTCGTCGGTTAAGGGTACTCTTAATTTGGCCCATTTTCAGTATATCGCCAATTTGGTCGATAAACCTTCGTCTAGGGCGTCCATTCCCGACTCTGCCGTTCACCTCTGCCACATAAATTTGCTTTGTCACTCTTTCCTCATTCATTCTTTCTACATGAACAAACCACCGAAGCATTCCTTTCTTAATCCTGGTCACAACATCATCTTGCAAACCACACTCTTCTCTTATCACACTATTTCTCACTCTGTCATTCAGAATCAGCCCTAACATACTCCTTAATGATCGCATTTCTACAGCATTTATTCTACTCTCATGCTTCTTCTGCCAGACCCAACTTTCACTACCATACGTTAAAGTAGGGACTAACACAGCATTGTGAATTGCCATACGTGCCTTTTTGGACACATTCTGACTTTCCACAACAGAGTGTAGAGCCCCATTTACTTTATTTCCTGCGTTCACTCGTCGTTCTATATCCTTATCATACCTACCATCCCTGCTAAATACACATCCCAAATACACAAACTCATCTACTTGCTCGACCAATTCCCCTTCTATTCTTATTTCACATATTGTTTTACTTTCTTCTCTTTCAAAGACCATAACTTTCGTCTTACTTGCGTTCACTTTCATTCCCCTTTCTTTTAATGAAATGTTCATTAATGTAACCATCATTTGCAACTCGGCCGCCGACGACGCGAGTATGACTTGATCATCGGCGTACAAAAGGCATTTGACGATTAACTCACCCATTCTTAACCCGCATTCTTCAACTTTCAGATTTTCCAAACAACTGTCCATAAATAGGTTGAACAGCCACAGGGAAGCCACACAGCCCTGTCTGACACCTTTATGGATGCCAAACCAGTCCGAGTAGGCCCCGTTGATCCTGACACAAGCACTGGAGTCCCTATGCAGAGACTTCAATGCCTGTATTAACCCAGCGCTCAACCCAAATGAGTTCAGTGTTTGCCATAATACATCCCTGTCCACTCTATCATAAGCCTTTTCCAAGTCCACGAACGCACAAAAAACCTTTTGGTTTTTGGCCAAAAAATTCTCCGTGATCATGCGCATGGAAAAGACCTGATTCGTACATCCCATTCCCTTTCTAAATCCCGCTTGCACATCCCAAATTTTTCCATCAGTATCTTTCATAACTCTTTCAATTAGTACCTTAGCATACAGTTTTCCCACAATGCTAAGAAGACTGATACCACGGTAGTTTTTACAGTACTGCTGCGATCCTTTTCCTTTATATAATGGGACTATTACGGCTTTGCACCAGTCTCCCGGTACCCGCTTAAGTTCCCAACACAAATTAAACAAGGTGTACAGCAGGTCTGCCATCACTTCCTCTCCAGCCCTTAGCATTTTGAGTGATATTCTATCATATCCGGCTGCCTTACCTGCTTTCATACTTTTCATTGCTTTCATTATTTCATCTATACTTATCTCTCTATCTCTTTCCTCTTCTTTCGGAATTTCTATTTCATTTAATTCAAACGTCTCATCACTCATAAACACGCTTTCAAAGTATTCCTTCCATCTCCTTAAACTCGACACTTCGTCATTCAGAATACAGCCATTCTGGTCTCGTATAGAATCCATTCTAAACTGTTTTGAATGTCCCCTGGCAGTTCTTACGAGTTTCCAGAACATTATAATATTTGCCTGGAAGTTATCCGATATTCTTCTATCATTCTTATCCGTTCTTTCTTGCTCTTTCCTTTCAACTACTTCTTTTACTCTCTTATTTAGATGTCTAAAGACTGCCTTTTTTCTTTCAATAGCATCATTCATACCGCTAGAATAACTAGCCTTGGTTGCTAGTAAATCTAGCCATGCTCTCTTCTTTGCTTCTACTTCCATCCGTACCTCATCATCCCACCATAAAGTGTTATTTTCTTTTCATTCTATCTCTTACTTACACCACGTACTTCGGTAGCTGCATCCACCAAACCTTTCTTGACATTATACCACACAGTCTCCAAGTCTAAATCATTCATACACAATTCATCCATACCACTTATATTTTCTCTCAGTCTACATTTGTACTTCTCTTTCGCACCTTCATCTTGTAACCTCTCTGTTCTTATACGCTGTAACGCAGTGGTAGACACAGATGTCCGATGCCGCCAACGTCTGAATAGACCATTAATTCGGCATAAGACCAAATAATGATCCGTCCCTACGTTGGACCCCCGGTAAACCCTTGTATCTACCACTGCGCTCCTCATTCTTTCATCCACAATTATGAAATCTATCATGCTTCTATCATCACCTCTTTCCCATGTATACATGTGAATCTTCTTATGACGAAAGAAAGTGTTCGTCACAAAAAGATTCTTTTCCACACATACGGTGAGGAGACTTTCACCATTCTCATTTATACTTTCATCACCAAACGTTCCCAATATCCTTTCATAACCAAGCCTCTTCACGCCAACCCTTCCATTAAAATCTCCTAATATAACAATATTTTCATTACCCTTGCATTTCATTAGCACCATCGTTACCATCTCCCAAAACTGCTCTCGGATATAAGTGGGCTTAGACATGTCTGGGGCGTAGACCCCTAGAACAAACAACTTCTTTAAGCCCACTTTCATTCGTATCCATAGCAGTCTCGGGCTTACACATTCATACTCTTTCACACACTGACCCATTCTTTCTGAAAGGATAATACCGACTCCCTGGCATGCCCGTTCGGTCTCGTCTACCCCAGACCAGTACGCGGTATACATGCCATGTGTAGTGGCATCCTTTCCCTTCCGTTTCGTCTCATTTACACATAACATCTATTCCTCTATCATACATCATATCGCATACTTCATCCATCTTATCATTCATTGCTCCACATACATTCAGCGTAGACGGGCTTCCGCAATCCACTTTTCGCCCTCCAGGAGACAGAACGTGACGGTGGCGAACCTCGTCGCCGGTTTTCCTCCCGGAGATTCTTCGCACCCTGCCCCATTAAAGGGCGCCGGGAACTCGGGGCCATTTCTTTTAATTTGTGCCTCATGGTGCGAAAGTAGGGGGTGGTATTTTTTACGCCGTTACCACACGGCGAGGAGCCAAATCTGAACTTTCGGCTTTGTCGCTTGTTTAGCACCACCCGGGGGACACGTGTAGGGTGGGCCTAGGGTTAGGTGGTCGAAGCCTACGGACGCGAGCGACTCATCCCCCATTTTTAAAATTCATGCAGCTAAAATGATAATAAGTTTATTATTACTTTATACTTTTCAGGGACAGATGGACGAATATAAACATGAAGCATAATATAACATAACATATTGGCCTTTAAACAGAGCAATATTATTTAACTGATTCCTACAAGTTTCCTTACTTAAATTATTAAGTTTACATTCATATTTAAGTCGAATGTTGAAATAAACTTCTAGAATGTATTTAATTATTAATTATTAAATGATTGTCAAAAGTAATACTTATATGAAAAATAAAGCAATTATTATGTACTCCGTGTCCCCGTGTTTTATTTCATCATCAAAACATTTTATAAAATATATAAAATATAAATAGGTATATAATTAGTTAAGTATCTAACTATTTATATTAACAATATGTTAAAAAAGAAATTCCCGGGAAACTGCCCACGGCAGTAAACATTTTTCTCCAAAGATCATAGCTCGAAAATACAACTTTCCGATCTGATTCTTGGGGAGTTTTTTTTAAATTTATCGGTAAAATCACCTGGGATTTTATACATTTGAATTAAAATCCAACAAAAGGCAGGTGGGTTCAGCTTATTCCCAGGAAAATGTTATATGAATATTTTTTAATTATTTTAGAACTATCATGGTAAAATTCAATTAAATTTTGAATCTATTCAATTTAGTGCACTTAACAATGTTTTTAAATATTTTTAATTAATGTAATTAATTTAATTTTTACTTAATTTAATTTCCATATTCTTTTAATTTCTTCGCTTAGTTCAATATATTTACTAATCTTTTCGGCTATTGTGTTTTGTATTTTTTTTTTAAATATTATTCGTAATTGGTATTGCTATGTCGATTATAAAGGTTATATTGTTAATTTTGTCTTGCAAAGTTAACAATATTATTATTATTATATTTTTTACTAACTTCGTTTATGTTAATTACTAACAAATGTGTATGGATATGTATATCTGAAATAAACATTATTATTATTATTATTATTTTACCGCTTCCTTAACAATCATTTTTCGATAGTCCTTGTAAGTAAAAACATGTACATCACTAGCTAACGCACACAATGACAAATCAAAATTGGTCACGCGTTTTCGGGCTGTCAGGTCGTCTATACGACAGTATATTCTAAGTCTATGTTACCAGGCTGGTGCAACTTCCATAGTAAAAATTATACTTGCTACATATTTATTTATCTATGGTATATTCTAAGTTTATGATTTATATCTGTGGTGTGGATTTTATTTTCTTAGATTATATTATTTTTATTATTTAACTATTTATTTTATAATTTTTTAATATAAATTTATATTTATTATATATATCAATGATTATAGCTTTTTTAGTGAAAATACCTATGTATTTTGTACATTTATGATTAATTAAAGCTCATGTTGAAGCTCCAGTATCTGGTTCAATGATTTTAGCTGGTATTATATTAAAATTAGGGGGGTATGGATTATTTCGAATTTTAATTCTTTTTCAAAATATTAGATTTTGATTAGATTTGATTTACATATATTTATATCTGTGGTGTGGATTTTATTTTCTTAGATTATATTATTATTATTATTATTATTTAACTATTTATTTTATAAAAAAATTAATATAAATTTATATTTATTATATATATCAATGATTATAGGTTTTTTAGTGAAAATACCTATGTATTTTGTACATTTATGATTACCTTAAGCTCATGTTGAAGCTCCAGTATCTGGTTCAATAATTTTAGCTGGTATTAAAATTAGGGGGGTATGGATTATTTCGAATTTTAATTATTTATCAAAATATTAGAATTTTTTTTCAGGTATTCGTTCAAGAGTTCGCAAGATTTTTCCTGACTGGCGGGAGGAAGAAGCGCGTATTTTTAAATTAAAATTACCAAAGTCTAATTTTAACTTCAACTTCTGAATTACAATTTAGTTTTGAGGTTTTGAGGTATGCCTGACGAGAAGATGGGTCGTAATTTCCCGAACGCTGCCCAGCCGAGTTGAATCCGTCGATTGACCTCTCGGTCGAAGTTGGACTTACCTATTCGGACTATTTGTCCCAGGTAAACATACTCGTCAACAACTTCGAGCTTAGTGCTCCCAACAACTACCGGCATAGGTGTGACATGGACGTTATACATGATCTTTGTTTTGTCCATGTTCATCTTAAGACCTATCCGTTGAGAGGCACTATTGAGGTCATTGAGCATAGTGCTTAGGTCCTCCAGCGATTCTTTCATAAGGACTATATCGTCGGCAAATCGAAGGTAAGTGATTTACTCACCGTTGATGTTAATACCGTATCCTAGGCTTTCTCATAGTCCACATACGCCAGACATAGTGGCAAATTGTACTTCCCTGACATCTGTACAATTTGCCGAAGGGTATGTATGTGGTCTATGGTGCTAAAGCCTTTTCGGAAACCGGCTTGTTCGGGAGGCTGGAAGTCGTCGAGTCTGCATGCGTGACAATTCGTAATGACTCTCGAAAACAGCACGTAGATGCGGCTCAGAAGGGAAATCGGTCTGTAGTTCTTCAAGAGAGCGTTGTCGCCTTTCTTGAAGAACAAGACCACCGCACTTCTGCTCCACGCCTCCCGTGTAGTGCCACCATGGAGGACGGAATTAAAGAGCTTCTGAAGGACTTCAAGTACCGGTTTTCCACCCGCTTTCAGAAGCTCCGCTGTAATTCCATCCTCGCCTGGGGCCTTGCCGTTTTTAAGGTGCTGGAGACCATTCTAATCTCGCTCTGACTGACGTCCGGAATATCACCGAAATAGTGTCGGATAAGACTTGCTCTTGGATTGCTACTCACACTTGCGTGTGGCTCCAACGATGATGTGTACAGCTGTCCATAGAACCTCTCAATCTCACTCAAAATCTCACGTATCCCGGAAACGACGCTGCCACACTCGGTCTTCAGCTTCGACAGTTGGCTCTTTCTGGTAGACAGATCTCTAGCAAAGACTTTGGAGCCCTGGTTCCGCTCGATCGCTTCGTCAATACGAGCAGTATTAAAATTGCGTAAGTCCCGCCGCATGCATTTGGAGATCTGTCTGTTCAGTTGCCTGTATGCTGTCAAATCTACTGAAGACTGCAGCTTAATTTCCCGTCTAACAGCCATGAGAGAGTGTGATCGGAGAGTTTTTGTGTTCTTCGGCGGGTCTTGCAAAACTTAGCTCCGACCGCATGAACAGTCTCCACGAGCTTGTCATTCATATCGTCCACTGCATTGCAATCTTCTAGGCACTGAAAACGGTTTTGTAGCTCGAGCTGAAAGGTTTCGGGAGTTTGGATTAGAGCACGAGGGGGACGTTGACTTCATTAGACGTGACCTCTCCAACTTAACGTTTAGGTTCAGTGTGCCTCTCACCATTCGGTGATCGCTGCCAGTTTTCACCCTCGGAATCACTGAGATATCACTGAACAGTTGTCGTGTGGTCGTAATAATGAAGTCAATCTCATTTTTTGTCGAACCGTCGGGGCTCGACCAGGTCCACTTCCTGTGGGGCCGCTTCTGGAAGAAAGAGTTCATTATAAAGAGTCCCTCTTTCTCCATGAAGTCAGCCAGCTGCTGGCCCCTTGAGTTCCGTTGCCCTATTCCAAATTTCCCTACCTTCAGCTCACCGTTCTCTCTTGTGCCTAGTTTTGCGTTGAAGTCTCCCGTTAAAACCGTATAGTGGGTTTTGGAGGAATGCATGGCTCTAGATATATCCTCATACATTTCCTCCACCTCCTCATCGGGATGTGCCGAGGTTGGTGCGTAAACCTGTATGACCTTCAGCGAATACCCTTTGGTGATTCTGAGTATAAGGTACGCAACCCTCGTCGACACACTCTCAATCTTTACAACGTTGTTAACGAAAGACTTGTGGACGATAAATCCGACACCTCCTTGGGACAGATGGTCGCCCTCCCGATGATAGAACAAGTTGCCAGATTCGAGGATTATCATGTCCTCCCCCTCTCTTCGGACCTCAGATAATCCTATAATATTCCAGCGCAACTTGGCTATCTCTTCTTCCAGCTCCAGGATCTTGTCGTCAGTTCTCAGGGTGCGTGCGTTATATGTTGTCAGGTCGAGTCGTCTTAGGTGGCAACCGAACCTCCGCCGGAGATTGTTAGCACCCCCTGCCCCGCCGTTACCATGGGCGCCACCGTAGCCAGGAATAACGGGGCCGCCGGGGACTGGGGGCCTTCTCTTCGTAACTTTAATCAGTTTTAATATTGCCATAGTTGCCACGCTTGGCGAGCGGGTTGGCAACCGCAGTTTTTTTATTGTTGTTTTGCTGTTATCAGAAAGATGCTGCTGTCCATCTTCTGCCTCAGTTTCCCTCTGTCGCCTCTTACGACACCCACGGGAAGATATGGGGTAGTGGGTATTCTTACCCGCCACTACACGGGTGAGTAATATCGTTAAGAAAATATCATGAATAGCAATACAATAATCGTAGATCTTCAACGATTCAAATATAGCAAAAATGAATTTAGTAAAAGAATTTCCTATAGCCAGTTTAGAGTACACTAAAATATTCCTAATAAAACGATGGTTACTTTAGTGAACTGGTCATTAAAAGAAAGGGGTATGAAAGTGAACGCAAGTAAGACGAAAGTGATGATTTTTGAAAGAGAAGTAAGTTAAACGTTCTGTGAAATAAGAATAGAAGGGGAGATGATTGAGCAAGTGGATGAGTTTGTATATTTGGGATGTTTATTTAGCAGGGATGGTAGATATGATAAGGATATAGAACGACGAGTGAACGCAGGAAATAGAGTGAATGGGGCTCTACACGCTATTGTGAAGAGTCAGAATGTGTCAAAAATGGCACGTTTGGCAATTCATAATGCTGTGTTAGTCCCTACTTTAATGTATGGTAGTGAAAGTTGGGTCTGGCAGAAGAAGCATGAGATTAGAATAAATGCTGTAGAAATGCGGTCATTAAGGAGTATGCTAGGGCTGAATCTGAATGACAGGGTGAGAAATAGTGTGATAAGAGAAAAGTGTGGTTTGCAAGATGACGTTGTGACCAGTATTAAGAAAGGTATGCTTCGGTGGTTTGGTCATGTAGAAAGAATGAACTAGAAAAGAGTGACAAAGCAAATTTATGTTGCAGAAGTGAACGGAAGAGTCGGGAAGGGATGCCCTAGACGAAGGTTTATCGACCAAATTGGCGATATATTGAAAATGGGCCAGATTAGGAGTACCCTTAACCGACGAGCGTGTATGCGTAGATATATGGATGTAAAAGAGGCGAGAGAAGTGTGTCAGGATTGTGCCAAATGGAAGTTCGTAGTCTCTGCCTACACCTCTGGGTGACAGGCGTGAGTGTTTATGTTATGTTACGTTAAAAAGAGATAGTGAAGTGAACGGGTAAGGAGGTTTACTCCTTACCCGTTCACTTCACTATCTCTTGAAGAAATAAATCAAATTTGCTGGATTGAAAAGCACAGAGGGTATCGATGGAGTGAGGGCTTTGTTGATTATAGAGAGTTTCACAGAATTATCAAGACATATTTGAAAGATAAAAGGAGTTTTAAAAGGATGTAAAAAAATAAAATGGGTACAAGATCTTTGTGATGAAAATAATACCATCATAGATATAAGTTGCTTAGGAGCTCCCAATTTAAATACTCTTTGTGAACTTTATAGTAAAGATACTTTACTGTAAAGGGCCAAGGAGGATAACTCAGCAATGTTAATGTTATTAATGAAGCCCCAGAATAGCAAGAAGTCAGCGGCGAAGGAGGACGAGCCTTGTGGGACGGGCTTCGATTTTGTCAGTTTTTTATCAGTTTGATGGTGCATTCTGTGCACCTCTCGGACCGGGAGATTTTGACCTTTGAGGTCGTTTAAGATATGTTCCGTTTCGAGCTCCTTGGGAAGCCCGAGGAGGGCGTACGGTGAAAGCTTATTTGCTTGGCGCGTAGGTGATTTGTAACGCTTCAGAATTCCTCAGTCGACTTCAGGAACATTCTGATGCCCTGGCCGGCGTTTTGCGCCTTAGGGCAAATGATTTTTTTGGAGTCCAACCAGTATGATAGGCTACTCCATTTTGATTTGTCTTGGATGATGATGGGAGGCGGCGGCTTTTCTCTACGTTCAGCAGGGGACCCATTCTCTGCGGGCTTGGCCGCAGGCTTAGAGGCTTGAGCGCGCGCCGCCGGGGCAGGCTTTTTTACCGGAGTGGCGGTGGGGGACGAGGGGGCTGAGTTAGGTTTGGCTGCCTTTTTGGGGCTGCGCGTTTGCGTTTTTTGCCCTGGACGAGGGTAAAGCTTCATCTTCGGGTTTACGCGGGACACGCGAGTCGGTCTCCATGTCGGAGCCTGATTCGGCATTCGATAAGATCGGAGAGGGGCCGCAGGTGGACATCGCAGTGGGCGCGGGGGACGCGGCGTCTTAAATTGTGTCTATGGATACAGGGGTTGTAGGTCCGGTGCTCGGCGACAGAGGTTCGTCGATTCGCACGGTAAGACGGTCGATAGGGGGCCAGACACGCTGGGTAGAGAGGGCCGACTAGAGGCATGGACTCGAGCGCGGGCTCGGCGCGGGACGGGTTTTGCGCTGTGCAAGGAACACAGCCCAAATGTCGGGGCAGGCTCGACTAAAAAAGTCGACGAGTTCGTCGATCGTTATCGACGCCATCTTGGTGTACTACTAGACAGCACAGGTGTGTATCAAGGTGTGTGCCTACGACAAACACCTATACACCAAGCGCGTTGGTACGCTAGGGTGTGTACCTAGCTGTTGACTAATACAACAGGCAACACAGAAATTAAAAACGATGGCCGCCTCTGAGGCGGCGGATGTGTTTCACTCTACTTATGGTTACCGATACCAGGAAGCCAGGAAGGAGAGTTACGCACAAAACACACTTTGCACCACAACAAGCGTTCACTACACTTCACTTTGAGACTGCTGTCACCCAGGACAGCGCGCTTCGCGCACCGCGGAGAGGGCACCAAAACAGTCACCAAAGATACAGCACCAAGCAGTACAGCGGTACTGGAGGCGTGGTGTAATAGCAATATAATTTGTGCGCATGAGCTAAGACAGTGGGGTGACGGGAGTGAACTCGACCGACACGTCCGGAGTCTACAGAGCCCAAGCGCAGGACATAGCATTAAGCCTTAGTATCGAACAGTCACGTTGGGCGTTTATGTTACATACCTATAGTTTGGTGCACGTTTATTCGATTGTTGTGTGGAATAATGTCACAAAAACGTAAAATTATATAATAAAAGTATAAGTTAAAAGTGATATGGTTAAACTTCAGAGAACAGTCGATGAGTTTGGCCAATGCAGCAAGGAATATGAGGAATCCCTCAGATTAATTGCTGCATTGCAGTTACAGTTAAGTGAGGCTAATGAGCAGATTGTGCAATTAAAACAATACATAGATAACTTGAAAGCGTTCCAAACTCAAAGTCTGTTCAATGCGCTCATAGAATGTGAATCTTCTAAAGCATTGCAACTCTCCACAACAATCGATTTGACTGATGATGATTATGTCACATCAAGAACAGTAGTAAGGACTACCTGCAGTAGAAGAAAATTAAAGAAATACATTAAAATTAATAAATATAGTAGAAAAGTGCAAAAGTTAATTAAAACTAAAATTAATGTTACAAATTAAGTATGTAAAGAAAAGCAAAAATTAATTTAATAAACTTAAATTATATTCAATTGAGGTGGAAAATACGAATGACTGTTATGCGACTGATATAGTGTCTAAATTCAACAATTTTATCACTTAAAATCTCCCTACAAATTATATCAAATAAATATGCATCGGCTCAGGATGAGATAAAAGAACACATATTGGCCAAAAATGATCTGGTAAAGTCATGTAAATATAATGATGAGCGCTTTGACTCCTTAATAAAACATCAGAGTGAGTATCAGCGCTCCATACCAGGTTCATCGGGGACAATATGTTGTGTAAATAATAATGTAAAGAGTAAGGACTCATTATTTTCACCTACGCTCTATGACAGTGCCATGACAAAGAATATAAACTTAAAACATATATAACATAACATAAACACTCACGCCGGTCACCCAGAGGGGTAAGCAGAGACTACGGACTTCCATTTGGCACGATCCTGGCACACCTCTCTCGCCTCCTTTACATCCATATATCTACGCATACACGCTCGTCGGTTAAGGGTACTCCTAATCTGGCCTTTTTTTCAATATAACCTCAATTTGGTTATATTGAAAAAAGCCCGACTCTGCCGTTCACTTCTGCAACATAAATTTGCTTTATCACTCTTTTCTCGTTCATTCTTTCTACATGACCAAACTTAAAAAGTAATTTAAATATTAAAAAATAAAGTTATTACCAGGGCGGCTGAAAAAATCGCAGCCTAGGGTACTTAACGATGAGTAATTAGCTTGTTACTCATGTCACTAGTTGCAACACTCAGTAGTATTATAAAAGCAATCACTAATTAAGTTTGCACTCATATCTCATAGTTCAATTATTTATTGAACAACAAACATCACCATGTCAGCCGAATCTGGAAATTCTCGGAATTTTGAACACCGCGCCGTGATAAAATTCCTTGTAAAGAAGGGAAATACACCGAAAGACATTTTTGAAAAGTCATCGGTCGGCCAATTGCTCAATCTAGTGCAACATGTATAGATAACATTTTTACAAATGTAAAGCCGTTGCATAAATGTATAATTCAAAAATTAAGTTCTGATCACTGTGGACAGTTAGTTTCGTTACCTTATGTTCACAAAAAGCAAGTAGATGAGAAAGCTGTGTTTGTTCCAGTAAACGCACGTCACTTGGAGAAGTTTAGAAGTAACATAGTGAAGAAACTTCCATCACTTTCATACCAAAATAATCCAATTTTTTTGTATGGAACATGCATTATTTGCAATGACAAATTCATTGCATAATATTTTTACTTCTAAAACATTCTCCTTGAACAGTCGGAAGGCATTCAACGAATGGGCGACAGTAGGAGTCCACAAGAGCAGACAAATTAAAATACAAAAATCAGCTATAAAAAAACAGCATACCGGTACGCCCGTTTAAGAGTGCACCACAGAGTATAGTAATATCGTCCCAGTAGAGCGAAAAGTCATTAAGACTAAAAATGGCCAAAATGACTTATTAATGTCACTAAAATAAACATTTCTTCTCTAAATATCTATCTTACCGTCATTTTTGTAGCTTTTGTTTTACGAAATGTGAAAAGTAAGTAAGTCTACCCTTTGGACCCCACAGCGTAATGAGAAAAATAACTAATTTAGTAAATTATTATACATTTATCGAAAATTTACATCACCCGAAATTAAAACGACTTAATTACTTTTTCTCTTGAATTATCAATGCATACATAAGCCTTTAGATAGTCTAAAAATCACTAAAATGATTTAGTAAGTTTTTAAAGTCAGTAGTTTGCTAAAACACACAAAAGCGAAAAGTAACTAACTCGACTTTGTGAATACTCACTCATTATTTTTTTTAATGATTTGTACAATACTACAAAAGCGAAAAATCATAAATCCGTTTAAATGTTCTTTTTTATATTTTAAAAGTGGAACAAGATCTATTGCGAATAATAATTAAAGTCTTTTAATTATTATTTATACAACTTCGGCGTACATTGGTACATGTACATACAATTATGCCGGGACCACAGTAACGAGAAACGTCAATGCCCATAAACGCAACAATTATTGCTTTAATTTCAACGCGATAAAGTGAGTGGCTACACTTGAACGGTCAACGTCATTTCAATTTCAGTGCCGTTGAACGGCGTTAAAGTTGGCGTTAATGTAAACTGACCATTTATTTTTTAACTCAAAACGGGACATGGGTTTATTTATACTCCCCAGTTAGCAGGTTAACAAAAAAAAAATTATGTTATTTATTTAAAAACTGTAAGTTTGTACAATTAGTGTTCACTATAATTATAATCACATTAATTATAATTATTTTTATTATAACAAATTGTGAAAAATAAACATTAATCACCAGTTCACCAGCTTCATTAAAGCCAAGTTCCTCAGACAGTAATTATTAAATGCAACATATTTTTTAATTATATTTATATTTGTCAGTGGAACAAATTTGCTTTAATAAAGTTGGTGATGATTTTAAATAAGAATTAAATTCTGGGCAAGTTTTTTTACATTGACCTTTGTTATCAACATCGCCTTTAGAACTGGAACCTGTAAGTGATTTTTTTCAGACGTCCACAATTTATTCATAATAGAAAAATACTTTTTCTACTGAAGCATTTGCACCAGGTAGACATAAAATATATTCGATTAAAATGCAAAAGAATTTATGTTGAAGATTGTGGGTGCGAAAGTGTTTGGATACTTCCACCCAACGAGTTTCTGCGAAAACTTTTAAATTATCCCATTCGGTTATTTTTTGGTCGGTCCCGCTCTCGCACCGTTCGTGTCTAACGAACTGCATAGTTTAAAATTTTCGCGCGGTTCAAGAAAACGGGACTATTTTGCGTCCCGAAGCTTTGTTTGGGGCCAACGGGATAGGTGACCGAGAAAAGGGACAGTCCCGTTAAAAACGGGACGTGTGGTCACTTTACGTTAATATTCCTTGAATTTCAAGCAAGATGAACGTTGACGCTAATACTCTATATTTGATGAGTGTAAATGTTTATTATATGAATATATTTTATCATTGCCTAAGCATGGCTCTGTTTGCAGAATCTCAAGAAACGTAATAACTTTTTCATTATTCCACTCCGTCACAGCCATACATGCGACCCCGTTGCCTCACCGTGCACAATGAGACAAACGTAGTGTGGCCGCTTCAACGCGTTAATTCGTGCGTTAATCTCTTTGATGTACCGCCACTCGAGTTATCGCCCACGAGATAGTTTGTTTGTCGTGGCTATAGTGACGAGCGCGGCGTGTGGTCATTCGCGTCGAAGTCGACTGACATAAACACGTTTTTCGTTGTTGTTAAAATTACGTAAACAACGCACTGTGTAACAATGAGCGGTGCTTACTTTATTATTGATTTATTGAATCAAAACGAAAAAACTGTTGTAGAGGTAAGTGTGTTAAGTATATTTTTATTTGGTTTATAAGTATCTTTTAGATGTGTATCGTATTTTAAAAGTGTTTCACTTTTATTAATGTACGTTATTTAATAACATACATAAATATTATAATAATGTTATTTTATAGGAATCTGCTCAGTCCCTATAGATCTCGCGGAGTGATGACTTTGATGAAAGTAATTATTATGATACTTATTATTTGGGTGTTGCTTACCTATTCATTTGACGCTTGGATTATTTGCCTTGTTGTGTGTTTTTTCTTAATGCTTGACTTAAAAGCAATAAGTACACTCAGTAACATCAGAAATTATTAATTAATTATTATTTTCTCGCACCCCGTAATTAGAGGTCCTAGGTTGTGTCACTAGGTGTACCTATTGTATTTATAAAGATGCTTTCTGGCATTTGTTTGATTAGATCTAACATGTGGACATTATTTTATTTATAGTATCTGTATTTATCATGCCTAACGTTCTCCTAATTGTTTATTTCAAGAAACTAAGCTGCTCGTCGAGAGGAAATTTGATCTGTTCCAAAACAATAATCTATATGAATCTGCTCCACCATCCGCGTCAGTAGTAAGTCCAAAAAAATATGTACCAAGTATCAATCCACCATACTCGTTCGACTTCCAGTCAATCATGGAACGTGGTCGCTCTAAAAGAAACAGGGATTCAACACCGCCTTATACTGTTAAGGAATTAAAATACACGGAAATGGTTGATGTAAGAGCTCTTAATGAAAAAATAGCAAAAAATACAAGCAGAGATAAAGAAGGAATGAAATTAAATGGCTAAAAATTATGTGTCTTCGTTTCGAGAGAAAATGCCCGGGTCTCGTTAAGTTTAGATATCAACACGATGGTCCCTACCTAGAATTTAATATTTTAGAATGACCGACAAAAACTACACTTATTACTAGATAGAGGAGGAAACAAGAAGAACACACGGATGGACAAGAGACAGAAGAACTGATGCAAGAATTGAAAAATTATAAAATACCACCAGCTTACTCCTCGCCACTGCCTATTTCAGAGGCAAAAAAGAAGGGCCTAAATAATTTATGTGCAAAGGGGATAATCCCACAAGAGCTCCACTTGTGGTAGGTACCAGTCTTTACCTACAAGTAAAGACGTAGTAGACAGGATTTTGGAGCCAGACGTCACTGAGGAGGGAGAAGAAGAAGTAGTGAACTGAAATCTGTTTTTTTTTAAATAACTATATTCTATTCGTTCTATTATTTTTCAGTCTGTACGCATGAGGTTGTTGCACTTTTTTTGTTTTTATTTAACACTAATAGTATTTTTTGATTTTTGTTGATTTTTTCGAATAATTCCTTCAATAAAAATTGATTGATTTTATTAGTTTAATTACTTAATCATGTCATATTTAAAACAAAACTTACCATACATCGAATATATACATATATCGAATATACTTCGAATATTCAGATAAGTAGTATTTACAATACACATTTCGTACATGTAATAGTTAGTTCCACTTTACTTAAGTCTAGTAAGTTTTCTTT
The DNA here is from genome assembly GCA_029286625.1 of Parnassius orleans. Taxonomy (NCBI): domain Eukaryota; kingdom Metazoa; phylum Arthropoda; class Insecta; order Lepidoptera; family Papilionidae; genus Parnassius; species Parnassius orleans. The sequence continues at coordinate 66,125 of JAGSMP010000423.1, read as the reverse complement.
AAAATAATTTAGAACTGAGAGGAAAGTCACTAACTACGTTCGACAATTAACTAATTCACAACTAAGTCAGAGATTTTATAGATAACAATTAATTAGTTTGATATTTTTAACTTTTCTCAATTATTAGAGGTTTTTCACGTGTTTTAGCTCTTATAATATAATATTTATTTTATTTCCTTCAAATTAAAGCTAAAAACGTAAAGATATGTAAAGGCAAGCCAACGTTATAACGAATTTTATTTTCAAAAACTTTAACTTTCATTATCTCAAAACACGATTTTTCGACTTAGTGACTTTTCTCTGCTCTACGGGGACGATATCAGGCCTATCTCACTCCGCGCTTTAGGCATGAAATAATACCTACGCTACGCGGCCCCGCATGCGGGACTAATTCTAAGTCTATGGCTAATTCTGTGAGGTTGTCACGCGCCCGCTCAAGCTGACATACGCCTTCCTGTATAGGACAGTTACTATACTCTTTGCGCGCGCCTTACGTTAACATAAAAATTATTTTTCTCTAAAAAGTGTTTAGGCACTTTTGATATTTATTTTTGAGTTTTTATTCAAGTATGGCCTCTAAAAAAGCCAAAAGGTACTGCATAGCATACGGGTGCTTAAATAACAATAGGAATGTCGTCTTTTCATTCTTTACTGTTCCTAAGGATACCGAAAGCACAGAATAAATAATAGTACTACGTACAGAAGTTGCACTCCTTTAATGTTGACTGCTTGCCGACGTTTTAATAGCCTACATAGTTATTATTAATCAGATAAATCGCGCACGCAAGCTAAATAAAACTTTATCGCTGCGCGCGAGTGTCCGTATTACTTTGCATCTTTTCCCTTTCCTACGTCACGACGGACTTTCCTAGGTTACTAAGGGCTGTTGATAAAGACTAAAAATATACATTGTGAAATGGTAAGTTACTTAGGTAAAGTACCTATGCTGACTATAATCGACCATATTATCTACTATGTGAGTTCTGTGATGCCCAACGCATGCAACTTGCAAGGTCATTCGTCGGGAATCGCGATGCTTGGTTCGTATAGGTAGATAGCGTAAGCAACAAATAAACCCGAAATACGATTCCTAACAGAAATATTATGATCGTAATCTACTTAGTTAAAAATCTTGTAGATAAACAAAGTTAAAAGTTAAGGTAGGTAAAAGAAAGAAAAATAGGTACTTGGGTAGTGAAGTAAATTTCAACTAAGTTTTGTAATATAGTACATAGGTATTACTTCTGTAGTTAAATTATTACTTAATTCTTTTTTCGCTACCTTTTTAGTATTTTTTAGTTTTTAGTACCTATCTAACAAAAAAATGAAATTAATTCACCTTTCATTATCCTTCGGTAACTTAAAAAATGATATATCTGAATCCTTTTAATTGCTCATTAAGCATCCATCCCCGCAACAATTATAGTAGGAACGACGTTTTGCCATCATGATTTATCAAATAGATAGGTAATATACATATTATTCTTAAATTACATCAAAACCTTTTTAACTATTTTATCCTACAATTAAATATATTAGGTCCTTACATATGAAATTGACGTTTTGTACGGGAGGAATATAAAGTAAGTTTTTTTTGTAAAATATATTTAATTAATCAAAGTATGCACCGTTGTTATCTATGCACTTTTGCCATCTCATAGGTAGTTCATTGATCCCTTTACTAAAAAACCATGGGGGCGAGAATCATCATCTTCAAAAAGTAATTTGACTATTTTATAGTTTATTCTTCATTAAACTTGCTCATCTAATGTGTTTTCGTAGTTATTTTATGATTTATCAATGCTTGTTATTACTTATAATGTTATTTACCACATCCCACGGTAAGGAATATTGTTATTATTGTTATAATATTTTTATTATTATCTTATTCCATTTGTTTTTATCTAATTTTGCATATTATATTTTTTATTGTTGTTATTTATATATTCTATAATAGTATTCTATTCTACCTATTTCCCACTAACTTTTAAATATTTTTCTGTAAATCGTTACTATTTCGAACCAGTATTAAACTTGGAACATACTCCTACAATTAACTTTGAGAATATAAACATTAATACTTTTTTTTACTTAACCTTTAATTATTTTTCATACGTTCTTAATACAATCAAATTAAGTTTTGGTTTTTTAAGACATATAAAATACCAATTAATTACTGTTGTTAATTATTATTTGACATTGGGGGCCCGAGTATATGGGAAGTTAATGAAAAAACTTTATAAGTTCATATTTATTCCTTAACTATGAATATTACTAAGTTAAATATTTTTTACCAAAACGTTCGTGGCCTCCGTACGAAATGCTTAGATTTGTATAATAATATTTTATCGTGTGATTATAATTTAATACTGTTGTCTGAAACTTGGCTGCAGAGTGATATTTTTGATAGCGAAGTTTGTGATGGTAGGTTCGATATTTTTCGCTGTGACCGAGACTTAGCAACAACGGAAAAAAGGACGGGTGGCGGGGTAATGATCTGTACTCGGAGAGAACTATGCGCTACGCGTCGTAATGATTGGGATTGTAAAGGATTTGAATCATTATGTGTGAGTCTATCGGCACGTTTTCTCAATTCAAATTGTAACTTGAATATTATTTTAGTTTATATACCACCAAATGATAACATATTACCTGATTGTATTTATGAATTCCGAAACAACTTTGAACGCTTTTACCTACTGGCACCCTCTGACCATTATCTTATAGTTGGCGATTTTAACGTACCTTGTTTAAAATGGAGCTCCTCAGGATGGTCGACAATACATTCTGGCCGAGCTGATATTCAAAAAGCTGCTAGTGTTTTGGCCGAGGATTTATGTTTTTTAGCATGAATCAATATAATTTGCTCCCCAACCGTTGTAACAATATACTGGATCTATGTTTCTCAAACTTACACTTAGAAATCAACCATTCTGACCCTTTGTCTAAAGTCGACACCTTACACCCACCTTTTACCATTGATATACAAGACATTTTTGTAAAACCATTTAAAGAATATTTTCACTCAAAATACAATTTCCGAAAATGTAATTATGTTAACATAAATAACTTTTTAAAAAGAGTAGACTGGGATCAATTATTATTAAACACAAATACAGTCGACCAAGCCGTTGAGATTTTTTATGAAAAACTCCACGAATGTTTTACTTTATTTGTACCACTATCTTCCCAAATTAGTAATCGTTACCCGTGTTGGTACAGCCGCGCACTTATTAAAATAATTCGTGAAAAATTTAAGGCACACAAAAAATGGAAAAAATTTAACAACCCTCGTGATTATGAGGAGTTTAAGCTTCTCAGGGATAGACTACATAGAACAAAAAAAAAATGTTTTGATGATTCTATTCGTAATACTGAGAAAAATTTAAAGAATTCGCCAAAGTATTTCTGGAAATTTGTTAAGTCTAAAAAGGGAAGATCTAATTATCCTTGTAATTTTACCCTAAATAACGTTATTTACACGGAGGGACAGGATATTTGCTCTGCCTTTAATGCCTTTTTTCAAAGTGTATTTACTGTTTCTCCTATGACTGATTCTAGTTCACACTGTTGTAATACTGTCTTTTCGTCATGGAGTGATGATATCTCTCAAATTGACGTTTCTCAGGATTTTATACTAACATGTCTGATAAACTTGGACACCTATAAGGGAGCGGGTTACGATGGAGTACCTCCAGTTTTTCTGTCAGCCTGCGCCGAGAGCCTTAGTTACCCAATTACGTTGCTCTTTAAGCTTTCCCTCAGAGAATGTGTGTTTCCCACACTTTGGAAAAAGGCATATATAATACCGGTTTATAAAAAAGGTTCTAAAACAAAAATTGATAATTACCGTCCAATTTCTATTCTCAGTACAATTGCTAAAATATTTGAGAGACTTATTTTTAATAAAATTTATGCTACAATAATTAGACACATCCCGAGTACGCAACATGGTTTTCCAATGGATTTCCAATCTTGCAAATTTCACTAATTACGTTCTTAATGAAATGGAAGGTGGAGGTCAAGTTGACGTGATCTACACCGACTTTGAAAAGGCCTTCGACCATGTGGATCACGTCATACTTCTTCAGAAGCTGCAGTCTCTCGGCGTTCATGGGGACTTACTGAGATGGATTAGATCTTATTTGACTAACCGCTCTCAAGCTGTGGTTCTAGGCGGTTATAGGTCAGATTTCGTAACGGTTCCCTCTGGCGTTCCTCAAGGCTCCCACCTTGGTCCTCTCTTTTACAACGCCTATAATTACGATATATGTCAATATATAAAAAATTCTCAACATTTACTTAATGCTGATGATAAAAAAATATATCTGCGTGTACGCACTATCAAGGACTGTGAACTAATTCAAAATGACTTAAATATATTATACCATTACTATGTCGCTAATAAAATCACGGTAAATGTTGGTAAGTGTCAGTGTATTTCATTTACGCGGAAAAATAATCCCATAGTTTTTTCATACAATTTCAATGGTGTTATAATCGAGAGGACTACGGTGGTGCGCGATCTTGGCGTATATTTTGACTCCCGTATGTCAATGAATGAGCATATTGATGCTATTTGCAGTAAAGCGTTTCATAATTTGGGATTTGTAGCTAGAACTTGTCTTCCTTTGTCTAATTTTCAAAGCCTAAAAGTAGTATATTTCGCATATGTAAGATCTATATTAGAGTACGCCTCTCAGATATGGTCACCATTTTATGCTAAATATGTTCATAAAATCGAAAGGATTCAAAATAAGTTCGTTTCCCATTTAAATTTTAAATTTAGACGTTCTGGCTCTTCATATCGAGACGATTGCAGATTTTACGGTCTGTTAATGCTTGAAGAAAGACGTATTCTGCTGGATATGGGGCTTTTATTCGCTGTATTACACGGAGGAATTGACTGCCCTGACTTATTGGCTTACATTAAATTTAACGTCCCAATGAAACGTACCAGACATACCAGAAACTCTTTGTTTTACATCCCCTTTCACCCGACCAATTATGGGAAAAACAATGTTCTAACGCGTTTAGTAGCAACTTACAACAAAAAATTTTGCGCAATTGATCCTTTTAATAATACTAAAAGTGGATTCAAAAATAAAATTAACAAATTTTTATTCTATCCAGCTGAAGGTAATCAGTAAATTGTAATTAAAATAGTACTCAAATTAATATTTGTGCCCTCGTTTAATACTGTTATTATGTATGTATATGTATATGTATGTATGTATGTATGTGTGTATGTATGTATTTATGTATATATATATGTATGTATATGTATGTGTATGTATGTATGTATGTATATATTAGTGTCTCTTTTTATTTTTTTATCTATTTTCTATAATAACAATAACACCAAAATATATTTGCATTTATATATTCATATGTGTGTGTTTGTAAGTGTAATTATGTATGTCTTTTGTACGTATATACATCTGTATTTGTATATATATATGTACGTCACGAAGGTAATATTAATATTTCAATTAATTTGTTAATGCTTAGTATTAGTTCTTACCGATTTTATTTTGTATTGTATTAGATTTACAGTGTTATGTTTGGTTATCTACTTTGGGGATAACTATAATTGGCTTTTTCATGTTTAATAATTTAAGTAATATTGTTTAAGTATTAATAAACTGTTGTTATCCTGAATAAATAAATAAAAAAACTCTTTGAAGGCGGTTTGAACTGCCGCATCGGAGTTGAATTTTTTTCCTTGTAAGAAGTTGTCCAAATTCCGGAAAAAATGGTAATCTGTTGGAGCAAGGTCCGGGGAGTACGGTGAATGTCGCAGACAGATCAAATCAAATGCCAAACATCCATGTCAACATAGAAAGGAAACACAATCGTTGACCACAGACGCTAACAATAAACAACGCAAGGTCTATAATGTGTCAAAACAAACACTGGACCAGGGTGATTCAACTCTGTATGAAGCCCGATAAACTTGCACACAATCATAATTTTATCTATGTGTGGGGTGGGCGTGTAAAATTAAAGCGAGAAAAAGATATCGCAGTTTCATTCTTTCGCGTTGTTTCCGATTGCCATTTTAAAAATTAGATACCAAATATACATAACTATTATATCGGAAGAAACTGATTTTTTTTTAATTCTATGCTATATTTTTTCTTTTGTTTGCACCTTACAGTAATTATATACATATTACTTTGAGGTTTGCACAATTAATTGACCTACTAATTGATTAAAATTAAATTATTAAATATTAGCAGAATTCCATCAAGCGAAGCCATAAACTAAAAGAAGAAAAAAATGACATTTGTTTGTCAACGTCTTTCATACTGAAAATATTTTCTGAAATTGATTAAAATTTATTTAATGATTTAGATTTTAATATTTGTTACTGCGTTTTGCTTTAATTCAGTTATTATCGGTTCAGAATACTTCATTTTCGTTGGTAGGCAATTCTTCGCGATTGTGTGTGTGAAGATTTTTTGTGAGATACTGACTCTGTATGAGATATTGACTATAAATTAATTTATTATTTAAAAAAATTATGCAAACAAAAAGCACAAAATAATCCGATCATTTTCTGCAGGTTTCCGTTTCCTACAATAAAAGAAGAAAAACTTGATAATATTGTGGTAAGTCTTTAAGCATTTAGAATTTATTCATCGTTATTTGTAGGGATTATTACTATATTAACTCGAATTTTATCTGTTTCAGATCATGTATTTGGGCTGAGTTAAGTTTTCGACATGAGAATTTTGCTGATTTAAATTTACGTTAATGTTCTGTGAAGAATAGCTCTCACGATAACATATGTTATAAATCAATATTAAGCGTGGAAATATTATCTGCAAAAGCTCTAAAAAACATAAATAATAATATATAGTGTATAAAACAATATCTTCCAAAAAATAAAATTACATAACTATACCTATTTTTAGTTTTATTTTATCCCACATACTCCTCTAAAGTAAATTCAGTAATTTTGGTGCAACCTCTCAAATGTATGGGAATTTACCCCATAGGTTTGTGAGGCTTGAGCCAAAATTACTCGAATATGCCTTAAATAAAAAGTTCAAAGTTACACAATACAAAGGTTAGAAATTCCCGCTAAAAAAGTTTTATATGGGCGCCCACCGAGGCGCTTTTCGTGTACATTCATAAACACGTGTTTCCTTTTTTTTAGTATGAAGTTGGCGTTCTTCTCTTGGTAGAGAGTAATTGTGTTCTGTGCACTGGACGATGGGTGATGCAACTTTGTATGAAAGCTGAGAAATCTGCACACAATCATGATTATGTCAATATTTGTGTTGGGCTTGTAAAAATAAAGCGAGAAAAAAATATCGCTGTTTCTTTCCTTCGCGTTGTTTCAGATTGCCATTTTAAAAATTAGATACAAATATACTAACTTATTACTATATTATTATATCAGAAGAAACTGAAAATTCTAATTCTGTGCTATATTTGTTTTGTTTGCACCTTACAGTAATTATATACATATAACTTTGAGATTTGCAAAATTAATTGACCTATTAATTGATTTAAATTAAATTATTAAATATAAGCAGAATTCTATCAAGAGAAGCCATGAATTAAAAGAAAAAAATGACATTTATTGTCAACGTCTTTCATATTGAAAATATTTTCTGAAATTGATTAAAATTTATTTAATAGGTTTAGATTTTAATATTTGTTATTGTTTTTTGCTTAAATTCAGTTATTATCGGTTCAGAATACTTCATTTTAGTTTGTAGGCATTTCTTCGCGATTGTGTGTGTAAAGATTTTTTGTGAGATGTTGACTCTGTATGAGATATTGACTATAAATTTATTTATTATTTAATTTTTTTATGCACTATGTGTGATCAGAATCGAAAGTAAATTAAGCGTTGTGCAAACAAAAAGCACAAAATCATCTAATCACTTTCTGCAGGTTTCCTACAACAGAAGAAGAAAAACTTTTGACAATATTGTGGTAAGTTTTTAAGCATTTTGAATTTATTGATCGTTATTTGTAGGAATTATTACTATATTAACTTGAATTTTATCTGTTTCAGATCATGTATTTGGGCTGTGTTAAGTTTTCATCAATTTTGAATTTGAATTTTGCTGATTTAAATTTACGTTAATGTTCTGTGAAGAATAATTCTCACGACAACATGTGTTATAAACCAATACTACGCGTGGAAATATCTGCAAAAGCAATAAAAAAACATTAATTAAACAATTTCTTCCAAAAAATAAAATTACATAACTATACTTATTTTTAGTATCATTTTGTCCTACATACTCCTCTAAAGTAAATTCAAGTAATTTTGGTGCAACCTCTCAAATGTATGGGAATAATCCCAATAGGTTTGTGAGGCTCGAGCCAAACATACTCAAATTTGCCTTAAATAAACAAAAAGTTTGAAAGTTACAGAATACAAGGTTTGAAATTCCCGCTAAAAAGTTTTATATGGGCGTCCACCGTGGCGCTTTTCGTGTACACTCATAAACACGTGTTTCCATTTTTTAGTATGAAGTTGGAGTTCTTCTCTTGGTAGAGAGTAATTGTGTTCTGTGGACGTGGGCGTCCTGACGTTACGTGATTTTGGAGATTCCTTCGCTCAATCGACGATATACAGTATTTCTCTAAAAACAAAATAATCATTAGAATTAAACCTATGTAACAGAAATCTAAAAAGCATGGTGAACAAAAGTCAACTTACGGATATGCCTAGTTCATTAGACACATCTGTTACAGATATGCCTTCTTCTTTCAGGTGAACAATTCTATATTTCATTACATGGTTAATACGAAATGAATTCATATTGTTTTAACAATAAGCAATAAATTAAGAGAATTAGAAAAATACGAATATTATTATAACTACGATTAACCAAAGAACATTTAAATGACTTTGACGTACTTCAAATATGACAGAATGCATTATTGTTATTACTACAGACCGTTCACCGTAAGATGTCCCCTGCTGTGATGTTGGCACTATTGCTTGTCAATCTGTTGTCAGTTTGTGATTAGCTGCGCTCGTTTTGTGTTATTATTTAAAATATTCCGAATTAATTATGCCGAAACCATTTAGAAGCAGTGCAAGAGAGGTTGTGTTGAAGGTGCGTGCCTTTTGTGAGAGAGAAAAGGCAAATCAAGCCCTGTTAATTCCACTCAATCAAGTGCGAACTCGCGTCGCCGCCATGACAGGTTAGTAAAATAGGATGCCAGCTTCATGCAAAATGCCTTTAGTATGGGTAATAATAAGAAATTACTAACATTACGAATTAAAATAAAAAAGTACGTATCTCAGTTAATTTAATTTACTTTTTTATCATAATGTCTGTATTTGTATTTTATAAATATGTAATTTTATAAAATGGTACTTTGGTGTCTATTTCAGGCATGTCAGAGAAAACCGTGAGTAGAATATCTAAAGAAGGTGAAGCTGCTGCCTCTACATCTCAAAACTCAAGTCTCCTGAAAACACCGTCAAAGACGTAAAACGGTGGATCTTGATGATTTCGATTTATGCGCAATAAGAAACAAAATCCATGAAATGTATACTGTAAGAAAAGTTGTTCCTAGTTTAAATAAATTACTTGTAGAATTAAAGAATGACATAAACTTTGGTGGAGGTCGAACGACTTTGTGGAAAATTTTAAAACAAATTGGATTTCAGTATAAAAGTGTGGTTCGAAACGGAAAATTTTAATGGAAAGGCACGACATAGTTGCATGGAGACGCAAGTATATCGTTACTATGAGGCAAAATCGAGCAGATGGTCGGCCAATAGTTTTCTTAGATGAAACATACATTCACGCATCGTATGCAGTGAAAAATGTTGGCAAAAGATGACGAGGACGGAGTAATAATAAGTGATTCTGTTGGAACGCGGTGGATAATTATTAATGCAGGTGGAGAAACAGGTTTATTCCTAATGCTCAATTGATTTTAAATCACAGAGTAAATCAGGGACTACCATGACGACATGAACAGAACCAATTTTATAAAATGGCTTTCAGAGAAACTTATACCCAATTTGCCTCCGAACTCCTTAGTCGTGATGGATAACGCTCCCTATCATACCGCACAAGTAAATAAAGCACCTACTATGAGTTCCTCAAAACTTCAAATGCAAAATTGGATAACAAATAAGGGATTGTCTTATATACCAACAATGCTGAAAGCAGAACTTTATGAAATTATAAAAGAGCACAAAGAAGCGCCGATTTATGAGGCTGACCAATTATTGCTTTCTCATGGCCATAAAGTGGTTAGGTTGCCTTACCACTGCGATTTAAATGCGATTGAGTTTATGTGAGTCTTTTAAAGAGACGAGTAGCCAGCAATAATGTCGGCCAAGAAGCTGGGAATATCGTGAAGTTAACTGAAGAAGCTTTTTCATCTATAACCCTCAGGATTGGCAAAAGCAGTGTGAACACGTAAAAATTTAGAAGACAAGTTTTATGTACTTGATGGCTGTTTGGATGATATTACTGATAAATTCATAATTGAATTAGGAAATGACAGCAGCACAGATTCGGATACGACAGATGATGATAACGACGTTTATGAAAGTGACAGTGATACGAGTATGTCTGAATTGTTCCTTTCGACCATAATTATTGTCGGAAAAAATAAATCAATAAATAATTTAAAATTAAATTGTGTTATCATTCACAACATTACTAGTCTTATAACTAACTGTATATTATTTAAATAAGCAAGTAAAACATATTAATCAGGGTTTTCAAGTTTAGATAATTTTGCCAGCAACCACCAAGTGGGGTAAATGCTCTATATATTGTTGGCAGCACTGTAGACAATGCTGCCATTTCCCAAGGCAGGGACATCTTACGGTGAACGCACAGTAGTTGCATGCATATTGTTATTACTAGTGATAAAATGAGTTTGGTTTTAAATATTAAATTTATATAACTAGCTAAATGTCCCGGTTTCGTCTGGATAGGATCTATTAATGTGGTGTATGTTGTACTTGTGAATTTTTCTTCAAGTTTGTCGGATAAAATATAGCCTAGGTCTCTCTTGGTATTACTCTCTATCTGTTCGTAAAGTTTTATTACAATCAGTTAAGCCATACCAAAGATTAGCCCTGACAGACAGGTAAACAGACAGACAAAAATTTTAAAATGGTTGTTTTTGTTTTAATCGTATGTAAATAATTCCCTGAGCTTAATAGAAGCCATTTATTTTAATATTGCCTACAGACATCAATTTTATATATAAGAGGAATTATATATATATATATATATATATATATATATATATATATATATATAGGTAATTCCTCTTAGATTTCATAAAGATTGCATAATGTTTAAGATTTCAAATTCAAAATCTTATATAGGTATTTCGTAATCTGTGTACCAATATAATATAATATGTTGTATTTACAAAAGTAAAGATATTTTTTCATGACATGTTTTTTTTTGGTTTAAAAAACATTATCCCACAGCAGATTGTCTCCTATATCGTGAAGGCGATTTTCATACATGAATTCGCACATGGATAAACATCCAGACTCGGAACAATTATTTGTATGCCATAGAAACCCTTGTTTCGTTCGAGGTTCGAACCCACGGTCCTGAAGCGCGACAACCTAACGATTAGCCCTTGCGCTACGGAGTCGTCAGACAACGGCGTGACTTAGTGATCACAGTACTTAACTACTAAGTCGAGGGTTTAAAATTCAACTACCAACTGAGGCTAGTAAAATAAATAAATAAACTTATAAATCTAACCAAAAAAAAACAGTAAAAGTGTTTTTTAGTTTGGTTACAAATTAAAATAAGAGAGATATTTATGTATTTTTACTTGTTAATCAATTAATAACTTAATATAATCATTATCTGATAATCTGTATCTGTAGTGATCACTCAAGCCCTGGTTACATTTGTGGCAGTAATTACGAGGCAATCGCCATCTCCCAATCTGCCGTCCGAACTTTATAACAGAATGTATACTAATAGTAGAGATTTAAATTGGTCAAATACACAACTTTGTTATACTAAAAAAAAATCCTTAAATCTAATTTTAGTACAATTTTTTTTATTCTTTATTAATATTTTCTACTTGAAGAGCCACATAAGGACGAAGATAGCTAAGTTTGGCTCTGCTTAAAGTGAAAGCGTCAGGATGGCCCGCGAAATTCAAATTTTCTTACATTTTTTGCAATTTGCAGGTCAGTGTCAGGTTGTATGTTTAACAAAATATGATTCACGACCGTAACGAGTGTGTCTAAGTTCGTATAATCCCATTGTATGGCTATTTCCAGAAAAACTCTTTCAAAGGGATATACCCTGACGCTTTCACCTTGAAGGATTGAAAATTATTTAATTTCTTTGATCTTTCTTTTTGACTTATAGAAAATCCCACAAATAAACTTATTTTCCTTGTCTTGTCGTCTTTTTGTAAGGGTATCGATAGTTGTTCCAAAAAAAACCTAAATCAATTATCGTCACAAAATGTTTAGAGTTTTTACAGTAACGGAATAATATATGATTTTTATTTTATACTAGTACACGCGAATAAAGCCACGGGAAAGCTACCAATTACAACACTGAGATCCAATAATTTCATTTACATTAACATCATAAAATATAAACTGAACAAAACATGTCAATGACGTCATGCATAAAATAAGAGTAAGCAAAATGATAATATTGAGTTGCATTAAAAGGAACATTGATAATTTAATATGAAGTATATTGTATATTTTTTATAATAAAACTTAGCGCAAAATAAATTGCCCTATAATTGCCATATAATACCCTATCGTATTAAGATAAAGTAATTTTTCCTGTTGTGTTCCGCATTTTTCAGTACTTCAACTGCTTCGCTACCATTGACATTTTGTTTGTTACGTATTAAGATCGGTTTGACTGAAACCATATATTTGACGTTGTATATATTCCGATATATTTGAGCAAGATTGGTGATCACAAGAATTTGCCTACTTTGGATGGTTAAATATTATTCATCACTTTGGATGTTTCAAAATATTTGATCACCTTGACTGCTACCTTTCTTTTGACGCTGACTGTCCATTAACTTTTTTTGTGAAACGACGCACTGCAACGACCTCATATTTCGATGATAGTTTTTTAAACAGCTCTTCGTTACTTATGCTGATGGGAACATACCTGACTACCCCGATTGTTTCCACCGCCCTTGCTGGTATAAATGCCTTGTAATCATAATTCTCTAATAAGCTTTCATTTTTCAAAAAGTCGTTGGCGTTAATCGCCCGCGCAAACACCACCCCTACTTTAGAAGCGTTTGTTCTTCTTATATTAGTGACTCCTTTAATTTCGTTTTTGAAAACTCCCGCCAACATTAAGAGATTCGTATTGCCTAGTTTAACTCGTTCTTTACGACTCTCAATAAAAACCGTGTATTCAGCCATTCCCATTGACTCAGGGAAAACTCTTTTATAAATTAATTTATAGTATGGCTTTAAAAATCTTCATTTTTCCTGCTGCAGGTCTTGATTACGCTTTGGCGGTTTCCTTTTCCCGCCCGCGTCGTGATCTATGCCTTTATCCATGCCGTCACTATCAGACGGCACTTCTCTTTATTTCGTATGAAAATTGGAGAATTTTCCTTTAGAAGTTGAAGTTAAAATTAGACTTTGGTAATTTTAATTTAAAAATACGCGCTTCTTCCTCCCGCCAGTCAAGAAGAATCTTGCGACCTCTTGAACGAATACCTGAAAAAAAATTCTAATATTTTGATAAAGAATTAAAATTCGAAATAATCCATACCCCCCTAATTTTAATATAATACCAGCTAAAATCATTGAACCAGATACTGGAGCTTCAACCTGAGCTTTAATTAATCATAAATGTACAAAATACATAGGTATTTTCACTAAAAAAAGCTATAATCATTGATATATATAATAAATATAAATTTATATTAAAAAAAAATTATAAAATAAATAGTTAAATAATAAAAATAATATAATCTAAGAAAATAAAATCCACACCACAGATATAAATATATGTAAATCAAAGATTACACATATGAGTATATGAGTATATATTATATCGACTGACTTGACAACACAGAGTCGCACAGAGTACATTACTTGACAACTTGACATGACACTGGCAGAATTAGGTAAGACATGCAGGAAGTCGATGGATGCAGGTGTTCAGTGATCACATCATCATCACATCTACATCAAATATGGGTGAGTTGTCTAACCGCCGTCCGAACAGGGGTTTGCAGACCCCGACTCTGACGGCTAACTCGAATTCGATATTCTAAAATAAATATCGATATTTTCTCATAAAAATATCGATATTTCCATATATTGATAATTTTTACCCAAGCTCAAGCCTAGGCAGAATTCAGAATTCTATTTGTTTTTTATGGCTGATTTACACAGGGACAGTAACTGGCTCCAAATTCGAGGCAAGTCAGTGCTGACCCGCTACTGGCATAATGTAAATTGATTTGGAGTCAGTGCTTTCAAACAAACAGCACTTTCGCGCCAGTGCTGACTTAAATATTCCTGCTTGAATATTTTGAAGTCAGTCGACTCCCCCCGCCACCCGCGCCAGTGGTATTGACCTTGTCTAAAGTCTAAACGACCAAGTCAGTACTTGGTCAGTCGCTGGCGCTGCATTGTAGGGTGACAAACAAAGCAGAACCTCCAGTTTCTTTTCTATCGTCTATTCATTTTCTTATCAAATGACGTTTCTTTTTAAATATCTCTTCTTCTAACATTTCCGTAAACTCTTTCAACAGCAGATAGGAACATTTTTTTTCAATAAATATTTAAATTGTTGTAAATTCTGCCGTTTCCGTGAATTCATTTTTCCCACTGACTTTAATAACGTGCGTACACCCTAAAGAAGTTACCATAACTACTGACTGCGTGTAAACAGTGCGAGTCAGTCGTCGGTGCCAGCACTGATGCCTGTCACTGACCTATAGACGTGCCAACTTAGAAAAATTGAAATTCACGCAACTCGTGTTTAAACTCGAGTTACGCAACTCGAGTTAGCAGTACGAAACAGAGTAAATGATTTGCTACAAATTACTTTTTTTTTAATTGTTTTTCTATCTAGCTCTTTGGTGGGTTGGGATAACTATAATTACCAAACTTATTATGTAGGATTGAAATAAAAAGGTATATTAAGTATGTATCACATATTTTACATAAGTAAGTACCTGTATTTCACAACAAAACTAGCTAAATAGCTGTCTTCACAAAACAATATTAGTCTAGCTTTAAGATGTAGGTACATAAGATATTAATAGTTTAATTATCACAGTCATAATATTCTTACATAAATTTAAACTTTTTCAAATTCAAAATATTTATTGTAAGTTAAGTGTTACATTTGGCGTTAATTTAAAATGTGATATATCTTACAACTTAACCACCGTTTTTGGGTATTACAATAATAGGTATGTGACTTACGTAACTATAATTATCATAATTAATCAAAATTATAAAACACATTAAATTACATAACTTAGCTATTATAAATCTCTAAATAACAATTTTTTTGGTTGTAACTAAATACTCTTTTAAACACAAAGCGCGCACACAACGAACGAATCACGCTCTTACTCTTATGCTGGCACACTTGATCCGTTCATGTACAGCAGGCCAAACTCGAGTTATAAAGATCCAACTCGAGTTAACTCGAGGTAAGCGCAACTCGAGTTAGTAACTCGAGTTGACCCATCACTACACTGACTCCGTGTAAATCAGCCTTTATATTCCGTCTAGCTTGCTACATATCTATTTATCTATGATTCCGTCCATAGATAAATAAGGCCGGCCACATACATATGGAATTCCGAATCGGAATATCGAAACGGAATCCCGAAAACACATCACACACATACGTTTATTTCCGTTTGGAATAACAAAGGTCAGTTGAGAGAGGTTAGCCATTCTGATTGCGATTCCATTGTTGCTGTATCATTGTTACTGGGTGCATCCTATTATCACCCTAAGCTTGCAATATAGTCAATATTATTTAAATGATTTATCTATCCAGAGATATGTTTTAAATATGGATGTCTGTAAGCTCTTTCGACGAATTATTAAATAAAATAAGATGAAAGGTTACGAAAAGCTATAAGATTAAATGTAAAAACATACATAAACACACCTACTCGCTTCGGTCGTGCGACGAACACTGAGCTCGTTCCGTACGGAATTTACGTATGTGTGTTGCGACTCGTACAAAATCTATGGAAGACTTGCGTTCGGAGCGGCTTTTTTCCGTTCGGGATTCCGAACGCACAGGCGGTCATACGGAATCTCGAATCGGAGAAAATTCCGTACGGAAAAATACGTGTTGCGGGTCATAGATTTTATATGGACTTGCTGCGTTCAGAATCTCGAATCGGAATATCGAAACGGAATCCTGAAACGGATTTCCGTATGTATGAGGCCGGCCTTAATATGTAGCAAGCTAATTCCGTCCGTGATCAATATCAGAAAAAAAAAACGCGGGAACCTTGAAACGTGATAGGCGCCTTTTTTTAAACTAAAATTTTAATTTTGTTTTGTTCAGTTAAAAGGCACTAAACTTTTATTGTTTTATTGTTACTGGGTTTCCTCATCATGGGGAAACGTAGATAAAAAAAGTTGCCGGGAGAAGAAGAAGTCTTTGAAGAATCGACTGAGGAAGAAGTTGATACCAGTACTGAGGAAGATCCTGAGAAAGAGCAGCGCAAGTATAAGCCGTACTTTGTATCTGACTACAACAGGAGGTACCCTGAGGACTCTGGCCTCGTTGATTTTGTTGTCTTTGTCGAATCAAATGATGAAAGAAGGCCAATCGGCACGCGGGACATGATGTCTCTGTCCACACGTATGAAGAGATTTAATAAAGGCATTAAATATTTGCAATCTATGAATAAATACAAAATAGGCGTTCATTTTGAAAAGCCCTCTCTAGCAAATGCATTTTTAAATAATGTTACATTTCTCAATGAGTACAAAATGAAGGCATCTATCCCAGCTGTAGGGACAGAAATCACAGGAGTCATAACTAACGTTCCCACTAATCTTTCTAATTCAAAAATTTTTGGTATGGTAACGACTTACAGGAAGATAATATGTGTTAAAAGGATAATGAGGAAACATAAGAATGACGCAGGACGCAGTTTGTTGCAGCCGACGGGCACTGTGGCCATCACGTTCGCTTCTAATGTTTTGCCGGACCACGTCGATCTTCGAAAATTATATTTTTGACTATAGTAATCCTTTACAATGTTATACAGATTTAATAGAACTAGTTACACAAGCCATGCATGAATCCACACCACCCAATCAGTCTTCTAATCGAAATGTTAACATCAACTTAAAAAAAAAATCTCTACCTTGGTGGAATTTAAAATACAAAGAGGCAGTATTAAATTGTAAAAATGCATATTTAGTATTTAAGAATGATCCCACAGAACGAAATTATATTAATTTTAAAAGACTACAAGCTGAAAAATAATTACTTTGAAGACTGAAAGACAGCTTAGCTGGAAAATACTATGTGAAACTTTTAATAGATCTACTCCATTGACTAGAGTATGGAATTACATTAAAAAGTTTAACAAAACTTTTGTTCATAATAACACATCAGTCATAGATTCTAATTGGGCTAATGAATTTTTTTAAAAATATACTCCAGAAACAGATGAATCACCTCTAACTCCTCACTCCTCAAATGATAATCATTGTGATTATCTTACCAAACCTTTTACCTTGACCAAATTCAATTCAGCTGTTAACTCTAGAAAGGACACTACTTGTGGTTTAGATTCTGTTCCATATAAAGCTTTAAAAAATATGAATACCGCATGTAGAGAACTAGTTTTGAAAATATATAATATGTTATGGTTTCATTCACTTATTCCTAATGATTGGAAAGAAGATTGTTTGATACCCATTTTAAAGCCTGGAAAAAAACCTCACATTGCAGAATCTTACAGACCTATAGCACTTACATCTTGTATGGGTAAAATATTTGAGCAACTTATAAAATCTAGATTAGAATTTTATCTAGAAAAAATTGTCTTTTACCATCAAATCAGTTTGGATTCAGACGCCGTAAGTCATCTAGAGAAAGTATTGCATTTCTTCATTTAGACATCTTTAAAGCTATGGAAAATAATGAAATATTAATTAGTATATTCTTTGACATTGTTGGTGCATTTAATAATGTTAATCTTCATGTACTCGCCGCAGAGTTGAGGTCTTTGAACATTTGCTGAACAGATGAATGATGAACAGATGCACCTTATTTACGGAGAAGCTGGCCAAAGTTCCCGAGCTGCTGCCACCCTCTACAGGGAAAGGTTTCCCGATAGGAGACATCCACACCATGAAATGTTTACCAGAGTGCATAACTCCTACATGGAAGGCAGACTCCCTGGTCAACGTGGCGGTGGACGGCCTCAAGTTGTTGACGAAGACATAGTGCTTCAGGAACGAGAACAAGACCCGACAACTTCGGTTAGGGCGATACAACGGCGCACAGGGATACCGAAGTCCACTGTTCATTCAGTACTTAAGAGGTATGGATACCATCCATTTCACGTACGACGCGTGCAAACTCTTTTAACTAGAGACTACCTGCCGAGAGTTCAATTCTGCCACCGCATGCTTGAAATGCATCAGGAGGACCCAAACTTTTTTAATAAGGTGTTATGGAGTGATGAGTCAGCCTGCAGAAAGGACGGCTACTTGAATTTGCATAATTTACATAGTTGGCAATTAGAAAATCCGTATGTGTCAAGAGAAGACAGGTCCCAGTACCAATTCAAAATAAATTTATGGTGCTGGATTTTTAATGGCCAGATTGTGGGTCCCGTCGAGCTTCCACCTGCATTAAATGCCAATAATTACTTGGATTTTACGAGAAACCCTACCCACGCTCCTTGAAAATGTTCCGAGTGAGCTAAGAGAGGTGATGTGGCTTCAAAATGATGGGTGCCCTGCCCATTATCCAGGCAGGTGGATTGGGTGACTGGGACCGATATTATGGCCACCTAGGTCTCCGGACCTAAACCCCCTGGATTTTTTTTATTGGGGTGCCATGAAGGACAAAGTCTATGAAAACCGATCCAAAATGACAATGAATTGAGAGCAAGGTTAACATTGCAGCAAGAAAATATCGGAAATAAGCCTGAGAAGACTCAAAAGCTCATTTTAAGAAGATACCGAGCGTGTATTAGGGCACAAGGAAGCAATTTGAGCATTTATTGTAATTTATTTAAATAAATGTTTATTAAAGTTAACTCCTCTGTTTTTTACTATCACCTTATCCTTCAAGATGTCATTTACAGACCGGCCGGCCGGTCGGCTGTAGATTAATTATTATGTAATTCGAACCGTAGTACGACCTTACAACGATTCGAATTTAAAGTCATTACTTGCAATTAAAATAAAATGCTCTTATTACCTAAAATAGCTTATTTTTTATAATGATGGAAGAAATAGTTCTGTACAAAATTTAAAACAAAAAATAGTATTTCTTGAAAACATTCTTGTCTTTGATAGAAAAAGACTTATCAATGAGTAAAGTAACTATTCACGAATAATTTGATGTAAAAAAGTACTAGAAACGGATTTTTCATTACGAGATGCTTAAAATCTGTTTCAAGGTAGAGATTTTTCGGTATTTCGGAAAATTTTGTAAAACTGTAAATCCGTAAGATTTTGCTGAACATATATTGTGTTGTATTGATAGGTAGTGACCCTAGCTATCACCCCCTGCAGTATGTCGTGCTATTTACTGGACAGCCTGTATAATATTTAACTGCCCAGCGTACGCCATAGAAAGATTGCTACTCATTGAAAAACTTATACAAGTTTACGAAAACTCAGAAAGCGTCCCGCGTGCCCTGCAAGATGTGCTTAGGACTTAAGCCTTTACACCTTAAAATTCTATATATTCAAAATAAAAAAGACAAGGCTGTATGGCTTAGTTCCTTTGCCTGCTCTCTCGAGCGAATAATAAAAACAACAACAACAACGTATTCAACGTAATCAATATCAAGAGAAGCTGAAGCACAGAACACAATTACTCTCTACCAAGAGAGCCATAATATTCTCTCAAGAGAAGCAAAGAGAAGCCATAGCCATAAATTCTAAAAAGAAGAAGAGGAGAATACCAATATATTAAAGCTAGAAACAGGAATGGCCTTTAGTGAAATTTGTAGAATTTGTTTAAACGTTAATGTACGCATGTTTATACTAAAGAAGACTGGCCTCCGAAATTTATATAAAACATTGACCAACAGTTTTGTAAGTTTGTTAATATTTCTTAAATATTGCAAATTGAAATGTAGGTCGGTAATTTGTTGTTATCGCTGGAGCACAAACTAATAATAAGTCGCTAGAGAAATACATTATAACTTGCCTGATATAAAATGCGACAAATACAATCAGAACCTGAAAAACAACAACTAGCCTGGAATCCTGGGTCGCACTAAAATCGGTATTATCATTAAAGTAATATGTACTGCGTACTAGAAGAGACGCCGAGACTTAGTTACTTGCAACTCGCGTTAGAGCCCGCGGGCTCAAACTTACCGAGTCTGTGCCATAAAAAGGTACCCTGTGCCTCCTTCCACGCCCACGCACTGCTGCATACATACTTCAATGAGTATTATTGCGATTTTCTGCCAAGATATTAACATCCTCCCTGGTTTGTCTTTCACCTACTTAAAGCTGTTCTATCGGACTATAAAAGTGGGACAATAGAGTGCACATGTGCTTCCAGACACTGAAATTCCCTCACTCACAAATTTTTCATATTCCTATCAGACAGAAATCAGAAGAGCGAATTATGTGCACATGTGCTTGCTCACACACATGTACAATTTTTTTTAGTTTAGTTTACGACAGGCTGTTTTCCGCAACTCCACGTTCAAGCGCGTATTTTGCGTGTGGGCAGGAATAATGTAATTATTCGAGCCATGAGAACTCCCCGAAGAAGCTTAACAGTCCTTTGATGTTACGTGCAACTTCGGGGAGTGATCCCAGCATGCCGAGATGTTTAGCCCTACAATATAATCCTGATGAATAGTCTTTGTTGTGACTGAAACTCTGTCTGTACAACATTTTTATCATTATTTTATTTGTGGTAGCCACCCTGCAGCTATATTATGGTTGTATCGTGGGTGGGTCGACTCGATCAGGGTGGTATCACACTCACAAAATACCAGCGTGAAATAGTAGCATAATACTCTCTGTTTTGTATGGTGAGTGTAGAGAACCGGAGACCCATTTTACTGGAAACATAGTGTTCCATCATTGTTCTCAGGGGTGACAATGCATCTGCATTTTGATTCTTAATTGGGGATAAATTTAGATTTCTATGGGTCACAGCATTCACATACCATCAGGTGGTCATTTTTCGGGTTGGCTATAGACATCGGGTACTTGATTTTAATTATGTTTTCAGTTTATGAGGCTTGTAAGGGTTGAGCTTGAACCTTTTATACTGTTTCTGGATGCCGGAAATGCGTTTTGAATTAATTACGATAAAAATAAATTTCACTAAAAATTGCATATTAACGAAACGCAAATATGTCAATTTGGTCTAGTATTATGAAGTAGGCGTCCGGTACTTGATTTTAAATATGTTTTCAGTTTAGGAGGCTTGTCATTGTTAAGTTTGAATCTTTTACACTGTATTTGGAAGTCGGAAATGCGTTTTGCATTAATTACGATAAAAATAAATTTCAATAAATATTGCGTTACGAAACGCAAATATGTTAATTTGGTCTAGTATTATGAAGTAGACGTCTGGTACTTGATTTTAATTATGTTTAACAAACCGCTATGCTGAACAAACGATCACAAAGTTAACTTCAAACAAACAGATGAAAAAAGGATCTCGGTTACTTAGCTGGACACAAACAAACACGCACGAAATCAAAAGATTTTTTAACCTCATTTTATGGATGGGAATCGTGAAATTACCATAACTAGCTGATTATTGGTCAACTGATCCTATGATTACCCAATCTTTTCCGCATAAAGTTATAGCTCGTAACAGATTTGAGATTTTGCTACGGATGGTGCTCTTACATAACAATGAAAATCAACCACCTGGTGACCGTTTGTACAAAATTCGTAGTTTGATTGATAGCTTGAATCTCAACTTTGCTGCTCATTATTATCCTCAGGAAAATCTCTTTATTGATGAATCTTTAGTGCCATTTCGAGGACGAATCATTTTTTGACAATACATCAAATTGAAGCTGCACAAATATGGCATTAAAGTATTTAAATTGTGCACTAATCCAGAATATACAGTCAATGTTCAAATTGATTCCGGAAAAAAGAATGAAACTGAACATACAACTCCCAGCAATGTCGTCATGTCCCTTATGACAGGCTATCTAAAAAAGGTCACACGCTTTTTACTGACTACCAGTCATACCAATGTAAATTTGGGGAAAAAACTTTTAGAAGAAGAAACTCACCTTGTTGGGACATTATGGAAAAATAGAAAACATTTGCCTAAGGACGTTATAATAGGAAGCCTAAAGAAGGGAGAATTTAGAGCAAAAGAAAATGAAGATGGTATGACATGCATGAAGTGGAAAGATAAAAGAGATGTTTATTTGCTCTCAACAAAACACTGTAGCATTTTTGAGGACATTCAAAAGAGGCAAAGAGATTATAAAACCAAAAATAGTAGTTGATTAGAATAATGCTAAAACAGCTGTAGATCTTTCATATCAAATGAGTGCCTACTCGACTCTGCTACGAAAAACTGTGAAATGGCATAGAAAACTAGCTGTGGAATTGCTATTGAATACAGCTTTACTTAATTCCTATATAATATATAAAAAACCACTAAGTCGGTAGCGAAGCCTCCATAGAAGCCGAGAAGCCGGGCTTGGCCTATCAAACTGCTCAATCAATAATATCAACTAATAAAATAACTCGTAAACTGTTTCAAACTATTTCAAATTTCCCGCGCGCTTCTCTGTCGCTGACCTGTTCTACACAGGCCATAGATTACTGTATATACACAGGCCTTATAACGTCAACACGCGGCAAAACTGCGCGATTAGGTTGTCATAAAAATTAGTCGTCTCTCTCGCACGCGTGGGCTTTTACCGGGCTTTCGACGATCGCTCCCTTTCTAACCTGTGGTAAAATGTTCTATAATGAAATATAACTACGATTGTTTATATAGCAATTTGTACGTAGCTAAAAGCCCGGCTTTTAGTGTGATGTTAGTCATTAGTCAAGCGCGGGCGATATCTTTGCAAGTTCACTTCACATTTCAATGTTTACTCTGTGTGTTTACTTGAGCGAATAAATATTGCGAGTTGAAAATTTATGCTTTTTTATAGATTTTTAGTGAAAATGGAGGATAATAGTGTTCCTTGTGATAAATTGAAGTGTGTTAAAGTGCTAATCGGCGAGGAAAAGGTAAAATCGAAAAAGAGAAAAGGTAAATTTTTATAAAACTGCTAAAAACAGCAAAACCATATCTTAGGCTTGCCCTAGTTTTGAGCCCTAGCCTCGCCACTACACCAAGTCTAAAACAGGAATAGTAGATTACAAGAAGATATTGTGCAAATACCTACTAGAATCAGGTAAAGAAAACTGTGAACCGGAAGTGTCATTCTCAAGAAATAAAAGACAAAAGTATAAATTGGCCAGAAAAGAAAGGATAGTGAGAAAAGCACGAAAGTACTGTTCAAGATGCTATAAAATAAATGTAAACAATATTGACAGAATATTTATGCAAGAAGAAAGACAAAAAAAGTCATTACTTACTGCCCACAATGCTCCAATCAACCTCATTTGTATCTAGAATGTTTCAATTTTGAACATAAATAATCTTAATAATAAACAGTTTCCTTAGTTAACCGTAATTGTTGCCAAAAATGTGATTTTATTCAGTTAATACAGTAATTATAAAAGGTCATGGTGTTTTACTTAACTTTTTATTAAAATGTGTTACAACTTTAGTTCTAGGTATAAAAGTAACACGCCATGTCGACTATGTTTTGTTTGGGGCCATGTCAGTCATTTCAAATAGCTAATAACACTAAAAACGTGCCAGGCGGCACACTGTGGTCTTTTAAATTTGATGCTTCAGTGTCAGCTACCGGTGCCTGACATGGCCCGAATAAGTAGTATATCTGTCAGCCACCGGTGACTGACATGGCAGCTAACATGTTAATTGTGCGGACTGCAAACTCAAAAAAGTAATAAGTTCAAATCTGCTATTTGACTGTTTTTTTTTATTGGATTCAGGTGACAAACGAGCACACAGTCCACCTGATGGTAAGTGGTTGCTGCGGCCCATAGACATCTACATCTATCCTCGATTACGAATCAAAATGCAGATGCGTTGTCACCCGTGAGGACTAAGATGGAATGCCTCATTTCCAGTAAAAAGGGTCTCCGGTTCTCTACACTCACCATACGAAACACAGCAGCGTTAAGCTGCTATTTTACGCTGGTATTCTGTGAGAGCGTGGTCCTTCCCCGGTCGAGCCGACCCATTCGTGCTAGAACTACACTACTAATATAGCTGCAGCATGGCTCTACCACGTAAATTTTCTATTGTTGAAAATTCCTTAAATAATTAGAGAATTGTGTCCTTATAGCTTGCAGAACTATCAATAGCTGGGGAAACATAATTCTTGAGTGGTAGCCTCATACTGGTAAGCACATTGTAGAGTGACCCCCTACTAGATACTGGCAATCTGGTATGTTAGGAAGTCGATGTGCAGTGATGATGATCCACTAGGTGGTAGGATATTTTCTGCCTAGAAGTCTGTCTGGGTAGTTATCATCCTCTTACCTATTTCTGCCTCCAAGCAGCAGTATGTGTCCCAGTCTGAAGGACATTGAGAGCCAATATAATAACAGGCCGTGAAGCATTACATCTTAGGCCTCAGAGGTAACATCAAATCTGTAGCCTTTGCTTGAAGTTTGTTGCAGGTGCCCATGGGCTGCAGCCATCAGGTGCATTGTAAGTTTATTTGTCACTTCAATGTTATAAAAAAATGTTGTTAATGAAGAGAATTGTGGTAGCTAATAGATTTTATTACAAACTTGTATATTTAAGTAGTTTTCCATATTTATGACGAACTTTCATATTTTCAGATGGATGAGGATGAGGGCCCATAATTGTCTGTTTCATCTGTCAGGGAAGACTCATTCGTTGCAGAAGATTACAACAACAGGCTATTGAGTCACATGCAGTTCTGGAGCAGTTGCTTGCAGGAGGGTCCATGGTATTGTCCATTCCATTAATTAAAACCTATAAAAGTCTACTGCTGAACATAGGCCTCCCTCATAGATTGCTTCATAGGAGGGATTTTGCCAAATTTTCCAGCTCGGCAGGTTGGCAACTGTAGTTTATAATAGTCTTAATGCTGCTGCCCAACTCCTGTTTCTGTTTCCCTTTGTCGCCTCTTACGACAACCGTTCCGTGGGTATAGAGTAGTGGATATTCTTACATCACCACTACACGGTCCACAGTATTATACTTCTTATTAATGAAAGTCCACGACTTGACAGGTCGTTCCCATTATAATGAAGTATTTGCCTTAATCATCACTTGGCAGGCACCTTGACGATCACTACCTGTCTCACGCCTTCTATGATGCTTCCCCTTGCTATATGGGAGAATGTATTTTCTACTGCAACGTTAAGTTTGTCCTTCAATCCAACTTACTTTTTCTAACTGTTTATAATGTTATATATTATTAACCTGTTGTATATAAACAAAATATTATCTATAGGTAATATTACTCAATAAACAAAGATAGACCTTTTCAATTTACGGCATTGGTGAATCTGATTCGAAAAATTGTTGAGACTCGATTCTCGGGATGGATGAATTGTCTAAATTCTTTGAATAAAACTAATTTTACGGATTTTATCGCAATTAATTTTAACTTCGGGAAGGATGGATTTTAATTCCGGGGGATGAGTTGCTCGTGTCCGTAGGCTGACCACCTAATCCTAGGCCCACCCTACGTGTCTCCCGGTGGTGCTAAACAAGCGACAAAGCCCAAACAGACTTGGCTCCTCGCCGTGTGGTAGCGGCGTAAAAAATACCACCCCCTACTTTCGCACCATGAGGTACAAAATAAAAGAAATGGCCCCGAATTCCCGGCACCCTTTTAATGGGGCAGGGGTGCGAAGAATCTCCGGGAGGAAAACCGGCGACGAGGTTCGCCACCCGTCAAGTTCTGTCTCCCGGAGGGGCGAAAAGTGGATTGCGGAAGCCCGTCTGGCTACGCTGAATGTATGTGGAGCAATGAATGATAAGATGGATGAAGTATGCGATATTTTCCTCTCCCTTGCACACTATGTCGGTCTATACGCCAGTATATTATAAGTCTTATGCGTCCAATGGTATCAAAATGTCGTTTCCGCCTATTTGTGGAGTTACGAGGTATTAAGGTGACGTTTAAGAACATCGCTCATATCGAAATCGGATCTTTCGGATTTGTTTTCGCTTGTAAGTTCAGGTATTCCCTCAGGGTACTCCTAAGATAATTATGATATTATAGAGGAATAGATGTTATGTGTAAATGAGACTAAACGGAAGGGAAAGGATGCTACTACACATGGCATATATACCGCGTACTGGTCTGGTGTAGACGAGACCGAGCGGGCATGCCAGGGAGTCGGTATCATCCTTTCAGAAAGAATGGGTCATTGTGTGAAAGAGTATGAATGTGTAAGCCCAAGGCTGCTGTGGATACGAATAAAAGTGGGCTTAAAGAAGTTGTTTGTGCTAGGGGTGTACACCCGAGACATGTCTAAGCCCACTTATATCCGAGAGCAGTTTTGGGAGATGGTACGGATGGTGCTAATGAAATGCAAGGGTAATGAAAATATTGTAAAAGTAGGAGATTTTAATGGAAGGGTTGGCGTGAAGAGGCTTGGTTATGAAAAGATATTGGGAACGTTTGGTGATGAAAGTATAAATGAGAATGGTGAAAGCCTCCTCACCGTATGTGTGGAAAAGAATCTTTTTGTGACGAACACCTTTGTCATAAGAAGATTCACATGTATACATGGGAAAGATGTGGTGATAGAAGCATGATAGATTTTATAATTGTGGATGAAAGAATGAGGAGCGCAGTGGTAGATACAAGGGTTTACCGGGGGTCCAGCGTAGGGACGGATCATTACTTGGTCTTATGCCGAATTAATGGTCTATTCAGACGTTGGCGGCATCGGACATCTGTGTCTACCACTGCGTTACAGCGTATAAGAACAGAGAGGTTACAAGATGAAAGTGTGAAAGAGAAGTTCAAATGTAGACTGAGAGAAAATATAAGTGGTATGGATGAATTGTGTATGAATGATTTAGACTTGGAGACTGTGTGGTATAATGTCAAGAAAGGTTTGGTGGATGCAGCTACCGAAGTATGTGGTGTAAGAGAACGAACGAAAGGAAAAATAACACTATGGAAGTCGAAGCAAAGAAGAGAGCATGGCTAGATTTACTAGCAACCAAGGCTAGTTATTCTAGCGGTATGAATGATGATATTGAAAGAATAAGGGCAGTCTTTAGACATCTAAATAAGAGAGTAAAAGAAGTAGTTAAAAGGAAAAAGCAAGAAAGAACGGATAACAATGATAGAAGAATATCGGATAACTTCCAGGCAAATATTAAAATATTCTGGAAACTCGTAAGAACTGCCAGGGGACATTCAAAACAGCCTAGAATGAATGCTATACAAGACCAGAATGGCTGTATTTTGAATGACGAAGTTTCGAGTTTAAGGAGATGGAAGGAATACTTTGAAAGCGTGTTTATGAGTGATGAGACATTTGAATGAAATGAAATAGAAATTCCGAATGAAGAGGAAAGAAATAGAGAGATAAGTATTGATGAAATAGTGAAAGCAATGAAAAGTATGAAAGCAGGTAAGGCAGCCGGATATGATAGAGTATCACTCGAAATGCTAAGGGCTGGAGAGGGAGTGGTGGCAGACCTGCTGTACACTTTGTTTAATTTATGTTGGGAACTTAAGCGTGTACCGGGAGACTGGTGCAAAGCCGTGATAGTCCCAATATATAAGGGAAAAGGATCGCAGCAGGACTGTAAAAACTACCGTGGTATCAGTCTTCTTAGCATTGTGGGAAAACTGTATGCTAAGGTACTAATTGAAAGAGTTATGAAAGATACTGAGGAAAATTTTGGGATTTGCAAGCGGGATTTAGAAAGGGAATGTGGATGTACGGATCAGGTCTGTTCCATGCGCATGATCGCGGAGAAGTTTTTGGCCAAAAACCAAAAGGTTTTTTTGTGCGTTCGTGGACTTGGAAAAGGCTTATGACAGAGCGGACAGGGATGTATTATGGCAAACACTGAACTCATTTGGGTTGAGCGCTGGGTTGATACAGGCATTGAAGTCTCTGCATAGGGACTCCAGTGCTTGTGTCAGGATCAACGGAGCCTACTCGGACTGGTTTGGCATCCATAAAGGTGTCAGACAGGGCTGTGTGGCTTCCCTGTGGCTGTTCAACCTATTTATGGACAGTTGTTTGGAAAATTTGAAAGTCGAAGAATGCGGGTTAAGAATGAACAGGTCATTAAAAGAAAGGGGAATGAAAGTGAACGCAAGTAAGACGAAAGTTATGGTTTTTGAAAGAGAAGAAAGTAAAACGATATGTGAAATAAGAATAGAAGGGGAATTGGTCGAGCAAGTAGATGAGTTTGTGTATTTGGGATGTGTATTTAGCAGGGATGGTAGATATGATAAGGATATAGAACGACGATTGAACGCAGGAAATATAATAAATGGAGCTCTACACTCTATTGTGGAAAGGTTGTACAAAATGTGACGGGCACGTGTGGCAATTCACAATGCTGTGTTAGTTCCTACTTTAATGTATGGTAGTGAAAGTTGGGTGTGGCAGAAGAAGCACGATAGTAGAATAAATGCTGTAGAAATGCGGTCATTAAGGAGTATGCTAGGACTGAATCTGAATGTGGTTTGCAAGATGATGTTGTGACCAGGATTAAGAAAGGAATGCTTCGGTGGTTTGGTCATGTAGAATGAATGAATGAGGAAAGAGTGAGAAAGCAAATTTATGTGGCAGAGGTGAACGGCAGAGTCGGGAAGGGAAGCCCTAGGCGAATGTTTATCGACCAAATTGGCGATATATTGAAAATGGGCCAAATCAAGAGTACTCTTAACCGACGAGCGTGTATGCGTAGGTATATGGATGTGGAGGAGGCGAGAGAGGTGTGTCAGGATCGTGCCAAATGGAAGTCCATAGTCTCTGCCTACCCCTCTGGGTGACAGGCGTGAGTGTTTATGTTATGTAATTTTAACTTTTTTAATTTCCGACGTTTCGGGCACTTTCCAGCCTCCCATGTTCACAGCGGGGACTGAGGTGTTTGACTTCCCAATGTCATAGTTAACGAAGGCTAGTTGGCTGTTTGGTCCGATCTACTCAGAACAAACAAGCTTACAGTATCTTGAAGTCTTGAGGATTAAATTTGATTAATTATGGGATCCTAAGCAGATGGTAGCACCCAGCCATATTTTCTATTGAAATTAGAATGTTTTTTAATTTCAATAGGCTCGCGAAACATCCTTGGTAGGAATCGCAAAAAATGTTCTTTTGCAAGACTTTGTGGTCTATCAAATCTGATATAATGTTTGGGACGATCCTCAACATGTTGACATACTACAGACTTCCCGGAGCGTCTATTCGTCAGTCACATCAGCTATATGTTCTTTCACGCGGATTTTATGAACTTTTTTGTTTGCCCTATGTAGGAGAGACCTTATTCACAATCAAGCTTGTACACTCCTGCATCTTGTAGAGGGATATTACACTTGACGGATGGTAAGAACTGACTCATCTTCTTCGGCGGCTTGTTGTATGTTTTTATGGAAGCCCGCGCTTCAAGATGTAGCCAATCTTGTCTGTGACTCCTCTGACATGATAGTACAGCAGGCACACGCTCGACTGTGGCCGGTTTCACAACCCTTGTGCTCTCTGAAACATCTGTGACAGTAAACACCTGGCCGCCGAGCTCCAGCACGTCAAGCAAGTTTGGCACGACAAACAAGCTTCGGGTCCCGCGCCTCCGTCACAGTGACTGTGTGAAACCGGCCACAGTCGAGCGTGTGCCTGCTGTACTACCATATGTCAGAGGAGTCACAGACAAAATTAGCTACATCTTGAAGCGAGGTTCAATTTGAACATTCTTCAAGCCGCCGAAGAAGATTAGCCAGTTCTTACCATCCGTCAAGTGTAATATCCCTCCCTCTACAGGATGCAGGAGTGTACAAGCTTGATTGAGAATGTGGTCTATAATATATAGGGCAAACTAAACGATCTATAAAAACCCGCGTAAAGGAACATATAGCTGACGTGAAACACCAACGCTCCGGGAAGTCTGTAGTTTGTGATCATATCCTAGACGGCCCCCGCCATTGCATTAGATTTGATAGACCACAAATCCTCGCGAAACAACGTCGATTCCTGCCAAGGATGATACGTGAGGCTATTGAAATTAAAAAAAACATCCTAATTTCAATTAAGAAGGAGGCTGGGTACTACCAGCTGCTTGGGATCCGCTAATTGATAAAATTAAAACTAAACCCAAGCATACTACTGCAAGACTTCAAGACACAGTAAGTTCATTCTGTGCAGATCGAACCGAAAGTAATAATTAAAAAGCTGAAGATACTTCGGGTTAACTCTGACATCGGGACGTCGGTAATTAAAAATAAGTACAATTAAACACGATAAAATCCGTAAAAGTAGTTTTATTAAGTGTGTAGTGTTCGCGTAAATATTATTAATTGGAGTTGTTGTCAGGAAGATGCTGCTGGTCATCTTCTGTTTCAGTTTCCCTGTCCCTTTTTACGACATCTGCGGGATGGTATGGGGTAGTATGGATTCTCCCACGCCACCACAACACTGGCATTTTCTCTTATTTAAAAAAATAATTTGGTTTCAGTCAATAACAAAACCGCATGAGGCTAGAGATAAGATTCAATTCTCACCAATTTGCCATATAGATATCAGGCCAGTAGAGTGTGATATAGAAATTGATTGTAAGGACGAAATTTTTAACTTTGAATCTGTTAAAGTTGAAGAAGAGAATTTTGAAAATGAGAATTCCAAATTTGAAGAAAATGGGAATCATGAAACAGGTAAGATATACCGCTTATTTTAATATTATTAAAATAAGGTGCCTCCTCTTCTATAAAAAAAGTCCCCTTGCGCAGACTTAATACACAAAATCGCATCACTTTGACGTACAAAAATCGACTTCAAACTATTATTTAAACGATTAAACAGTCCGTCGGCGGTGAAGTTCCTGCTATAGAGTTGTGACCTTGTTTCCGCTATAACCCCTCTATTAATTTTATTATTTATTACCTGGACATCAGTGGGGAGTGCGGAGTATGGCTTGGAATTTAACCACGATCATATCCGATCCATTGAAGTATAATGTACTATTTCAATGATGCGATTGGTATCCGAACTAATAGCTACATACCTAAATGTTACCTTTTTTAGAATAAGGGTGACAAACGAGCACACAGTTCACGTGATGATGAGTGGATGCTGTGGCCCATGAACATCTACATCTATCCTCGATTAAGAATTAAAATGCTGACGCGTTGTCATCACTGAGAACTAAGATGGGATGCCTCGTTTCCAGTTTAAAAGGGGCTCCAGTTCTCTACACTCCCCATACAAAACACATCAGCATTAAAAATTTAAATGAAACTAAGTTTTGGACTTCTAAGCATCTTTGACGCTGCTGCCCGTCGCCGGTCTGGATATTTTACATCGGAAGTAAACGAGGTGGTTATACCGCCATCTGTCGGAAGCCATAAGATTTTTCTGGCAAACCCATAGTCGTTTCTTACGAAACCCATGGGACAAAAATGTATGAATGAAAATGAAAAAAATGAATTTTCTTACGCCGCACTTACACGGCAACTTCACAACAGACAGAACTAGTGTTATACATACATACATACATTTTGACCTGTATTTTTTGTAGATAGTAAGTATATACAGGGTGTCCAGTAAATAGCACGACATACTGCAGGGGGTGATAGCTAGGGTCACTACCTATCAAAACAACACAATATATGTTCAGCAAAATCTTACGGATTTACAGTTTTACAAAATTTTCCGAAATACCGAAAAATCTCTACCTTGAAACAGATTTTTAAGCATCTCGTAATGAAAAAATCCTTTTCTAGTACTTTTTTTTACATCAAATTATTCGTGAATAGTTACTTTACTCATTGATAAGTCTTTTTTCTATCAAAGACAAGAATGTTTTCAAGAAATACTATTTTTTGTTTAAATTTGCACAGAACTATTTTCTTATCACTTAAGTTTAACCTACAGTGGTGAAAAAAAAATGTATGTGGCAGTTTTGTACAACAAACTTAAAAAATAGCTTGTTTAATGGTGATTTTGGAAAGATACAATACTAGTGCATTTTCATTAAAAAAATACAAAAAAATAAGCTATTTTAGTTAATAAGAGCATTTTATTTTAAATGCAAGTAATGTGACTTTGAATTCGAATCGTTGTAAGGTCGTACTACGGTTCGAATTACATAATAATTAATCTACAGCCGACCGGCCGGCCGGTCTGTAAATGACATCTTGAAGGATAAGGTGATAGTAAAAAAAACAGAGGAGTTAACTTTAATAAACATTTATTTAAATAAATTACAATAAATGCTCAAATTGCTTCCCTTGTGCCCTAATACACGCTCGGCATCTTCTTAAAATGAGCTTTGAGTCTTCTCAGGCTTATTTCCGATATTTTCTTGCTGCAATGTTAACCCTTGCTCTCAATTCATTGTCATTTTGGATCGGTTTTCATAGACTTTGTCCTTCATGGCATCCCAATAAAAAAATCCAGGGGTTTAGGTCCGGAGACCTAGGTGGCCATAATATCGGTCCCAGTCGCCCAATCCACCTGCCTGGATAAGCTTCATCTAAGTAGGCTCTTACTTCCCGCCATAATGAGCAGGGCACCCATCATTTTGAAGCCACATCACCTCTCTTAGCTCACTCGGAACATTTTCAAGGAGCGTGGGTAGGGTTTCTCGTAAAACTCAAGTAATTATTGGCATTTAATGTGGTGGAAGCTCGACGGGACCCACAATCTGGCCATTAAAATCCCACACCATAAATTTATTTTGAATTGGTACTGGGACCTGTCTTCTCTTGACACATACGGATTTTCTAATTGCCAACTATGTAAATTATGCAAATTCAAGTAGCCGTCCTCTCTGCAGGCTGACTCATCACTCCATAACACCTTATTAAAAAAGTTTGGGTCCTCCCGATGCATTTCAAGCATGCGGCGGCAGAATTGAACTCTCGGCAGGTAGTCTCTAGTTAAAAGAGTTTGCACGCGTCATACGTGAAATGGATGGTATCCATACCTCTTAAGTACTGAATGAACAGTGGACTTCGGTATCCTGTGCGCCGTTGTATCGCCCTAACCGAAGTTGTCGGGTCTTGTTCTCGTTCCTGAAGCACTATGTCTTCGTCAACAACTTGAGGCCGTCCACCGCCACGTTGACCAGGGAGCCTGCCTTCCATGTAGGAGTTATGCACTCTGGTAAACATTTCATGGTGTGGATGTCTCCTATCGGAAACCTTTCCTGTAGAGGTGGCAGCAGCTCGGGAACTTTGGCCAGCTTCTCCGTAAATAAGGTGCATCTCAGCATACTCTCGCTGCGTATAACCAGGAAAAACGCGGCGGTTGGCCATGTTATAAAACACAAAAGTCCAGGTGGTCGCCAAGTCGTCGTAGTGATCACAATAAAAATCCAAATCGTAAGGCAAACAAAGTCCGGGGTCCAAGCCACAAAACAGTCGTCAGTACGAAACAATAATTTGTGAACACAGTGATGCGTTGCGCACGGTTTAAGGTAGCGTACTAACAAGTGTCGCAAAAGGTTGAGAGGAGACACAAAATCACAATGCAAGAAAGAGCGGGATAGCACATGCGCTTCTTTTGTTAGACAGTAACCGGTCGGGTCGGGTCGGTCGGCGAGCAGGTAAAACCTTTAGTCATTACGCGTGCATGTCGCATTTTACGTGTCACAACTAGTTTTATAATAATTGCGTAAATGAGCAGCTATTACTTATTCTCATAGTGGTTTTTCTCAAAATTACGTTAATTACATTTTCAACAAAATCAGCTTCTCTAGAACTAAAATAGCATTTTTTTGTATTTTTTTTTAATGAAAATGCACTAGTATTGTATCTTTCCTAAACCACCATTAAACAAGCTATTTTTTAAGTTTGTTGTACAAAACTGCCACATACATTTTTTTTTCACCACTGTAGGTTAAACTTAAGTGATAAGAAAATAGTTCTGTGCAAATTTAAACAAAAAATAGTATTTCTTGAAAACATTCTTGTCTTTGATAGAAAAAAGACTTATCAATGAGTAAAGTAACTATTCACGAATAATTTGATGTAAAAAAAAGTACTAGAAAAGGATTTTTTCATTACGAGATGCTTAAAAATCTGTTTCAAGGTAGAGATTTTTCGGTATTTCGGAAAATTTTGTAAAACTGTAAATCCGTAAGATTTTGCTGAACATATATTGTGTTGTTTTGATAGGTAGTGACCCTAGCTATCACCCCCTGCAGTATGTCGTGCTATTTACTGGACACCCTGTATATACTTACTATCTACAAAAAATACAGGTCAAAATGTATGTATGTATGTATAACACTAGTTCTGTCTGCACGGCTAGCATGGGCAGGAGACAATTTTATCCCCGGGGAAAGAAGAAAATGTTTATCACCTCTCTTAGTTTTATCCACCCTTCGAGCATGGGCACACCGGTGGATATAATATCCACAGTAGATAAAATGGGAGATAGACTTAGACTTAGATAGATTTTTTGTATGAATATAAACTTAAACCCACGTTCAATGAACTAGAATAAAATTGTACCTTTCAAATGTCAAAAAAGCATAATTTTTTATCTTTCATTTGGCTCCATGCTACGGACGGGGGATATATGTCTACTCGTTATGTCAAACGGGGATATACTTCTCCCCATTGCCGTGCTTTGGCACAAGGACAAGATAATTTTATCTCTTGTCAGTGGATATAATCGGGGATACATTTTTTGTCCCCAGCCCATGCTAGCCGTGCAGGGGTTCGAAACATTAGATTAATGTAATTATAACATGTTTATAGGATAAGGGTAACAAACGAGCACATAGTCTACCTGATGATAAAATATGTGGCTCATAGACATCTACATCTATCCTCGATAACGAATCAAAATGCAGATGCGTTGTCACCCGTGAGGACTAAGATGGAAAGCCTCGTTTCCAGTAAAAAGGGTCTCCGGTTCTCTACACTGACCATACGAAACACAGCAGCGTTAAGCTGCTATTTTACGCTGGTATTCTGTGAGAGCGTGGTCCTTCCTCGGTCGAGCCGACCGATTCGTGCTACAACTATACCAGTAATAGCTGCAGCATGGCTCTACCATGTATTAAAGGTCAGAAGAACGTCATCATTATCATATGAATTTAGTTTCTCTACCATTCTTTTCCTCCAAAAATGAATATGAGAGACATTATTCAGAGTAATTGGCTAAAATACTTTATATCTAGCAACAATATTTCGTATAATTATGTAAAATATTATAATTTCCCTATTTCTCCTTTGGTTAACTAATAGAGAATTCCATAAGGCATAAACTCAGCCCATTGTAAACCGTTTATGGTGTCTTACAATAAAAATGCAATTTCATACAATAAATAAAATGTCTGATCGTGATTTCAGGACAATACATCACACCGACAAGTAATTATTCAGAACCGTCTGAGAAAAAGATTAAATCAAATTGTGATAGTAACATAAACAATGTATGTAAAGAAAACCTCGATTCTGAAAGCCCTACTATTAAATCAAACCCTAAAGTGAAAAAAGGTAATCAATCAATTAATAAGAAAGGAAAGCATCCTGCAAAGATTATAAAAAAGAAAATTATGAAACAAAAGAGTATAAATATATTTACGAAAAAAACATCAGGGGCAACAACAAAATACATTTTTGAATGTGATGGTTGTAATAAAAAATTTTCAACAAAAGACATTCTCGCCAAACACATTTCATACAGTCATAAGACGAAAAAGAACTCAGACACCACTGCAGTTCGGACACAAGTTGAACAAACCCCAGTACCACAACTAAAGGAAATATTTAATTGTGATATTTGCGAATTTAAAACATCTCAAAAACGTCGCATTTTGGCTCATTTTAAAGTTCACGTCGCTAAACAAGTATACTATTGTAATAATTGTGATTATAAATGTACAAAACAAAGAAATTTGCTATACCATATGAAAATACACACCAGAGAAAAACCTTTTTCGTGTAATATCTGTGAATATAAATGTACTAAAAAAAGTACTTTGCAAAGACATATGAAAATACATACCAGAGAAAAACCTTTTTCGTGTAATATCTGTGAATATAAATGTATTACAAAAAGTAATTTGCAATACCATATTATTAGAAAACACACCGGAGAAAAACCTTTTTCGTGTAATATCTGTGAATATAAATGTACTAAAAAAAGTACTTTGCAAAGACATATGAAAATACATACCGGAGAAAAACCTTTTTCGTGTAATATCTGTGAATATAAATGTATTACAAAAAGTAATTTGCAATACCATATTATTAGAAAACACACCGGAGAAAAACCTTTTTCGTGTCATATCTGTGAATATAAATGTATTTTAAAAAGTTATTTGCAAATGCATATGAAAATACACACCGGAGAAAAACCTTTTTCGTGTAATATCTGTGAATATAAATGTATTTTTAAAAGTAGTTTGCAACGTCATATGAAAATACACACCCGAGTAAAACCTTTTTCATGTAATATCTGTGAATATAAATGTGTTTTAAAAAATTATTTGCAAAGTCATATGAAAATACACACTGGAGAAAAACCTTTTTCGTGTCATATCTGTGAATATAAATGTATACGAAAAACTAATTTGAAAACACATATTTTAAATCACACCGGTGAAAAGCCCTTTTCATGTAATAGCTGTGAATATAAATGTATACGAAAAAGCAGTTTGATAAGACATAAAAATATACACTGGTGAAAAATTCTTTTCGTATAATATCTGTGAATTTAGATGTAATAAAAAAGAAGTTTGCAAAAGCATATGAAAATACACACTGGAGTAAAACCTTTTTCGTGAGAGTTCTGGTAATATATGTACCTACATATTATGTAAACATATTTTATATATAAATTAGTGTCCGACCGAAACAGGATTTTCAACCGAAAACGAACCTTCGGTCTGGGTGTCAGTTTCGGCCGTAACCGAAACCGAAACTTATTTAGACATGTTATTTTTTTATTGTATACTGAAATCTGGTATATTTTTATACATATACAGATAGGTAATGCATGTTAATGAAAAACAGTAATTGTAATAGTCATGTAGCAATGTATTTACTTTTTTTAAATAAAAATTCAACAATTTAAAGTTAAGAAATACTTTTTTAAGTAAATTTTGTAAAAAATCAACACTTACACCCATAAAAAGTTACTCGCTAATTGAGAACATATTTTATTGTGCTCACAATATTGTTAAAACTAATGTATTATTCAATGAGAGCATTTTTTTTATTAAGCCTTCATTGCTGATACTAAACAATATAAATTATTTTTAACATAGTAGATGATTGTTTTAACTTAATAATAATCTAGAATATCGTATTTTTAAATGAGAGCGTTTAACCTAATATAATAATGAGTAATACACGAGTCACGAACTCATCCGAACAACGCACGAAAATCCACAAACACTGAGTTTCGGCGCCGCCGAAGGTTCGGCAGATTTTTTGCCGAAACCGAAACTATTACCGAAACTAGATTTTTTGCCGAAACTTGCCGAAACCGAAACCGAATCTTCGGTCGGTCACTATTATAAATATAAAAGTGTTCCAGATAAAAATCCATTTCTTATGATTTTTTTTATGAATTTGTATAACAAGTTGGAAAACCTTTCCGTGCCATATGTTACACCCCGTTATCGTTACAGCCTTTAAAATCCACTGCTAATCATTGGTGGATATTTGCTGTAGTTGCTATGCTTTGAAGGTTATACTGCTATGGCTACGGAAGTTTTATATAATTTTGACTTTGTTATCGAGAAGAAGCTTGCTGCCCATCTCCTGTATCAGTTCCTCTGTCGCCTCTTACAACACCCACGGGATGATATCGCCTGATATCTTACACCGCCACTACACGTTTAATTAAATTGTTCGCGACGACAAAAAGTGTTTAAAAACATAGTCATTAAAAAACAATATTAAAAGTGTAATTAGGAAAAGTTTTAGTGACAAACCTAAGTGAAAGGTGCAATAGTGTAATTTTGCAATATGTTTACAACCCTTAGTATTATAGTATAGAGTATCCTTTTGTAATAGTTAAGAAAATAACCCTTATTTGTACAACACAAAGTCGGCCAATCAGAGCGCGACACGTTATAGAACAATCGGGCATTGCGTAATATTAAAACTCGAAAATAATGAA
This sequence comes from Parnassius orleans, assembly GCA_029286625.1. Classification (NCBI taxonomy): domain Eukaryota; kingdom Metazoa; phylum Arthropoda; class Insecta; order Lepidoptera; family Papilionidae; genus Parnassius; species Parnassius orleans. Next base: position 27,541 of record JAGSMP010000423.1, on the reverse strand, counting down.
AATAATTTTTATGCTCTAAAAAAATTGTAAGCATAGTATTTAATTAGATTAAGCTTTATAGATTAAGGAAATAAAATAATATTTAGCGTGATGTAAGTTATTTCCCACCTATAGTAAAATTAAAGAATCAATGTTCCCAAATATTGTGAAAATTTGGGATATTTTTGTTAATAACTTTTTACATTGTTAATATATTAAGAAACCTTTATAATATTCTAATAGACAACAAAATTATCGATCTAACCGTGTATAGTAAGTACATTAGCGTAATAATTATTAATTAATTGTAAATTATGATAATTCTATGGTGAAAATATTAAACAATAAAGAGGCAAAACAGGCAATGGCAAGCGGCTCACGAACCCTTTATAAGGCAGAGAGAACCAGAAAAGGTTCGAAAATGAAATTTTAGTATGTTGTTAAGGACACACATATAAGCATTTTTGCGAGTTTTTCAGTTCGGAAAATAGTCGGAAAAATTGGTGGCACAATATGTCCCTCTGCCCATCCGAGGTAGCAGTAAAGTGGCATAATTTAAGTAAATTAAAGACAATGTAGTTTGTTACAATATATTTATTTACTTAAAATCACAAATATTATTAAAAAGGGACAATAGATGTCTTCAAACTTAAATATCTTCAGTTAGAAAGAGTTTACTTAATATAGGAATTCTTTTCTCTTACTCTATACTCTTATAATTAGGTTTATTTTTTTGAGATCAATCAACTTTGGCTCTTATAATTACTTGAATACAATGAGCTTACAATTACAAAAACTAAATTTATTTTTAGGGTCTCTGATGAAATTGACTGAAACAGGAATAAGCGCAAAGAAATACCTACCTTGCATGTCGTGCAGGAGAAATAGGTTTTTTTGTTATTTGTCTTAGTACTGCACAAACGGCACCTGTGCCGCGTGTTAGACTTGTCAATCAGGTGTATTCCGACGTCTTTGTATCGGATATCATCAGGAACTCCTACAGGTTTCTGATAGTGAGGACTGACCGCGACGCGATTCTTCTTGGCGACAAAATTAGGTGCGCTACCTGAGCTCATTTTTCTCGACGAGTAGTCGCTGATAAGTGACATGGCTGGATAATATTACGCGAAATTGCAAATTTGTCAGCTTTACTGGATTTCTACTCGAAGTCAAGTACAATATGTACGCGTTAGTGATAGCTAAGTCAATTAAGAAATAAAAAATTCGACACCACCAACGTCTGTTTCGGCGACCGACTTCATAGAAACCACGTTTTTGGTCAAACCTATCCACCCCTCCCATGCTCTTTGTGTACTCAGTCGCTGCCAGAGGACAGGGGATTTTTTTCTTGGAACCATCTTTCATAGTTCTGTGACACTGTTTTTTGTTTAGCGTGAAATGCTGTACTTAAAAAATGCACATTTTTCGTGTCTTTCCAAACCGTGAATGCTACGTCATTTTCCACTCTCCAAATATAGTGTCCTCTTGTCAGTTTTAGTTTCTCTTTCCGTTCTTTTTCTTTCTTTTTATCATTTTTAATGGGTTTCATAAACTTTGGTAAATCCACTCTGTTCAAATTAACTGTTGCTGTGGAGTAAATCCCTTTTTCATAAAGGTATTGCATCAGTGGATACGAAGTAAAGAAGTTATCAAATGCTAAATGAACAGTAACCTCTTATTCTATCAGGCTTTTTGACAAAGATTTTACCACATTTGATCCTAGACAGAACTCAGGTGTACTGTCGTCATTTTTGCTTGTATAAATTTGAAATTCACAGACGTATCCAGTAGAGCTATCTGCCCTAACCCAAACTTTAAAACCTCTTTATAGGTTTTGCTTTCATATACTGCTTCAAAGACGAAATTCCTTTGAATCTAATCATTGCCTCGTCGATACTTTGTGATGTGGATGTTCTAGCTTCATTTTTGCAAGCTGTGTTCAGCATTTCCAGTAACGGGCGAACTTTATATAGTTTGTCGTAGTCTGGTCATGATTTAGAAGGGATTTGGGAATTATCACTAAGATGAAGATTTTCCAATATTTTTTTTAAACCTTTTATAGGTCATTATTTCTGCCACCTCATTTACTCTAAACAACGGGTCACTAGACCAGTATAAATCGATGGAGGGTAAAACATGGAGGCCCATTATTATAATCATTCCAATAAAGGCTTTTATATCACCACTCGTCACTGGTTCCCACTTCATACTCTTGGCTGCATATAAGTTTGTTTGCTCAACTATATGATTGATTACCTCGTCTGAAAAAAATCTAAAAAAGTATACGATCGGCGATGTTCTGCTTGGAAAGAAATCTTTCGCTTTCAGTTGTATCCGATCGTAGTCTTCAGCTTTAGGTCTACTCTCAGCTGACCACATGATTTTTTTCCATTCGTCGTCGTTATCATCATCTGCTGAGGTTTCACTCTGTGATTCGCTTTTAGTCATGGGCGTTTTTGGATTTGAACACAAACGGATATTTATCCGATTTCAGATTTCAAAATCCGTTTTTAAAAATCCGATTTCAGTAGCGCCACGCCAATTCGTTTGCGTATTTAGATTTCGTTTTATGAGTTAACGAAACGACAAACGCAAATGTAATACAGAAACAGACTTGCGCGATTATCCTTTATGCTTCAATCTAGACTTAGGACTAGCAGAAAAGTTTTGTACGAAATTAAAACTTATCCGGTGCATTTTAAAATCGACATATTTACAATGATTTCTTAATATTTTTTAATTTCCTAAATCGGTACTTGTCTTTTGCGCCAAATAAATTGAAGCGTGAGATCGTTTTAAATGAGCTTCTAGATTATCCGTTGTAGATTTATATAATATATTTTGACTACAATATTTACACACTGCAAGTCCAGAAGCATTTTCTTTTCCATACCTCACTGGGTATTCGCGATATTTTGAAAATCAAAGCAGTTCTCGTCTAATCAATTAAAAAGTCTAAACAAAAAACTTGAGAGTCAAAATCAAAAATATTTAAATGTTATATAAACTTACTCACTTATATATATGTATACTCACGCACAATTCACTTAGTTATTTTTTTTTAACTCTTAAACTGTACTAAACAAACAGGCAATAAACATACTTGTAATTACAACATATCCTGTAATTCACTGATACGACTGACCGGCACGCGCGCACTTGTCACCAAGGTCATATTTGCATCTAAATGAAAGCTTAACATGAAAACAAAAGATTATTTCTAGTAAACAAACACTAAACCAAAAACAAAAATAAATCATCACACAATCTCGCAAATATAGTCTTTAACAACTTAATAATAAGAACGATATTGATCGCATATTTCAAAGATTCTAGTAAGCAAACACCAAAACACGGAGCCAAAATTCATCAACGCATAATCTCGCAAAGCAAATATAGACTTTAAGTACTTAGCAGTAAGGATAATATTGATCGCATATTTCAATGTGCAAGCCGACAAACCGAAATTTGAATCGCAAAATTCACGCCATCCTTTTCATTCCTAAAGATGGGTTAATACCGATATTTGTCAGTATTAGTTAATATGAATATATTCGTCAAGTGATATTATAATATTTAAACTAATATATGAATATTACTGATATCTTAATATAACGGTTATTACGTATCACTATTCTATTCATGTAAGTAATAAGTTTATTTTACCAAGCAATCTTATTAGTTTTTATACCAATGTATGCTCGGTTTATATGCTTTGATAAATATTAATGCTGTTAATAAATAAATAATCTAATTTAAAGTCTTTTTGTTTTATGATATAGCTAAAAATAGATATATGCCTTTGCTTTTAACCGCTTTAACACTCGGCAACTGAACTAAACTTAATTATACACTGTTTAAGATAATTTTAATTTAATGTTCACGAATTCACGTATTACCAAATGTGTTACACCACACTGTACCCAGAAAGTCAGAAATGAATTGCATTAAATAAAAATACACCCTTTTGTTTATATAAGTATAAAGTATTATTGAAAGTGATTTTAAGTGGTTAGAATAAAAATAAATTCCACTGCACAAAACAAGGGCCCATGTTTTGTATGTTTACATTTTAAGAATGATTTACAATATCTAACAATATGTTAACTCATTTCAATGAATGTCGATATGAATTTAACAAGAATATTGGGAAAACACCATGACAATAAAACTAATATATGCCCAATAATTTATTAAAATAAATAAATGTAAATATAAAACACTACTAGAGAGTCAATAAATTTTTAACATCTATAAAGAGTTGTATTTGTAAAGTCCCGCTGGTCGCCGTGATATAAAATATCCAATTGAAAATAGTCCCTAAGTACTATGCAATAGAGAACGAATACCCGCCAAACGCTCATATCGGTTAATTCATTTGGTCATTCGGCTCGCTCCCTTGTACCGCTATACTTACGATACGAATGATACATATATCCGTCACGAATATCAGCAGTCGAGTCGAGCCGAGTGATATTATCCAATCGTTGTTGAACAGTTAGTGTACAAATGAAGTGAATATGGAATATTAGCATATCAGAATCCGTTGGATTACTGATCTATCTAATATTACTAATATCTTAACGAATACGAATATATCGGTTACATCTTTATTCATTCCGCTATGTCGTGTTTGGTTAGAAAGAGAGAAACTGAGAAAACGGATTTCTACGCATCAGTTTCAGTTTGCGTTTGGATTTGGGTATTGTCGATTCGGATTCGTTTGGTGGTACAGATCGTAAGATCGTAGCTTAGTTAGGTCGATTTTGAAATCAAATTTTCTAGTTTGAGAAATAAATACGATTCGATTTGTGTTTGAAGTCGGATTTTAGATTCGTTTTGATATATCTGACGCATGCTTATTCGCTTTCCGAGGACGACAAGGATTCTGAAGAGAGAACACGACGACGACGTATCGGGCCGCGAATGGGACTGTCTTCAGACTGGCGTTCAAATCGTTCAATATTTGGACTGACGTTTTCCCAATTCTCGTCCAAAGATGTACCGGGAATTGGGCTTGGAACTAAGCCCGGTGCTGATGCACTGCTTCCTTGATGTTCAAATAGGTCTTCATCCTCTAAGACACGAGTTAAATTCAAATTAGTATCTGGATCATCCACTTCATATCTATCTTCGGAATCATCAGGATCTTCCGAGAGTCCAAACATCATTTCCAGCTCTTTTTCAATGTCTTCATCTCTAAGTGCCGCCTAAAAATAAAGCAATAATAGGTCAATAGAATTTTTGCAGTCGCCGAGTAGGCAGATGGCCAAATACGGCCACCAGATATATGCCGAATGGGCCAAGGGCCACATGCGGCCACCAAGAAAAAATAAAATAGTCCATAATTTTAGATAAAAACGTAAAAATTTTGTTCGTTACAGCAATTACTAAGTAATATATTAAAATCATTTTTTATCATTATTTTCGAAGATTCCACTAGATTAATTTTTCACGAGCGAAAATACCCAACTCACGCGCTACTTGTTGACAGCAAAGTGACAGCTGTCATTGAAAACATATATGGCAGACGTTTATTGACGTAATATGAACCAATGTTGCCCTTAGTAGGAAGCAAAAGTCGTACTAATGATCGAAACTCAAATTATTTGGGTAATAAATTGGTAGAGCATATAAGCCCACTGCCTTATAAAGGGTTAAAGTAATAAGTGTGTTCCGGTCTACCTTAGCGCCTCGGGGTCCGGTAACATTGTAGTACAACACAGTAGCAGATAGTAGAACAGAGTAGTGGGAGAAAGTTACTACCGAACAACTTGAAGAAATAGTCAACTGAAGAATATAGTGACCAACCGATATAGAACAACCGTAGTTGACCAACTGTATTCAACAACCGTGGTCGACAACCGATAGTCAGAAGATTTCCGCCGAACAGTTGAGCAGTTGAACCGCTGGCCACTGCCTTGCTATTTGTATTCTACAGTTCGTGCATTTTGATTGGACGTCAGTCCACAGTACCCCAGCCGCGCACCCACAAAGACTGCAGTAGACGTATCCGCTGGAACCTATAGGTGAAGGACGTGAGTGACTCGCGGAGTATCTTCGACAACATTTACTCCCGAGTTTCGCCCGTCCGTCACATAAATGATTATTTGAACTTTATAATAACTAGTTTATACCCTGATGATGCCCTGAAGCGAAACTTCTCGGTTTTATTGTTAGTATATTAATAATTTAAAATAAATATTGTGAAACTAATACAAGTGTTTTCATCCAAAAATGAATATGAGAGACATTATTCAGAGTAATTGGCTAAAATACTTTATATCTAGCAACAATATTTAGTATAATTGTGTAAAATATTATAATTTCTCTATTGCTCCTTTGGTTAACTGATAGAGAATTCCATAAGGCATAAACTCAGCCCATTGTAAACCATTTATGGTGCCTTACAATAAAAATGCAATGTCATACAATAAATAAAATGTCTGATTCGTGATTTCAGAACAATACATCACACCGACAAATAATTATTCAGAACCGTCTGAGAAAAATATTAAATCAAATTGTGATAGTCACATAAACGACGTACGTAAAGAACACCTGGATTCTGAAAGCCCTACTATTAAATCAAACCCCAAAGGGAAAAAAGGTAATCAACCAATTAATAAAAAGGAAAGCATCCTGCAAAGATTATAAAAAAGAAAATTATGAAACAAAAGAGTGTAAATATACTTACGAAAAAAACATCAGGGGCAACAACAAAATACATTTTTGAATGTGATGGGTGTAACAAAAATTGCAACAAAAGACATTTTCGCCAAACACATTTCATACAGTCATAAGACGAAAAAAAACTCAGACACCAATGCAGTTCGGACACAAGTTGAACAAAATCCAGTACCACAACTAAAGGAAATATTTAATTGTGATATTTGCGAATTTAAAACATCTCAAAACGTCACATTTTGGCTCATTTTAAAGTTCACGTCGCTAAACAAGTATACTAATGTAATAATTGTGATTATAAATGTACAAAAAAAGGAAATTTGCTATACTATATGAAAATACACACCGCAGAAAAACCTTTTTCGTGTAATATCTGTGAATATAAATGTATTAAAAAAAGTACTTTGCATAGACATATGAAAATACATACCGGAGAAAAGCCTTTTTCGTGTAATATCTGTGAATATAAATGTTTTGCAAAAAGTAATTTGAAAACACATATTATGAAATTTCACGCCGGTAAAAAACATTTTTCATGTAATATCTGTGAATATTATCCTCGTGTAGTGGCGGGTTAGAATACCCACTACCCCATATCTTCCCGTGGGTGTCGTAAGAGGCGACAGAGGGAAACTGAGGCAGAAGATGGGCAGCAGCATCTTTCTGATAACAGCAAATAACAATAAAAAATCTGCGGTTGCCAACCCGCTCGCCAAGCGTGGCAACTACGGCAATATCCCCCCAATGAAGAGAGTTACGAAGAGACGGCCCCCAGTCCCCGGCGGCCCCGCTATTCCTGGCTACGGTGGCGACCATGGTAACGGCGGGGCAGGGGGTGCTAAGAATCTCCGGTGGAGGTTCGGTTGCCACCTACGACGACTCGACCTGGCAATTTATAACGCACGCACTCTGAGGACTGGCGAGAAGATCCTGAGTTGAAGAAGAGATAGACAAGTTGCGCTGGAATATTATAGGATTATCCGAGGTCCCAAGAGAGGGGAGGACACGGTAATCCTCGAATCCGGCAACTTGTTCTATCACCGGGAGGGCGACCATCTGCCCCAGGAAGTGTCGGATTTATCGTCCACAAGTCTCTCGTTCACAACGTTAAAATTGGGAGTGTGTCGACGAGGTTACGTACCTTATACTCAGAATCACCAAACGGTATTCGCTGAAGGTCATACAGGTTTACGCACCAACTTCGGCACACCCCGATGAGGAGGTGGAGGAAATGTATGAGGATATCTCTAGAGCCATGCATTCTCTAAAACCCACTATACGGTGTTAATGGAGATTTCAACGCAAAGCTAGGCACAAGAGAGAACAGTGAGCTGAAAGTAGGAAATTCGGATTAGGCAACGGAACCCAAGGGGCAGCAGCTGGCCGACTTCATGGAGAAAGAGGGACTCTTTATGATGAACTCTTTCTTCCAGAAGCGGCCCCACAGGAAGTGGACCTGGTCGAGCCCCGACGGTTCGACAAAAAATGAGATTGACTTCATTATGACGACTAGAGGCCAACTGTTCAGTGATGTCTCAGTGATCGCGAGGGTGAAAACTGGTAGCGATCACCGAATGGTTAGAGGCACACTGAACCTAAACGTTAAGTTGGAGAGGTGTCGTCTAATGAAGTCAACGCTCCGTCCCCCTCGTGCTCTAATCCAAAGTCCCGAAACCCTTCAGCTCGAGTTACAAAACCGTTTTCAGTGCCTAGAAGATTGCAATGCAGTGGACGATATGAATGACAAGCTCGTGGAAACTGTCGATGCGGTCGGAGCTAAGTTTTGCAAGACCCGCCGCAGAAGAACACAAAAACTCTCCGATCTCACTCTTAATCTCATGGCTGTTAGACGGGAAATGAAGCTGCAATCTTCAGTAGATTTGATAGCATACAGGCAACTGAACAGACAGATCTCCAAATGCATGCGGCGGGACTTGCACAACTTCAATACAGCTCGTATTGAAGAAGCGATCGAGCGGAACCAGGGCTCCAAAGTCTTTGCCAGAGATCTGTCTGCCAGAAAGAGCCAACTGTCGAAGCTGAAGACCGAGTGTGGCAGCGTCGTTTCCGGACACCTGAGATTTTGAGTGAGATTGAGAGGTTCTATGGGCAGCTGTACACATCATCGTTGGAGCCACACGCAAGTGTGAGTAACGATCCAAGAGCGAGTCTTATCCGACACTATTCCGATGATATCCCGGACGTCAGTCTGAGCGAGATTAGAATGGCTCTCCAGCACCTTAAAAACGGCAAGGCCCCAGGCGAGGATGGAATTACAGCGGAGCTTCTGAAAGCGGGTGGAAAACCGGTACTTGAAGTCCTTCAGAAGCTCTTTAATTCCGTCCTACATGGTTGCACTACACCGGAGGCGTGGAGCAGAAGTGCGGTGGTCTTGTTCTTCAAGAAAGGCGACAACGCTCTTTGAAGAACTACAGACCGATTTCCCTTCTGAGCCGCGTCTACGTGCTGTTTTCGAGAGTCATTACGAATCGTCTCGCACGCAGACTCGACGACTTCCAGCCTCCCGAACAAGCCGGTTTCCGAAAAGGCTTTAGCACCATAGACCACATACATACTCTTCGGCAAATTGTACATAAGTCCGAGGAGTACAATTTGCCACTGTCTGGCGTATGTGGACTATGAGAAAGCCTTTGATTCCGTCGAAATTTGGCGGTGCTGCAGTCCCTTCAGCGGTGCCAAGTTGACTGTCGGTATATCGAAGTGCTAAAGTGCTTGTACAGTAGGGCTACGATGGCTATCCGAGTACAGAACGAGAGTACAAAACCTATCCAACTGCAGAGAGGTGTAAGACAGGGTGACGTTATATCCCGAAACTCTTCACCCTGCATTGGAAGACGTTTTCAAGCTTCTGGACTGGAAAGGATACGGCATTAACATCAATGGCGAGTACATCTCTCACCTTCGATTTGCCGATGATATAGTCCTTATGGCAGAATCGCTGGAGGACCTAAGCACTATGCTCAATGACCTCAATAGTGCCTCCAAACGGATAGGTCTTAAGATGAACATGGACAAAACAAAGATCATGTTTAATGTCCATGTCACACCTATGCCGGTAGTTGTTGGGAGCACTAAGCTCGAAGTTGTTGACGAATATGTTTACCTGGGACAAATAGTCCTCGTACCAGCGGATGAAGTGTAGGGCGTCCCCACCAGATGGAGCGACGACCTGGTAAGACATGGAGGATGGAGGATGGAGGATGGAGGACATGGAAGAATAGTCCGACTAGGTAAGTCCAACTTCGACCGAGAGGTCAATCGACGGATTCAACTCGGCTGGCAGCGTTCGGGAAATTACGGCACATCTTCTCGTCAGGTATACCTCAAAACTTGAAAACGAGGCTGTACAACCAGTGCGTGTTGCCAGTGATGACCTACGGAACTGAGACGTGGTCCTTCACTGCTGGCCGGATGAGGAAGCTCAAGGTCGCTCAGCGAGCTATGGAGAGGGCTATGCTCGAGTCTCACTGCGTGATAAACTTAGAAATGAGGATATCCAGTAGAACCAGAGTGACCGACATAGCCCAACAGATTAGTAAGCTGAAGTGGCAATGGGCCGGCCATATAGCTCGAAGAACCGACAACCGATGGGGAAAAAGGTTCTCGAGTGGCGGCCTGTACCGGCGGATTTAGTGTAGGGCGTCCCCACTAGATGGAGTGACGACCTGGTAAGACATGCAGGAAGTCGATGGATGCGGGTGGCTCAGGACCGTGCTTTGTGGCATTCCTGGGGAGGCCTATGTTCAGCAGTGGACTTGTGAAGGGCTGTAATGATGAATGATGATGATGATGATGATCTGTGAATATAAATGTTTTACAAAAAGTAATTTGTAAACACATATTATGAAATTACACACCGGAGAAAAACCTTTTTCATGTCATATCTGTGACTATAAATGTTTTACAAAAAGTAATATGAAAACACATATTATGAAAATACATACCGGAGAAAAACCTTTTTCGTGTAATATCTGTGACTATAAATGTATTTAGAAAAGTAATTTGCAAAGACATATGAAAATACACACCGGAGAAAAACCTTTTTCGTGTAATATCTGTGAATATAAATGTATTACAAAAGGTATTTTGCAATACCATGTTATTAAAAAACACACCGGAGAAAAACCTTTTTCGTGTAATATCTGTGAATTTAGATGTACCGTCAAATTCCCTAACTTTGCCACGGGTCCAATGTTTGCCCCTAATGAAAAAGAAGTAATATCTTTTCAATTTTATTAGTCTGACAACGGAAACTTTGGTATATTTTTAGAATTATTATCTGGCAACACAAAATTAGGGGCGTCACGTTGGTAAAATGCAAAGATTTTTGACAATCGGGTGCTGAATCAAAGTGTAGAACGGCCAGTGTCTCCATGTACACGGTAATTACCGTAGATACGCCGTAATTTGGTCTTAATCTACCGTCAAGGTAAGATGGCATTACCGTGTCATATGTCACCGTAATACCAATGTATACCGTAATGTGCTCAAATGCCGAGTGCGAGCGCATTTTCAGCCAAGTCAATGATATAAAAACGAAAAAAGAAATAAACTTTTAACCAAAACACTAAAAGGAAATATTTTTCACCCAGCAATCAATCAAAAGAAATAGCAAAAACTGTGTTGATTTCAGGCCTAGTAACGATATGTTAACTTAAGTGAATAAATCCATTTACGAAAAAGATATTGTCATTCTAGGAGAGTCAGATTCAGAATAATATTGTTTTATTTTAGCATGTTTTAAAAAAATCTTAGTAATTAATTAAAAGCAAATGTATTTGGACTTGATTTTGTTCATAATGTTGTATTTTTCTTCGAAAAGTTACACGGTAATTCACACGGTACACTTATAATTAATCCACCGTAATTTTATCTAGAAACACCGTATTTTTACCCTTGCAACACGGTAAATCTCGATTTACATAATATGGAGACACTGAGAAAGGCGGTTACGAGAGTTGTGAGAAAACTTTTCAAGTAAGTAATTAAAATATGTTTAATTCTAACCATAGATTTAGTAACTAACGTTAGAATAAATTTAACATTTTTATAACATGTATTTTCGGAATGTCGAGAATATTCTGATATACACCTTTTATTGGATCGCAGACACGATAATTCAATATTTATTTAATTAATATAGCCATTCAGCGAGGAAACGTATCCTGCGTTCTTGGCACAATACCACAAGGAGCAGGACTGTATGATAATTTAAGTTTTTAGTTTGTTTTTCTTATATATAGTTATTTTAATATTAAAAAATACAAACAATAGTATGTATTTCAATTTTTCATTATGTCCACAATAAGCCGCCATGTTAGTTTTATATGACTTCATGCAGCTTAAAACCCGCGAAAGGGCACAATGCTTTTAAATATCTCTAATTTGTCAATATACGATGGGTAGTTTAGAAGATCTGAGGGAACAGATGAACATACATACATACATAGCGTTCTATAATTGTAACCATCCTTTTGGCTTCTCCGTAGTTGGGTAAAAATATTCAATTACATCATCTGCGTCAAATCAGAAGACACGAATATACTGCAATCGGTATCGATAATTATAGTTGAGGCAGGCAATGCATGGTGTAGCACTATTTGTCACCCACACATGCACATTACACGCACACTTGTGTATTTTGATTTTGGTCTCGCCCTAATCACTCCATTGCCAATCTATACTATACTATATCTATGATTCTAACTTGTTTTATACTCATTCCGTAAAACTATGATAGTTTGATAATTTGTCATTTTAACGATAAAATACACTAATAATTATTGAAAAATACTGGTGTAGACAAAGTTTGGCATGTTTTCTGAACAAGTGTACCAAACATTGCCGAGCCTAGGGTTGACACTTGTTATTAATTTTAATTAGCAGGCGCGTGATCTATACATTATGTTTTTTTTATAGGAGAGGGGCAAACGAGCATGCGGCTCACCTGATGGTAAGTGACTACCGCCGCCCATGAACAACCGCAACACCAGGATTTGCAGATGCGTTGCCGGCCTTTTAGAAAGGAGTGGCTCTTTTCTTGAAGGTCCCTAAGTCGTATCGGTCCGGAAAAATCGCTGGTGGTAATCGATTCCACAAGGAAGTTGTGCGAGGAAGAAAACTTCTTCTAAATCGCACAGTGATGGACCGCCAATCATCCAGGTGGTATGGATGGTATCGCGAGTTTTGTCGCAATGTGCGATGGTGAAATTGAGCGGCTGGAATTAGTCCGAATAATTCCTCAGAGTACTTCCCGTGGTACATACGATAAAATACGCAAAGAGATGCAACAACTCTACGCAGTGGCAGTGAGTCAAGCCGATCGGAAAGAACTCGGCCGTCGACGATTAGAACCGCTCTGCGCTGGATGCGGTCAAGTGGAAGGAGCTGGCACTGGGGAGCCCCTGCCCAGAGATGGGAACGGTATTCCATGTTTACCTACTTTAGATAATTTCTTGCTTTGCTTTTGTAATGTCAATGAGTCTTATACAAAAAAAAATTGGTTAAAAGTAAAATATATATATATATATATATATAAATATATATATATATATATATATATATATATATAATATACAAATATACAAGGTGGTCAAACAGTGAGGTTATAAATTTTTTGATTCCTCACACCTAGGTATCCGAAAATACCCTATGTATGTTCCATGATTTTTGTAGTTTTCGAGTTATGATTTTTAATCCTTTTTTTGAAAATGTTCACCCTAAACAGCCTAACATTGAAACAAAAATGTAATTGTGAGATTTTCCAAGTTTTTTGTTTGTAGCATGATCCTATGAGTTGCCTAATGTGCATAAAATAATTAGCTTCCTAACATTCACCGAAGATACAATAATTTTAATCGAAACTTAAAATTTTCTGTCAGGAGGTGGGGCTTGAATTTTCAACATTAAATGAAAATAGTAATAAATGATTTCATACTTTCTAATTAATTTTAAAAACTTGGCAGTACCTTAATCTTTCATAATGACATAAAAATGACACTTAATAGGCCAGTTTTTTTACAGACTTGAAGTTACTCAGGCAGGAAACTACCTGAATAGTTAATTTGATTTAAAAATCTTATCATTTCTAGGGCTAAACTAAGATAGTAAATGCTTCAGGTTAGCAAAGAAAACTACTTATTGTTAAAACGTGACATTTATTAAGGTATCATTTTACTACAACTACATGTTTTTTTTTATTTCACTCAAACTAAATGATAGCACATTCAGTCACAAACACACAAAGGAATTTTAAACAAAGGCTCAGGTTAACATTCCTGCTTTGCGCTCCATTTTGTTAGTCCATTTTTAAGACGATGTAGACTGTGTATCAGTTAATGTACGCCATTTCGAAAATTTACTTTAAATAAATTTATCTTAAATTATTTACTAGTTTTAGTATGAATCTTGAAATCATTTGTCCAGTTCCGGCAAACATCTTGAACAATAAGCGTAGTGGGGAAGGTTTGCGCACGCATTTTGTATGTAAAACCGACTCTGCGCAGTCAAGGTCAATGTTCAAGAAGTTGTTGGCAATTTGTTGTCAATAAATTTTAAACAATAAGTAAAGACACTGGATGTTATTTTTGCTAACCTGAAGCATTTACTATCTTAGTTTAGCCCTAGAAATGATAAAAATATTTTTTAAATCAAATTAACTATTCAGGTAGTTTCCTGCCTGAGTAACTTCAGAAGTCTGTAACAGAAAAACTGGCCCATTAAGTGTCATTTTTTTAAATGTTATTATGAAAGATTAAGGTACTGCCAAGTTTTTAAAATTAATTAGAAAGTATGAAATCATTTATTACTATTTTTCATTTAATGTTGAAAATTCAAGCCCCACTCTCCTGACAGAAAATTTTTAAGTTTCGATTAAAATTATTGTATCTTCGGTGAATGTTAGGAAGCTAATTATTTTATGCATAATAGGGCAACTCATAAGGATCATGCTACAAACAAAAAAACTTGGAAAAAATCTCACAATTACATTTTTTTAATGTTAGGCTGTTTAGGGTGAACATTTTCAAAAAAAGGATAAAAAAAATCATAACTCGAAAACTACAAAAAATCGCGGAACATACATAGGGTATTTTCGGATACCCCTAGGTGTGAGGAATCAAAAAAAAAATTTATAACCTCACTGTTTGGACCACCTTGTATATATATATACTTACTTAGTTTTCTGTTTATTTGAAGGACAATCAAAATGAACAAGCCGCGAAGAAAATATGAAGATTACGATGAGAGCTTACTAAATTTTGAAATTGAAAATAAAAATATTACTTCATACGACGCTGAGAAACAATTTGGTATCCCTCGCCGCACGATTTTAAATAAAGTAAAACAAAAACACACGAAAAAAGTTGGATGTCCCAACAAACTGCCACCAGCCGATGAACAGAAAATAGTAAGTTTTTTAATTCTTTGTGGAGAATATGGGTATCCTGTTACTAGCTTTGAATTAAGGTCAATCGTACATGATTACTTAATCAAAAATGGACTCAGTGGTATTTTTAACAACAAAATGCCGGGTCAGAAGTGGGTAAGAAACTTCTTGAAATGCCACAAAAATGTCCTGACTGTGCGTTCTACAAATAATATTAAAGAATCCCGAGCCAGTAAGAGTGTAAAGGACTACAATACATATTTTGAAAATTTGAAGATTTCACTGCATAATGTCAAACCAGATCATATAGTGAACTATGATGAGACCA
Organism: Parnassius orleans; assembly: GCA_029286625.1. Classification (NCBI taxonomy): domain Eukaryota; kingdom Metazoa; phylum Arthropoda; class Insecta; order Lepidoptera; family Papilionidae; genus Parnassius; species Parnassius orleans. The sequence goes on along the minus strand of JAGSMP010000423.1, from coordinate 12,140 downwards.
ATTTTTCCGATAACCCAGGATCTCAAAAATGCATATTTAAAGCAGGTACTAAACACACAAACAAAACACTAAACAATACACTAAACAATACCAAGACGGCGATATCTGTTATGTTCTCAGCTACGGCAGGTGAAGAAATTTTTCCACCATATGTCGTATACAAAGCAGATAATTTGTGGATAAATTGGTGTGCAAATGGGCCTGAAGGAACCAAATACAACAAAACCAAATCTGGTTGATTCGATTCGTATACTTTTTAAGATTGGTTTAATACCATAATTATCCCACGGGCAGTGAAAACCACTGATCCTAAAGTTTTAATTGGAGACAATTTATCGTCACATATAAATATAATAACTAAGTGTGAAGTACATAATATCAGATTTATCTTTTTGCCATTTAACTCCACTCACAACACTCAACCTCTCGATGTGGCCTTTTTCGGCCCATTGAAGAGAGAATGGAGGAGAATTTCAACGGACTACAAAGTTCGACACCCAAGTTCTAACACATTAAACAAACAAATATACCCCGTATTATTAAAAATGTTACTAGATGCAACAAAAATTACACAAAGTAAAAACAAAATTAGCGGATTTCGTGCTGCTGGGATACACCCCATTAATCCAGAAGCTGTATTAAAGAAATTGCCAGATTATCGTAGGTCACAAACAAATATTACTTACGATGAGACTTTTGTCAATTATTTGAAAGGTTTAAGAAACCCGCGAACCGGGAAATAAGAAATACAAATAAAAAAATATTTATAGAGCCTGGAAAATCAGTAAGTGTTACTGATCTCGTAAATGAAAAACTCAAAAACGAAAAGCACCAGATACAGCTCTTAGTAACGCAAAAAGACTCAATCCTAAGAAGAATGTCATCCCCAAAGAAATCAAATTACAGGAAGACGTGAAAGAAACGCATTCAACTGTTGCAGATTCTTTGATTATATATAATCAAAGTGTGGATTATACTTTTGACAATGTCTCATTAAACGGTAGAAACGTCATCCGATGTTGACAATAACCAACTTATGACTAATTTGATATTTAATGCTGAAATACATCAAAAACATGGAGATATGGAATTATCTGACCAGAAAACACCAAAAGTATTTACAAAATTCAACCAGGCGTTATTGTGAATGTTGACAAAAATTTATGTTTATCAAATGACCGGAATTTATTCAAAAATATTTCTAACTTTGGTGCAACTATATCAAATGAAACTATGACGAAAAGCCGAATCCTCTCCAATGTAACTATAAAATCCCCAGATAGAATCTCATTTGATGATAGTGTTTCAGATGACCATACTAAGCATGAAAAGGTGTTTCCAAAAAGTAGGAGCAATCAAGGGTCGAGTTCAGAAAGCTCAGGAATGTATACTGTTCATGATTCGTCTTGTGATGAACATTTTCTTCCATCTTTAAGTGACACGGAAACGTACATAGACGAAATGTATGAAGAATTGGAACAAAATATTGATAAAGAAAATGATATGTATGAAACTGGTATTGATAAATATGTTCTTGTCAAATTTTCAACATCAAAGTTGGCTAAATATTATATTGGTCTAGTAATCAAGTACAACGATTTGGAGCGTGTATATACTATAAAATACTTAAGAAAAAATTCAAAAGGCACTGTTTTACTGGCCACTAGCAGATGATATCGCAGAAATAACTTTACTTGATGTAGAAAAAACGTTGCCAAATCCACAAGTTAGACGTAGAGGGACATTAAACTTTGATTTAGATAATTTAAGTGTTCCTTTGTCAAACATTTATTGAAATTTGTTATATGATAATTCGTTTTTAGCTTCATTGTGATATTGTTGCATTTTTTTTAGGATAGATATAGTAAAACTTTACTGTGTCATATTGTGCGTTTATGTCATATTGTGCGTTTTTTTGTAGATTATGTTTATTGAGAAATAAGGTTTATTTCATAAGATTGATTATAATTTTAATAAAAACTGCTTGCAATGAGAATGACTGATTAAGTGTTATAACATGTGTTTTAAAAATAATTTTAATATTTTGTTACCTACTTATTTTTCTTATGAGACAATCCTACACTTTCTTTGTCAATGTATGGATGTTGGTAGAAATTGTGTCATAACATTGCCTTATAAAATTTTATCTACTAAAATACACCAAAAGGTGTTATTCGAAATTGATTTGTATTGTTCAATTATTAAGCTACATTTAAGATTGTCCCAGGATTATTTATTATATATTTATTTTGGAGTAAACGCCTCTGGCTATGTTAGGAATATTAGACTTAACTTTGCCTAATTCTTAAAATACCTTCAAAAAGTTATTAATTATTAATATTAAGCATAATGTCTAAAATAAATGTTATATATTATACCTAAGTCTTGTTTTTACTCTTGTTTTAATTTAATCTGCTAAAAAGTACAAATTCAGGATTTATTTTACGACAAAGTTATTTATTTTACTAAAAGTTATTTGCAAACAATATGAAAATACATACTGGAGAAAAACCTTTTTGTGTAATATATGTGAATATACGTGTATTACAAAAAGTATTTTGCAAAGGCATATGAAAATACACAACGGAGAAAAACCTTTTTTGTGTAATATCTGTGAATTTAGATGTATTACAAAAAGTTATTTGCAAACAATATGAAAATACATACTGGAGAAAAACCTTTTTGTGTAATATATGTGAATATACATGTATTACAAAAAGTATTTTGCAAAGGCATATGAAAATACACACCGGAGAAAAACCTTTTTTGTGTAATATCTGTGAATTCAGATGTATAAGAAAAGATCAATTGCAAAATCATCTAAAATACAAACCGGAGAAAAACCTTATTCGTGTCATATCTGTGAATTTAGATGTACGAGGGGTGATCCAAAAGTAATGATAATGAAAATAAAACACGGTAATTAAAGTTAAAATAATAATTTATTTTTCTACATAGTCTCCTAACAAATCAATACATTTAGTCCATCTTTTTTCTAAACCCAGGATTCCCTTTGAAAAAAATTCTTTGTCTTGACCCTCCCAAAACGCTTCAACAGCGGCCATTACTTCGCTATCGTCTTCGAATTTCTTGTCTCGGAGGCGTTCCTTGAGCCAAGGAAAGAGATAGAAATCACTAGGAGCTAGATCTGGCGAATAAGGAGGGTGTTCGAGCAGTTCGAATCCCGTTTCTTGAATGGCAGCCATCGCAACTGCGGCTTTGTGAGCCGGTGCGTTGTCTTGGTGAAACAGCACTCCTCAACTCAATGAAACTCAATCAAACAATCACTTTGTTTTCAAAACACCATTTCTTAACACATAAAACATTTTTAACGCACAGATTTTCTTATGAGTAAAACAATTATACAGTAAAGTATCTTTACTATAAAGTTCACAAAGAGTATTTAAATTGGGAGCTCCTAAGCAACTTATATCTATGATAGTATTATTTTCATCACAAAGATCTTGTACCCATTTTATTTTTTCACATCCTTTTAAAAAATCCTTTTATCTTTCAAATATGTCTTGATAATTCTGTGAAACTCTCTATAATCAACAAAGCCCTCACTCCATCGATACCCTCTGTGCTTTTCAATCCAGCAAATTTGATTTAATTTCTTCAAGTGAAGTGAAGTGAACGGGTAAGGAGTAAACCTCCATACCCGTTCACTTCACTATCTCTTTTTAACGTAACATAACATAAACACTCACGCCTGTCACCCAGAGGGGTAGGCAGAGACTACGGACTTCCATTTGGCACAATCCTGACACACTTCTATCGCCTACACTCATATATCTACGCATACACGCTCGTCGGTTAAGGGTACTCCTAATCTGGCCCATTTTCAATATATCGCCAATTTGGTCGATAAACCTTCGTCTACGGCGTCCCTTCCCGACTCTTCCGTTCACTTCTGCAACATAAATTTGTTTTGTCACTCTTTCCTCGTTCATTCTTTCTACATAACCAAACCACCGAAGCATTCCTTTCTTAATCCTGGTCACAACGTCATCTTGCAAACCACACTTTTCTCTTATCACACTATTTCTCACCCTGTCGTTCAGATTCAGCCCTAACATACTCCTTAATTAATGACCGCATTTCTACAGCATTTATTCTACTCTCATGCTTCTTCTGCCAGACCCAACTTTCACTACCATACATTAAAGTAGGGACTAACACAGCATTATGAATTGCCAATTGTGCCTTTTTTTACACATTCTGACTCTTCACAATAGCGTGTAGAGCCCCATTCACTCTATTTCCTGCGTTCACTCGTCGTTCTATATCCTTATCATATCTACCATCCCTGCTAAATAAACATCCCAAATATACATTCATTAAAGTAATCATCATTTTATTAGGAATATTTTAGTGTACTCTAAAGTAGCTATAGCAAATTCTTTTACTATAAATTCATTTTTGCTATATTTGAATCGTTGAAGATCTACGATTATTGTATTGCTATTCATGATATTTTCTTAACGATATTACTTACCCGTGTAGTGGCGGGTAAGAATACCCACTACCTTCCCGTGGGTGTCGTAACACTAATCTTCCCGTGGGTGTCGTAAGAGGCGACAGAGGGAAACTGAGGCAGAAGATGGGCAGCAGCATCTTTCTGATAACAGCAAAACAACAATAAAAAAACTGCGGTTGCCAACCCGCTCGCCAAGCGTGGCAACTATGGCAATATTAAAACTGATTAAAGTTACGAAGAGAAGGCCCCCAGTCCCCGGCGGCCCCGCTATTCCTGGCTACGGTGGCGCCCATGGTAACGGCGGGGCAGGGGGTGCTAACAATCTCCGGCGGATGTTCGGTTGCCACCTAAGACGACTCGACCTGACAACATATAACGCACGCACCCTGAGGACTGACGACAAGATCCTGGAGCTCGAAGAAGAGATAGCCAAGTTGCGCTGGAATATTATAGGATTATCTGAGGTCCGAAGAGAGGGGGAGGACATGATAATCCTCGAATCCGGCAACTTGTTCTATCATCGGGAGGGCGACCATCTGTCCAAAGGAGGTGTCGGATTTATCGTCCACAAGTCTTTCGTTAACAACGTTGTAAAGATTGAGAGTGTGTCGACGAGGGTTGCGTACCTTATACTCAGAATCACCAAAGGGTATTCGCTGCAGGTCATACAGGTTTACGCACCAACTTCAGCACATCCCGATGAGGAGGTGGAGGAAATGTATGAGGATATATCTAGAGCCATGCATTCCTCCAAAACCCACTATACGGTGTTAATGGGAGACTTCAACGCAAAACTAGGCACAAGAGAGAACGGTGAGCTGAAGGTAGGGAAATTTGGAATAGGGCAACGGAACCCAAGGGGCCAGCAGCTGGCTGACTTCATGGAGAAAGAGGGACTCTTTATAATGAACTCTTTCTTCCAGAAACGGCCCCACAGGAAGTGGACCTGGTCGAGCCCCGACGGTTCGACAAAAAATGAGATTGACTTCATTATGACGACCAGACGACAACTGTTCAGTGATATCTCAGTGATCGCGAGGGTGAAAACTGGCAGCGATCACCGAATGGTGAGATGCACACCGAAGTTGGAGAGGTCACGTCTAATGAAGTCAACGCCTGTCCCCCTCGCGTTTTGATGCAAACTCCCGAAACCTTTCAGCTCGAGCTACAAAACCGTTTTCAGTGCCTAGAAGATTGCAATGCAGTGGACGATATGAATGACAAGCTCGTGGAGACTATTCATGCGGTCGGAGCTAAGTTTTGCAAGACCCGCTGCAGAAGAACACAAAAACTCTCCGATCACACTCTCTCATGGCTGTTAGACGGGAAATTAAGCTGCAGTCTTCAGTAGATTTGACAGCATACAGGCAACTGAACAGACAGATCTCCAAATGCATGCGGCGGGACTTACACAATTTTAATACTGCTCGTATTGACGAAGCGATCGAGCGGAACCAGGGCTCCAAAGTCTTTGCTAGAGATCTGTCTGCCAGAAAGAGCCAACTGTCGAAGCTGAAGACCGAGTGTGGCAGCGTCGTTTCCGGGACACGTGAGATTTTGAGTAAGATTGAGAGGTTCTATGGGCAGCTGTACACATCATCGTTGGAGCCACACGCAAGTGTGAGTAGCGATCCAAGAGCAAGTCTTATCCGACACTATTTCGGTGATATTCCGGACGTCAATCAGAGCGAGATTAGAATGGCTCGCCAGTACCTTAAAAACGGCAAAGCCCCAGGCGAGGATGGAATTACAGCGGAGCTTCTGAAAGCGGGTGGAAAACCAGTACTTGATGTCCTTCAGAAGCTCTTTAATTCCGTCCTCCATGGTGGCACTACACCGGAGGCGTGGAGCAGAAGTGCAGTGGTCTTGTTCTTCAAGAAAGGCGACAACGCTCTCTTGAAGAACTACAGACCGATTTCCCTTCTGAGTCGCATCTACGTGTTGTTTTCGAGAGTCATTACGAATCGTCGCGCATGCAGACTCGATGACTTCCAGCCTCCCGAACAAGCCGGTTTCCGAAAAGGCTTTAGCACCATAGACCACATACATACCCTTCGGCAAATTGTACAGAAGTCAGGTAAGTACAATTTGCCACTATGTCTGGCGTATGTGGACTATGAGAAAGCCTTAGGACTATATCGTCGATTTGCCGACGATATAGTCCTTATGAAAGAATCGCTGGAGGACCTAACCACTATGCTCAATGACCTCAATAGTGCCTCCCAACGGATGGGTCTTAAGATCAACATGGACAAAACAAAGATCATGTATAACGTCCATGTCACACTTATGCCGGTAGTTGTTGGGAGCACTAAGCTCGAAGTTGTTGACGAGTATGTTTACCTGGGACAAATAGTCCTCGTACCAGCGGATGAAGTGTAGGGCGTCCCCCCACTAGATGGAGCGACGACCTGGTAAGACATGGAGGAAGTCGATGGATGTAGGTGGCTCAGGACCGTGCTTTGTGGCATTCCTTGCGGGAGGCCTATGTTCAGCAGTGGACTTGTGAAGGGCTGTAATGGTTACTCAGTGGTTTGCACTCGAATAGACAATCGTTTAAAATCAAGCAATAAGCATCTGTCTGATCTGGTATTTCTTGGTCTGTTTCGATTTCAACTCTCACGTCGATCGAACGTTTTAAAGTTTCGTGTTGTCTTGAACAATCAATTACAAACAGTGGCGCTACGTCTCTGAATTCCTTTAAACCCATCACCCGCTCTGACCGACGTCTGTGATACGACTGTTTAAATCTCGCATACTGTTCGTATAATAAAGAAAACTTATCTTCTGAAAAACTGACATACGGTCCCTCATAAGGATAATATGATGAATTTAAAAATACTCTTACATCACGTACGCGACAATGGTCAAACTCTGTCATTGATAATGCCGCGTTATGTTTGCGGTTGGTTTGTAAGGCGATGACAGCAAATCGTGGTTTCTCTATTTGCGATTAAGTTTTTATAGCCCAAGTATGTTTACGTGTTTTGGGTAGCAATGGATACTCATATAATTCCCAGGAACGGAACGCTAATGGAATAGCTCTATCTTTCTCTAAATGTTTTAATAGGTTGATTATTTCACGATCTGATACTTTGATGTGTGGAGCTCGCCAAACAATTTTATTTATTATAATATCATCTACGACTTCACCTGTATTTAAATTTGGTCGCATTAAGATTCGTATTGCTTCGTAATAATACTAACTCGTGTTTACATTAATTATAATTTTTCATAATCTTCTGCAAATCCTAATATATTTTTCAATGGTATAGATGCGGAAAACGATCCACCACTAGTATTGCTTGTTCCTGCAGTTGACCAGCTCCAAACTCGTGCACATTTGGATTCATTTTCGTTTAAGGATAGATAATATTTTATTGTAGTAATAATACCCGCATTCCTAATTTTATCTATTTCTACTCCATTAAGTTCATATCGTATGTCTTGAAATAGAAATAGTGCTGGATTATTAACGAAATGTACGTTTGATACTTTTTCTTTCGTGGTGCTGTTATAAACGTTCACTTTTCCCTCGATATATAAACTACTGAGTGAAGGTAGCACGTACAGGTCTTGCTGATTAATAGGAATACGTATTTCGTCATTCTTGTTAAAACTAGTTACATATGGTTTGTATAAATGATACTCGAAACTTTCAATGCTGTTATCGTAAGATGTTTGTTGCGATATGTTTAAAATATTCATTTTATCAAGCCAACTAGCTTAAGAAATTTTTTTTTAGTCTTGGTAAGCTTCTTCTTTCTTTTTAGCTGAAGAGGTGTGCCTTTATGAGATTTTCTTTTAGAACTGACTTAGATACACGACGTAGGTGGGCTTTTATCGAAATTTATCATTCTTTTCGGGAATGTAAATACAGTTGTACTTCTTCACCTCGTAAATTTATCTCTTTATTCTCAGCGTCCAAAAGCTTTATATTGATAGCACTTATGGAACTTTGGTTAACAGGAAAATAAATTAAATTTTTAGGTATTTCAATAATTCGATAACCAGGTGGTACATTAGGTACAAATTCATAAATTATATGGCTTGCTTTCCCGTTGACAAATGAACCATTAACTACATCGCATTCAATCCGCACGGTGGTTGTCGGTAGAATGCTGACAGGATACTTTGATTCAGTACTTATATTTGTTTTTATTGTTTCCATACCAAAGCCTAAAATTTTACCCAGTGATTTGCTTCTATTAAAGTAAACATCTTCAAAGCAAAAAATATTTGGTTTCAATGTATTATTGTTGCAAGTTAGTTTTAATACAGTGTTCTTAATGTTATTTTTTACATAATCACAAATATCTTGAAGCTCGTAAGACCCTTCAGGAATTTCGATCATTTCTTTTTCATCATAATAAAATTTGTTGTTTCTTTCATCTATATTGGGAATAGAATTGAAAGTTGAAAAATGCAAAAGACTACATTCGTAGTCTCCTCGTAGTTCCAATGTCGGTGAATACTTTGTTGATAAAGAGGCTCCTGTCCCAGTTATAGACACAGTGAAAGACATTTTTATACTCATACGAGGGGTGATCCAAAAGTAATGATAATGAAAATAAAACACGGTAATTAAAGTTAAAATAATAATTTATTTTTCTACATAGTCTCCTAACAAATCAATACATTTAGTCCATCTTTTTTCTAAACCCAGGATTCCCTTTGAAAAATTATTTGTTTTGACCCTCCCAAAACGCTTCAACAGCGGCCATTACTTCGCTATCGTCTTCGAATTTCTTGCCTCGGAGGCGTTCCTTGAGCCGAAGAAAGAGGTAGAAATCACTAGGAGCTAGATCTGGCGAATAGGGAGTGTGTTCGAGCAGTTCGAATCCCGTTTCTTGAATGGCAGCCATCGCAACTGATGAATTCGCATCTTGGTGAAACAGCACTCCAGCTCGCAGTTTGCCGCGTCTTTTTTCCTTAATGGCCTCCCGTAATCTTCTTATTTGGTCTGCGTAGTAAGAGCCCGTAACAGTGGCTCCCTTTTCCAAATATTCCACCATAATTATGCCTTGAGCGTCCCAAAAAACAGATGCCATAATCTTTCCCGCCGAACTTGAAACTTTGAATTTCTTTGGCGTCGGTGAGGAGGCTCGCTTCCAAGTCATCGATTGTTGTTTCGTTACAGGATCAAAATGGTGGATCCAGGTCTCGTCCATAGTCACAAAACGGAACAAAAAATTTTCTTGATCTGCTTGAAGCTTTTCGAGATTGACCCTCGAAATGTCAACTCGATTTTTCTTTTGCTCGTCGGTTAACATTCTGGGTACCCAACGCGCAGAGACCTTTTTCATATGCAACTCGTTCGCAAGGATTCTTTGAACGCCATATGAGATCCCTGTGACCTCAGCTACATGCCTGATGGTCACTCTTCGATCTGCCAACACAACATCTTCGACTTTTTTCACGTTGTCTTCAGTGAGGGACGTGGATGGGCGTCCTTCGCGATGTTCATCTTCAGTGGATGTTCTGCCCAGTTTAAACTACTTGGCCCAGCGTGCAACTGTAGAATATGGAGGAGCAGAGTCCCCCAATGTTTCCACTAATTCACTGTGTATGTCTTTTGAAGACATTTTTTTCAAACAGAGGTACTTGATGACAGCTCTGATTTCGTTTTTCTCCATGTTGATGTTATCTCTTTGACAGTTCGTATTCAAATGAATGTATCGCCCGGAAATCGTGATCCATTTATATGATTTTTTTAGGCTGACGTAGTAAGTATATAAGCAAGCAAAAAATATTTTTTTTGGATTTTTATGCGGACCTGAAGTAACCGATTATCATTACTTTTGGATCACCCCTCGTACGTTTATTTATTTCATACACTATATAAATGCTTTTTCCAGTAATTCCTTAAAATTTTTAGACAAAGATGACCACAGTTTGTAGCGCCAACCGCTTGATGTCGTGCATAATTATAGTTGATAGGTAAGTTGTGGATATATTTAACTAATTCTAACGGTGGCTTTAAATTACCAAAACTATCATAATATTCTACGTATTTATTGTGTTTTACAATGGCTACCCAATGCGTTCCAGGATTTCTGTAGCTATCCAAATTCAATATTCTACATTCTATCTTTCTCGGTTTCAAAGGTAATTTATTTCTCATGAAAACGCCGCGAAAGTATGGAATGTCACTTGCGAGTTCTAATATGTCTAGATTAGTGAGCGCACGTCTGGGTAGCCGTCTAATTGGTTTTTTGAGGGATTAAGATATAAACCTGCTCCTTGTTTATGAGGTTTAAAAAATTCCTAAAGCTGACTGAAAAGGTCGCAGCCCGTCGCTCGGCGTCAATCCTTCAACTGAAAGGGTCCAATCAGACAGGGGTCAATCAGTTAGTGACTTTCTATTCCAACAAACAGATATCACACCACGTTGGGTTCAGGAACAACAAGGTGGGCGTGAACCCCGAGAAGGAGTGCCACACAAGCACGTCTGTCGCCCTTTCTTAAAAGAAAGTTTAGACGACTAAGATTACGGGTCCCTATGGAGTGGTCCCGGTCTTGACGTTGACGTAGTGGACTGTATCTTCTTCTTAATTGGAAGGTGCAGTAGGAAATGAAACAGCAATTATATCTTTCGTAATTTCCCCATAAGAGTGCAACGTTGAAACTTTTACTACTTTCCTATCACTTTCCCTATGGTTTTCTTTCTTGCTTTAAACTATAAAACTGGTAGCTGGTCCCGAACTGTCCCGACTACGTTGTCCTCTGCGTGTATGCTATATTAGCACACAGCAGGTCTCGGGCCTCGCGGCATGCCCCATTGCCCGGAATCTCCCTGCGGTACATTACTATGTACCGGTCGTGGGAGCCGTTATGGCATTATAGGTAGCGCTGCGATTCGGTTCCCCGGTCGCTGCAAATTGGTTTCATAAAAATGTCAGAGTTGGCCTATCTGCGGCATTGAGGGTTGATACTCGACTCTCTAATCTTTATAGAGAGGAGTTCCTTTGGTAGAGGTCGCCCGTCCGGGGGCTGAGCATGTAGAGGTGCGATGTTATTTAGATGTTCATGTGGCCCGTTGTCGGCGCGGTGGAACATGCCGCGCGCCAGCCGGGCCACTAATTCATGGATGCTCTCCATCTTCAAATTGGCTGCGATGACGTCATTCCGGACGTAGCGACCTGCACCGACGATGGTTCGTAATGTTAGGTTCTGCTGGGCCTGCAGTCGCTGCCTCTGCCGTTCGCTTAGGAGTGTGTACCAGGCCGGAGCAGCGTAGGTGATCTTAGGTCTTATATACATATTGTAGATTTTAGTCTTGGTTTTCAGAGCAAGCTTAGATGCCAGGACGAGACGGAGCATCGCCCGCGCACATCTGGCATTGCTGACGACGATGTCAACGTGCGCAATCATGCGCAACATCCTATCTATCCGGCACCCAAGGTAGGTCACGGCCTTCTCAAACGCTATCTCCTGGCCTCTTAGAGCCAACGGGGGCGGGAAGTTCCTGTAGCGGCGGGTGAGGAGAGCGGTCGTTTTGCCAACATTTACGGCCATCCTCCACTCATCCAGCCACGATGGTAGCAGGTCCAGCAGGCGCTGCATCTTGGCGGCGGCAAGATGGGCTCTTCTGGACAAGGTGAAGTGAATACCAGAGCGAGCCTCCGAAGCGAGGAAAATATTACGTCGAGGTCCGCAG